>VRYO01002734.1:11370720-11406741 GCA_009812075.1 Sialia sialis
TTTCATCAAAAACACAGCTCCATACCAGCCACTGTGAAGAAAATTAACTCTGTCCAAGCCAAAATTAGCAGAGTACTTTAACTGCCCATCTCTGGGAACAATCTGACTGCAAGTAAATACAATCTTATTCTATTACCTAAGTACAGTAATCTCACGACTATAAGGTGCACTGGACTACAAGGCGCACTTTTTTTTGCAGCGAGGATCTGCTGCCGGCTCTAAACGCGGCCCTCGCGGCTTGCATTTCTGGGTTGGCAAATTTCTGAACTCTGTCCATATATAAGGCACACCGGATTATAAGGCGCACTTCCGAGTTTCAATCAAAACTTTAGTGAAAAGGGTGCACCTTATAGTCATAAAAATTACTGTAATTAAATGGCAATAAAAAAATAAATGATAGAACATGTTTTATCCCAGATCCATCTGACATCTCTTGAAATATTCTTCTAGAGTGATGTTGCATTGCTTATAAACACTTGGTTAGGTTTTTGAAAGAGTTGCACATGAGTTTGCATATTTTGGTCTTAAGGATACAATATAGGATAGAGTATTAAAGAACTGGCTGATATACCTCATCTTAACCAGGAAATTGGTTCAAGTATGACTGTACCTAAAATCGCAGATTGCTGTTCTGGTACTCTTGGAAGTTTAAAAAGATAAATTGGTTTATTATATGCTAGAAAGTTCTGAAACCTCAAGCCCTCTTTTATTTTATTTCTTGTTCTGAAGGCCACTTGGACATTCCTCATTCTTTATGCATTCTCCAGGAAATAGCTCAGTGGTTGCTGAATAGCTTGGGTATTTTGAGGCCTTCTGGGACTGACAATGAGTAAAATCAAAGTAAACTAAACAGTTCTTGCCTCTCATGTATTCTTTCTTAGGAATATGGTAACATTCATACCCGTATTTCATTTATTTGCTGGTTTATAAAAATTAAAAGGTAAAAAAGTTATTAATATAGCTGGCTTATCCATGGAATGCCAAATTTGCTTTCCATCCCAGTCTCATCATGGAACTTTCATTCCTCTTTTTAATTTTTTTTAGAAACTTTCATTTTGCTTCTTCTATTGTTGTTATCTACAATCCATTTTTCATTTTGCTCATTTTCATTTTAGTCCTACATGATGAGTTTGGTTTGAGGTTTTTTTTGTTTGCTTATTTTCATTGTATTTGTTTTGATTGTTAACTTTTGGTTCTAGTTTTTGCAAAATATCATTTTTTTTTCATATACTTAACATTTTTGGTTAAACCTCTAGCCTTCCTTTTTCTTTAAGGCCTTGGAAGGCCTTAGAATATATGAATTGGTTTTCTGCCTTTAGTACCACATATTAAAGATGCAAATTCACCTTTTGTTTCACAGACTATCTTCCCCAAAGATCCTTTCTAATCCCTCTACATGCTGATTTCTGTTCTTTTCTTTTTCTGCTTTTCTTTTTCTGCTTTCATTCTTTCCTATTATTAGAGTTACAAACGGTATAACTTCATGGTCACTTTCTTATTCTTTGACATTCTCTGAGTTTTTGGTAGTAATTATATTTAATGTCAAGAAGTTAACCTGTGACAAACAGCTAGAGGAATGTCATCAGTTTGAGAGCATGCCCTTGTAAATTTGGTGGAGCATGAGCTTCCATGGATGGATCAGTTAAATTGTCCCAGCAGCTCTGCTAGAAATGTAACTCATCTCATCCAGCTGACAAATGGATTGCCAAATTTGTTTCAAAACTGTCAGTGATCCTTCTTGTACCGGATTTTGCACTGTATAATCCAAGGAATTTAAACTGATATTCTGCATGGAACCTTCACACAGAAAATTGCACAGTTAGCAGCACATCTCTAAATAGTTCAGAGAGAAGGAAAGACATGTCAGGAAAAATAGAAAAATACTTCCCCCTCCAAATTTAGTTTCTCGATTTTCCGACTGGGGAAGTGCTTCAGTGCAAAATCTGACATTAATCAAGCTGGTGTACCTGTCTGTGGATTGCTTATATAATCACTGCCATGGTATATTGCATCAGCTGCTTGAAGGTATGAAACAGATGCAAATGCACAAAAATATATGCACATTCATTTGCCTGCTCTTGGGCTAGGTTTAGTACTGTGCATAACCCTCAATTCTTGCTGATACTGGGTGCAAGTCTAAATAATGATGATAGTATGAGCCTAATTCTCTAATACTATTGGCCTTATCATTACTAATAGTCATTTAAGAGACAATTAGTCACCACAAGCAGAAGTAGTGGCTACTTCTGAGTTACTATCCTGAGTATGATTGTATAGTTGGCAGTTCAGGATCAGTTGCACAATGGGTCCATTCCACAGGCATTGTTTAGATTTCCCAGCTCATGTTTGCAGGACTAAAGAGAGTGTGAAAACTAAAAAACACTTTGGACATCATTGCAAAACTAGGCATGGCAAACAGTACATTTCACCTGGATTTTGCCCTGGTGCCAGGCACTTGATATACCTTTAATTCTCACTGGTTATTTTGTATTTCGGATCTAAAGGAACAGAGCTCAAGCCTTTTTTCCTTTTAAACATGTCTCAGTAAGTCTGAAATAAGTGCTCTTATTAAGGCTGTTTAATTCTTTAAAAATAATTTTAAAAATAAGTTTATAAGACCTTTCATATTCTTACTTTAGAGGTGTCTCATTCTCTGTTTCACTTCCCATTTCTCTTTCTATATCAGAAACAATATTCATTTAACTATATTCTAAAACTAAGATTACAGTTGAAGTCTATATTTTTACAGCAAGCAGCTTCTCATCTTTGAAAACTAGAGACACCTTCATGAATCTGCATTTACATACTCTTACCTATGCAAATCTGTTTTTAGGTTTATGCCTTAAAACAAAGATAATCCTTCCTCCCTAATTATCAGGCTGAGAAACATCAAAGACAGAGGTCATATGCCCCACCCAAGACAGATTTTTTCTGATTTAAAACAACTGGTAGAAATTTAGCTTGATGACTGATAATACATTTTCAGGATAACATTTTATCAAAGCATGACAGCAGCTGTGAAATCTCAGAGTTTCTCCTCTCTTCTCTATGACACCTTGATAAGGCAATTATAGCATAATTACCTTAACAAGTGGCATTACAGGAAATTATTGTCATTCTGCTGTTAAAATAACACATAATCATCAGCAAGTGTATTCTAGCATTCCCAATCAGCATCTGATTAGCTGGAGCTATCTCAGATAAGAAAATGTAATAGGTGGGCAATAACTGACAAGCAACAAGAAAAGGGTAAAATATACCTGTGTGTATATCTATATATAGAGAGAGAGAGATATAAATGTATGTACATATATATTCACACACATGTATATACATATATTTAGACTTCACTGACTGTTTAAAGTAGCTCTTTACCTGATCACTTCCAAAATAGGCTTCAAAGGTTTTATTATTATTATTTTGCACATAGGTAGAAAAGCCTAAATGAGGCTATTTAAAAATACTCATGTAAACAGCCAGCTTAATTTAGAAATGTATGCCTTTTGCATATTTAAATGGTCATACTTACCAACCTGCTTAAATTTCTCTGTATTTCATACAGCTTTCTGGTTTATCATATCAATTCCTTCAAGGTTGATAGCATCTTGCCATATATAATGTTATGGTCTATGACACCATTTCCAGTTTCATGTTACCTTCATAAAACTGAATTATAGAAGCTACTTTTTTTTTTTCATTGGTTGTTTTCTTGGGTATAACTCTACTGAGCTGTACTCTGAAAAATCATTAAAAATTGGGGTTTTGCCAAAGGTGATGCAAAATAAGATTAACCATGACAATAAGTGTGTTTTCTAATTCTACTACTCACAAAATTTCATTACTCTTTAATGTGAAGAAAATATTTTTTCCACATTACATACTTCCTTGCCCAAAAGCAAACCTCACACCATGATGATCAATTTAATGTTATAAATGCTTGTCCTTTAGAAGCCAGCAAAAGGTCTCAGGTCCAAATGTGTGTAATCCAGAATTAATTTCCATATCTTGGCTATAATCAAATAGAGCAAAAGAGGAAGGCATAGCACAGTAATGGCAGCATGACTTCATTTAAATTGCTATGTGGCTCTCATGTTTCAACGTGCATCTGTTATACTGACTCACACACGTGGTTGAATGAGGTAGAATCTGCCTTTGTAGGTATCCAAAGGCTTTGTTAAGAATTTTTGATTCCAAGACTCTGTACCTCACTGCTTGTCTTAGTGAGTTCACGACACTGCAATAACTCCACCTGCAGTACTCTCTGCCAAATCAAGCCTACAGGATTGGATTTTGCACAAAGGATATGACAGTGAAAGAGATTGTGTATTTTTTTCATTCACTATCTTAGTCGTAGAAAAAGTAGGATAAAGTAATAGTAACCATAGGTAAAATACCAGTTAAGCAGGAATAGTGCAACCAACAGAATCAGAGCAGTGATTGTGCACCTGTAATCAGTACTGCTGAGATCTCACTTCAAACCCTGTGTTCAGTTCTGGGTCTCTCACTACAAGGACATTGAGATGCTGGAGCATGTCCAGAGAAGGGCAATGGAGATGATAAAGGGTTGGAACACAAGGAGCAGCTGAGGGCACTGGGGTTTTTTAGTCTGGAGAAGAGAAGGCTCAGGGGAGACCTTTTCACTCTCTACAACTACCTGAAAGAATCTTGTAAGAGATGAGCACCTCCTCTCCCAGGCAACTGGAATAAGAATAGAATGACGGGAAATAGCCTCGACTTTTGCCAAGATGTTCAGGTCAGATATTAGGAAAAAATTCTTCACTGAAAGAGTGGTTAAGCACTGGAACAGGCTTTCCAGGGAAGCGGTGGAGTCAGCATTCCTGGAAGTGTTCAAAAGACAAGCAGATGTGGCACTTCATGATGTGGTTTATTGCTGGTATTTGGTCAAAAGTTGGAGTTAATGACCTTGGATATCTTTTCCAACCTTTATGACTCTATGAGTCTTAAACTGTGCACTGGATACGTGTCCATTTTCTCTTTAGGTGTCTGAGTACCCAATGGGATGAAGCCCTGCAATCTACCAGCATCTCTGGGTTATCGTTGTGTGTTACAGGCTCCACTCCACTTGGACAAACTGAGTGTTTTCCTCTCAGACAGATTGGTTTTCCTGTGACTGTGCTTGTGTGTACAAATCTTTTTCTGCATCACTAAATGTTTTGCACAAGTCTAAATATTATAAGAGGAACTCATAATTTCACCATGAAATCTCAACAAGGACAGGCACTGCATTGTTTTCAGAGTTAGAGGTTAGGATTTGCCTCACATTTACCTGCCAGTGAAATGACATCTGATTCAAGACATTCATTAAGATTTGATGAGAGGTCAAAGGAGGCCTCTCTCAGACATCTGCCTTGGGATGAGACAATTACGAACTGGCTAAACTTAAACAAGGACAGTTGTATCCTAAGTAATTTTTTTCCCTCTATCACTGACTTAGCCTATAGGGCAAAAATTCCTCTCTCAAGACAGAAAGTGAAATCCAAGATATGGTTGCTCTCGTGCATCTCAGGAAATTAGAGATTTATTCCTCTTGCCACAGAGCTGAAGGTGAATATGAGAAATGACTTACACTTCCCATGATAATGCCTGCATACTTCTGTGAGTAGAGACCAAAGTGTTTGCAAATGCACCAAGCAAAACTACACCTGAAGAAAAAAAAGTGAATGCTGTTTCTTGCCTTTTTTTCTTTTGTGAATCTGAAATATGATTCACTGTCAAATGTATTACTTGCGCAAAGAGAATCTAATTTTAAGTTTGAAAATACATATTTAAAAACTCAATAGCAGGTAGAATTATTTTAAGTGCTCTTCAACAGTAGAACCTAAAAATCATTCTCCTTACAACAGTGTTTTAACTATCAGTTTGGGAAAGGAAAGGGCTCCCCAAACTGGTGAGTCAAGTTTTCTTGTAAATGTGAATTTGGAGCCTAGCAATGCTTCTAAATTTGCTGTTGTAAGAGATTTTTTTATTTTTTATTAACAGGGACTTCTTCTTACTTTGCTCTTGTCAAAATAAACATCAAAATTTAAAAGGACAAACTATCCTGTTCAGAATAAAGAATGTAACTGTCCATGTATATGTGGTAAACTGTGCGAACAAAAGTGCAGCTGGTGAGAGAAATGATGCAAAATTGATGGTGCCTTTGAAAGCTCCAAGTGAAAAATTTATTAAATATGATCCAAGGTCATAGCTTTCTATGTAGAAAGAAAATGAAACCAACACAAAAAAGAACTTTCTTTGCTGTAAAGCGCCCTTGCATTTAAAATGGATGAACTTTTAAATAAAAGCTCTTACAACTAATTGCTAGTTAGAAGCCTATCCTATCGTATCCTCATTTTCAGTTATATTTCTTAGTCAAATTTCAAAAAATTATTTTCACAGAGAAGGAATATTTCATTTTTTTCCAAAATTCTCAACCTGTCCTTTTTCTCCTACAAAAAGCCGATTAAAGATTCCTAGACTGAAGACTATAACTTCATCTATTCTACAAAATCCTCAGTTAATGAGAAAGTTTACAAAAGACAACCTCCTTTTATGCCTGCTTAGCAGCCTTCCCCAGCTTTGCAAAAAACCCGTCTGTGTGAGATCCTTCTGATTTGAAATATCTGGTTTAAGTGAGGTCAATTTTTTCTGTCCCTTGCTGGGAAATAAGGCAATCTTTTGTTTTAAATGAACAAGACTGAGAAGTCAGTTGCTGAGTAAAAGTACACAGGTAAGTGTGAGAAAGAAAAGTGTGGCTGTAGTATATGAATACACTATATATGTATATTATGTATATGTAATATATGAATATACATATATAAATGTAGTATATGTCGTATAGGAGAGCTATCTGTGTATATGCAGAATGGGAATGGGAGCAATAATGCAAAAATAAGGTTTAGTCTTTACCCCTAGATCTTCTTTCATTGAAGAATCAATCAAATTAAAAAAATGAAGGCATGATGTTGCAAAAAAAAAAATCTGTTTAACTTTACGTGAAAGAGATTTGAATTTAAGGAAATTACGTCTTTTTCAAAACTCATTTGACCCCTTTTAAAATCAAATTTTCTGTGAATGAGTCATGGACATTTAAATAAATAAAATCTATTTTCTTTGGTGAGTAATCCACCATATACACCTATTGAAAAGCTATTTTCATTCATGGGCAGCGTCAGCAATGCAATTATAACTCCGAACACATATCCAAATTTCTTTACCCATGTGACTCCATGATCCCTGTTTCTGAGGTAAATAAGTCTATTATTGTTGGTATTATATTCAAATCATAAAATAAATTAATTTCACTTCACAAACAACAAGCAGAAATCATGCAAAAAGAAGTTTGTCATATATTTTTATTATGAAACTCCTCATTGAAAAATATCATTGGAATCGATAGGATTAATAGGATTAATTAAATTTTCAATAATTTTTGCAATCAGAATCTTCAAGATGCTTTGTATTACAAATTTATCACTGTATGAGTTTATTTTACTTTTAGAATTTAAGAATACTTTTTTGCGGTGAAACTGTCACATAAAAATTTTGAATAAAAGTTCTTCATTTGGATCAAAATGCTGCGTGCATGTAAGGATCTAGTTGAAATCAGTATTGATCTGAAGCTGAGCTAGGTTTTATTACAGAGCTAAATTTTTACATCATAATGACATCATAATACAAAATAAGATAAACAATAAAGACTACTAAAAGTTAATTCATCTTTAAACAAGAATTAGTCTTTGCATAATAAGTAAATGCCAATACTTAAAAATCCAGAAGCCTTTCTGCATAATAAACTGTGGTTTAATGTCAAGGAGAATTGCCACCTAATTGAGTAACATCACTTATAATTTATACTGTAGGATAGAAAATGTAGTAATGCAAATGCTAATTTAAAGAATTTTTTTAAAGTCTCTCTGTAAAATAACCTATTTTCTTGTTGTTAATAAGAGGAAAAAACATCGATTGCCCATGAAACATTTTAACAAGTAGCAAAATTTATTTAACAGATGATTTAACAGCTTTGGATATATACTTCTAATACTTAATATATATTTTTGTCTCCAAAACATCTGAAACAAAAAGCCATTTGAAAGGACTTATGAATCACAAAATACTGTAAGAGCCCATTGTGATATGTGATGAGCTAATATTCTCCATATAACCATGTTTTTCCTTAGCTTTTTATGTCTTTCTGCAAATAATACATACACTACAAACATTCAGCAAACAACACCAGACTTGCCTATTTTGTTTGAACAGCAAAAGAAGATGAAATATCCTAACTTTTTATTCAGCATAATGTTTATTTCCCCCAGCACAAAGGGGCTTTTGCATTAATTTCTCTGACAATTTCAAAGAAAACCTTACAGCCTGCATTAGTAACATAACACTGTATGCAATTTCAAAAGAGGACATAAAAGGGCCTTTGTGAAAGGGTCTTGTTATTCTAGTGCAATTCAGTAATGGAAGAACAAAAAGACTTTGTGTGTTTTAACACAATGCTATGAACTCCTAAACATGCTCTTTCAAATAAAAGAAAAATACCTGCTGCTAGAGGAGGTTAAATCACTCTGTGAGCCTCAAATGCTCCAAAACATCTTAATCACTAAAGAATTAATTGGCTAAATAAGCAAATAATTAAAAATTGAAGCCTCCCTCCTGTTCTCCTTTCCTGTCTTCCTCTTCTCAAAACAAATGCAAAAAATTAACTAAGGAAAAATTCTAGTTGAAAATGAAGAGGATATTTTATAGTGTTAAGTGGTTTTTATGGCAAGATAAGCTGAAAAGCCAGAAAGAATAATGAAAGAAAGCATCTGCTGAAATAAAACCTGATGAGCAAGATAAAGGTAAGCTCATTACACAAGTTGTTGAATTCTTCATCTGTATATTTTGTTATAGTCTATTTGATCTCAGGATATATGTATATTATCCATACCATTGAGCAACATAAGCAGTATTTCTCTCCTCACAAATTGTTAAAGAGCCTCAAACTTTCAACATGGCATTGTGGTGAATTATGCATCAAGTGAATCACTCTCATCTAGTCAGTTTTTTCTTGTCACTTTAAGTTATATTTTACATTTTCAAAGTGCATTTACATATATATCAAACTATGGGTTCCTCCTGCTAGTGGTTTCCATCCACCACCCAGTAAACCTTAGTATACATGCCAGCATTCTGGTGCCCAGTTCTGTTTGTAACAGCCTTGACAAAATTATTTTAAAAAGAGAATCCACCACTGTGACAGACACTACTTACATCATCCCTGAATTGGTCCTTATTTTGAGAACTCTTCTTTTTACTGTAACTCTGGCTGAGCAAAGCTACTGATTTCAAAAACTGTCTGGGCAAATAACATTTAAAGTCCACAGTTCCTGGTGTCTTTCACACAACCTGCATTGAAACTCTCCTGTTTAATCCATTTAACTTTCAGTTTAATATGAACATTTTCTGAACTCCCCCTTTCAGGCCTTTGCAGCATTAGATGAATCTGAGGATAGCCTAAAGCCTTTCCTTAGATTTGTGCTGAATCTCTAACTGTATTGTACTTTAAAATAGCCACATTAATTTATTTTTTTTCATTTTATTCTACATCAATGTATTTCTTAAAGATAATCACACTTGTGCTTAAATATATAAAGAAAAAGACCATCTTCCTGTTGAACAGCTTATCCATAAATATCCTTTTAAACTAATAGCAGTCTAGTCTATGACTGAAGGCTTATAACCCTTCTTTTTTACTCATGACCAAGTTGCCTTTTATGTACTTTATCCAGTGCTATTGCACAGCAATGGAAAAGCTGTTTAATATTATTGTTCCAAGATCAGAGTTCAGACCTCTAGAATAAATGTTCTTCTTATATAGGGAGGGAATGAAAGAGGAAAAGAACAGGCAGGTTTAAAGACCAAATTATATTTCAGCAAGCTTTTATTTCAAACCAAAACAACAAAGGAAATGTCATGTTTCAATACATCAGTGTAAAAATGATTTGCTAAAATGGATTCTCACATTTTCAAGCAAATTTTGTAAAGCTGGATTTCAACCTTCAAATATATATATGTGCTTTATAAAATACTGAAATCCTACATAAAGGAGATTCCCATCAGTCAAAAATCTGGCACAGCAGCACAGTGAAGACCCTCAGTGGGTATCATTCAAGAAGGACCCAAGAGCTTCAATGGAACATAGAAAGAATATAGGAATGGGAAATTGAAGGAATATAGGAAGAAAACTAGGAATGGGATAGGTATCACCCATCCCTGTAAGGTAGTAAAAAAAGTGAGATTTCTATTATTTTTAGGATATATTAATTTTGCCCCGTACATGGAAACCTAGAGAAAACAGTTTCACTGCCTGTTTTCCAGCAAAGAGAGTCCTACCCTAAAATCAGAATTTATGTTATTTATTCTTAACTTCAGAAGGAAGTATGAAGACTCTCTAAAAGACCACATCTTTAGTGCTTACTGAAATTGTAAACAGGTGATGGTAATTAACAATTATCTTCAGTAAAGCATTGTCTGGGGTATTCATATTACAGATACCAATTCCCCTTGATTGCAAGCTGCTAGGAAATTATATGGGGTTTTTTCATCCTTTTTAGCAACATAATTTTTGATGGGATGGTGAAGGATCCTCAAATCCTGAGTAAGAAAGATCAGATTTTTAGAAGTACCATGAAAGACAGACTTTCACAAATGCTAATATGTATTATTAGTTGCAATCCCTTTCCCTTTTCAATTGAACCTGAAGACTTCTGAAAAAATGGCTATTTTGTTATAAGATTTCAATGTTTATTAGTTTACAAAATAGAAGTCACTTTTTTGTTGTTTCTCAGTTTTTTATTGAGTTGATCTGAGTTTATAAACAGTTTCTGTTGATAATTTCATTTTGTATAACTTCACTTTATATAGCTTTGTACTTGGCATATTCTGAACATATGCATGGTCAAACAAAAGAAGGAATTTTGATTTGTAAGAGAATAAATGCTTCTAAACTTTTCAGTCATAGAAGGATAATTGACTTCTAGTTAAAACCAGATACACGTAGAAAATAATTGCATTTTATATGGAACAATGATGAAGGACTAACCAATGTAAATGTAACAGATTTTGCCAAGAAATCATAAAGAACAAGAAATAAATTGATTACCTGCAAAACCTGTTACCTTCTTCCTTTTCTTGGACCTGCAGGTGAAATAAGTGGCATGAGCTGTCATGATAGCATTGTTTTCCTTGACCAAGAGGAATATGTGTGGGGATTATTATGTTCATCTCCCTTTCAGACTCTCTAAGGAACTCTGATAGTCCAGTCAAGATCTCAATCACTTCTTCAGGAGAGGAGAATTTAGTACACACACTTAGTCCAATTATCTTGAGGGAACACTCAAGTTGGAAATGCTGAAGAACCAACTTAAGAATGGCCAGTTTCCATCAGAAACTCTATATTCAATTTTTTTGTCTTTTAAATAAACATACATGTGTATTGGTTTACAAATTCCATGGAGAAATTATCCTTTACTGTATAACTACAAAGCACTTGATATAATGAATTTACCATGAGTCAGGGCATCAAATATTATAACTGTGCATACTTTTTGCAAACTATAAAACATACAGGAAATTGCTCTTTTAAGCAATTTTAACAGCCATCAATTTTGTTCAGCTCAAATGCAGCTCAAATTGACCATATGCACCACATGCAAACTGATGAAATTGCAGCCATATGCAAAGTGAAATCCTGCTGAATAGCTTGGAATTTTTGAAAAGACTAACCTGAAATATGACAATTATTGTTATCATAGATAAAGCAGTTTTTATTCCTGAGCATGAGATCGTACGGTAAGGGACATTACTTGGGTCACTCTCCTGGCAGTGTCTCTTCCCAGTTTTTGGTGTAGCCCCAGCCTGCTCATGGGATGTCATCACGAACAGCAAACAGACCCTGAGGCTGTGTAAGCACTGCTCAGCAATCACTAAAAATCTGTGAGTTATCAGCACAGTTTTGGTCACACATCCAAAGCATAGAACTACAGAGCTGCTATGAGGAAAATCAACTCCATCTCAGGCAGATCCCGTTTAGGTATTTAGGCTTATTGAAAAACCAACAGCATTAGTTCCTTTTTTGTGGTCCACTATGCAGCTACGGTTTCATTAAAAAGAAAAAAAAAAGTTAATAATTTATGCCTATTTTAATGCATTTGTTCAAATTTCCATTTTTACATTTTTCTTGAAATCACCTTAGAAGGACAATGGGATGATTCTACCTTAATTTGAGATTTATTTGCCCAGTGACAGATAGTAGCAACAAAGTAGACCCTTTGAATATTTGTGGACAGTTTGTACATAAACTGTCTGAAAACCTGGACTTCTTTGCTTACATGAAGAAGACCTTATTTTCAAGCCTTGTTACAGCATCTGTAGCTTCCATTAAGATATACTGTAAAAAAAATGAGATACAGAAGGAATTGCATGAAAATCAATGGCCTGTAGACAAAACATAACACATTAACTCACAAAAATCTTCCTGGCATTGCAGCAACTGAAGTGCTTTATGTGCTTGCATCTTTTTTTCAAAATTACATGAAGTTCTATCTTAAGGTAATTTTTTTTACTGATTCATTTTGAACAGACTGAACGACAGATAATGAAACATAGTTTAGAACATGGAGAGTTATCATCCAAAAATTATAGAGAGCTGAGGTGGTATTAGACATATATCCAGCACAGGAATGTTGTTTTCTTGGCAAACCACACTGTGGACAGTTGAAGAGAATTCCTTTGTCCATCAGTGATGCAACTTGTTTGATTCAGTGTCTGCAGTGCAGCTTGTACACATAAACATCTCCCAGTGGGTTCCTCTCATACTTAACTGCTATTAATTTAGTGACACTCAGCATAGCAAGGACGACTCCCTTTAGGTGCTGACCTGTGGGTGTCTGCATGAGTGGTGGATATGCCATGAACAGTACCCAGAGTGCTGGTCAGCAGGCCAGGTGTAATTGTCTGCCTCAGTTAGAAAGGCTGAGACAACACAGAGCCCCTTGACTGAATTGCCTGGGTAACAAGAGCTTGAACCTTTTGTTCTCTTATAGAGAAACCTCAGTTCTTGTACACAAAATGTAAAGAGTCCAACAGATGAAATCTAGGACACAACTCACCCTAAGGAAAACGTCAAAACAGGTCTAGCAAAACAATGTTCTGTTTCTGTTTTGCCTATAAAGTGAGTCTAGGTGGTGGTTAGCTCAGATAGCCATAGCTATGAGACAAATTATTCCCTGGTTGATTAGCCTGAAATTTAAATTGAGATTTTTAAACCCATTCTTGTTTTTTCTTGTTCTTTCTTGTTCTTTAACTTTTCATACCCATCTTACTTTATTTTTTGAATAGGGCATGCTCAAAACTTCTGATTCATAAACTGTTGAGGTTGAAATTGGCCAGATAAATTCTGCTTTTGGTCTCCTGGGTAACAGCAGTTTCCCAAAATGGCCATGTGACATTCTTAACAAGTATATCAAACCACTGGTCATGTTTCATATAATGTATAATATGCCTCTAAGCAGAGCACACAAGAAAAGCAATCTGAAATAATTTTAGTCTCCGGTGAGGCAATTTGTAGTTTTAGAATACAAAATTTTCTTCTTAACTTTGTACTCTGTTATATTTAGCCTGAAGCATCTAGTTAGAAGAAGAAGTTATATGACATGTAACATGCAAATAGTTGAGAAAAAATTTACTGTATATAAAGTTGCACAAAAATCACTTTGCTCACAATTCTTTCCACATTATTTTTTCAGTATTCCTAATGGTTTGGATAATATTTTGACTAATATATTCACTCTTTCTGCTGTTGTTCACTGAAATACTCTAGGTGTGTGCAAGATGCTTCTAAAAAGTATTTTGCATCTTTTATGTTCTGCAAAAGATTATTTCTTCAGCAGGAATCCTCTGATAAGACCCTTCAATTAGGTAAAGAGAAAAACACCCAAATTATTCCTCATATCACGCCTCTTAACATTCAAATCCAACTCTGAAATATTTTTAAAGTTGTTAGTCAGTAGCCACACAATAATGATTGAGCAATGGAATTGTGAACATCGTGCTTGGCTAATCCTTTGTTTTATGGAAAAAGGAAGACAATCCAGGATGAGTGGGCTTTCTGGCCAATAGCCACCAGGAGTGAAATCAGAACTAAGCATTAGTGGGGGGAAGGTAATTCCAGCAGTGGGACATCATGACCAACTCATTGACCACCTACTGAAAACAGACCCCAGACTCAAAGGGAGGGGAGAAATGTGCCTGTGGACTAATTAGCATGAGTCTTGAGAGCCATGACTAGCAAACAGGGCAGTGAGTAATAATTAATGAAAAAAAACATCATTTATAACCAATGAAATCTTGATCCTTTGTTTTTTTAGTAGTGTGAAGTTTTGATAATCAGGGAGCCAGCCTTTCATGTTATCTCTGCACAAACTAGAATAAAAGTAAAAAATAACTCTGTGTGTGAGCTGGCACTGCCCACAGGGTCACAAGCCAGGGTTTGGTGAGCACTGCAGTAAGGCACTGCCCATAATGCACCCATAAAATTGGTCTTTGCAGGCTACTGCAGTGGAAATCACAGTAAATATAGTCTAGACGGAAGACAAACTAATGGGAAATGAAGCAGTCCAGCCATAGCTCTACATGAGACTAGTGGCTTTGGAGAACAGCAGATCTATTTCGTGTGGCCACCATTTAGTTCAATCTATTCTAAAGGAAATATATTGTTTGTGCTCTTCTGTGGGAATTGTGTAGTGGTAGGGGTGAGTGGATACACACGCATACTCCCACCCATGGACACACTGACTACAGCTAAAAATGGAAACGTAGACCAGCCTTCATACAGTCAAAATGGCCAATGATGCAGCACAATGAAGTCACGGATCAGCTGTAGTTTAACATCAATATCATTAAGGCTGTGGCATTTTCTATTGATTATGCTTTCTAAAGCATGAATTTAACCACCTTATTCACTTTTCTACTGCTGAGCTATTACTATTGTTTCATTAGTCTGTTTATCAATGTAGGACATTTATAATAGGTTGGTTTGCCTTCTTTTTTCATTTCTTAATTGTTCTGTAGGAGAATTTCAAGGATAATTAGGAAAATCAAATGTAAGCACATCAAAAAAGTGAAGTGTATAAAGCTTATCCAGTCAGGTGTAGAGAGACAGCCACTCCCTTCAGTTCCTTGTTGGTCTCAGAGTTGGTTCTGGTAGTTACACTTTGATACCTGAGGTTATACAGGAAATTAAACCCTTTCCAGAATGGGATGTCAAATTCAATACTTACAAAAGATCTGGTAGATGATTACTGAGGATTAGGATTCACATCAGATAGATATTCCATCGTGACAACTTGTGGATGGCCCATTGACATGATGCATGGATAAGAATGGAAAGAAGATCCACAAATAGAGGCTTGATATCACATTTCTAGTCAAGCAAATTAAGAGGCAAAACACACAAAATGATATTCTGATATCTTAGCAAAACTACTTAAAGAGTTTAAGCCAAGTGACCTGTTTTTACAGAAAAAAAAATTGCATGTTTTCTGTGAAACTTTTTGCACAAAGGAATGATAGTCGAAATTCACGGGTTCTTTTCTCCTCAGTTTTACATCTACTACAGGCAGTGGAATTATGCTACTTTTAACTCTTTACATTAATGATAAGATAAATAGAAAGCTACAATTTTTACTAAACTATGCAGCAATAAATTATAGAATTAAAATCCTTTACAAAATTGCTTTAATGCTTCTTTACACATAGGGAAAACATCATGTTTATTTAATATCTGACTTTCGGAAAAAATGTTTGCTTGAGAAAGTAAATTCTTATTGTACTATCAAGTTATTTTAAGTTGTTGAAACGCTGCCACATATTTTTAATGCAGTTCATGAATTTTCTAAGTCTGTAGAAGGGAACAAATTTCTATAATCATGCATGTGGCATTATTAGAATTTTTTTATTTTTGCTGATTTCAGCATGCTTAAAACCATGCAACAAAGTCCTAAGGAAAATATGTATGATCTAGCAGAAAGAGGACAAATTATAATTTTTTTAAAATATGAACTTTCTGTTTCTGTAGATAGAGCTCAAATGATTAATAGTAACACATTTTGTCTTGTAGCTTTAATATAAAAGTCAAAGTCAACAATATATGTGTAACAAAGGACTGTTGTAAGGAATTTCACAGATTTCAATATGAAGCTATTAATGCACAGAATACTGAAATCACTTTTTTACAAGTAAAGATATGTTGATTTTCTTTTAAATAAAATATAAATTCTACAGCCCAAAGTACACTGATTAACTTAGCCATTCTATCAGAATTTCATTAAACACATCCACCACTTCCATAACTGCTCTGATGAGCTTGGAAAGCTTAGCACATACTACTGATTTAATATGTTTTTAAGTATGATACTGTGGTTTCTTGGGAGAAGAAATAAATAATGAAGCTCTAAAAATTAAATTCCCAAGCTGGCTGCATTCTTCTCAGTATGGATATGGCTGGGATCAGGGCTGAGACAGAGAAGTTTCTTTAATCCCTGTAACGTGTGGGGGCCAGTTACTCTGATCTTTCTCCATTTGTGGGGAGAAAGTTAGGATAGGAAGAGCCAGGGATGGAGTGGAGGACTCCCTGCGAGTGCTTTTGGAGGTGGCTGCCCTACAGTGATCCCTGATATGAAAACCTGCACTGATGATGAGTGCACTGCCCTTGGGGGTCGAAAGAGCAAGGGAACCATGACAACCAGGAAAAGGATAGAACACGAAAAGTGTATGTTTTACAGTGTTAACAACATCATTATTCTTTCTTTTTCTGTTACAGTTAGATTGAGAATAATAGTAAATAGATTCTTAAGATATAAGTTTTAATAAATAAATTCTGTAATTTGGATATTGGTGTGCTTCCACTTTGACCATAAACAAAATCTTGAGCCTGACATTTTTCACATGAAATATCCTTCTTTAATTTAACTTCACATTGAAACCTGCAAAGTCATTACTGTAATCCCCAGAATACAGTACCCATCGACTGTTTTTCACCACTTACTTTTATGATGTTATATAGAAACCAAAGTTATTACTTCTCATAGGATGCTTTGCCTGCATTCACCATGGAAACATTTTCAGAGGCAAATTGCTGCAGGAATGCTGATGGTCATTTAAAGAAATATATTAGATAAATACACAAAAATAACTGTAAGTATGCTATTCCACTTCAAGTTGGTATACTAAATGATGATTAACTTTATCAGAATTCATATTTCTGCCCTTTAATATCCTTAATAAGACAAAGAAAATGGCAAAATAGTTACAATTTATTCATTAATAATACTTGGAGACCAAATCAGAAATTCCACAGATGCTGATATTCCACTGGATAGTATGATGACAAATGGAAAAGAAATACCATCGTGCACCTTGCTTGAGACTGAGCTCACAGCAGCTTTGGGGGAAAGACACCCTATCCTCATTAATGTGCTGCAACTGCAATGAGCTATAGGTTACTGAAATTCCTTTAGTTGCTTGTCAGTGCATCCAGCTTGAAGGGAGAAGCTCAGATATAAGTCTGCAGAGAAAAATATTTTCCTGCTTGAATATGGTTCTTTGTAGGAAGCTCTTAGCATTTACACTCTTTATACAGGCTTGTTTTGTTTTGCTTTGCTTGCAGCTAAAAGAGGTGCTCAGTAGGGAATATTTCTTATTCAGCTTGTTTCAAAAATACAATAAACATCCAGGAAGGATATACAAATTCTCAGTTAAGAGAAAAATTTCCCTAGGCTGTTTTTATTTTTTTTTTGTCTCACATAACAAATCCATAGTGTTTTTCATTGCATGAAAGAGAAAATATAACAATATACAAATATACAAAACTTTTGTATTATTGTCTTGGGGGTTTTTTTGGGATGGTATTTTCTATGTATTCTGCAGTTTATATCAGTCATATTCATTTCCCTAATGAGTATGCAAAATATGTGGGATTTGAGTCTTAGAAATGGTTTCATTTTTCTTTTAGGTATACCTTTCCAATAAAAACAGAAATGAACCTTGTTGATGAAGAGATCTTTCTTTTGTGCACAATTCATGACAGAGCATCAAGTGAAGCTTTGCACTGTCACCATGAAAACTTATTTATTAGCTATCTTTCAGTACCCATGACTAGAACTGCCATATTTTAAAAGTCTGTATTCCCTTTTAGAGGGAATTACGATTGTGTTATGAAACCTGTAGCCAGAAAAATATAGCTTCAGATTTTTGTGTCCATAGGAAGTAGAGCTCATCTTGTTACACTGATTTGTTCATGTGGAATCAATTATCTGTAAAGGGCAAAAAGAATAGATATTGAGCATTTCTAAGCTTACGAGGTTATTTGACCACTTACTTAAGGCTGGTAAGGCAACCATACCTTTAGATAAAATCCAAATTTTATTGTCTGTTACAGTTTTCCAGCTCAGAGGTATCTGTTCCTAGAGGTACACAATAGTTCAGCTCAAGATATGGGAGTTGGCTTGACTTTAATTTATACTAGACAGTTCCAGTATTACACAAAAGAATAAGGTGAATTGGACATGGTGGAGACCCATAATAATTCTCCAGCAGAAACTTTTGTATCAGATTCATTTATTTTATGAATCAAAATGAAATTTCCTCAGGACAAGGAAATCAGCAAATGCTCATTGGTCCTTGTAACGTCCACACAAGCCACCAGCATGAATGATGAGTTTGAGAGCAGAACACAGAATGCAATTGAACGTCTTGAAGAAATTAGAACTTTTTACCAGAGATCTGATGTCAAAAGGTGCTGCCATAAGAAGAGGTCTGTCTTAATTTCAAAGTGAATCAAATATCTTTTGCAGCATTAGTATTACTTGATATTTACATAGTGCATTTAATTAATAGTTGTCTAATTATATTTATAATATGACCTGAATGTAATGTCGGTGATCCATTTTACAGAATGATATAACAAGGTACAAAATACTGCTACACATTAAATAGTAGATAAAATCTATTCTAGTAATGTTCTGATTTTCCAGCCAGTTGTCATTTTGCTAAATAATGAAAGACAACAGCAGCATCTGTAGACAGCTGTACAAGCATCTATAGGTATAAGTACAGGTATAGCCATTTTGAAAAGCTTGTCACTTTTTTCTTATTCTTCATAATTTTTTTTCCAATTGGCAAAACAATAGTAATAGTAATAACACTGTGCTACAATTGACTTGTGTTAAATCTTTGCAACAGAAGTGACTTTTAGAGACCTATTTCTGAATTCCTGGTGTCTAACTGAAGTTCTTTTCCCTAAAATAATGTCGTTGCTATTTTTTTTTTCAGAGTTGGTTCTTTATTAACGTAAAATGAGGGGGCAAAAACCCAAAGATGGAACCAAAACCCAGCCGCACAGAGGTGAAAAACTATCCCCCAAAAACTTTTATTAGAATATACAATTTTCATAACTCTAGAACACTCTGTAAGAATATTGGAGTGTTTGTCCTCTAAACAGTTGTGCTTGCTCTAATCTTCCCAGAGCAGTGAAGTAAAGAAATCTGCTGAAGCACATGTTTCTTGAGGAGGAAATTTGCTAGGTAATACCAGATGGTTTTCTTTGACTCAGTAGATCAGGCTTTGGGTGCAGGGAACAGGAGCACCCTGGAGCATTACAGCCCCGTCTCCTCAGGGGTTGTGCCGTGTGTGTTCAGAACTACAGGTAAGTCACAGCAGGTGCTTCACTGATTAAGCATAAAGACAGTAATGAAAGTGGCACTGAGCCCTGGAGTGCCTACTTTAAAATCTCTTGGGATCTCCAGAGGGCCACTTCTTGTTTTCCCACTCAGAGGATTATCTTTAAACCAACTGCTCAATCACCGCTGTCCTAAACAGCCACTTAGGAGCTGACTTTTAAGGCAAAGCATGAAATGGAATTTTTTTTTCCCCAAGATTAACACACAATTTAGGATCTAGTTCTAGTATGATAGCAGCAAGCAGAGGTAATTGTAGCTGCAGCAGTTTATAACACAGCTCAGTTTTCTGTTTTAAATACATTTTCATTTATGTGAGACACAACTGATCTGTCTCTGGTGTCCAAAAGGAGCAGTTTGCAGTGTGCCTCATCTTCGAAGCAGTGGGCAAGAAACTCCGAGACATATCAATAGTGCATATTAGGATGGGAGAAGAATTACCTGAGGAAAGCACTGATCTGTAGAGGTTGTCCACCAAGTATCTCTAACATCAGGTAGCAAGTTTTTTTCAAAAGACCAGGCTGGATATGAAAGAATATCAGGCTCGCACCGTGCTACAGGTTCTGGAGTAATGCTGTGAGAGCTGCCTTTGACACCAGGGTAGGACAGCCACAAATTTCTCCTCATGGTTGGGCAGTGAAACCAAATGAATATTTTCCTACATTTTGGTTGTAGGCATTACAGTGCAGAAGGCAAAAATTTCTTTTATGACAAAAAAAAATCTTCTCCTGAGAGTTTTGACAATATGAGGACTCTTACAGAAGTGACTGAGGGATAAAACCCTGTTAAAATATTTTGCACTCCTACAGGTTTTAGAAGTGCAGTTAGAAAATTGAGCAGGCAAGATGATCTTTGTGGTAGCTGTCCAGCCACAAAGACCACACTGGATGAAATTATCTGCTGCTGTAAGAATAGAATGGAATGGGATGGGATGGGATGGGATGGGATGGGATGGGATGGGATGGGATGAGATGGGATGGAGTGGAGTGGAATGGAATGGAATGGAATGGAATGGAATGGAATGGAATGGAATAGAATAGAATAGAATAGAATAGAATAGAATAGAATAGAATAGAATAGAATAGAATAGAATAGAATAATAACTTTGATGGATGGTTTCCATCCACTCTGAATGCATCTCCTTAGCTACTCCTGAAGGATTTTACTCAGGGAAATTAAAGCTGGGAGTAAATTGAGGATGACTATGGAAGTAACATTATGTTTGGGAATCAAAAAAGATCAGATTAAAGAAGCACTAGTAGGTGAAGTGAGCAGTTTATCCAACATTTTTTCTCACCAGTATTAGAATTCTAAACATAACTAAAATACAAATAGAAAATTTCAGATAAGACAATATCATGAACTGGTTTTTTATAGTGGGTGTTTTTATTACGATATTTGAGATTGGAGTTACAGCTTTAATGCATTCCTTACTACATAATAAAATAAAATACAATGTAAATTGATTTTCTTTTTTTAATTACAGAATCAGTGCATATGCAACAAGCAATTCAGCGAGTGAAGCTAGACACTTCCTATTTTAATTAAACCTTTTGAAACTATAGAAGGGAAAATTTTTGTTTTCAATCTGTCAAGGAAATCATGATGTATTTTCCTTTCAGGATAGCTACCAGAAAGTCCTAGAACTGTTAGAAAAGATGTTGTAAATGTGACCAGCACGCTATCACAATTTTTTTCCTAGCAGTTTCTATTAGGAACTATAAAACCCCAGGATGGCAGTGAAAGATTTGGATTCACATCATATTTGTGAAACACATTTCTGGAGCAAGCCCTTTAATTCTCAACGGGTGACTATAACCCATTCATTGCCCACCCAGATCCTTAGCCAATGTCTGGTGGAATAAAGTTGTTTGTTTTTTAACTATTACCTCATCAGATTCATAGGGGAAAAGGAGGTGTTGGGTAGAAGGAGTAAGACAGCAGGAGGTGAGAAGGGAGGGACAGCTGAGCACTGCAGGAGCACCTGGATGTGCATTCCTGCTGTGTGGGAGGCACAATCAAGCCCTGCTGGGGCAACATGACAGCGTGCAAGCTTTACAAATGGCTGTCTTGTCTTGACACAGTCCAGCTTTTTGGTTGTTCTGCACCTGTGCTTTCTTTCATTGGTTCTTCACACAGAGATATTTACTTTAGGAAGTTTCAAATATGGTGTTATGATCAGGTTGTCTGGAGACATCACATAAATTCTTCTCCCCACATGCAAGATATACACAATATATATATAGTAATTTCACAATTATAAGCCGCATCTGATTGTAAGCCGCACATCCAGGTAGCCGGGTAGACCATGGGATTTGTCCATATATAAGCCACACCCGAATATAAGCCGCATTCTTTTTTTTTTTATAAAGCGAGGACCCATATGTGACAAAGTAACGAGTTAGTAACAGAATCGTGCCAGCGCTGGGTTTGGTGTCAGGTGCTCAAGTTGCAAACAGTTTTCATAGACCAGTGAAGCCTTTAGAGGCAACCCCAGGCACCCTCCCCAGCCGGCTCTCACTTCTGGGTTGGCATTTCACTGGGATTTGTCCATAGATAAGCCGCACCTGATGATTAGCTGCACTACTGGGGTAGGCTGGATCCTTCAATGAAAAAGGTGATGCTTATAATCGTGAAATTACTGTAATTTAATTTAGTCATTTTCAGCATCTATCTCTCCCATGGGTCTTAACTAGAGCTTAAGATATGAAGTGGGATTGCAAGAGATTTTTATGGTTTAGTGGATAACAGGAAAAGAGAATGTGTCAGTCAAGTCAGGGCTACAAGACCAAAATGAGAAGCAGAAAACTAGTAGTGTTGGACAAAAACGCGGGGAGGTTTAGAGGAAACCCTTTTCCCCTATTTCATTCTGAGACACAAAAGAAATTTTGTTTTAATATGACAGGAAATTTTTCCAGTACCCTACTTGCTTCTCTTGTCTGAAAAGTTAAATCAGATTTTTCTTTATTGCCTGCACTTTCAAAATTTTTATCAAAGTTGATGAAATTTTGGATTGTTCATAGTATACAACTAAAAGTCTCTTTTAAGAGGGAGTACAATTTATCTATCTATTACCTATTACATACTAAATCTGGAGGATATATCCAGTGGTGTATAGTTGGTGTACAGAACTGAGTCACGTTTTGAGAACTTTTCTACTCAAATCAGGACAAGATCTTGAACGATGTATCTCTTCCATAAGGCCCTGAAAATTGCCTGTGTCAATGAGTGCTATGTCCCATGAGAAGAATTTTAATTTCCTGAATTCACTTTGTAAGGAAAGGGTATCTTCACAGCACAGGAAGTAGATAAATTGGGACACTGCAGAATATGCATAATTATCACTTTTTCTACTGATAAAATGACACAGAGTACCAAGAAAGACCATAACAAAGTAAAGCACAACCTCTGTCTTCTCCCCCTCATTCCCTATCTCCACATCTGTTTATTTGTGAGAAAACATGGATAAACTATTTGTGAAAAGAAACAAGAGGAAAGTTGTTTCAAAATGTGTAGAAAGCCACTGATACAGTAAATCCATGGTTTATTAAACTAATAAAAGTATTAAAATACAATAAACTCATTCCTTATCCTGGAAATGCTTATGCAGTTATTGAACTCCAAAGGATTGATTACTCATGAGTAATCATGAGTTAAGAATATAATTAAGTATTTCCACTCAAACTTTGAATCATTCTGCTCACTGCTATTTCAAGTACCTCCCTATATTTGATGTTAACATAAAGTGGTGTGAACTTTTTTAAAAAGCTAGAAATAATTTGAATAAATTAATTAATATTTCCTTAGAAAAATAAACAAGCATTAGATACGTATAAAGAACTTAAAGGGCAAGTTGCTTATTTCATAGGAAATTATGACAATTAAAATGCAATTTGTCTTTTTAATAAAATTTTAAGGCATTTAGTACCCACATATTAAATCTCTTTGCTAATGACTTACCAGTTTTAAATACTTTGCAGTAATGACTTATATAATTTCAAGTGGTTATTTTCCATACTTCATTACTTTCCCCCAAATGATCATTGATTTGATAATTAGTTGATATTTTAAAGGCTAAAGACGTGATGTCCTTGAAAATGTTTTAAGTGTCTTGTTCAGGGCAAAAATAAATTGTCATCTTTGAAATGTCATTCAGCAGTAATTTTCGTGGGCTTTTTTTAGTCTATTACAGATTGAGAGAGTCTTTCATTTTATATTAATTAGTAGTTTGTGGCAAGATCCTCAGAAATCAACATATTGCACCGAAATTTCATGCAGTAAGATATCTCCCTGTACTCAGTGGGTAGCTGTAATGTATCTTTGAACAAAGCTCACATTTCACTTGATGTAAAAGGACTTCCAATTTTTACTGTGTCATTTCTCTTCTACATAACAAATTAACACACTGCAAAACTTTATCCCCTTCGCAGCAGGCAGGATACATTATGACAAGATTTCTCAACCTCTTAGTGAGTTTGTAAAAGTTGTTTCATAAATGTTTTCATCATCTAGGAACTGATCTGACGCCTTTGGAGATGAACTCCTTGAAGGACAATATCTACTGTACTGCAGGAGCTGGAGCGCACTTCCTTTGAAATAACCCTTCTGTCTTCAATGGACCTAAAGTCCATGTTCAATTAACATTTTAACTTGCATATATATACCTATAGACTTGAGGATTTAACTGGGATTGGGATCTTGTTCATACAAATGAAAGCAACAAAAGGTTAATACTTTCAACAAAAGACTAAAACAGTTAAGCAAAGTGCTAGTGTTATTTAACTTTTGACTGTAGATTCTGATTGTGTCTGAAAGGTGTTGATTAAACTTCAGTGTTAAACAGCTAAACTGATTAGCAATCAACTCACAGGAGCAAGTCATGCAGCTTGTCTTTGTGATTAAGAGTGACACAGCACAGGGAGGTGACACTACTGGGGTGTCGCCCAGACTGAATGATCTTGTTATAGGAAGAGGATAAATTATTGATGCATCATTAAACCATAGTATGGTTTAAGTCAGGAAAAACCTTAAACATCCCTACTTCCATTCCTTCTGTCATGTGCAGGGACACACTCATTAAACCAGCTTGCTCAGAGTCCCATCCAACCTCGCCATGAACACTTCCAGGGATGGGGCAAACACAGCTTGTCTGGGAAATGTGCCAGTGTCTCACCAGCCTCTCAGGAAAGAATTTTCCCCTAAGATCTATTCTAAACCTACCTTCTATCAATTTTAGGCCATTCCTCCTTGTCCTGTCACAATGTGTCACTTTTAAAAGTCCCTCTCCACCCTCCCTTTAGTCCCCTTTATGTTCTGGAAGGCCACTCTGGAGTCTTCTTCAGGTGGTAATTCCCCAATTTTCTGAGCCTATCTTTGTAGGAGGAATGCTCTAGCCCTGTGAACATCATTAAATTGACAGAATTCTTTGCCACTGAAAGATTGTGTGATAAAATTCAGTCACCATCCAATATAAGATTCTTAATGATGACAAGTTTTCCATTTCTCTGTAATATGTTAATTTGTATTTGTCTGTTTTGAAAACTACAGTAATTTCACGATTATAAACCACACCTGAATATAAGCCGCACGTCCGGGTAGCTGGGAAGACCACGGGATTTGTCCATATATAAGCCGCACCTGAATATAAGCCGCGCTTTTTTTTTAAACTCCGCACAGCAGAGAGGGTGGGGCGCTCCGGCCTGGCCCCACACAGCCCGGCTTCCCAGAGGCAGGGGCCAGCCCGCACATTTTCAGGCCCCGTTCCCGGTGTTCCCACGCTGCTGGCCGCTCCCGGTGGCACAGGGGCTGGCCCGCCCACTTGCCACTCTGCTTGGCCGGCTCTCACTTCTGGGTTGGCGTTTCGCTGGGATTTGTCCATAGATAAGCCGCACCTGAATATAAGCCGCACCACTGGGGTAGGCTGGATTCTTCAATGAAAAAAGTGCGGCTTATATTCGTGAAATTTCTGTAAATTAATCTTGTGAATATATCTAGCAAAACAAACTACTTTTCAGTAAAACTTTTTTTTTATTTCCACAATGTCTTATAAATTAAAAAAAAATGCAAGGAACTTTCTAGAAATGTTGTATTTTCTAATAATTTAAAATAAAATAAGGATACTAAGTCTTTAAGGTCTTCATGTATCACTTCTGGGTTGGCATTTCACTGGGATTTGTCCATAGATAAGCCACACCTGAATATAAGCCGCACTACTGAGGTAGGCTGGATTCTTCAAGGAAAAAGGTGCAGCTTATAAAATTACTGTATCATTTATATGCCTAAGTCCCAATAAAATCAACAAAAGCTATAGCCATGCTTGAAATAAGTGTTTGCTTCAGGAATTTTTTGATTGGGCTAATAGAAAGTACTTTAGCACATTTTCTGTCACTGTGGATTAACACAGATGTACTGAAATTCACTAGTCTATAACCTACATTCTCTGTGACCCACCTGTTAAAGAAAACTGGTTCTTGATGGGGGTCTGGCAGGCTTGATGCATTGTTTTTTTATTTACACTATGTTTAGATTTAAATTTTAAGGTGTAAACATCTTAATTCTAGATTCATGTGTTTGAGAGATTTTTCTCCAGCTATATATTACTCTTAAATTTCCTCAAAAAAGGCTAAGAACAAATATAACTTATTTGCCTTATCTTAAGGTCAGGAAAATTTGGATCAGATAGTGCAGATCTCACTGTCTGTTAGTCAGAGGTAACGTCCTTTTCCCCATTGCAGCATTCCAAAATTATTTTGTAACTGGTGGAAAATTTGGCCTCTGTTGCTTTGATTGTAAATCAATATTTTTTATGCTACATATTTAATGCTTTGATTACAGTAACAGAGGGCTTTGTTGTTTCTGTTGCCAGTCACTGAACATGACATGAAAAGGGGAATTCTAGTATAGTCACTTGGGTATTAAAAGACACTCCATCATATTATAAAGTCTCCTTACAAAATCCCTCTGACAGAATTTGCCTCTCACTATTTCATCTTTGAGTGTTCACCAGTGTAAGAGAAATCTAATTTATATCAACTTGATGTATTAGTGAGAGATTACAAAAAGTGAGTTTCCAGAGCAGGTAGCTACCCTCACCACTGAAATGGATGCTCTGGCTCCAGATTTCTATTTCCTTGTGTTGAACCTCTGCTACAGTAAAGAATTATTTACAGCTGAAGATAAATTCTCTCCATTACAGGGTAGGGACAGAAAACCTTCAAATGGTTTGGTTTTCCCTCTTCTCATTCGTATCTTTTCCATGTTTATATAAGAACTAGATACAGCCTTCTGGTAATCAGATCAGTAATATACAGATAATTGTGATAATTTTTCTCACTTGATTTTGCCTCCTTAAAAAGCCAAAAAGTTTGAGGATTTTTAGAGAGAAGGAACAATGAAGATGAAGGAATAATGTTGAGGAAGAATCAGGAAAGGACAATACCAGGTAGAATGACCTGCACAGGGAAACACTTGGTTATAGTAGGCAAGAAGTGAGGGCACAGAACAATGTGTGAATTGAAGGAGAAAGCAAAGGAAACAATGATGAAGAAGTAAAGCTCACTAGAGAAAGGCCATTTGTTTGCAAATGTTTGTATGATGTTTATACACCATTGCAGTAGAGTATGGAACACCAGAGATAACATCCCTGATCAGAACTGAGGGCCTCTCATAGTTCCTTATGATGCTTGTTACAGGCAAATTGCATCAAATATAGTGAATCTGTTCTCACTGACAGGTAGATAAGGGGTTTTCCACCATTAGTTCACTATAGATGACCAACATTGATGATGATGCTAAGATGAACTGGAAATTTTTAACTTCACATTACTGCTAAGAAAAAAAATACAAACCTGTTATGGATCTGGGAAATGCAGGGCATCTGTGATTGTGAATTCACTGAGATTCCTATGGCCTTAATTTTTCAGAAGTCACTGTCCATGGCAATCAAAACACAAGTTGTTCTTTTACAGAAATTTCAAAAAACAAATTTATTAGCTAATTTAATTCAATCATAAATTACTCTTGAATTTTTTTATATTCCCTGAATTTTAGAATTGCTTTTGCACTCCTTCACAAGCTGGTATTTAAACATCACATTCTAAGTAACTGCTTATAAAAGAAATATTCTTATCTAGTCTGTAAATGTCATTTTATGGATGTTGTTATCCTAGTGAACCTTAAAAGCCTCTGAGCTCCAGCAACCTTATCTCTGAAAAGTACAGGGTCAGCCATTTGGTAAAAGCAAATGCAGTTGTTTTGCTACTACAGTCAAATGTTGAACTGATGTTTGAATGAAAAGTCTCTCTGCCAAATAAAAAAATTACTATTACATTGGCTTTAACAGGAAAGTAAAAAATTATTTTTTTTTACTTTAATTAGGCTTATGTACATCACTGAAGCAGCTTTTAGGAACCCGCGTTCTGCAGGCCAAAGCTGGTGGGAGACAATCACCTACTGCAGTGTGACAGGTAGCCTGTGAAATGGGGATGAAGGATGCCTCTACCTGCAGGAACTGGGATAGGTGCAGGAGAAAATGTAACATCAGCTGTGATGCCTGGATACACCTGCAGTTTAACCTCCCTAATCCATCCCCAGGAATTGGACATGGGAGCCATGACTGACATAGTGAAATCTTCCCGCCTGTAAATGGCCACATTGTGGGGAAAACATCAGGGAGGGATCAATGCAGCCTGGAGTGGAGAGCATCTCTCAAATGGAGAGGAGCTGTTGCAAACCCACATCTTTAGTTACAACACCCAGGAATTTGGGAACTGATCTGTAAGGGAAGCTACAGAGAAACTGTCAGACGCTCATTAAAATCACAAATCTTATGTGCTTGAAACTCTTCATTTCTCCTGTTTCAGTTAAAAGCCTGGCCTAAAGGCTCATTTAATAAAATATTTTATTTCTCTATCATTAAGTTTTAATTGGAGTTAAACTGGGAAGTTAAAGATGTTCTGCCTTTACATACATAGAGATTCCAAGGAAAGCAGTGAATGGGCTCACCCTGGCCTGCCTTGCTTGGGGCACCTGGAGGGGCTAGGTGCTTGAGAAGCTCCACAGACATGACAGGCAATGCAGAGACACAGGGGACACATGAACAGTGACATTCCAAGTTGGCCATGGACAGACAAAGGCAGAAAAGGGCTTTCTCCAATTCTGATACCATGAAGGGGTAAAATGTGGCTCAGAGAATTTCTTGGAGGTGCAACAGGATCATCCTGATATGCAGCTGTGAAAAGTACAACATGACAATTTTGAAATTAGGTCCCTTTATATATAAATGTGTGTGTATTTTCATTGTTACGGCCAGGACTGGGTCTTTTACTGTTTTACAATTTTGTCCATGTCTGGCACCATCCTTTCTGATTTTTTTCCTGTGCCCCCAGCATTTGCACCTGCCAGAGCACTGTGCAAACAGAAGCCATAGCTGAATGTTCCTCTCAAGCTCTTACTAGCCTTCAGTATGTCCAGAAAAATGGGTAATGGGGCCTTATACATTTATTAATAGTTTTCCTTTTTTAACTGTGACATTATCATGTTACCAAAGAGTCCCTAGAGAGAAGAAAAATCGGTATATGGTTAAATTCTAAACTAATAGATGTGTATCAGTACAAGTGCTGATACACAGGTAATCAGGAGTCAGAAAATTCTGTTTATGAAGCCAATCTTAATTTCTTGAAGAATCCTGTTTTTCATTAAAGCAAAAATCCCTGGGAGATTTAAATAAATATACAAATAAAGAATTCTGTATGTTTACCTCACAACAATAGCACCATGTGGTGGCCTTTCCCTTCCCAATAATAATTTGTTAGTGCATATGCTGATCAATAATTTTTCCTTCTATTCTAACTGTATTTAGAAGTACATGATACATCCCACTACACCCTCCATCCTCCACCCAAGCTCTGATACAATAATTAAGTATAATTCCGTATCTGATCTAATAACCAAGATACTGTGTGGATTTGTGGGAAGAGAAAATGAGTTCAATATTAATTTTTTCTCATCAAGGATCAGAATAAAGACTTTCAATGTTATTCAGAAATTCAGATTTCTGAAGGATCTCACACTTCTACACCACGAAGAAAGCTGTGAGAAATTAAACTTGCAAGAGACAAATAAAGGGCCATTCTTAAAAGTGCATTGTATTATTGATAAAAAATGATACCAGCATTAGCTCTCATGTCACCTTTTGTTTGAGATCATCACAATGGACTGTTGGCAGCAACTTTGCCCACCTGGGTGAATTAAGAATGGAAGCAGCTATTTGCCCCATTTTACAGCTGGAGGAACCAAAGAACAGATAATTGTCTGGGGTTTTTTTTTAATAATTACCTGAAATAATAATTAGAGAAGTGACAGAACTTAGAAGTGAGAGTGGATTTTATGAGCATATTTTTTATCCCTGCTTTCATTCAGATGTTCCCTTTCTTGAAGAGCCCAAGCACTGACCTAAGCCTCAGCACCATCACCCACAGCTCCTTTTCACACATCCCAAGACCCTGACCTTGCTCTGTTACACAGCTCCCCCACTTGCCCTTTCACATCACTAACGTTTTAGACCATATGCCCACATTTGTAGCTTTGAATCATCTTTCCACAGGTATAGAATGGAGGAGTGCATGAACTCATTAATTTTTTTATTATTAGAAAGACTTTATATTAATCTTCTCATCTTCTCCTCCCACATTCTCACAGGTATTCATCCCGGGGAGACAAAATCCCAGCAAGAAGCTATAAATATTCCATTTACTCGTGACACACGTTAAAATTAATTTCTGAAAGCAATCAGAAAATAGGAAAATCAGATTATTTGACTTCTTTTACCATTGATAGGGAGACATTATCCATTAAAAGAAGCTTTTGTAGAGTGGGCATGTGAATCTATAAAAAATATTATTTTAATAGCATATTATTTAATGCCTAACAACAATAGGATTCTGATAGAATATGAACAGTAGTAAATGAGCTCATTAGTTCTCAGAGTTTTTGTGCAAAGAATAACAAATTGTTTCAGAATGTTGGTAAAAATATACGGTTTTATCAGAAAATTAATCTTTATTGAATATTTGTGTGAGTATCAATTTAGGTGATAGAAACTTAAAAGTCTGAGTGGAATAGAAGGAGGAAAAACCTCTTCATATGTATTAGAAATTCTGGTTTATGAAAAATAGAAAATTAAAGGATCACCTTATCCAGAACAGACAAAGAATAGAAGAAACAGCACATTGTTCCATTCCAACTTTTTCTTTCTTTCTTGGCTTGGAGAAATTATGCTGTAGAAATGTGAGTGGATCACAACACAGTTTATGCTTTATCAGCTGGTTGTGTCAGTTTAAGTAATAATAAGTATGGTGGCTTTATTTTATTATTTTTCCATAGTTGTAGCACAAAATGTCAATACTTCTGTATTTGAAGCATGATGTAACAGCAACTTAATAAGCCAAGTGGAGACATAAAAAGCAAAAGGCTGTACATGTAGTTCCTAAAACCTCATTAAGACTTTTATTTATTAAAGGCTGTGGTCTCTGTGTGTATGTGACTTGGAGGAACACTCAGCTAACATTTCTGACTCCTTCTTATTATTGATCTCACCGGTTCATTGGTTGAGGTCTCACTTAAAGAATGGGAAGAGGTATATGAGATCTGCCCCTAGCAGACAGCTAAATGCTGATTATGTCATTAAGATTTTATCTGTGCAAATAAAAATGCAGATTATGAGCCTTAGCATATTTTCTACCAATGCCAGTCTAAAATGGTGCATCATTTTATATCTGCTATTGAGCTAAATGCAAGGCAGAAAATTAATAAAAATGTTGACTTCCTAAACTAATATTCCAGTTTGCAGGTTAAGGACAGCATAAGAGGAAGATATTTCAGAATGGTCACTTTGCCATTTCTTTCATCTTTATGAATAAAATGTTTGTATTGTGCTGAAAATAAAAATTTGCAAAAATTTTTAATGATGGAAATATTTTTATTAAAATATTAGTTGCGAGAGATTAAAACTTTTCTAATGAGCAGATCAATTTGAACAGCTTTTAAATAACTAAATGGTAACCATATTTTTATGCCAAATTATAAATTATTTTTATTTCAAGTAATCACTTGCAACTTCTACATGACTATGAAATCTTGTCCTTTAATGAGAACTTCCATAAATTCTGAATTAGGCATAATAAGCCTGTGAAAAATGTTCATTTAAAAACAAAAGAGAAGATGCAATGAACCGTGGAAACAGTCTTAGGAAATAAAAATAATGTTGTAAAGCACTTAGTAAATAATTTATCTGAATTGAATTTTCAAGTCTTTTGCTTTGTTATAAATAAAAGAAAAGCTGAATTTTAAGTGTACTTTTATATGAATCCACATGCAGACATGTTAATCATTGATAGCTGTGAATGATAAGTGCAATCCTCATGTTCCACTTGTTTTTAAGGAAGTTACAGTCTTTAAAAAAAGATTGTTAAAACTGATGAAAACCAATCTTGACATAAAAACACCTAAACCCACCTCTCATTGGACTGATTCTATTTTTAATCAGTGAAGTTTCACCAAGAACAAAGATGAAAGTCAAAATGTTCTTGAGTAGTTTGACCTTCTACCACTTAGCACATGTAATGAATGAGACTCCTCTTACCATGTGGGGTGAATAAGGACTCACTTTCATTAGCAGAGCCTCTTAGAGATGTCTCAGCTAGTTTGAGAAAAATACTTCCAGACTTCTTCAAATGATTCACTAAATGGTGGTGAAAACCTCCTGTCCTTATTTTTTTTGTGTCGCAAGGAGTGTCACTGATATTTAAAGGAGCTATAAGAAGTAATGTTGGAGAGTCCAGCCCTTAGTTTCCCATCATCAATATATCAACAGTCAGAGCTTTTAAAATATCATAAAAAGAGCACGAACACTGAAACGTGAACTAAAAATGTTCAGAGCAGATTTGTGCAATTTATGAGGAAAAAAAAGCCTTTTGTTTCTAACTGGTGCCTTTTCTGCTTGAACACTGTAAAATTCTCCAAGAAGAAGGGTCACAAATGTCCCAGATCCCATACTTCTAGGATGCACATCCTACACTGCTTTTCACCCACATTCATGGCTTGGCTGCACTTGGATCGAGCTTTCCCAGGACCTCTCCAATCCCTGGAACCATAAGGAAGGACCTGCTGCAGTTACGACAAAAGACAGAGCTGAGCTCAAGCACAGAGGACAGTTGATACTTGAAATGATGGCATGAGGTGCAGCTTTGAAAGTTCTAGCAGGGGATGCACAGACACAGAAAATGATTACACCAGTTAGAGCAAAGGGAGCTTACAGGTTAAAAGGCTTAAAAGTCTATTTTACTAAAAAGGGGATTTTTCTTTGTATTTTACAGAGATTAAACTTACATATTAGAAAAATACAACCAAAAAGAAAGATATAAACATGATCACTTTTGGTTTTTTGCAATATTCAAGATGCCATTGCTTCTGTAGCATGCTGTAATTAATCCTTCCAGGCTCCCCTGTCATGGTTGTACAACATAACTATGGGTTGTCCATCACCTAATGACTACTGCAGGTGAGTAATTATTACAATAATTAATACCTAGAAAAATTACCAGGACAACCCTGTACTGTTATTTATAAAGAAAACTTGTTATTTATTGTTTAAATTGTGCATTGTTACTCAAATACTATATACATATTACATTTTTTCTGGATCAAAATTATCTATGTAGTATCACATCCTGCTATTCCAAGGTTCTTCAAATAAACAAATATTTCAGTGTAAATTATATCAGAAAGATCATTTGAGGCCTGCCAAAATAGAAAATGCAATATTTTACACAAAACTGCAATAACCAGATTAGCTTAGAGCAACAACTGATGATGGGAGAATATGAATAAATTGTATATCTGAGACAAAGGAAAAATATTTGCTATTACATTTGTTTATACATGTTGCATACAGCTCTAATATGTACAGAAGAGTAAATGGGTTTATCTTCTATATTTTGATTTCCACCAACTCATTCAATTACACTTGGAATTTCACAATATTTTCGTTGTATTTCATAATAGACAGAAAGAAGAGACAACAGAAAACAAAGCAAAAAAAAAAATTATTCTCGTGTAAAATTCAAGGGCTACTGTTTTAATTGAAAATGAACCAATACTTTGAGGTACCCATCTTTTCTTTATCCTCCCAGAGTGTGGCTTTTGTTGAGGTACCAGCTCCACCACAAATATTCATAATTCTCTGAGTAACTTAGTTTTGCCTTCCCTAAAAGAAAGTCATGCTACTGACAAGGACGTAAATCCTTGGAAACTTGCAACCTCGGCCAGAATTTGATTTCCAACAATAAGATAGGAATCTAGGACCAGATGTCTTTCCTTCAAATCCCAGGACTTTTTATGAAACAAAGCTCGTTTTTTATGCTTAATTTCCTAGTGTGAAATTAATTCCTCTCCTCTTCGCCTTTTTAAATTTAGCCCACACCTCTGAAAATGGAAATAGGGTTTAAGACAGCCCTCAACAACAGGCTTGTCCCTGACCACAGGGCAATGAAAAAAAGATTTGGGGGTTCCCAACATGAAGGGTCAAACACCTGAATGCTCACGTATGCAGGAGGATGGCACCCCTGCATGTGCCTTACCTTTGTGGGCAACATCTTGAGAATAGTAATGGAAATAGAAAAATCATAACTGGATCAATGACATCTACATAATAATGCAGTGGTGGGCAAATTGCAGATGATTTAAAAATGATCTGCAATAAATATTTACCATGCTCAGGGGCAGGGTTACAGGTATGCACCAGTTGAACCCTTGTGCTACATCGTCAGCTGGTAATGCTGCCAAACACAGAATGTGATTTACATAACTTTTTTTTTTAATGAATTATGCTGGTAGCATTTATTATGTTCCCTATGAGACATATCAGTATACTCTTGTATTTTGCAAGCTGAATGGATCTCCAGGGATACAGAAGAGATTCAAACCCTACTCAGGTACAGATTGGGGGATTTTTTCACTAGGCAGAGATTTTACTAACTATATGTCTCAGCTGACCCTCAAGTCATAGCACAAAGGAGCAGCAGATATGTGCACAACCATATAAAATAAAATTAGATTTTGCTTGGAGCTATTTGAGAAATCACACATAAGCACGGGAAGTGTGAATATGAAATTATGGCAGCCAGTCCTGTCTATCATGCCCTGCACAGTCAACTTGTGTGTTGGATAGTTTTTCTGTCAGGACAAGTCTTCTTTATGACTGGAAGACAAAACAGTTTTCTTCCCATATCAAATTACCCCTGCTACCCAGTGATTTTATTGGGATTTAATTAAGGGATGCAGGAGGTTTCACTGCTCTTACTCTACTTTTGGAGTTTTTGTGTTCATGGAGGGGGCACAGTTTTAGCAGTTTAGGCTGTCTGGGAAGAATCTCCTGTGAAATTAAACTTCCATTTCCCACTTTCTCAAATTACAGTTCTCTGAGGGTTATTTACTGCAACACAGATGAGGAAAGAAAAACAGATAAACACACAAAAAAGCTGGCATTTGCAACAAAGTTCATTTCTTAGCTAAAGCAAACTGAGCATACCTTTGAACGGAACTGTACTTGAGAACAGGCCTATGTATTTCTCTCTGACCAATAAGATATATTTATATAGCAATTTATTAATAATAAGCACCAACATTTTATGCTTATTCAGTGTAACTCACTGATGTACTGTTATTTAACACTACAGTAGAATTCCTTTCTCTCTGAGCTTTAATCATATGAGAAATTAGATTGAATTTGCATTTACACAGCAAATTTTATGATGTAAGATTCCTAATATACTTCAGCTTGATACTGAAGTAAATTGTATTATCCCTAATGGGTCATCAGTTCTGAGGTTTAGTATTTGATCTTGCTTTATTATCTTCCCTAGCTATATTCCATACCTAATTTTTTTCCTGAAATGAACATTATTGATTTACTCATTAAATACTGTCTGTTTGGTGTGAATTTTTCATCCAAGCAGTATGATGAATCCTTTTTAAAATAATGATTATATGCTGCACAAGACTTGAAATACTGTCTTCCTGAGATGGTTTCCAATGGATTGCAACTAAATACATTGTATACAAAAAAGTCTTGTACCCTTTCTGCAAAATGACATCCATTGATTATATCTCCTCAAAAACGGAACAATCAATAAATTATTATATTTCTTAAAATTAAGCTCATTTCAGGGTGAAGGATTAT
>VRYO01002734.1:11413309-11430019 GCA_009812075.1 Sialia sialis
GACCAGCGAAGCCTTTAAACGCAGCCCCAGGCACCCTCCCTGTGCCGCGGGCCCTGCTACTGCTGCCTCCGGCACTGGCGGCTGCGGCTCCCCATGCCGCTCAAAAGCAGCGGCTCGGCGGGCTAGCTGCGCAACAGCGGCAAAAAGCAGTGGCAAAAAGCAGCGGCAAAACGTGAAGCTGGCAAAAAAGCGGTGGCAAAGCGGCGGCTCCTTCCCCTGCCGGCTGGCGCTTCCGTGTTGGCATTTCACCCGAATTTGTCCATAAATAAGCTGCACCTGGTGATTAGCTGCACTTCTGGGATCAGTTCGATTCTTCAGTGAAAGAGGTGCGGCTTATCAGTGTGAAATTACTGAAATTTAAAATTCTGAGTTTCCTGTCTTTACATTGTTTGCAAAATATTTATTCCATACAATGTGTGTTATTTTTAAGACTTGGCAATTGTTCTCTCTTCCTTAACAAATCTGGAACTATTGCATTAATTCTGCATATTTTCCAGTGCAAACCAAATGAAGGTTAAACTTAACTATTTGCAGGAAATAAATTTTTAAAAAATCTAAACCCTATCTACTCAATGCATTTTTCTCTCAATTTCTTGAGAGAAATCTTGAAATTAGAGGTTAAGTTGCCTAATTGTATTTTTTTTTGTACTTAAAGTCTTACTATAGGCAAAAGGAACGAGCTTGGTATGCAAAGCCAATAATTTATAACTAGTCTAATCTAGCTAACTAAATAACTTTAAACATTAACAATGATAAGAATGTTTAGTTCAATACTCATGCAGTTTAAGTGAGGTGTCACAAACCTTCCAATATCTCCCCTTTCTTTGGTCCTGCTTGCATTCCTGCTATAAGCATTTGCACCACTGTATTGCCTGGGGTACAAGACTAGACTCTGCATTGGCCCTGCAAGGCCTCTGGAAAACAGCAGATGTATTTTATACTCATTTTTCCCAGGCCATCCTATTAATGCTTCCATAATCCTGTGTCTTATGATGGCACCAATAGCTGCTTTGGAGTGGAGTGAATAATTAATCAGATGAGGGCGAAGAAGACTTGTTTAAAACTTGGGAAGAAGCTTCACTATCACTGACTTAATATATTACCTTTACTTTTCTGTATATCCACACAATTTCGATTACTAAAATATTTTTATTGATGTGTTTATTATACACAACTGCCTTAAAAACCTTTGCTGGCTTACCTCTTGGCAAATACTTCATCACCTTATCCGCAGAGACATACAGGAACATATGTATAAGACATATGAGAAATTAGCAGCTGTAAATAAACTTCTCTGGGGAAAAAAAAAGTGGATAAGCTTCACCACAGAACTCAGAAAAATAACTACTTGAAATGTTATTGATTTATGAGACAGATCTTCATCTAGTTATCACTGTTTCAACTCCAGTGAAGCCAATGGAATTACATCTACACCTACTGAAGTCTTACCCCACACAGCTAATTGACTCAGCTAAGAGTATGGTGTCAATTGAAAAATCTTAAATAACAATTACAGATAATGCTTCTAAGATTTTGTTTCTTGTAGAAGAGAATCTTAGAAAAATAGCAAATAAAATCAATCCGTGATAAGCTGCAGAGCGCAGCTCATAATGCTGCTATTTAGAAATTCTGTGTTACTGCACAGCATTGTGCTACAATGCTGTACCAAATATACAATATAAGTGGTTTTTCATGTGTGATGATGGCCTTTACCATGCGTTTTAAAAAAGCGAGAAGAGAGGTAGAGAGGGAATTAATATGCAAAATCATACCACAGAGGATACAATGAAACTGTTGTCTCCTTTCCTCTTCCGTTTTTCCTCTCCTGTCCCAAAATGTATGGATTTGTAAGATTTAATTAATTCATCCCTATTCTGAACATAAGAAATGTGAAGGATCCGAATCAACTGAGCAGCAGTTAGTGCTGGCTAAGAGCAGAGCAAAGCTCAACAGCTCCATTAATGAGCCAAGGTTGCTTTTCCTCTGTGTAATGTCAAAAGAGCAGGATGACAGAATAAAATGCTCTTCTCTAAGGAGTCCTCTCACAGCCCTCATACAGCATCTGCAGGCCCAGGTGCCTCAGGGATCTCACACTCTGCTTATTGACCAGCTTCCATAGCTGCTGTTTTCTTGTATGTAATACTTGGTGGGGAAAGTGGTTAGATACAAAGCTGGAGAACACAATTCTGCAGCAAATTCTGTTTGAAAAATAGCCATAAAGAGGTATTTGCAGCTGCTTTCAACCTCTTGTACCTTAAAAAGTTGTTCTGCTATTCTGGGTACCTCTCAAGCCTTCTATCTCCCATCTTCATCCAAATATTTATGTCTTTGAAAACAGCAGGAATTGCAGAATCACAGAAAATCTCACACTGAAAGGAACCCATAAAGGTCATACAGTGCAATTCCCTGCTCTTGCAGGAGTGTCCAGCACAAAGCTGCTTCACTAAGAGCCTCATCCAGACTTTCCTTGCACTCTGACAGGCTTGTGCCTGTGACCATTTCCCTGAGGACCCTGTTCCAGTGACCAGCCACTGCATCAGTTAAAAGCTTCTTCCTAATGTACGATAGGATGCAGCTTCATTTCATTCCCTAAAGTCTTACTGCTGGTCACCAGAGAGATCAGCAGTGTCCCTCTGCTGCCCCCCATGAGGGAACTGTGGAGGCTGGTGTAGTTAATACCATCCTGTGTGACAGCCCATATGTTGGACCATGAACAAAATTGTGCTCCCAATAGCAGCAGCATTCCCCATCCCTTCTCTTTGCTTTTCAACCCTGTTTCTTCTGATCTAAGAGATTCTTAGAATATGGTAAGTTGGAAGGGACCCATAAGGATAATCAAGTCCAACTCCTGGCCCTGTGCAGGATACCCCAAGAATTTCACCCTGTGCCTGAAAGTGTTTTCCAAAAGCTTTTTGAACACAGACAGGCTTGGCACTGAGACCACTTCCCTGTGCAGCCTGTCCCAGTGCCCAGCCACCTTCTGGGTGAAGAACCTTTTCCTGATATCCATCCTAAACCTCCCCTGATTCCTTCATGCCATTTTCTTGTGTCCTGTTACTGATCACAGGAGCAGAGAGATCACAGAGATCAGTACCTGCCTCTCCACTCTTTCTCTGAGGATGCTGAAAACCACAATGACATCACTCTCAGCCTCAACCGCTTGTCCTGTGTCTTCCCCTCAAGGCCTTTCACCATCTTTGCCCTCCTTTGGAAACTCACTAATAATTTAATGTCTTTTTCTATTTTGTGGCATCCAGAACTGTCCCTGGCACTGGAGGTGAGTCTGCCCCATCCCAGATCAGAGCAGGACAATCCCTCCCTTGCCTGGCTGTGATGCTGTCCCTGATGTCCCCAGGACAGGGCTGGCCCTCCTGGCTGCCAAGGCACTGCTGGCTCATGTTCAACTTGCCACTGACCAGGACCCCAGGTCCCTTTCCGTGTTGCTGTTTTCCAGCCTCCCATGCCCTGGTTTATACACAGCATTGCTCTGTGCCAGGGGCACAATCCATCACTGCCCATGGTTGGTGATTGTGCATCTCTCATGTACCAAGGTCTGTGTTCCCACTGCAGAGTCACCAGGATGACACTCTGTGTCATGAAACTGCCCTGAGATCCGCTCAGTTGGTCACAGCACGGTGCCAACAGCACCGAGGTTGTGACCCCTGTACAGGCCATTCACAGGAGAGTTGATCTTGATGATCCTTGAGGGTCCCTTTCAGCTCAGAATGGTCTGTGATTCTGTGATTCTATATGTCAGCATGACAGGATATGTCCTGTCTCTCAAAGTCGATCCAGGCTGCCCTTTTTCCCTGACATTAAACTCAGGTCCACGCTTAATTTTTCTTAAAATTATGAGTCTTCCTCAAACAGAAAATCAAACATAATTTTGACTGTCTTGGAGGTGAGGCTATACTTTTAGAAACAATGGCAGTTATGCAAGTTCCCTTCATTCCTCATCTGCTTATTTTGGATTCTTCTCTTCCTGGAGAAAGGAATATGGACTTGTTAGGCCAGTGCTCTGCTCTAGTTCTTTGCACTGCTGCGTAAATGTGTTTTTCAATATCTCTATGGGACTTGCTATGAAGGAGTGGGAAAAGAGAGTACTGTGAAATGCCACCTTCACCAAGCCCATGAATGTATAAACTTTAGGCATGCACATTTTGAGTGCTCTTCATTTTTTAGAGCACATTTTAAATACTGTGGTCATTTTCATGCTGCTTCCTGAAAACTTCTCAAAGCTATTAACATACTGTTTGTTTTGTTTCTGTTGAACACTATTATAGCAACATAACTATACTGTAGTAAGGTTTTCCCCTATTATGTTATTTGAAGAGCATATTAGTTCTTTGCAGCTACAGTGTTGATCTGGGAGCTTTTTCTGTTTAATCATGCAAAGAATCAAAGACATACAAAGCTGAAAGTAACCTCAAGAGAGCACCATCTCCAATCCCCAGCAATTAGGCAGAATGATTGATTTACAGTTCTCTTCTAAGTTACCCTTCCCAATACCGAATCTCCCTGTACATGAGTACACCATCATGAGTTTTGTTCTCATTTGCTTACATTTTTTTATATATTTGTTATATACTTTTTTATGCAAACTGTTTTCATACTTCTTTCTAAATCATTGATAAAATTTGAACAAGGTGAAAAATAAGTCTCTTTAAGAATTCACTGGTTATTAAAAATTTCCTATTTACATTTTTATTATTATATGACATTTTTATAATAAACTTCAAAAACCACCACTTTGCAAATTTTTAGTCCGTTAAATATGCAACATTGATTTTTTCTTATGAATTTATTTTCTTTCTCTTGAAGCTAAATGTCATATGCAGCATGAAGGCAGTAATAATATGGAAGAGATTCAAATTGTGCTGCTTCTAATTTAATAATAAAGTATGATACTATCTGTTATACCTATTATCAGTGTCTTTTTTTTTTTTAATTAGAAGTGAAGAATTTGCTTATTTCTTCAGCTGGCCTGTGGCACTCAGAATTCTCCAAGCTGGCAAAGGGCAAACAAGTGATCTGATTTGGAAAATCATTCTAAATGTCAAATTTGTCATTTGTTTTCTCATATTCCAGCCCTGCCTTCTGCAGAGAGTAAGTACCAAGTGGCTGAGTCGATGCTGTAGAGTTGCTACTTATTATAATTCTAAGGTAGAATTAAGCTATGAGAAAATGTGTTGGAGCACATTGCACCCTCTTGGAAAGCAGAGGAGTGAGGTTACTCTGTAGTTCAGTTTGCTGCACAGACAGAAAAGAAACTTCAAAAGAAGAATCCATACATCAGAGACTTTTTACATTAAAAAAAAACAACATACACAATCCCACTGAATCTTTCATCTGCAGTCTCACGAATGTGCAGTTCTAATCAAAGACACAGTAATGTATGTCCCTGTAAATAAAAAATTCAAAGACAAAAGGTTCTGCTGTGGGTGGAAAGATGCAGAAAAGTTCTGGTATCTCTAGCCATGAGCTAGAGACCTGTTCATTAATATCTCATCTTCACATCAGATGGACCAGCAGCTGGATTGGCTCCATAGTTACAGCTCTGAAGAATACCTCAGAAGCATCCCTACATTAATGACAAGGTCTGCCCATCAGATATAGGCTTAAAAATTGTGTCCATGAAATAAAACCTCAACCCTTTGCTTTGTTAGATTAGATGTGTTTTTATTTCCTACTTTTAAAGTGATACAAAAATACCTAAAGGAGAGGGAGACTCTTACTGGTCACAGGGAAAAATGCAAAGAAAGCAGAGCAGTGGCATCCTTCAGAGTACCTAAAACTGGAGACTCTAGAATAGCATCCTTCTCTGAAGGCTCTACAGGGTCAAGCTGGCTCTACTAACAGTGTCAGCAGCGTCAAAAACTAGGATTCACAAAAGATTTAATCGTGATTAATTTTATCTGCATGATCTCTTGGAAACAGAGGGTACATGGCTTCACTTGTTTTTCACAGATCCTCTTATTTTGTGTTTAATTTCTTCATGAACACAATATCATAATATTAATTTTTAATTTAGACAGTGAATACCAAACATATCTTGTTGCAAGAAAAGAAAAAATACTCTAAGGCAAATAGTGTTAATTATCATAGATTCATAGAACCAGTCACAGAATCATTCATAGAATCACAGAATGGTTTTGGTTGGAAGGGGCCTTAAAAACCATCTGATTCCAACCCCTCTGATACAGGGACAACTTCCACTAGACCAGATTGCATAAACCCCACCCAGCCCAGCCTTGAACACTTCCAGTGTCTCTCCTCACAGTAAAGAATTTCTTCTTTATATTTAATCTGACCCTGCCTTTCAGTTTAAGGCCTTTCCCTGTGGCCCTGTCACTACATACCCTTGCAAAAAGTTCTTTCCCAGTCTTCTTGTAGATTCCCTTCAGGTACTGGGAGGCTGCAATAAGGTCACCCCACAGCCTTCTCTACTCCAGGCTAAAAAATCCAAATTCTTTTACCCTTTCCTCATAGGAGAGGGGCACCATCCCTCTAATCATCTTCCCGTCTCCTCTGGACTCACTCAAACAGTACAGGGTCCTTCCTGTGCTGAGGACCCCGAGCTGGACAGAGTATTCCAGGGGGTCTCACCAGAGCTAGAGGGGAGAACCCCCTCCCTCACCTGCTGGCCACACTGCTTGTCATGCAGCCCAGGGCATGTTTGGCTCTCTGGACTGCTAGGGCCACTACCAGATGATGTCAAGCCTCTCATCCACCAGCACTCCACCCAGTCCTCTATGAACCATTCTCGGCATTTAGCAAAAACGCGCCAAAATTATCACATTGTTACACTAGATATTTGTATGGTCTGTTTATCACAAGTCCTCGTGCTGGTGAGTCTGTAACACACCAGCTGTATTTTCTTTCACTCATGCACCCAGTATGTCTGGCTGTCTTGCCAGAAATATGAACTGTGTGTGCCTGGAGGAATTAACTACAATCCTTTTCATGAAGATTCTCATCTCTCTGGCAACACACAAGCTTTAGTTCCATTATCTCAATCTTTTATCTTCTCTTCTTTGACTGAAAGATAGTTTTTCATCTTTATATTTTTCAGTGAATGAAGTGCAGATGAAGTTCTCTTATGTGACAGAAATATTCCACCTTTCCTGTGAAATTGCCCTGAAGGCCTCATCAAAGACAACACCCTCTGAATTATTAGGTGCATATGTTAAAAATAGTTATTTGCATTCCATTAAAATAACACAGACCCTACTGATAAAACTTCCATCCTGTCCTCTGAATTTATGTGCACTGAAAACTGCTCTTTTGTAAATATAATCATTGTCCTCCTTTGTTAAAAGAATTATAAGAAAAGATATTACATCTTCCTATTTCTTTGATTTTTTTTTCTTATGCATAAAGAAACACGGTGCCTTTCTGCAAGTTGTCCTTTTACAATAAAAATTCTTATGAAAAACTTCCTAAAATCTAAAAAACTATAGTTAGTTTGGGTATTTTTTTGGGGGCATTGTCTCCCTTTTTATATTAGCATAAATCTTTCCCAGTCCTGATCTTTTTGTCACATTTGTTGGTTTAATTATGGCAGATCAGAAGTGCTGTTAGTACTAAACTTGAACCTTGCTTGCCACTACAGAGGTGGCAGTCTGTCATTCAAGCAATTTTGCCAAACGGCTTGGTTGTTGTGTGCTCTGCTCTGCATGCATTTCCTTTGCTTAGTTCCCCCAATTCTTTCCACTTGCTCCTTCTTGCCCTCTTGCCGTCCTGGCTCCAGGACCTCAGTCCCAGCTGTCCCAGCAGTGTCACTGCTCTTTTCCTCATGCAGGCTCAGGATGATTTACATCAATTCATTTGTCAAAATCCAAACAGGCTGTCCTACCTGAAGCAAGTCAAGCTTTTGTTCAGGTTTTTCATGTTGTAATTGCTTGTCTTTCTGGGAATAAAGTCACGTCTTGGATGCCAGATCTTTGCAATCACAATTCTGGCTTTGCCACACATCTTCGTGCTGTGCTTGGCTGCCTCTTCTTGCCCGTGATGCACATCACTGCCTTAACAAGCTGCTGAGTTCCTGCAGAGCCATTAAATCTTTGTGCCTCATCTCTCCCTTTCTCCCTTCCAGGCTTGTCATAGCTAAACTATACAGCACGTGCACAGACAGTATTCCAGAACAGGGTTTCATGATGAAAGGAGAAGAAAGGCATAGAGTATATTTTCCCCATCTAAAACACAACAAATTATTTTCTACTCATGGAGTGCAGGGTTTATAACCTAAACTCAGTCTGAGAGAGCAAAGCAACTTATCCCTAACAAAGTCTTCAGAATTGTCAAAAGCAGGAGCAGGATGTAATAGTAAGCTTGCTATAATGACAGAACTCACTTTTCTCACAGTTGCAATTCTTTTCCCACACAATACTGTATATTTATATCTGATACCATAATAATTATTGTAACACCATTCACAAGTAAAGCCAGAATATCTACCATGTGCAGGAAGAGTCTGATATTCTGTGGGTTTTCTGGTTTAGGGCTTTCTGTAGGGCTTTTTAAGATTTGTGGATAGGACAAATATTCTTGGATTGTTTTATTTTTCCCCTTCTCAAGGATGAAAAATAGCTTGCATGTGATTTTTCTGAAAATTTGTTAGTGCCAGACACCAGTCAAAGTAGTGAAATGCAAATTCCGATAAAAACTTTGTAAAATTCTGGGCATGTTAGTTAGCACTGTATAATTCATCTTTTTTTTAATCCTGTAATCTGGGGCTGAGCTGCCATGCAATATATGCTCCATCTTTGCTTATCTCAGCCAGCACTAGTATGCACTTGCTTATCATCTTCCTTGATAAATTCCATCCAGCATTCTAATGTAATTATTTGTCTTATGATAAATTCTGTCAAGATTGGTAGAGTATGATTAGCATTTCAAACTCTAAAATAGAGACAGAAAGGTCTATTTAAGGCCTGCTGATAGGTAAACAGAAATTTCACAAATCTCATCTTTTGTATTAAAGGCAAAGATGGTCCAATTCACCACAATAAGATATGGCCACAGAGCAGAAAATTTCCAGAGACACTGAACATTCATTTTTCAGCTTTGTCTCTCTCTGCCTATTGATGTCTATGGCCTGCTAAATGGTCACTATGGCAACTTAAATGGTCAAAATTCAAGAAGAAGAGCATCCTCACAAAGTCATTTTGCCTTTCCCCTTTTTCTCTCACCCTAATTTTCATTGGGTCTTCTGCTTTGGAAAAGGTGGGAGTCTCCCTCTGCAAGATCCTCCTGGTCAAAGACACCAGGGGATGTGCCAAAGCCCTGGACCACACAAGGCTTGGCAGCAGAAGAGGCACACAACTGGTAATTGTCATATCACATTTTGGCACACCAAGAACAAGATGGTCAGATACCCCTTGCCCCTTTCCCTGACCAGAAGAGCAAATGAGAACCAGCTCATTTGCTGTGTCTGTCAGTCAATTAGAACTCTTGCTCTGAGCAAATATCCAACACTATGCTCAAGAGATATTGTGCCTAAATGTTCTGGCTCACAATTACCAGCTTTAGTTATTAATTCTACGGTAGGTGAAGCTGAGAGATAAATTTGGTTATAGAAGATTTAACAGAGGTTATATTTATTAACCCTTATTTAATCATCTCAGCCAAGCAAACAGCTTTGATCTACAGCATAGAGCTGTAGTTCAATATTTACACCTTGCATGAAAATATGGCATTTAATCTAATCAAGTTGGCCAATGCTGAACATGCCACATTAAATGTTTGCTCTTCAAATCTGGAGTTCACTCATTCTGTCATTCTAATTCCCGGACCCAATTTGAAAATAGTTTGCATTACATGCTATCTTGCAGCTTTATGTGTTTGCCTACCAAACACAGGTTAAATGACCTTGTTGTGTGAATGTGACATTGTTAAAATCAAAGAATAAATGCAACAGTATTACCTACTAAAAGAAAAACTAATACATTGCTAACAGCAATTGTCACAAAGACAAAATATCTCTCTGTTTGTAACAGTACTTTTGCTACCAAAAATAATCTTGCTTTTTGTACTTCAGTAGAACCTTAGCGGTAATTTTTTCTTAGTGTAATTTTTTCTTGTCCTCTTCTAGTAAAATCCTTTAAACAGTGGGTTGAAAGATGAATAAACAAATGGGAAGGCAGCAAAAATCTACAGTGTAAAGTTAAAATCTCTTAAAAAATGACAGTGTAAAACAAAGCAGTGAAGCCTGACTCTAATCTCACACAAACCAGTTCCAGGAAAGCAAGAGCAATTCTAATGATCTTGGAGGAGGTAAAATGGGAGAATGAGATCACAGTTGAAGCCTTATTTCCTCACTGCTTCTTGTGTTTCCGGTACTGGAACTGGGAGAGCAAGGAAAAAAGAGGTATTCAAAACCAACCAATCAAATAATATCCTCCCCTCTCACCCCTCCCGCTCCTCCAAAGTATATAGTAACAAAATGATATCACAAAGAACTAATAAGAAATTTGCACCGAGTTAATTTTAAAATATCTGCATTTTTTTACTTGCACTTAGTTTTTAATACAGGTTGTCCTCACAAATGGACAACACCTGTAGTTGTGGGAAAACTGAATTTGTATAAAGAGGCAGTATTGTGAAACAGAGCCACCCTGACTTCCTGATTCCTATATGATACATTATATAGTGGTCTGAATTGCATAGAGGGAGACTTAGAAATTTTGGTTCATATTTTTCTGTATTTTCCATTACTTCCATTGGTATTTCTTTCTCTTCTTCCTTCCCCTTACAAAATACCTGACTGTTAAACATGATAAACTATTTTATTGTTAAGCATTTAAGAAGAGATAAATGATGGTTTGAATGTTAATGCACCAAGGTAGATCAGAATCTCAGCACTGTTAAATGGTTTCTGAGCTACTAGAGCATAGCACCAGTGCTATAAAGAAGCACTCCCTGATGGATTGTTAGCAATACTCTAACTCTTTTCAGGACAATAATATTGACTTCACATTAGATAAACATGAATCTTCTAAACAAGAGGTGAATACACAGGAATCAGCCTCTTTGTGTCTGGCAGCTAAAAGCTGGCAGGACACACTCTGTAGAGTTTAATTTTAACTGTAATTACCTTTTGCAGTGAAGTGCAGTAAGGTAACAAATGAGGTACAGTGCTGCAACACAGGATTCAAGAGGGATGGAGGAGGTCATACTCTTTACCTCAACAATTTTTGGTTTTCACAAAACCCATTATTAGTAAAACACAGACATTAAATGACACTTAAGTTTCAAAGAGGTAGTTGTATGGAAGAAAAAAATAAAAAGAAAAAAGCAGTGAGGTACTTAATCTGTAGTTGGAAGTTGCTCAAATGTGAATGCTGACACTTTCCTCTTTAGCTGTAGACCACATATTCTGAAAAAGTAATGCAATAGCTCAGCAAATTGCTTAGCATTTACCAATGGTTTATGACCCCAGAAGAAGTCAGATACATCAGTGAATTTTTACATTTGCAATTTTCTGTCTGCTAACAAGAAAGAGAACAACCGAATGATACTATGGAGTTTATTCAGAATTGGAATCATGGTTTTCATTTCATTATAATTCTATTAAAAATTAAAGTCCAAAAATGTAATACTTCTGATAAACCAAAAGTGGTCTCTTAAATTGCAGGAATGTAGGAACTAGAAATCCAGAATCTGAGGCAATTATTTGCTCTCAGTCTTATTATCCCTTAATTCAGTATAGAAATATGAGGGGTTTTACCGGTCTTCACCAGCCCAAAAATACAAGAACAGAAAACACAGCTGGAAGAGACCTCATGAGGCAGGCTAATCCACACCCATGATCCAACCCCAAATCAGCTCTGTCCAAGCTCTTCTTGATGGATATTTGTATAAAGCAGTCTGCAAAGACTTTTATTTCAAAGATTAAATTTCCTTATCATAAAAAAAAGAAAAAAAAACCAAGAAATATGTTCATGAATTCCATTCACATTCTTAATGTCTAAAAGCTCTCTAAAAATTTATTTTCACAGAAAAACTGTGACACAGTTAAAATATTCACTGGTTGAATATCTTTTCTAAGCTCCACTTGGGTTTCATTTCAACCTTACTTGCCAGCATTTCTAAAAATTCTTACAGGTAAATCTGGATGTTATATCCCTCATCTATTCACACCATGCCTTCCAACTCTCATCCTCAAATGCAGCATAGCAAAATAAGTATAACATTAATGAATAAATTAAACTATGAAAGTATAACTATTAGCTTTCTTTGGAAATTTGAAACTGTTCTCATTGTGATTTTAGTTACTCTGAAGAGACATGGGGCTGGGAAGGCAAAAGAAAACTGTTTGCAAGTGTCTGTCCACAAAACTGTGATTTGCTTCAAAACTTGAGTGAAGAAATGGATGAGCATTGGCCAAGAATAAGAAAATTTCTGAAAGTTTATTTCAAAATTTGTCACAAAGATGCCACCTGTTTCATTACATCTTTAGGGGCCAAGTGCTTCTTTGTGTGGCTGCCAATCCAGCCTCCCACTCCTGCATTCCATTGTTCATGTAGCCTTGCCAGGAGCTGCATGGCTTCCATGGCAAGTGATCAAAGGGAATTTCCAAATGCCTGCAGGAAAAAAACATTTAAATAGACCAAGACAAAACCATTAGGCCTACCTACACAGCACAGTCACTCAAAGACCTTGAAAAGGCTTTAAAGACACTAATTATCTGAAGTTTGTAATGGCTAGGGTTTACAGATTAGTATAGCATATAAAAATATAGTACTTGTACTAGAATCATGTACCTTATACTAAATATTGATGCATACATTGAATTGTGCTTTAAAATAAATGTCCCCTGATATTTCTTCATTGCTATTCCTTCATGCTCAATGATATTACTTCATTGCTACTTTTCTCAGACATATTTTCTAGAATATTGTTATATAAGGCCATACCCTCAACTGAGATAAATCAGTATCATCCTAGTTTCAAATGAGCTGCACTGAGTTTAAACCAGTAGAAAATCTTGCCAATTTTCTTCATCCTTTTACAAAAAGCCCCTACATGTAGCATAGAACTTGTGTTTGAACACAAAGAAAAATAAGATTTTCAGTGTATGCACAGCAAGGAAAATTACTAGCTTTTGGATATTGCAGATTTAAGGGATCTATGAAAAGCTTATGAGCTCTCAGACTCTACTATATTGCTTTGGAAGCTGGGCTGGAAAGGCATGATGAAGAGGTTTAGCAGAGTACATATTAGAAATTCAAGTAAGCTGCAACCATGAAATAAAAATTATAGCAGACAATACAATATAATGCTTTTATGAAACACTGGAAGCATCCAAAAGAACTCATCTCAAGTTTTGCTTCCAAGTAAATTATTAACTTGGTCTCCAAGCACAGACAAGTTTTCTGTCTCTCTTTCTCAGGGCTTTTTTTCCCCTTTCTTCCAGCCAATCAGTTTCAGCTTAAGATATGGTTCATGAAAATATATATGGAAACTGCTTTATAATTCATTTAATGTTTGGAACAACTTGAACAGTGACATGAAAACTTCAGAAACTTTTTATTATAATCCGCTCCAGACTCAGAACAAATACAAGTTCTCTCAGTGGAGAAGGATGGCACAAGGGAGATTTGGTCTCCAACATGACAGAGAAAAGAGAAGCAGCTAGTTAATAACACAGCTGATTTAGAGCTGATGCCAAGTAAAGAGGTCACCTTGCTCTAAATGCAGCACTTTGGCTTGTGCTGCCCTTTTTCACAGCTTCAAAAAAATGTCCAGGCACAAGCCTGGAATTTTCTGCAAAACATAATTATAATATGCAGTAATTAGAGTCCATGCAATTACTACAGTTCTGCTAATTCAAGACAGCTCAAAAAGGGTGAAAGATTGACCTTAGCTTCCCGATAAATGCAATATGTGCAGGAATGGTTATGGCCAAAGCAAACGATGAAACAAAGAGTAAAACCTGTGAGGCTGCTCAGGAATTTCCTTCTCTCAGGAGCAGTGGCAGTGGTAACAACTAGCTTAAGAAGGGCATTCCACATGATCCAGTCTCCTCAGAAGTCATTTCAGCAGTGGCTGATTCCATTTTTTATGATGTTGGCTAAGACAGGCTCTGCAGGTGGGTTGGACTGTGGCTCTTTGCTGCCCTAGCTACCATGCAGACACATGAATGTAGGTATCTAAATACAGGCACCTCCTGTGTTTTGGGTTTGTATGGCCAGGCTTGGATACCATGGGGGCTACAGGGGTGGCATCTTTGAGAAGCTTCTGGCAGACTCAATCCCAGCCAGCTCCAGGACAGTTGGCCAAAGCTGGGCCAATCACCTCTATAACAACAGATTTAAGAAGGAAAAATTTGCAGAAGTAATTGTATCCAGAGAAGAGTGTGGTGAGACTAGGTTAAGAGGAAAAACTCTTGCTGGAGCAAGTTTTCTGTTAGGACCTGTGACCCTGTAGGGGACCCACACTGGAGCAGTAGAAGAAACTCTCTCCTGAGCAGCAGCAGAAATAACATGTGGTGAACTGACCATAGTCCCACTCCCCATCTCCCTGGGGGAGGAGGTACAAGTGAAAATGAGGGGCAGGAGGGAAGAGATGTTTTTAAAGTGTTATTTTACTTTTCATTATCCTGCTCTAATTTTGTTAGGAATTAATTCAATTAATATCCGTCATTCTAGTCATTTTTGCTGTGAGTGTATTTTGTGAGTGATATCTCCTGTTCCTTATCTCAACTCATAAAATCTTCATTTTATTTTCTCTCCCTGACCAGCTGTAGAGAGGAGTAGAGGGCTTTGGTTAGTGGCTGGAATCCGGCTAAAGTAAATTCACTCTAGCACATTATTCTTAATGGAAATTGAAGTAAAGTAGAATTTATGTCTGATTTGGGGCAAATTTTCTATGTATATTTCCTGTTTCAAAGATAGCATAATTCTTTTTACGTTGTCATGAGGATGTATTGCAGTAAAAATATTAAAGAGCAGTAGATGTTCAGAACTTTGTGCTAAGACCATTACTTAAAATGTCCAAATCTCTCAGTAATGTTCTTTTTTTCACAAAATCTTTCTGGATTTATAGTATGACAATAAGAGTGAGTCATTTAGAAAAGCAGAGAAAATTCAGGAGTTACCCACTCCTATAGGTGAACAGTTACAACATTTTGCAATGGAAGTCACTAACTGGCCGATATTCACTCAGAGGATAATTAAACAGATAACTTGTAATGATCATACATAAAGATAAGGTTTTTCACACATTTCCTGTGGAATGTTGTGGCTATAGAGTGACAGTGGAAAATGCCACTGTCAACTGATATCAATTTGCTGCTTGCTGAAGGAAAATTAAAGTAGACTTGAATGAATGGCTAAACTGGCCTGGTAGGAAAATGAGGGAGGACAGCTACAGTGAATAACTCCATGACCTTAAACTGACCCAACAGACTTATGGACATTTAGCTAATTACTGGTAAGAGGGGAAAAAATCCCGAGAGAAAAAGAATTCAAAATGGATTGTGCTGCTTCTGCATTCACCAGCTGTAATATGTCATCTTATAAACTGCTAAATGAGTGATCACTCTAAGAACCTTTAATTCAAGTGTGATATCTACAATAGTATGTGAAAGTTCAAAAAATCTAAGCTAATAAAAAAGCATATGAATTCTTTCAAGAGCAAAGGCCTTCTAAAGGATACAAGGTGCCAAGTGGGCTCATTTTATAACAAATAGTAAAATGTAAGAGATTCAAAAATGCCTTTATTTCTAAAATAGCCCAGAAAGAAAGATAGAAATGAAGATAAAATGGAAAAATGTTTCATAATCATGTGCTGTAGTTCATACAAAAAGATAACTTTTTTGACAAACCAGAAGAAACTAAATAATTATCATTGAATCTCAATGGAAATATCAAGAATAACATGAACATAACTAAGAGACAGGAAATCTGTTCTTTCCTGAAAGAAGCTTTGATGGCAGATTGCAAAACTCAGCTTCTGGAGTTTAACTGTGCATGTGAAACATTCAGTGAGCAGAAATCCTCACTAGCAGGTATTTTAATTTAAATTAGGCAAAAAAATTGCAGTACCCTGTGTTTTGTCTTCTTTTCCATTCCTCATGATGGAATGCTTTCCATCAGTTTCCAGAAGTAGTCCAGGCTCAAAAAAAGCCCTGATAAAAATGTTCCTCAAAAAGAGGAAAATGTCTTTTTGGTTTTTTCAAACAGCACTTTAAAAAGCACCACTTCTGATAACTTCTCTCTGCTACTTAACAGATTCTTCTTGTTTCCTACCCAGAAGGTGCAGCTCACCCTTCCCAGTTGGCCCTGGCCAAGCTCCCACCCCATCCCTGAGCAGAGCACCCACCAGGCACACACACCCCATCAGCGTGGACTGAAGGCACAGCAGGAACTGTGCCAGAGCAGCCTTCCTTCTGCTCCCACCCTGCAGTGCCAAAATCCTTCTCCTCATCACCCTGCAGGTTGCTAATGGCACTAAAAGCATGTCACCCTTTCTACAGCTCAGGAAGATTTTGACTGTTGAGGGGGCATTGGTTTTTCCTTCTTCTATCGCCCTTAAAATGAATTTTCTCCTTAAAAAATGAGACAAAGTACTAAAAGGAATGATAGATGCAGAAGCAGGCACAAAAATCTTTGTAGAGAATTACATTTTTGTCATGTGGCACATTATTTGGAAGTACAGTAATTTCACCAATATAAGCCGCACCTTTTTCATTGACGAATCCATCCT
>VRYO01002734.1:11431019-11455518 GCA_009812075.1 Sialia sialis
AATTAGTAACGGAATCATGCAATTGCGGGGTTTACTGACAGGTGCTCAATTTGCAAACATTTTTCACGGATTAGTGCAGCTTTTAAATGCAGCCCCAGGTGCCCTCCCTGTGCCCCAGGCCCCAGCATTCTTGCCCGCCCCTGTTGCTGGCTGCTGCGCTTCTAGCAGTTACGCAGCTCGGCTCCTCGGTTGCTGCAGCTCACACTTACAGGTTGGCAAATTTCCAAATTTTGTCCATACATAAGGTGTATTGGATTATAAGGTGCACTTCTGGGTTTCGATCAAAATTTCGATCAAAAGGATGTGCCTTATAGTCGTGAAATCACTGTATTCTAGGGAACTTCAAAGTTTTAGTCCCCATTATTTTTAATTCCAAATTATGAAATCACTTAGCTATTGCACCCCATCTTGTCATAGTGAAGTTACATTAAATATACTTCAATATTCACAGGATAGGCAATTTACTGCCATTCTTCACGTCTGTTGTGGCCATTTTGAAGTTACAACTGTTCTATCTCAAATATTTGATATATTAGTAAGGTCATCAGAATATCAGACCCTGGACTTTATTTACTGATTATATTTCTACTGTTTCATTTCTGTGGATACACCTTCAATGCAATATGGAAAAGAAACTCTGTTTCCTGAAGTAAAGAAATTACACAGTAGAAAGAAAAATTAATTACAACTCCTTTACAAACATGGAACTCAGCCTGAACAATGCTGCCAACATTGAACAGAGATTCAGTGTAGAGGGAGGAACCCAATCCACACATCCTACATACTCTTGCTATAGACACATATTATGTATTTTTTAAAGAATTGAACCTTAGAGTATTTTTTTTCCTAACCAGACACAATCTGTTTGAAGTTCTCACAGAAGTGCCACTAAACTTACCGTTTTTAAGAATATCCTCCCAATGATGATTTTGCATGCTCTCCTCTGACTCTAGTAAAATCAACAGAAATACTTTAAACAAGTCAAGTGCAACTCTGCCTAAGCTTATAAATAATTCTGGAGCAGCTCTGTTTGAGTTCCAAGGTAAGGTTAGAGTTGACTATCACTGCATTATATTGCATAAGGATATCACATGGTGTAAATTTTTTCCTTAATAGTCTGTGTGTTCTGGAAGCTAAGTCATAGGTGATTTACTCTCTAGTGAGTGTTGTTAGTGCAGCATATTACACACTTGGCTAGCCCCAGTTCTTATTCATGGCTTTTTATTTTTATTTTCAAGGATTAGGCTAAACCATGCACAGAGGGTAGGTAAGAATTTTTATTCTCTTTCATACTCCTGTGCTTGGAGATATGCAATGGAGAAACACATTTAAAAAAGGTTAAATTGCAGAAGCTTCACTTTTTTTTACATAGATGCTCAGTACTAAAGAGGAATATACAAGAAGGTTGAATCCTTCAGCTCCTTTGAGTTTACATCTGTGTCATGCTTTATGGATTGGAGAAAATTTTGCAAGTGTGAAGATCAGGAGTGGAGCTGTGAAATTCAATTACTATGCTTTGGGAAATTTGGGAATCTGTGCCGACTATCTAATGATACAAAATATAGTGACTGTCTCATTTTCCATTTTTGCAAAATACATGTGATTTTTTTTTCTTTCTGAAATAATTCCTTTCTATTATTAAAAATACAATAAAATAAATCATTCATTCATTTTCGTCCTTCAAGAAAAGAAGAACCCTTTCTTCAAAACAGATAAGAGATCTAAGACACTATTTTGTAGAAAATTTGAAAATCTTAAACTTACTTTTTAACTTGCTCAGAAAAAACGCCCATCATTTCATGATAACTTTTTGGCTGATGGGAGGTAAAACAGGATATGATTAGAATTGAAAGCTATCCAGTTTTATTTATCCCTGCTTCTCTGATTTAAAATGAAGCCTGGCTGTGTGCAGATGATAACTATGAGCAAAGGTTGACATCAATTGGAGCTGCAGGACGAGCTGTCTCTGTGTGGGGGAAAATATCACCTTTTTTAAAAGATGCCAAGTGACACTGACAAAATAGACAAGGCAGTCTAGATCAATGACATAAAAATAGTTGTATAATTATTAGTGAACTACTGCTCATAATAATCTGCTTCTATAGACTCCTCTGAGGATAATGTTTGATTATTTGAACACATCATAGTATTAATCATGGCTAGGTTGAATTTTACAGTCTAATTTGTATTTTTACAGTATGTGACATTTGAAAGGTAGAGGTAATTTTCAGTATCTTATTAGGTGTTTGAAATTCAGTTTGTAGCTTTTGCTTCAAACAGCAGCCTTTTAATTTAGCAGCTCTTTAGCAGAGTGAGCTTGATATGGAATAGTCATTAAGGTAGTCACCATATCTATAGGGAGTCTCATGGGAAGGTGTCTATCAATTTACACCTTAAAAGAAAAAAGGTATTTGCAGTCATAAATCTAGTTCAGTTCCTTTTTTAGCTAAAAAACAGGGGAGATTTATCTGACAGGAAGCTGGGTTATTCTTAAAATCCTCTAAACTATGGATGAATTAACCAGTTCAAGTAAAATATTAAAACAGTTATATACTGAAGACACACAGCCTTATGCATCAAAAGAGCCCAAAGATTTGACAAAAAATAATCTCATCTCAATCTGTCTTTCTCTTCCAACCCATTTCTCTAGGATATTGTCCAGTGAATCATGATATTTGGATAGCACACAGTTAAGCTTTACCTTTTACGCCAAAGATGAAGAGCTATTATCCCCTATCTTACACAAAAGACAAGAGAGGTATAGAGAGAAACGTTAGTAAACATATGCAGATGCAATCAAAAAACCTGAAAATTGAGTGTTCTGCCCTGTCTAGTGGGACAGGGGTTTCATCTCACCTCATTTCAGGTGTCTGCAGTGAGTCACCCACTCTTCCTCTGTAAGCAGAAAGGAGGAAGAGGCACTGATTCATTTTTCTGTTCTTTCAGGATCAGCTGGCCTGTGCTTTAGGGGGCTTGTTGCTCTCTCCTGACTGCAGAGGTAGCCCAGAGGATCTGATCAAGTGCAGGGGTAAGGTGAGTCCCTACTGCTGGTTTATTCATACCAGATAGGCGTGAAAGAGAGTGAATCTTGGTCCATTTTCAAGTTTTCTGCTGAGGAACATTACTTTATGACATTCTCTCTCCAGTCTGTACTAGAACTGTCAGCGCCAGGAGCAAAAATCCTGCTCTCTGGAAATCTGCATACTCAAGCAATTCACTGTTTTACTTTGAATAATCTTTTTGACATTTTTTGGTTCCAAAACTCTCTAGCAGAACTATTCAAAGTCTCTTGAGACAGATCTGAACTGGAAGGCTCGATGACATGATATTTAATGATCCTTTTCTCCTGTTGCAGGTACTCCAAGCCCATGTGTTCCATGAGATCATGGAATAGATTCAATAATGATGGGATATGTTATTAATTACAGCTGGTAGTAGCTCTTAGTCACTTTGCAGCTAAGTACTTACCTATAAATCTTCCCATTGTTTCCAGCCTTCAAAGCAAAACTGGTTTAGAAAAACATTATGTCAAATGATAAAAAAATCAAGATGTGGTAAATATCTACTTTAGTTTTTATTAATTAAATAGCTCATCTATTTCCAATTTAAGTATTTGGGATAGCCTCTAGATTAGCCAGTGAATAGTTGTAATGTGAAAGGCAGTCTACAAGACTGAAGTAAAAAATAAGTGTTTAATGTCTGGCTTTTTTCTTGAGATTAACACTGTTGATACAAGTGATGTTACTGATAAGATTCATCAATTTTGATTGTATGTAAATATGGACTATTAAATACACTGGAAAAATTATCAGAGCAACTATGCACTATGAAAGCTGAATTAATCATAATTCTTCCCTTTCTTTTAGTTAACATCATGTCTTCTTTGTAGGCCATGTTTCTCTCTCATAAAACAGATTATCTCCTTTTTAATTGGATTGGGTCTAATGGGCTCAGATTGATTTGCTTCAGTTCCACTTTGAGGAATCACAATCATTCCCATCACCACTGAAATAATGTCCTTTAGTTCTGTTAATTAGAGGTGGGATTGGTAACACTTCTTATACTGACACTGCCCTCACAATGGATCATGTCTGGACACCAACGTGTACAATTCACTTTGCCCCACTGATACAAACCATCTTCAGTGATGTAGAGAATTATACCAAATTTAATTCATTTTTTCAAAGATTCTCCCTTCTGGAAATTGTCCATATTAGCCTTGCATGATCTTTTTGTAAAGCAGATTACCAGACCAGAATAGCAGGCATTGTGAATGCATTTGGCAGTGATAGATGTGTGATCAAAAATTACATTTCCACAACTCTGGCTGCATTCAGAGCAGAGGAACTTGCTCAAGGAGTTAATTTACATGGACTCAACTAATGTTACAGAAGTTGGAAGGCAAGCAAAGTTGAGCAGAGTATTATGGAAAAAAAAAAAAGGAAAGCTCTTAGCTTTCACAAGTAATCAATTTTATGAAACAAAGCATGATCAGAATATTTTCATGAGTGGTCACTTGGTGTCTGGCCTGAGATTTTTGGCAAATGATAATGAATAACGGTTTATCATTTATAGTTGAATTGGTAGGAAAATTGTAGGACCTGGTGAAACATTTAAAATACAGTGTCAAAACTGAGCATGGAATTTTGGCCTTCTTATCTGGGTATTTTAATTCTTCACTTCTAAAAAAACTGAATATTTCTCCCTATTTTAAATTTACTGCTGTGAAAATAAATTAATATGTACCTGTGAAACTCTCATATGTTTCAAAATTTTCCATGAGAAAAGTGTGGGTACTGTGCTAACTGTGGGTAAAGAGCAGATGACAGAGAAAGTCTAGCATTATGATAGGGTTACTCCATCAACCAAAGAGGAAGAAACAAAGTAGTGAAGAGCTTGAAGAGTAGATCCATTGGGGTGTGCCAAGCAAACATTCTCTGAAAAAAAATCTAGTGAGCCTCTAATTATATCTTGATTATCTCAGGGTGTACTGAATGGGCCGAAGTGGGATGGGACAGATGCTTTAAGACTTCCTAAAATTTCATAGCTTAACTTACCTGCTGACCCTGCTGACAATTTTTTTATATTTAATCTACTTTGGTTTTGCAGTTTTTATATATAGAACACTGAAATGTAAGTAAATGTAAGTTTCAGATGGAAATGAAAGATGTTTAGATTAGTTCCATACCTTGTAACATTATGTCTTGAATTATATTGATGAAGACACTGGTGAAGGACATCATCAGTGTCTGCTTAAATATAAGGATTGTAAGCCACCATTTATACTTAAAATTCTACTTCTCCATACATGCTTTCAAGTTAGCAATAGATTTCTCAGACTATACAGGCATGTCTGAGGTTACAAGTTGATACTTTGGAATCCCTTTTGTTTAGTTTCCTTTAAATATCTGTCAACCAATTTCATAAAATATTATGAGACTACTAAGGAACATTTAGAGAAGCGTGTTTGGGATGGGGAACAACTTAGCAATACAGTTCAGATGCTAAAATTATACATCTTACATAACCAAGGAACAAAAAGCTTCGGTGTGACATCTATTACCATTCAAATGTCTAACTTTGAATGCCAAGTTTGCCAATATTCTGATTGATCAAAAATATTTGTAGAAAAAATTCATTATATCTGAGAAAAACTCAAGGGTGTCCTCACAAATGTTAGGTCCCAAGGGTAATATTTAAAGAAGAAAACAAGAGTCATTAGAGACAAATGCATGATTATTTTTTTATAATTATTAAGATTTCTGTACAATTTAACTCATTACATTTTTCAACAGGTTTTTACTGAGAAAAGAAACCTGGAAGGCAGTTTAAAGGCCAAAGACCAGTGCTGTTCATTAACAAGTTATCTAAGTCCCATCACCAAGAAGTAAATTAACATCAATTTCTTTCAAAAGAAAATCTACAATATGCTACCTAAAGCACCAGCAAGGTATGCACATGTCAAGCAGATGGAAGCTGCTCAGTGTGTCAAGGTCATACATAAATACAGGGAGAGTTTCCTGGGAAACTTTTCTTCCAGGAAGCTGCAGTGTAGGAAACAGCCAAATTTTCTGGCTCTTTCTGACTGTCTCAACCTGCCCTTTACAGCCTTCCAGCTGTAACTCAGAGCAGCAGTGAAGGTGCATCACACTGATCTCTTCTTTGCAGTGACCTGTGACAGGATCTGAGCAAACGGCCTGAAATTGTGTCAGGGAAAGTTTAGTCTGGATATTAGAGAAAGGAGGGTGAAGAGGGTGGCCGGGCACTGGAACAGGCTCCCAGGGAAGTGGTCACAGCACTGAGCCTGACAGAGTTCAAGAGGCATTTGGACAATGCTCTCAGGCTCCTGGTGTGACTCCTGGAATGTCCTGTGCAGGACCAGGAGCTGGACTCAATGATCCTGGTGAGTCCCTTCCAATTCAGCTCATTTTGTGAATTGGGATTATGTGACAAGAACAAGATGACCCAGCAAGTGAGAAGCAAATGTGTCTCCAAATCTCTAATCATGAAAATCATGAAGATCAGGATATTAACTCATGGGAATTGTCTAATCCCATTCAGAATAACTTACATCTTTGCCATGACATGTACACATTCTTGCTCTCTTCAGGGAGAGCTAAAACAGAACTGGGAAAGCAAGATGAAAATTGACCTGAATGCCATCCACTCATGGGCACAGTTTGGAGGTTTTTTTTGCTTACTAGCGTAGGGATTTGGTTAACCTGCCAATAAATTGCAGCATTGGTGGTTCTATGGTGATAGGAAAAGGGTGGTGTTTTGAAAGTTCTGAGAATAGACTCTGGACAGCTAAGAACAGAACAGTTAGGAGTCTCCCTATTTTAAAAATCTGCTTTCAAAGAGAACTATTTATTTTGTTAAAAACTCTTAATTAGACTTATGATTCCAGTGCTAATGTGAAAAGGTTAATATGATAACATTGACTGCTTTGGATATTGATAGCAAACCGTACATTCTAATTTCAGATTATTCCCCCAGGTAACTTGATTATTGCTATTAATAAATTGCAGGCTTTATTTGAATTTTTAACTCTTCTATCCATAAAATTAGATTTTAAAAAGATTTTAAAAAACACTGCTCATTTTTCTTCATGCCTGTTTCTTCATGTGCATTTGCTGATTTGTAAAAATGACATGAATATCTTGGAGTTCCACAATTTTTTTTTTTATTTCCTGTGTTTCCATGACAATAGACTAAACCAAGACATTTTTAATCACAGTATATAGGAAGCTACAGCCAAATTTGAAAAGCTATGCTTGATATAATCTTTCTGTACAAACTGTTACCTTGAAGTCAATTATGGGAAATTATTAAATTTGGTTGAATAAGAGCATTAAAATTGAAGTGATCCAGGGGGACAGAACAATGATAGGAAAAGCAGGAACTGGGAGCATATTTATGTACTGATTCAAAAGCAAGTATTATGTCTTAATCTTCGAAATATTTTGTGTAAATCTATCTTTGTGAGAACTAGACTAAATCTGCCTAACCTTCTAGGGAACTAAATGTATTTCAATTTAAGTGGACAAAGCCACCTACACATTAATTCCTATTCTAACTAACAAACTTTTCACCATTATCAAGCCTGGTGGCCAGGAAACATAATTTTTGAATGTGGTGTTTTTCCATCTTTCACCCTGATCTCATATCTATGACAACACAGGCAAAGATACATCCTGTTGCAGGGAAACTATGGTTCAACTCTTTACATCCAAAAAATAAGGAGATGAAGAGGATTGCAGTCCTCCACCAGCAATATCAAGTTATTGAAGGATCTAATTTTTTTTTACAGGTGAAGCTGATGCGGCAGGACCCGCCTTGAGTGAGGAGGAGGTGCTGCTAAATTTGGAGAAAGAGGTGCAGAGACAGTGCTCCAGCTAGAGGTGGTTTTCCCAAATAATGCTTAGTTTATTGCCAAATGATGTGAATCACTTTGCCCCCACCAACACCTGCCTCTAAAAGGAGCTGCATCTCACAACACATCTTTCTAAGACTAGACTCTGGGTGGACCCAAGATGTGCTGCATTCTAAAGGTTTATTACAAATTAAATCAGGTAGAGGCAGAGAAATAGGAAGATGTTAATATGGAACAGTAATACAATACAAAAATTGAAACAGATTAAAAGCAAATATACTAAAAAAGCAAAACACCACAAGATGTTAATTACTTAAATGAAACTGGAATTTTCTATAAATAATTCATTAAAACACATTTTAGGGGAATAGAGTAAAACACTTTTTATTTAAGATAGGACAGGGAATTAAGGACTATGGCAGGACTGCATCTGGCATTCCCATCCATGAGCAAACATCATTTTCCAGTTGCTGGAATGCACTGATGTATATTGGGGTGGAATCAAGAAAGGGATTGGAGTTGTACTTCAAAGAATAAATCCTTCTCATGCTAACACAGGGCAGTAAAAATATTTGGTTCTTTCTTTTGGCTGTAAAGGCAGACCACAGCAATTAGCTCAAGTGCTGGTATCTGTATTGCAAATATAGAAAATAAGGTGACGTGAGTGTCTGGGAGCCTTTCTACTGTTTTCAGAACATTTCTTTAAACTCCTTCAAGCTATTTGATATTTTACAATTCTTTCTTATTTCAAAAAGAATCAGAAGGAAACAAAAAAGACTAAGCCAGAGAAAAATAGTCTTATTGTATAATTTCTAAATGCATATCTTTGTATCAGTACTAAGGGGAACTTTCTTAAAGTCTTCCCTTGTTTTTTACTTTATACAATCTACAATTTATAATTTTACAATCTACCACTAATCCTGTGATACTCAAGATTAAGAGATTAAAATTTCTATGTTAAGATAATCAGAACATTGTTTAATTGAGCCCATTATATTTTCCCTCCTTGCACAAGCCACCTTCAAACAGATCTGTGCTTTTCAAAGATCAAGGAGGTACCAAAGACTAGGGAGACAGAAAAGAGGTACCAAGTTGTTTCCAGGCACATCACTGGTAAATAATTCATTTAAGGGAAAGGTATATTTACTTTTCTATCATGATGGTGTTCTCATTGTTTTGATACTGCATGCACTTATGCAATTTACAGAGTAATTTTATGGTTGTTAGTAGAGATGAGATAAACCTGATGGGAATAAAAGGGAACACCAAAGATCTTCCCAAAACTCAGTCTAAATGCTGAATATTATCTAGCCATTTATATGGTTCTGATATTGTACATTTCAACTGCATGAAAGTATTATCCTTTAGATATTAACCCACTGATTCCCCCTTTAGACTGATCATATTTTCTACTGACTGAGATGTATAAGAGAAGCTATGGCTCTTGTTTTCAGGTCTTGGCCATGTTGTAGCTCCCTAAAATGTGGATGGTGAATACCTGTAATAATAATGACCCACTTAATGGGAAAAAAAGAGAAAGTACTAACAATGAGACCTGGAACTTGCCTTTGGAGGTATATATTTCTCTCCAGCTACAGCAAATAAGCAGATACAGAATTGTTAAAATTATCATCCCTGGTCCAAAAGCCTGTGGCTAGCACATGGTTTGAAGTCTGTGACCCACATGAATAATCATTGCTTTGGCCCTTAGTATTGTGACACAATGTCAGGAAAGGAAGTGACATTAAAAAAAAGTTCTTCCTTCTTTCCACCTTTGGGGTGTCTTCATGAGAAAATACAAAATCTGGAACTAGGACAGCAGACTGCCTGAATAAAGAGTGAAAAGCATCAAGAACTCCACCCACAGAATTCCTCTGCACCTGGGATGAAGCAAACCTGGCTGTGTGTATGGACTGAGGAATGAGAGGCTGGAAAGCAGCACCTTGGAAAAGGACCTGGGGTCCTGCACAGTGGCAAGCTGGACATGAGCCAGCAGTGCCCTGGCAGCCTGGAGGGCCAGCCCTGTCCTGGGGACATCAGGGACAGCATCACAGCCAGGCAAGGGAGGGATTGCTCTGCTCTGATCTGGGATGAGGCAGCCTCACCTCAAGTGCTTAGGGCAGTTTGGGCACATCATTATAGAAAAAGACATTAAACAATTATAGAGGGTCCGAAGGAGAGCAACATAGATGGTGAAAGGCCTTGAAAGGCAGTTGTGTGAGGAGTGGCTGAGGTCACTTGGTCTGTTCAGGCTGGAGGAGAGGGGACTGAGGGAGACCTCACTGCAGTTACAGATTCCTGTGAGGGGAAGAGAAGGGCAGGTACCAATTTTTTCACTGTCATGACCAGTGACAGGATTTGAGGAAACAGCACAGAGCTGAGTCAGGGTTAGGTTGGATATCAGGAAAAGGTTCTTTACCCAGAGTGTGGTTGGGCACTGGAATAGGCACCAGCCTGACAAAGTTTAAGAAGCCTTTGGACAGTGCTCTCAGGCTCCTGCTGTGATTCTTGGGGTGTCCTGTGCAGGGCCAGGAGTTGGACTCAATGATCCTGATGAGTCCCTTCCAATTCACAATATTCTATGATTCTATGATACACCATGCATCAGGATCTCAGAAAGGAACTTCCTATTTAAAGACTTAAATGAAAATATAAATCCCTAGAAGTAAGTAAAACATGTAAGTAAGGTGTTCATCACTGGTGTGTTGCCACAACTGGAACAGCTGGATAAATATTGTTGTCATCTTTCCCCCTCAGTTTGGTGCAATGGATATTGCACCTACATTACTGAACACTTGTAACACCTGGTTTCACCAGGTCTCCCTAACTTTAACAGCAATTACGTGCACAATTCCATCAGTAAGCAGTTTTTAAAAATTCCCATTTCTGTGGGTAACGTGTTTTTCCTGTGTGTCCCAGCACACACAGATCAGCCAGCTCTGTTGCTGGCTACTGTTCCTAGCAATCCTATCTGCTGCAATTGGAAAGCACCCACTACAATTATGAGCTGCATGGAAGATGGTTTTAATGTGCATTTTCCAGTGGATTTTTATGAAGTGATCTGAAGAGGAAACCATTAATTCAGCCAGAGATTAGCAATAGCAGCTGCCCTACTGAGGGCAACACCAAAGATCCTTTCCTTCCCAGCAGCCTGGCACAGACAGCCATGTGGAACTCGAAAGCCTCTTCTGCATCTTTGAAAAGCCTTTCATTTTTCTTTTGTGCATGTGTCCTCAGTGTTTGTTGTTATAAATGAGCAGCCTGTTCCACCCCTGCTGCTGGCACAGCTCTCGTGTAGCACGCAGAGCCCAGCACTGCAGAGTGCCTTCTTCCCTGACCTGTACTCATCCAGATTACAGCAGCACATTATTTCCCTGGGCAGCTCTTTCACCTCTCACTGCAACCATTTCCTACACAGACACAGAATTTATATAAAAGGCTTTCCTCAGCTTTCATCAAATCTAGGTTGCAGGCCTATTTCGTAACATTAATTCTCTCCCTCACCAACCGCCACATCAATTCAGTACTTTATAAACTATTTCAGGGATCCGATTTATCAGGCCTGACAGAGCTTCACACTGAAATAAACAGCACTGCCTCTGCTGAGCTCGCTCAGTGCCTCCTATTTATCATTATTTAATTCGAGGGCCTAAAATTCTCTGACATTATTAATAGTAAGATGAATCACTGGAAAACTACAGAATCTGTGACCAACGAGGCTGAAATAATCCATTTTGGTGAAAATGTCTACGTGGAATTGCATTCCCTGATGGGTAGCTGCTCTGTCATTAGCGACTCCATATGCATGGGTGGTAAAGAACTGAAGCATGAAGTCCCCAAAGAGTGGGATACTTCAACTGCCATTCTCTTCCCAACACTTAACACCAAAGCAGAAAATAAGGGAATGCAGCACAGCTCTAATGCCTCTGTCAGTTGAATTTAAATGTTCTAATTTAATCCTTTTTGTACTTGATTAACTTTAACTTGTCTGAGGTTGAACTTTTGTGTTAACTGGACCTGCAAATCCATTAGTTCATTATGAGGACTGTATTACTTAGGCACCTTGATGAGAGATAATCAGCTGCCTGGAATGTATATGAGCACTTGCTGCCTTAATTTGGCACCTCATTAGTGATATTTTTCAATTTTGTTTAAATGAAAGGGATTGCACTGGGAGTTTGTCCGGGGTCTGCAATTTCCTTTATGAATAGCCAGTCTTATTCAGCAGCTGTACAACCCAGTAGGAAGTTAAGAATAGCAGTACTCTCTCAAGAACATTCTGAGAACCTAAGATAGCTGCAGAGGCAGATCCTGAACTCTTTCCTCAAGACAATGAGTGCTGTCAGACCACCTCCCTGACAGAGGTGACCAAAGAACCTTATCAAACAGAGGTGTTTTGTAAAATTATTTTAAAAATCAAGACTATCCAAAATTAAGAAAAAAAAAAAAAAACAAAAAAAAAAAAAGGAAAAAGAAAAAGAAAAAAACACAGAGAGGAAATTTCTAATTGCTGTTCTGGTATTCACTATTCACTATCATTCCCTCGAACTTTAGCTGTTGACTTCTTTATCAGTGTCTGGATGGAGATTGTAACTTTTGAAAAGATCAACCAAGGACCTGGCAGGCACAAAATTGCCCTCTGAAGAATTTTTGCAATCGTTCTTGTCCAGGGAATTACCTCCTAAAAAAAATTAATTATTCACCTGAGTTAGAGCTCCCAGAGCTGAAATGCACACCTTCACCCTCATCCAAGATCTTTCAGGCAAAAGTCTGTCTAAATGGCATAGCCATTTGGTTTTCTTTGTTTTACAGAGAAATTCTATTTCTATTTCCAGTTCTATTTTAACAGCATGACATCCTCAAACACCTGCAGCACCATCCTGCCTTATCCTAGGGGTTACGACCCCTTCAGTACCATGTTATGGAAGCACCATTCTGGAATGATGCAGCACAGCTTCCCATTATTTCAGATGCATTGAACTGAAAATATACCAAACCAATATTAACATGTGAAGACCAATATACAAAACAGGGGTTGAGCAAAGCCAAGAGACACACAGCACTGGTAAATCCCATCTGCTCTCAGGAAAATTATCCTTTTAACAGGACAGTCACTCCATGCTATTTGGTCTTGTCTCTTGGAAGCAGTGATTGCCCTCTAAGACTTTTTATTTTGTAATAAAATGATACCCTGAGAGACCATGATTTGAATTCTTTGCTCAACATCTGAAAAAATAAGTCAATCCTGGACTTTCTTATCACACCCCACCACAAAAGAAATCACAGATAGTCACAATTTTATTCTATATTTTCCAGATGACTAATCTGTGAAATGCTCTGAATTTTTCTACCAGGTCAAGATCTTTTGGTAAAATACAGAGGCATTTAGTTTAATTATCCATCTTCAGATGCAGAAATGCAAGCAACATCATGATCTGTGATTTTTTTTTGCTTTCTTTCAAGGAGAAACCTAGGTAATATTACTAGGGGTAAATAAAAAGAGAGGCTTGGGAATTTCATGAATATACAAAGTTAGGCTTTGAGGATTTTTTATGTTTTTATATAAAAAGTATACAGTAGTTTCATGAATATAAGCCGCACCTTTTTCATTGAAGAATCCAGCCTACCCCAGTGGTGCGGCTTATATTCAGGTGCGGCTTATCTATGGACAAATCCCAGAGAAACGCCAACCCGGAAGTGAGAGACGGCCAAGCAGAGTGGCAAGTGGGCGGGCCGGCCCCTGTGCCGCCGGCAGCCGGCGGCAGCGTGGGACCGCCAGGAACGGGGTGCCACTGGGAAGCCAGGCTGTGTGGGGCCAGGCCGGAGCGCCCCGCCCCATCTGCCGTGCGGAGTTAAAAAAAAAAAAACAAAAAAAAAAACCACGGCTTATATTCGGGTGCGGCTTATGAGCATGAAATTACTGTAATTATTTAAACCTACAACAACTTTTAGTATTACGTCACCTTTACAAAATAGAATTAACTGAGCTACTGGAGACTCCTGTGATCTCAAATACAGTCTAAAGCAAAATTTCATGGAATCACAGAATACTTTCAGTTGGAAAAACTCTTTAGAGATCACCCAGTCCAGCACCTCCTGCAGTTGACTAGATCAGGTTTCTCAGGGCTCTGGGTTTTCAAGGATGGGGCATTTACCACGTCTCAGGGCAATCTGACATTTTTTCTCATTGGAAGAAAATTCTTCCTTACATCTACTATCAGTCTAACCTTTTCTAGTTTTATCCCTTGTCCTGTGAATTGTTTGCAAAGGTTTTATTCCTAGACTCTACAGTTGATAATTTGTTTTGTTTCTGCTTAATTTGTGGTTGAATCCCACTGATTCAATCCACCACCCATTCCTCCCCATCTGTCTTCCCTGACCAGTGGTGTCAGATGCATAAAGGTGTAAAAGCAGAGCAAGAAGTGTATCCAGGCACCGTATATCTCTGGGTATAAATCAATAGGTCACAAAGTCCCAATTCATGATTTTCAAAACATTTTATTAATAAGATTTGAAGTAGGACCCAATGCATTTATTAGCTGTGATTTCATGTGCTGTCTTTATCATCAATTCAAAGAAACACAAATTCCCGATGTTAAGAAATCAAATATGGGAACACACATTTTGTGCAGTATAGAACACTGTTGAAAAACTCCATTTTAGTTTCTTATACATAGAAGAATTATTATGATAATAATGTGTAAAAGGGGGACTTTTGGCTTCAATTATGAACCACTGAATTCCCAAAAGTAGTCTAGCGTGTATGAAGATCCACATCCTACCTAATTTTAACCAACCAGTTCATTAATACCTCTGAGACTTAAATGCAAACTATGGAACCTTCTACAACTTCTCTTATCACCAATTAGGCTGCCACTCTGTGGAGCTTTTAAAACATGTACATTAGTGGTAACTGTATGTGCAGTTTAAGGTGAAACAATTACTGTTAGTGCAGAGGCTCAGTGAATGTCTCAGTGAACATAATTGTAACTACAGTAATTTCACAATTATAAGCCACACCTGATTATAAGCCACACATCCAGGTAGCCGGGTAGACCACGGGATTTGTCCATATATAAGCCGCATCTGAATAGAAGCCGCATTTATTTTTTTTTTTAAGCGAGGATCCATGTGTGACAATGTAATGAGTTAGTAACAGAATCGCGCCAGCGCGAGGTTTGCTGTCAGGTGCTCAAATTACAAACAGTTCTCAAAGACCAGAGGAGCCTTTAAATGCAGCCCCGCCGCTGCTAGCGGCCCCGCTCGCCCCACTCCACCCGTAGCGGCCCCGCTCCACCCGCTGCCGCTAGCGGAATCGCTCCGCCGGCCCCGCTCACAGCTCCGCCTCCCCGCGAAGCCTGCTCCTCACTTGCCCCCTGCCCGCCTGGCCGCGGCTGCATGGCAGCTCCCCCGCCAGCCAGCTCACACTTCCGGGTTAGCTTTTCGCCGGAATTTGTCCATAAATAAGCCACACCTGATGATTAGCCGCACTAGTGGGGAATGCTGCATTCTTCAATGAAAAGGGTGCGGCTTATATTCGTGAAATTACTGTATCTATAAAATTCTCTCACTAATTAGGGGTGGGATTTTTCGTCTCTTTTAATTTCTCCCTTAAAGAAGGCAAGGTTAACTCCCTAAAACATAGGGACGGAAGAGATTTTGTGTTAACTCCCTAAAACACAGAGAGGATACCCACAACAAGAATTTACAGGTAGCTGTAACTACAGTGCATGAAATTGTGCAGTCTTTGTCACAGGTCTGTCTTTCCATTATTCATAAAATTAAGAAGGGAGGGTTTTATTACCAAATAATTGTTTACAATGTTCTGTGTCCAGGCAATGGCATTCAGTTTGACACATAGATCAGTCACCAATGGGGTGGAAACAAAAGGTTACAACATGAGAAGGATCTTGGGGTTGGTTTGGTCTGTCAACTACCTGTTCTTCTGCATGTGAATCCCTGTTGAAGAGTATGAGTGAAGGAAAAGACACTTACTCCTTTTGGTCTTTTTTTGCTGCGCATGCAAAACATATTTGGGTCTTTTTTTCACTGTTTGGGTAATGTCACAATAGGCCTGTCTTTTCCCTTGTACCAAAACAAGTAGTACAGCTGTAATTTTATTAATAACCAAAGCTGGTTCACAGCCAGTTCCCAGTGTCAGTGGCAAGTTCTGCCTGCTCTCCTGACCTGGCTGTGGGCTGGGGATGTAGCTTATTTTCCTTGGGATTGTGAAGACGCCAGCACAAAACTCTTTCCTCTGTCACAGATTGCCCTCAGATCAGATAGCCCAGTGACTGACTCTGTACCATTAGATCATTATGAAATAGGTGAACTTTTGGGTTAGTGGCTCCCTAACTACATCTGCTCTGAGAAATCAGTGATTTGAAAGAAGTTTGAAGCCACTAAGTCTAGGAAAGTGACTTTTGAACTCCAATCCATTGATTTCAATAGGGCATTTGTGAACTCTATTCCATTGTTTTGTTTCTTCTTCTTTCTGCATAAGATGATTAAAAATTACTTTCCTTTCCTGCTTGGATGGCAGTAGAAGGAAGCGTTCTATTTGTTTCACTAGATCGAAGTCTATTGCTGTGGGGATATTATTGTGACGCCTTTACTCACAAAAAAATCCGATTCCACACTTCAAGTGAAGTTATTATAATCAATTATAATAACGTTGATCCTAAATAACAGAACAAAAGGCATCCTACTGGCAAGACAGTGCTTTGGGCAGGTTTCATCAATCCATACTGGTATGTCATATTCATGCCACATTTTATGTTCAAAGTATCAGCGGCATCCAGAAGCATCCAGCCTCCTCTCAGCAGCAGAATCCCTCAGTAGAGCAAGAAAAGGACATGAATTATGGATAACATATGCAGTGAGTTGTTTTTGTTAAGATGGCAGGAATATTCCCAGTCCCTTCTGTCTGCACAGCAGGTGGTGTCTGTCAGTCCTGCTTCACTCCAGGTCCTGGTGCTGGAGGGCACCTCAGCTTGCTCTGCTCTGGGCTGATGACATGGCCATACACCACCATCCTCACACCGGGACAATTTCCCATCATCATTCCAGCCAGGCACAGAGTCCTTCTCAGGATCATCCCAGCTCTGCACACCACAGATTCAAACACATCTGTTCATATTAGCCTAGGGACCAGTTTCCTGTCAAGAATTGTTCTACACAAAGGTGAAAATAGTCCGCTATCCCACTGGGGAGGTGCTGAATGAATGGCTGTGTGGGGTTTCTTTGCAGGATTGACTGACAAATTTATTTTTTCTGAGCAAATCTTAGAAGAATTTGCCTTATCATATTTTAAAAATAATAGTTTAATTAATTTTAATGAATGAACATAAATATGAAAGTAAAATACTAGAATAAAGCATTAGGAAGTGAGCTGAATATAGAATTTTTTTTAACTTTCCATTTCTTTAAATAATTCAGCCAGCAGCAGACACTTGCAAAATTCCCCTGTAGGACTAAGACTGGTTGTCCCTGTCAGATTTAAAGGATCTGGGAGAGAAGCTGCAGGCAAAGAGGGAAAAGAATTTAGGTGAAAGTCACAAACTATCAAGAGCTACTTTAGTTGTAATTTGGAGTGAAAGAGAATTGTGTAGAAAATAATGTAGATTTCATGTAGGTCTTGAAATTTTGTAAGAAGTTCAAGACAGGCCAAAGTCGTAAGACAAAGTTAAAATTTGTATTAAAAGCATGAAATGAAAATCTAATAATATCTTTGTGGTTAATTAATTTTTTTATTTCAAACTCTACTTTTTACCAAACTTTATCCTTCTAGCCAAAATAAGTATGAAATTTGTGTTGGAAGGTAATTTGGGCAAACTGAGTGAGTGGTTTACATTTGGACTCAATGATCTTAAGAGTCTTTTCCAAACTCAAGTAGTCTGTGATTCCATTCTGTAAAATATTTCATGTCACCAGTGACTTCTGGAGGTCACCTAGCCTGGCCTCCTGCTCCACTCAGGACAAGCTTGGGCAGTTGGTCATGTCCAGCTGGACTTTGAGTCACTTTGAGCAAAGAGATTCTTCTGCACGTGAACTCATGTAAGCACACACACAAATGTTTGCTTAAATACTTTATTCCATTAATTCTAAAAATTAATGGAATTAATTCTGAAAAGGAAGAGCTGAGACATTAACAACTTGTTATTTGTTATTATTTATTGGATAGCTATTAATTAAAGGGCTAAAGAAGATCAGAAAATAGATATCAAACATAAAATATTTAATTTCACTAAAAGCTGGAAAAGACTGAGATGTTTAGAGGAATCCAACATAGGCAGGTGAATGGGTAACATAATGGCAGATATAATCTCTGTTGAGAAATGCACAGCAATGCTCACTGGATAAAATAATTTGAAGACATTATTGCTAAATTACAGCTGAACTTTGAATTACAGATGAACTTAAAAACTTAGAGGGGAGAAATAAAGATAATGGGAAGAGGATAAAAAATTGTAAGAAATCTATTATTTTCCTAGTAGAGAAAACATGAAGAACTCTTACTTGGAATTCCATGCTCAGCTGAAGTCATCCTATCATGAAAATAGCCCATGACCATTAAAATTACCCAGACCTGAAAAAGGAAAATGATAAGTGACATGAAGAGGTTTCTGTATAAGGCTAGACAGAAACAACTCTAATTTTAGTTAGAAAGAGAAAACAAAGACATCACAATGAAATAAAAATTAACTTTTCTTAATGTGCTATTATTTACCTAATTAACTTAGGAAACACTTTCCTAAGTATATGGAATTAAGACATTGAATTGAGTTGTAAGAGGATTTAAGGCAGATCTTCCAATTCAACCATGAACCAGATTTTGAAACTGCTGAACTCTAATGCAGCTGCTTCTGGACATCTAGTAGACATTACCTTGGATTAGAAAGCAAACAAACAAACAAACAAACAAATGAACAAAAAAAAAAGCTTTTCTTATTCAGTGGAAAATGGAAAAAGAACAGAAAAAAAATCAGAGAAAAATATAAAAACATGAAAAACTTTTCTAGTAAACAAGGTTGTTCAATCACCAGAGCAGGTGTCAGGCCTCAAGCTACATGTAAGTACATGTGTGGGACTTGATGATGCCATTCACCCATTGTTTTCTGAAACCTAAGGGGCTCCCCCATGGCATACAATTCACTACATCCATTCTGTTCAGGTTCTCTTGTTATGCTAAAGATAACAGTATTGAAATCAGCTTGAATAAATATATTTACAAACAGCTGAATTCTTGGAATTATACCTAGTGACAGAAAAATGAGAGAAGGCAGATTGGTCCAGTTTCCCTCAGACAAGCCATGTCCCATCCCATATCACTCTTGTACAGAACACAGGAATATCTCTGTAGTAGCCCTGGCTTTTTTAATCTCTGGACATCCCAAACTGGATGGTGCAAACACCGTCCAAAAAGAAAAAGCAGATCCTGTATATAAGGGAGGCATCTCCTCTCCCCATGCAGGCACAGAGACTGCCTGATCTCCCCACAGGAAATTCCCAGGTGGATTATGCAGATTATGAAATCATTCCTCTCACTTCACTGGGGCCATGCCATTAGGAAAAAAATATGCAATGAGTGGGAAATGTCAAAACTGCTCTGGGCAAAAAGAGCAACTGTAAAGGCATTCTCTCATCTCATACCGATTTTCATGATGGGATAAATAACCCTCCACATGTCCTAATTTAGCACCCAGATGCCTTGAGGCTTTTCATCGCCAAATGTTCTTCACAACCACTATTATTTCCCTTTTTCCATAGGCCTATTGTTTTATTTTTCAAGCCCCTACATGTTTAACCTCTGATTCTTTTCTGTTACTTCCATTTCCTCCCCCCACTCACCCTACCATCAATCTCTGCCTCATCCTTTGTTTCGTATTTATGCTGTCTTTCCATACACCTCCAGCTCTCCAAATTCCTTGACCTAATCTGTAGTCCTTCTTTCAATACCTCCTCACAAAGCACTCTCTAAATGTCTGCCTGCAAATCAATGCCGGTGCAGAAACCAGTAAACTGAAAGATGAACAAAAATTATGGATAAACCTCAAATTTCGAATGAGCAATATTATGCAGCCATTTTGCCTCTTCTCCATCCTGCCTGATCCCAAAATAGCCTTGTTCACTGCTCCTGAGCACTCCCTGTTTTTTCAGAAAAAAATAAAAATAAAAATCAGAGCTTCAGGCTCTTCAAAGACACTTCAGCTGCTGTGCTTTCCAGTGTAGCACATTAATGTCAATGAATACTTCATAGTGCAAATTATTTTTTACAAAATAATGTTTTAATGAGCACAAGACTTATGTCCTCATTGTCCCCAATAAGAAGTCCTAGGATGCTTAGCAATGCAGGAGCAATTTTCAGGTTATGTTTTCTGATCAGTCTGAAACCATAAACTGCTCTGTTCTGAGCTGGTTCTGCATATAGCAGGATTAAGGCAAAGCAATTCATACTGCTCTACCTTTAATCTATATCAACAGGAGGGCCAATTTAGTTTGTCTAGGGCTGGTACTTAAAAAGCCTGATAGATGTAACCTGTGAGAGGCAAGCAAAATAAGAGCAAAGAGGGTATTAAAAAAAAAAAGTGAGAATTTCCAGGTCTAGGGAAGGGATACATTTGAGTGATGTGATGATGCTGTATTTTGTCTCCAGACTCTAAAAGAATTTTTATATTTTTACAGTAACAGACCTTTACCTTTACAAGCTTCTGCTTGTAAATATTTTTTTTTAAAGTCTTATGATTTTTATTTATTATGTTAAACCATTTTCCTACCTGTCAGCGTGAAAACATCACTTTGGCAATACAGAAAGGAGCTATTTACAAAAAAAATATTTTTTTACAGCTTAATTTTTTAGACTTGCATAATTTTATTATGTTTAATTATGGAATGTTGCATAGTCATCTTTAAATATTATGTGTTAATTAAACCTTTGAAATTTAAAAAATTGCATCCATTTAATGTGCATATCTGTTAATCTGGTTGCCATTTTAGCAAGTGATTCTGTGAAAGATTTCTATCATGCTTCCACAAGGTGTTACCTTGTCTTGTCATTCTTGCACAGAGCAGCAGGCATTTGCTAGCAGCTCCCCTGGATGGCACAGAGGCAGAGTTTGCTACTTCATCTCTTCTTGCTGAGGCAGCTCTGAGTGATATATCCTTACCAGCTAGATAATGAGGACTTATTAGACCTGGGGAAATTAATGCTATTTGTCTGGAAGTAATAGAAAGACAAGCCTGTGATTAAGTGCTCCACTTCCAAAATGCATCCTGTTGCATCAGAGAAGCACCTCTTTGCAGTTGCTTGGCAAATATTGTTAAAGATGGGGAGGTTTGCAGGGCCTGAACACTGGGGCTTGCTTCTGGGATAGAAGTGCAAAGTATAGGCAACCCTATATAATATATCATGTATAATAATATATAAAAGAACCAGTGCTCAGACCTGTGCCCTTCCTGATTGTCAGTAGCCACTGCCCAGGAAGATAAGATATGAGTTGCTGCTGTCCTACTCTTTCAGATTCAAAATCCTAACTCCTAATTTAGTTCATAGGGGTTTTTGAGGGGGTTGTATTTTCATCTGTTTTGTATAACTGTGATCAGTATTTCAGCCCAATTTTTGGAGTGACAAAGCTGTAGAGACAGTCATTTCCTAGTATATATGTCTGTAGCTCCTCCTGGTAGCCAACATGGCCAGCTGAACCTGAGATCACACAGGTGATCCACAGGATGCACATCACAATTTTAGCTCTAGAAATAACGCTTTTCTAACATGCCATGGAAGCACAGAGATAATTTTGATTAGAAAGGACCTCTTGATGTCATGCAATCTAACCACCTCCCCAAAAAATATTTAATCCAATCAGGTTTCTCTGTCCCAATCAAGTCTTGAATGTTTCCATGGAAGGAGATTTACAGTTTCTCTGGGCAACCTCTTCCAGAGTTGGCCACCATCACAATAGTTGAAATTGTCTTTTAATGCAAAACTGGACACAGTTCTCCATTAGCTACTCAGAAACTGGAGTGATTTCCATTGACAGTTGCCTTCTGAAGAACACAAGACTTTATTTCAGACATCCAGGAGGTAGAAGGTAGTTTATAAGTCATGCCTATAAAATGCCATGGATGTTTTCTCCACTCAGCCTTTCTTTGGGTGTTGGGGAGCTGGATCCTGGTGGTGGAAACAGTATGTGCTCCTAAGAAGCAATATTTATCAAATCATACAACGCAGAAAGGGATTTTCCTTCAATTTTCTATGAGCAGCTAGAAGTCCCACAAGTAAGCCTTTGTCCATAAATCATGAAATAAATTTAAATTATTACAGAAAAAAATGGACACCAGTATCATAGTCCTTCCATCTCCCTTTTCCAATTTATTCAGTCTCTTTTCATGTGCAACCCAAGCTGTTTTAGGGGTGAGCATTTTGTTCACTGTGAGCAGGTCTGGGAAGCAGCCACGCCTCACTGCTCCTCATGCTCTTCAGAGGCTGTAATTGCCTGCCTGGATGCTCAGATATTTGGAGCAGAGAGTTCTGCCCCATACTTTCCCAGCACTGAACGAGCTAAGTTGGTCTGACCCAAATTGCCACTCAGCAGTTTATCTTTTTAGCACCTTCATAAGGGATCTCTAATCTCTGACAGGAGATTGAATTAATTTACTGGAGTATGTGACCACACTTAACAACCTTTCTAACTTACCCATTTTCTGGTTTGGAGCCAAGATTTACATAATTATTTCTATTTTTGAGCAGTCAGGATTGACACATTTCCCAAATGCCTAAGTTTAGCCATTTTTAGCTTACACTTGCCCTAGCTGAAGTGTAGTCCTTCATCTCTAGCTTTTTAAGTACTTGACAGACTTTTGTTCTTCAGGGATTGCAAAATATAATTCTATCTAGATAGGCTAGCAGTCCACTGAGACCTTTAAATAACTCTGCTCTGATTATATCAAACACATCTAAAGATCTTTAATACTCTTTTTGATGTAAGGCAATTTCAAGAATTACAAAAAATAACAGGTAATATAATCTAGAACTACTTTTTTCTCTAATCAAATTTGTCAGAAATATTTAAAATTTTCTCAGTTTGAAAAGTAGAAAGGGGATGCTGCCTTTTTAATTTCCTTTTTTACATCATTTCTTTAACTTTTTTTTTTTTTAGATGGTACCTGTAGGGTGCAATGAGGTATAAAGGAGGTTGCCTTTCAAAAAGCTTGCACATGAAGACATTTTCTCTAAATGTGTATCAGAATGCTGTTTTTCATAGAATAAGTATAATTTAAGTGCAGAGGGTTTAGTATCAAGCAGGAACTTTTAAAAACCCAACATAAACAAGACAGTCCTTCTCACAAGTCCATAAAGTTTCACTTCAAAGCATGCAAAAAGCTGGTGGCCATCCCTGGCACCTGTTGCAGATCCTGCAGTGACATTGGGCAGCACTTCACATCCTAGCAGACCACAGCAGACCGTGTGGAACCAATACAGCTGAAGAGCATGCAGGATTACACATTTTCCTGGTGTAGGAAATTTTTATTTTTTTTTTTCAGCACTTGCCTGCTACTGCTGTACAAAAGAAAAAGAATACAGAGAAGCTTGGCTTTTTGTTGGGTTTTTTCTGGGTGTAATTTCCACCTAAAGCAGCTTCAACAGTTCCACTCTTCATTTAAGAAGTGCTTTCACCAGTGAACTTTATTTGAGCAAGTGAAAAAGGCAGTAATACCCAATCTATAAGATGTCCTTCATCCTCCAACCCAAAAAGCATCACATTTTTCCAGAAATCCTGTTACCATTTTTCCAGTTTCCTGCAGGACTGAATCGTAACTGTTGTACACAAGGAGGCTGAATTGAGGTCCTAAAAATAAGTGCAGATCAAATTTCTTACTTTCTGGTTAAATTTGGAGATGAATACTTTTTAGATATACTTGAGTCTATGAAGTAAATTTACATCTATCTATTGTTATATTTATAAGCATCAATATATTTAGCCAGATACTATGTACATTTACTTTCCTTTCACATTTCAGGAACAAAAATTCTAATGAAACAAATTACTCTGTTAAGCTCCTTTGCATGGGGGAATAGAGCCAGATGCCAGAAATCACTGGGGGGGAAATTAACATTATGATGGTATGAGAGCACTTTAAATTGCTCTTCTCTCCCAGGGTAGAAGGACGAATTTAACACTCATTCTTCTCACTTCCATTTTTTCTCAGTCTGAAACCCTGGCTGCTTAACTCTGTGGTAAATAATATTGTAGGTTAAATAAAAAAAATTTAAATCCAGGAAGAAAGAATATCATCAAGAAACAAAAAGCTGTGTACTGGGAGATAAATATGGTTTTCAGCCCTAGTGTTGGCTCTGCCTCTGCCATTGGCAGACAGCATGTGGATAATGGGAAAGGCAAGTAATGGAGAAGTCCATAATACAAAACAAAGCCATGCCATTATATAGGACATTGGCAGAACATGGTTACACAATAAATTGGCAGTGTTCTTTTAGTTTGAATAAAGAATGAACACTTGTGCACTGTATTACAAAATTGATAAGTGCCTTCAAGCAAATAAGTTCTTCACAGATCCATTCTGCCATCTGTGATGTTATGTAATTACCTCTAAGGGGTTGGGTTTTTT
>VRYO01002734.1:11465604-11507678 GCA_009812075.1 Sialia sialis
GGAAATTCAGAAAAAAATGATGCATACTTTAGGCTTTCCAGACAAGAAGTGAGAAGGGCCACACAATTTGCAAACTTCTGTGTATGAATAAGACTTTGGGGTTTGGATTTAGTCTGGCTAACACAAGCAGGATCTACAGAGCAAAGAGGAGCAGAAATTAACCCCAGGCTCTGGGACTCTTGGTATCACTTGTCTAATTCTTCTGTGCTTCTCAGGAGGATGATTTAAGTTCATGCACAGGGAGAAAGAAAGCCTTGTGAAAATATTAGGAGGATAAATATTGCAAGATTTCTTGTCAACAAAGAATTTGCTATGAAAATGCAGTAACAACAATGAAAGGATTGTTAGGTGGTAAAACATCTGTTCTATAGTGTGAAAATAAATAGAAATAATTTTGTTACCAGCATGTTTTAGAGGGCCAGAGGTTTCACATATCTATTTATTATCTATCTATCTATCTATTTATTATTAAGTTTCATGTTATTCTTTAAAATGCTGTAGCATAATTTCAGGACTTTTAGACCAAGGAATTTGGATGTGGGAGAGAAGGCTGTTGGAGCAAATGTGTATATAAGGGGGCCATGGTGCACATTTGTATTGTGTGTTATTTACACCACTAGGTAAGAAAATTGTGCTGCTGTTCACTTGCAATTCACTATTATCTATTCTGCTCCTGCCTCTTTAATTTTTGTTCCTTAGACTCACTAATGAATCATGTTCATAACTCCTTCAGTGTCTCACCCAGCCATTTTCCCTAATGAAAAGAGAGAAACGACAGATCATCTGAATGCACATTAATTCTCTGTCATAGTTTAACTCTGGGTAGCGCTGCCCAGACATTTACTCTGGAGTATGAGATGGGGCAGAGAATGAGAAGGATAAAAGTGAGAAAACTTGTGGGTAAAGATGGTTTAACAGGTAAAGCAAAAGCTGTGCACACAAGCAAAGCAAACCAAGGAATTAATTCATTCATTCCCCACTTCTCGTGGGCAGGCAGGTGTTCAGCCAGGAGAACAGGGCTCCATCACATGTAGTGGTGACAAGTGCCATCATTCCAAAGATCCTGCTCTTCCCCTTCTCCCTGCAGCTGTTACTGCTGGGCAGGATGCAAAATGGGTGGGATATGCTTTGGTCAGGTGGGCTCAACTGTCCTGGCTGTGTCCCCTCTCAAATCCTTGTGCACCCCGCTGGGAGTGGGGTGGGAAGCAGAGAAGGACTTGACTTTGTTAAACACCCCTGTGTTACCAGCACTCTTTTCCCCACAAATCCAGAACACAGACCCAAGACAATACAGCCAAAAAAATCAGTTATATCCTGAACAAAAATGTACATCCTTCCAAAGAGGTCCCTGATGCAACAGAGTTCAGTTGTTATAACAGCAGCACAACGCAAGTGAAATTTTATACTTTTTAACAAATGGGACTCCATCAAGACTGACACAAAACCTAAAAAAAACATCCTGGAGATGTAATCTTTACCATCAGAATTTGATGAGACTAGCAAAAAAAATACTAAAATAATTGCCTCACCAGTCTTTGCATTGCTGCTGTGACTTATTCACTTCAGAAGAGAGCTGAAAATGGGTCTCTTAAGATTTATAATTGGAAAAATAACATTGGTGAGACGAAATACATTCGTCAACAGTTTGTTGTGGTCTGCCCTCTAATGGCTGCAAGGCTGAAATGGGCAGTAGGCAGTGAAACCGTGACTGTAACCTGATAAAGTTGTGGGACCAAAGTTGTGGAAGTACTTTTAGGGCTTTCCAGTTCAAGCACAACAACTTCCAGCAGTTGTGGAAGAACTAGGCTCCAGAAAGACAAAAAAATGCTAAATTAGGAGCAGATGACCTTCAGCCTAAAGGCATTGACCATGGCAGTTCAAAGCAGTGTATCTTTGTTAAGTAAAGCACTTGCATAAGCTGAGTTCCATAATAGCCTTGTTCCCTGTGCAAAATTTTCTGCCTTTTTGCAAACTGCATATTCTTTGATCCAGCCCTAGTTTTCAGAAGTTTAGTTGAATGAAGGAAAACCTTTAAAGGTCTCTGGGTGCATCTGACTGCAGTGTGAAGGACCTCTTGTCAGACATAAAGTTCTGAGTTCTGAAAGGAACTGAAATAGCCTCAAGCTGCCCCAAAACCAGAATGTGTGTGTGAAAAGCTGTTGAATCATCACCTTTGGCCTCCTTGACTAGTCCCCTGAAGAAAGAAATGTTTAACCACAGAAAGAATCTAACCTAATGCATGGTCTTTTTTGATGTATTTTATAAACCTAGAAGGAATGCTAAAACAAAAGCTTATGCTATCCTAGTCAGAGAGAAGCCTATGAAAAATATCTCTTGGCATGTGCTAACTTCTTTAAATTATTCTTTCATCATTTAGGAAAGAAAAGGTAGAAAATGTTCATGAAGATGAGTATCAGTGAACTGATACATTTCCTATAGGTGTCCTTATCAGTGAATTTCCATAGGAGCTATATAATAGATACAGGCTATGCCTGTTACACTGGCTTACTTAAGCTGAAATTTTGTATTTTTAACTATGAAAATTACATGCTTTTGGATTTTTAATGCATACTTTTTTGTCTAGAAATTACAAACACACGGTGCAAACTCATCTGCCCATGCATGTTTGCAAAGAGGATCTAGGCATTTGCTGCTGCCTCTGAATCCTTTTATTCTCAGTCACCCATTTAACTGAAAATTGTCTTAGAAATCTTGGTGTTCACGTAGGAGGTAGGCAGTCATGTAATATAGTAACACTCTCACAGCTACAGGCTCTATTATGCATTGGCAGAAGGAACACACATACTTTTACAGGCATCTCTCCTTTGCACAAAAAAATATGGTGCTGGAATACTTATGGCATTAGACGGTCTAAACTGCATCATATGTCCCTGAAAATTATGTTTTTCTCTGTTCATCATCTATAAAAGAGAGGTAAAATAAAATATAAATCTGCCTAGCACATTTTGCGGATAAATGAATATTAATTGTGATATTACTGTGCAAACGAGCATCACAGAAATTTTATAGCCAAAGTGAACTACAGTGATTATAGTCTGAGCTTGACAGAGGTCGCTGGACTTTTATTATTTAATTCCTCCTTTCAGTTCTGTGATTCTGTTTGAATTAGAGGAAACACTTTAGACAAATATTCAGATTTTATTTCAAAGCCCTCAGTGAGGCTCTCCCATCATCCACAGTGAGTAGCTACCACCAATAGCTAATTAATCTGTTGCACAGTTTGTAGTTTCTTTCTTGCAATAGTTCAAAGTACTTACAAACTGGGCTTTTGTTACCTTTGAAATTCTCTGTCATTTACTGAACAAAGAAGACAGCTTCAGGAGCTTGCCTTAAGTAGTGTTTTCTGCTCCTCTAGTCATTCTCAAGGCTCTTCTCTGCAATATCAGAATGCAAAAACAGTTCTCTATTCCTGCTCGTGGTTCCTCTTCTAAGGACCACACCTCAACCACTGTTTCAGACCAGGAATTTGCAATACATTGGCTAAATCCAGTAGCCCCTAAATCCTTTTTTAGAGTAGAAGATTTTCAGGAAGGAGTAATCCATTTAACGATTATGAACTCCATTTACTACTTTAATAAAACATTATACTTGCATAAAATGAAATCCATATGATTTGTTTATGCTCTCTAACAACTGAATAAACAACAGCTCTGTTTTTTGCCATTTAACCTATTTTTGTGTCAGTTAAAATTGCTTCTGATGAGAACTTTATGGTTTGTTACACATCAGAATTTTAAAAATATATACTTAATGACAAAAATAAGTAGGTCAAAAAACAATTAAATTACAAATTGCAAAACCACACCAACAGATAGCTCTCTAATGATAATTCTCTAACTCATGGATTAATCCATGTAGTTCACAAACAGCCTGTGTTGATTTAGTACTGTCCATATTTCTTTGCACAGCATCCAAAGCCATGTGGAAGCCTGGCAGTATCCTATCAACCAAGCTTGGATCTTTCCAGAAGCTTATTCTTAGTGAGATCTGCTTTCCACAGACAGATGTCAATTGGCTCCAGTTGCACTGAAGTACTGCAAAGATGACTGCAAAGCATTATTAGAAGATTCTCTATTCAAGGTTGCTGGTTGATGGCAGCGGTGGTGGTATTTCACTAGTGATAGATATAGCCACTATCAATATCTAATTTTGTAAATGTGAAAATGAGGTTTCTATTCTTGAACTTATGTTAAACTGTGAAATTTACTTTTTTCATACCAACAGACACAGTGTAAAACTGGAAAGTGACAGTGAATAAGATATAAACACAGCCAAAATTTAGTGGTTTTAATGTAAACTAAGCATCTGAAGCACTTGCATCTACATTGCAAGGCCTGACAAGGTGAGACAAGCTCTCTGCAAAACTGATGTCACTTCACATTCCCAATTCCAAACTGAAATGCTGAATCTGAATGATTTTCAGATGCTGAAACTCTGCTAAAGCCATCCAATTTAAGACAAAAGTGCTAACTCAAACACAATAAGGAACTTCTGGTTGTAATGCAGACTTTATGACAGTCATAAACAGATCTGAGAATATGGAGTTGGGAAAGAACAGCAGCCTTCCTCAAGCAGAAAAGTAAATAATGTCCTCATGTTCTGTAGTCAAGGATACAGAGGAATACAGGATAAAGAAAAATTAACATGAATTCTTGTTTCAGATAAAGTAGAATAGTCCTTTAGTAGTACTGAAGGAAAATAAGTTTAAAAAAACAGATGTAGATAAAGAAACTGTCAAGTTTTTTAAAAAAAATTATTAGAGAGCAATAATAAATTCACAATAAAATAATATGTTTTTCAAATAATTAAAACCTCCCTTTTCCTTGCTGTAACAAGAGTTCCTGCTTCTCAGCACGAACACTGAACTGCAGAGACCTGTCCTTCTTGCTTTTTTGTTTGCCTTTGGCCCTTAGTGATCGATCTTAATAAGAGAGTTTGAGTGCACTGCTCCCTTTGCACCTTTTCCTTCCTTCTCCACACCTACTTTATGACCAGGTAGTGAGGGTGTTCTTTAACAAAGTGGTTAACAGAAGTCTGATCCATCTCAGTATGAAAAGGAAATTGAGCTGAGGTCTAAAATAGCCCAGGCAAGTACAAAAGCTATTAAGCCAAAGATAGGCAGCAAAAACTTCAGCAAATTTTTTCCTTCTTTTTGTAAAACAGGATGAGTCCAAACTTGGCAGGCTTCCTAGCATGGATTAGGAGTGATAGGAATGAAAAGAGGTACCAAATATGCAGTCTTGAACCAAGGATCTCTGCTTTAAAGGCAGGCTGAACCTTGATGCACATTTCCCATGGATAACTTTAGGAAACCTTTGCTCACCATCTAGGTTTCTCAGCTTGTTTTTGATTACATTTATCCTTTTCCTCAGACTCTGAAGGGATGGGTGAGTATCTCAGATGTTCTCAGTCAACTTGCTGAGTTCAGGGCTGAATTTTCGGGCATTGAGATTACTAAATTTTAGTGTACTAAAGCACAGATTATGATGATTTTTCTTTGGGCTGAAATAACTCCTGCATCTGACATTTAGGTGTTTAAACCATTTGAACTCATATTTACGAACTAAGATCTCTGAGTTTAAAGGGATTACTTAAAATAAAAAATCTCAGAATAAATTTGCTTTGTAACTTGTTGTCTTCTAAAGTACTTTTTCCATTATTGAATTCAAAGTTGTTAGAGCAGCAAAATGAGCAATATTCTCCCATTGCACGAGATCTGACTCACTGGCCCTGCAACTAGGAGGCCTGATGGAATCAACTTCTGCCACATGCTGTTCCTTTATCAATACAGGAGAAAGGAAATAATTTCTACAGAGCCTCAGATGTTCTTAAATTATTTGTTTTACAGTCAATGTCAAAATAATTATTTTCTTAAAAGTCTTTAGTGACATCATTCATGTATGGAGAAAGTGATTACAGTTGAGAGAGAGTCCTTTGGAAAAATATCAAGGAGCATTTCTTCCAGGATAATGCATTGCCTAATATGTCAGCTACTCAAATTTCATTAAAGCTGGTTCTGTCTCCTGCAGAGGTTTATACAGAACTATGGCATGGCCAATGGTCACAAGAAAAGCAGCTGACAAAACTATTTAACTATGATACACTGTGCAGCTACTGGAACTGCCATTAAACATTCACAATATTCCTTTGTCAACATCACAGCTCTTTTTTTTTTTTTTTGCCCGTGACTTTTTTGCAGCCTGATGATCTTACTGAATTGAGGAAAGTCCATATTTTCTCATATATTTAAAATGGCTAGTCTGGATTTTTTGAGTATAACTATTCTATGGTACAGAGAAAGTTCTGGAGGGTTGAGATTTTTGTATTGCTGAAAAAGCAACAGTCAACACATTCATGTGTGTATATTATGTAGGGGCAAAGAATAAAAAACTATCAATTTTTTTTTTAATCTCTTCTTTCTAGTTGAATCATAGGCTTTTTAAAAAGCAATAGCAAGATTTCAATACAGTTAACTTTGGACTACTCTTAAAAGTCATAGAAAATTTACTACGATAATAAAAATGATAATAAAAAATTAAAAGACAGTAAGGAAAAAAAATAAACAAACAAAAAAAAATCATCTCCTTTCTTTATTAATGAGAAGCAAAACGTGGGTACTCTCACCATTCATGCAAGTGTAGTCTTCCTGCATTTTATGTAGTGACTCTTAGGAGATCCTTGTAAGCCTGCATGAATCTGGACTTCTCTGTAGGGGACATTTTCCCTGGAAACTTGAGGAGAATATCAAAGAACAGCATGCAGACAATTTAAATTTCCAAGACATGTACATTATTCAACAACCCCTTGTAGTCATGTAAGGGATTTTTTCCTGCAAATAGTTGTAGAGGACAAGAACAGAGCTGAATGGGGACTTGTGGACCTCCCTATGAACCACTTAGCCCCAAAGCTTAGTAAAGCATTTGTCCTCCTGGGAATGTTTGACATCTGCTTCAAAGACAGATATCAAAATTGTACAGTATCACTGTTCATATGAAACTGTTGCTGCTTTTACCTCAGATTAGAAAGGACATGTTACAGAACATTCTTTTTTATAAAGTGGGAGGGAATTAAATGGACAAATCTGGACAAGAAGTGGGCTATTATTTTCTTCACATTCTTTGAGTGTTTTTTCAAGGGGGGAGAGGTCCCTTACTGGCAGGCAGTGGGAAGGGAGCACTCAGGGGTAACCTTGTGTGGTGAGTGTGAATCATTTGTCTCTCTTGCCCACTCTGTTATCAATATTGCTGCTGTTACTGTTCCTTTCTTATCTCAGTGCTGTTCCCAGTAAATTGTTCTTATCTCAACCTATGCCTTTCCCCAGTTCTCCTCTCCAGCCTGCCACAGGGGAGTGGAGGAAGGAGAGCCTGGTTTGGAATGTTTCAGGGGGGAATTCATTTGGGGAATACCATTTCTAAACCATGGCACAATTTTCATTAAGAAGGATTTTTAAATAATTATAGACTACATGAGAACGTGGGGACTTTGAAGAAGTGTTCAATTCTCCAATGATCAGGGCTGGAATTTAAACTACCAAGGCATTTGTTGAGAGGCACTAACTGAACTGCAGAGAGTTTCTCTGTCAACCATGTTAATATCCAAGGCCATGGACATCAGAGTGAGATTGACTTTAACACATGCATTACCCATGTTTAGAAAAAGCACTTTTGACTCTCTTGGGACATTTCTATGAGATTGAACATGAATTTCAGCTGAAGGCTTTCCTTGACCTTACAGAAAGCAAATTTTCCTTTCCTGATTTAATGCCATTATTTCATAAAATTTTTATGTTTACAATTTTGGGGATTTTAATATTATCGTATGTGGCAATATTGAAAACAAGATTCCAGTTCAAAAGTAATTTCATGATTATAAGCTGAACCTTTTTCATTGAAGAATCCAGCCTACCCCAGTGGTGCGACTAATCATCAGGTGCGGCTTATCTATGGACAAATCCCAGTGAAATGCCAACCCGGAAGTGAGAGCCGGCCGGGGAGGGCGCCTGGGGCTGCCTTTAAAGGCTTCGTTGGTCTATGAAAACTGTTTGCAACTTGAGCACCTGACATCAAACCCCGCGCTGGCGCGATTCTGTTACTAATTCGTTACTTTGTTGCACAAGGATCCTCGTTTTTAAAAACAAAAAAAAAAGAAGTGTGGCTTATATTCGGGTGCGGCTTATATATGGTGGACAAATCCCATGGTCTCGTGGTCTACCCAGCTACCCGGACATGCGGCTTATAATCAGGTGCGGCTTATAATTTTGAAATTACTGTAATTAATTATTTAGTATATAGTATGAACATATTGCCATACAGAAATCACAATTGCCTGAAGTAGATCAAAAGGCAGAATATTTTCCATTTCATTCCCAACAAGATAACAATTTAATTTTGGTAGAAATAAAGACCTAGGGAAAAAAATTATCAAAAAAAGGTAATTAGTTGATTTTTTTTTCCCCAAACACTAGAAGTTTTATGTTCTTTCAGTTCCCTTTCCCATCTATGGTAGGTTTTGGCTCTCATTGTTGGTCATTGCCTTTACCTCAATTTACAATTGGCCCCTGGGAATTCTAGCTAATACATTCATTAGCTGCACTTCAGTAATTAACTACTTTAAACTCTAGATATTGTTGCCACAAAGTACTGGTGTAAGAAGCCATGAATGAGCTACTGAAGAGGATGAACTTGAAGTCAACAGCTTGGTGGGTTGGCTGTTTCAACAGGGTCACATGGAACAGGATTTTATCATTCAGCAGACTCCTCACTCACTCTGGAATATTCCCAAACTCTATTATAAGGCTGCTCCACCTCATGTTTCTATCAATAAACTGCACTGAACACAGCAGACAGCCAGGCTTAAAAGACAGCCTCAGAGGATATCACTACTCACTACCAGCATCAGGAACACTATTTTTGGACTGTCAGTCACAATGACAAATCATATCTCCCCAGCCTCTATTCTCTACTGCATTTTTATATCATTTCTTTTTCCATGTAATTCATGAATCCTTACTTCCTGGTAAGTCTTTTTATGTGACACTTTATCAAGTGCCATTTTATGAGTCTGATAATATAGCACATATCTTTGACTCCCTTCTATTACATACTTCTGTGACAGGAGAAGATTATTTTACTTTTTATTTATTTATTTATTTTCAAAAATAAGCTGAGAAACAATTGGAAAGGGAAAGGAGAACAATGAGAAAGAAATTTCTTGTAAAGCAAATCCTGAAAGAAGGTGCTAGTTAGAGAAGACAAATGTCTAATTGAGGAAAGTGTGAAGGAGGAGAGTCAGCTTTGAAAAAACAAAAAGGCTATAGAGAGTACCTGGAAGGAAAAAAGAAACCATTAATTGAAACAATCTGAAAAAGCTTCTGTCTTGCTAATATTGATCTAATTTAAGATATTTTTACTACTTCATCTGACCTCTTTCCTCTGTGGGAGGAAAGGCTAGCAATAAAAAAAATTAGGATCATTCTATCTGATCATGACAAAAAAGGTTGCTTGAAAGAGGAAGGCAATTAAACAGACATGCATGTTTATATTAATACAACTGTCGTTCTTGTCAAGTAATCTTAGTTAAGTCAGCTAAATGATTTCACAGCTGAGTATTGACCCTTTGAAAAAGAATGGAGACAGCCTGCTTCCTAATATTAATGCATCTGACAATCAATACCTTTGCTGAAGCCAGGCAAATTGCCAGCAGGCACTGCACACATTGCTCTGCCTTCTCCCCAGAATGTCTGCACCTGGGACATGCCAGGTTCCCAGGTGGTGACCTCTGCAGGCTGCTGACCTGGCCAAGCACACATCTCAGGCTGGCTGCAGGAGCAGCTGCTGTGGCTTCACTCGCGGGGCTGCAAAGGCAGCCCAGAGCAGTTTGCTGCTGCTGCGCAGAGCTGCACCAAGATAAGGGAAGGAAGAGCTGAGTGGCAGGTGAGAAATGCCAGTGAAGGTGAAGTGACACTGAAGGGTCCTACATTTACTTTCCCTGTGCTGTTGCACTCACACCACGACACAGACGAGGCACTCCACTGCCTTTGGGGAAGGAAAGGTTGTGCCCGGGAGCCGGAACCCACATCCTCATCACCCAGTCTGGGTCCTGGATCCTGAATCCTGGCATCCAAAAGTACCTGACATTTAAGTCCTTCCATGTGCCTGCCTGGTTTAATTCTAATTCCAGCCAGCAGCTAAAGAGCACACAGCTGCTGGTTCACATGCTCCTTCATGGGATGAGGAGGAGAATTAGACAAGGGAAAAAACCCTCATGGGTTGAGATATGACCAGTTTAACAATTTAAATCAAATGGAATATAATCATAGTAATTATACTAAGATATAGCAATACTAATGGTGATAATAATAGTAATAATAGTAATAATAGTAATAATAATAATAATAATAATAATAATTGCAATTTAAAAATAAACAAAAAACAAAAAAACAAAAAACAAAATACAGGCACTGTGCAACACAATTCCTCCCCACCTGCTGACTGATGCCCAGCCTGTCCTGAGCAGGATGGCTCACAGCCATCTTCCCCCAGTTCATATACTGAGCTTGGTGGTTTTAGGTATGGAATATTCCTCTGCCATTTAGTCAGCTGTTCTGGCTGTGCTTCCTCCAGGATTTTTGTGCACCTCCTCACTGGCAGAGCATGAGAAACTGAAAAGTTGTTGATTTAGAGTAAGCTCTTCTTAGCAACAACTAGACCATCACTGTCTTATCAACATTATCCCTATGTTGAATCCAAAACACAGCACTGGGCCATCCACTGGAAAGAAGATTAATTCTATCCCAGCTGAAAGCAGAACACGGGCCCAAGGCAGAGGTGTATCTTGGTCTCTAGAAAAAAGAACCTGTCCTGGAGCTGTCAACACAAATAGACCTTGACTGTAACAGGAGAGGCTCTCTGACCCCTTGTCTGTGTAACACTGCACTTGGCAATGTTGAGATAAATTTAAAACCTTTTCCTTTGCAAACAAAACAAGTTGTTTTGTTTATTATTTTAGGAGAACTTCAGCATATTTAAAACAAACATGATCAATACATTGTAAGGTAATGAGTTAATAACTAATTCATATTTATATGACAGATAATGATGAATCACAGGGCTATTTCTAGAGTCAGAATAAATATTGTTTTAATCAAACAGCTGAATTTTTAGGTTCAAATATTTTTATTAAAATATCTTTATATTATATCTAAATGAAACCTTAATATATAATTCAATCACAAGATCAGTGTGAAAGGATAGAAACTGTTCTTTAATACTGAGTTTTAATAATCTGAAATTAGCTAGTAGAGCACAACCACAAAGATAGGTCCAGTGGATAAAGAAAGGAAGAGAGAAAAAGTAACATGAAATACATAAAAAGAGAAAGGAAGGAGTGGTTCATCTAGATTTATTTATTGAGCTCTGCCTGTATTTGCTCATATAGAGAAGATCATTTATAAGGAAATGTTTTTCTTTGCTCTGCAAAGAAAAGGCCCACTTCTAAATGGAATTAGATAATGTGCCAGACATAAACAGTATAGAAAATCTCAGTACTTGCAAAAGAAAAGAAAAAACTTTAAATATGCAAGAACAACTACAGGAAAACCAAGCTCTGTTAAATTTAAATAATTTCTAGAAGAATCTACTACAGTCACCTTTCTCTTAGATTTCTGTACCAACAATGACAAAGAGTGAGTCAATGCAGAACAAGTGGGTCTATGTAGTTTGCAACCAACATAAAAGAAATGCCAAAGGCATATCAGCTGTAAACTCATTCTGAAAGGTATGCCAGACTATGGTCCTGGACATGACAGAAGCCTCTAAGTGTTCGTAAGACATTTCTTTGGGAGAAAAGAATAAAAAACATCTTTTGGTGAGTTTGAGTCTAGAAGCAGTGTCAGAAAAAATTAACTTCCCTGAAAATGCCCAACTTATCCAAACTTTGATGATTAGATTTTGGGGAGAATGGTTTCCATTTTTCTTCCTGTTAAAAGGAAAAAGACTAAAAAATAAAGAAAAAGCGGGAAAAGAGAATGAGCATTTTGAAAAATATGCAAAAATAGCCAAGTGGATGTGCTTCCAGGTTTGTGCATGTTCCCTCAGTTAAGAATGATTTTACAGCCAGATGACAAAGACCTTGACAATAGGGCTTAATGACAAAGCACATGAAACCCTATGCAAGGCAGTCTGACTGGCATTTCAGCATTATTGTATGCAATGAGAGCTTTCCAATCAGCCAGAACAGTGGGATCCACCAAGGAATCATGATCAAGTAGCTATTAGGCCAAACGGTATTGTCAGAATTCCACAATTTATGCAGCTTCTTTCAGAAAACTGAGTCCTGAAACTTCTGAATATCAGAAGGGTTCAATATCGAATAGAACATGTATTTAAGGAAAATTGGCCCCCAAATTGCTATGCTATTGTCATTTGTTCTTTTCCAGTTCACTTAGAGGGTAAAGTGGAGACTATTTTTAAAATTCAATATGAGAAAAAAATTACAACTGAAGTTTCTTTAGAAAAAAAGTTCATTTAACCAGCTGCATCTTTCTTTTGTACTCTGCTCAGATGTTAACTTGGATTATAGCTTCAATGTTTTTCATGCTTTTTTGTTGTCTGTCATTTAGGTTTTGGAAAATTTAGCACAATTTTAGGTTTGAACTGATTTGTACTCCTTTGGCCAAGCTTGAGCCCCTCCAAACTCTTCTGGAAAAGCACCACATCCACAATCACTCTGGCAAAGGTCTGCCTGGATCCCTTTCAACTCACACAAAAGCTGTGCAGCATGTTATTTAATGCCTTATCCTCTTCTCATTGGAGTCTGCTGCAGAGCTCCAACTGACTTTGCTGGGAGCAAAAAAGAACCCCAGATGCCAAAATGATTTGACTAGTGCTTTAATAAGATTTTGCAGTATACACCCTAATCCGTCTTTACACAAGTGTGCACTCTGATGCTCTGCTATCCCCTGTTCAGCTGGACCCCTCTCACTGGCCACTGCATCCAGGGGATGCTGAAACTCAATTTCTCTCTCTGCAGCACTGCAAAGGTTTCAAACCACAGCCAGGAAAAGGCTTTTGGATTGGAGAGAGACAACACTGTCTCACATGGGGTAAATGAGCATATCACACAAGGATTTTTCTGCGTGCTCACAAAGAAGCTTGTCATAAACTGCTGTTCAAATATTCATCAAAAAGACCTGAACAGTTTTACACCTGAATTACAAGTTGTGTTGAATAAGTTGGAGCTTTATTTGACATAGGAGACTGATAAACTGATCGTGATGCCATCTATATTTTGCCTCATATGTAACTACAAAAATAGCAAGGGTAAAAGACCACATTAGGGACAGTCCAAGGCACATTTCTCACATTTAAATAGCTTGCCCGGGAATTCACTTATCCCACCAGGAAATAGGCCCATTAAAAGACAAAAGCAGTTCCCTCCTTGCACGGATCCATTTATATCTGTATCAACGTGACGGCTGGAGAAGGCAGAAAGCCTGAGAGTGAGGCAAATGGAAAGGAGTGCCTCCAGATGGACCTTCTGTGCCCCCATCTGCAAGCCTGCACCTTTATCATATGGAATCTGGGGGAAGAGATGTGGGTAGGGAGTATGGAGCCAGAGAGAAGGCACCCTCATTCTAGAGAGCCCCACTGCTTCTGCATGAGCCTCCTGCAATAAAGCTGCAGTGTGAGAAAAGGCTCTTCAACTGCCACTTCACTAAAAGGAAGAAGGAAATCAGTTTCATCTTTGACTTCTTGTAATGAAAAACTAAAATTTGTGCATGAAAATAGACCAAATGTGACCAGGCTATTTTTATAGAGTATTTCAATAATTTATGGTATTCTGCAACTTTGAACTTCACACCTTGAATGCTGGGACATTGTATTGCTGTATTCTGGCTTCCCATAAAGACACATGTATCATGATAATTTTATAATCAGAAAACATACTGTAATAATAAACTTTTTACAGAGATTCTCACTCTTGTTAATGAAACAATTGTAATTTCTCTTAGAGAATTAAGACTGCAAAATTCCCTTCCAGACAGTTTTAACTATTCATTTGAAGAATCCCTCCCTCCACAAATACCTTATCCTTTTTGCAAAGAACTATTTATTATAAATTATGACAGCTTTACTGAATGTGGTTAAGATCCACAAATTCTGGACAAATATTACACTACCTAAGCATTCTAATTAATAATTTTGTTTTTTGAATAATATTCCTCCAAAATGAATGATTTTAGGGTGCTCTAAGGAACGTTTCTAAACCAGAGTTAAAAAAATCAGCCAGATTGTTTCTGCAAGAAAAGATCAGTAGCACGTTCTACTCTTTCTACCCCAAGGATTGTTTATTTTGCACTCTGGAGCTGCCAGAGTTTTCACTTTTGAAAATAAAAGACAATGGAAATCAATTATTAACCAATGTGGACAAATAGAAAGAATATTCTTGTACCCTTTCCCAAATAAAAGTTCAGAGAAGAATTCTGATTAATAAACAATTCCGAGTGGAATCATCCCTTTTTTTATTGGCCATTACTTATATAGATGTGCACAAAGCAGTTTCACATTAAGTCTCCCAAAACCACCACAAAAGAGGCAAGTCTCCTTGCAGTGGTAAGTCAATGCATTGCAGCACTGTGGCCATGAAGGTTGTGCCATCAGTTACAGAAATGTTGTCTACAGAGGGTATTATATCAATTGTCTTGTTTTCTTTATTAGCCTCATGCAAATATGAAATCAGAGACTGCTGATCCAGAGCTGCAAAGGCCCATCACTTACCCAAATGTGCAATAAAACCTACTTTAATTAATTTTATTGTCTGTCTCCTAGAGACAGAATGAAAGGGTTGGAAAAATGTGAGCACCTCCAGCTAAAGAGGCATTTTCATGTATACAAGGAGTAACAGCCTGATAACAACTGCCTGGGTGAGCTGGAACCAGCCACAAATGGTGCTGGGCTTGCTCCTGAGGTACTGACTGGTGGCAGAGGGGACGAGTGGCAGCCAGAGCAAATTCTCACTGGGAAAGAGCTAAAGTAGGCTGTGGATTTGGGATCTGCTCACTAAATTTTAAAGCAATTCTTTTTCAGTGAACACATCATCTTCGAAATAATCTTCCCTTCAGTGGAATTCACTTTTCCTCTCCTCCAGTGCAGAGAGCGGTGGGTGGTAACATTTTTGGAAACTGTTTTGGTCTATTAACAAAAGAATGAAATGGAAATATCATAAATGAGGGAGTTAATTTTGCACAGGCTGTGCTGCTGGTCACAAGTTCTTTGTGAGAGGCACGATGTTATTTATATTCATGCAGAGACACTCAAAAGAGAGCTGGCCAAATGATGTGATTAATGAGCATGAAACAGGTAAGTAGCCATTACTTCTGTCAGTGATCATTGGTGTAAACAGCAGGAAGAAAGGACAATGCTTAGAATGGGAAGATACAGAAAAGAGGACTCATGGGAAGAAATTAAATAACTGACTTTTGAAAAGATACTTATTAGTAGACGAGTTTTGCTGGACAAAGCTCTTAATTGCAAAATCAGGTAGGGTACTGATTGATATTTTTGTATACAGAAAGTGTCCCTGTCATTAAGGTAAGTAGATGTTTCCCAAACTCAGTAGCAAAGGTTCCATTACATACTTCATTTCAATACAGGAAGTACAGTAATTTCACGACTATAAGGTGCACACTTTTGACTAAAATTTTGATCGAAACACGGAAGTGCGCCTTATATATGGACAAAGTTCGGAACTTTGCCAACCCGGAAGTGCAAGCTGCGAGCCAAGCTGCGACGAGTCGCGAACAGAGCCGTGAGCCAAGCCGTGAGACGCGAGAGCTGTGCCAGCCGGCACCGGGGGTGGGCAGGAGTGCCATGGTGAGCGGCGCAGGGAGGGTGCTTGGGGCTGCATTTAACGGCTACACCGATCCGTGAAAAATGTTTGCAAATTGAGCACCTGCCAGTAAACCCTGCATTAGTGCGATTCCGTTAGTAATTCATTACTTTGTTGCTCGCAGATCCTCACGCAAAAAAAAAGTGCGCCTTATAGTCCGGTATGGCTTACATATGGACAAAGTTCAGAAATTTGTCAACAGCTCAGAAGTGCCCCTTATAGTCCAGTGCGCCTTATAGTCATGAAATTACTGTATATTATCAAAATTATAATTTTATATTTCAAAGGAGATTACAGTAAGTTTTCTTTCATTCTCATAGATGTAGTATTGCAATCTCCTCTTGCAACTTCCTCCAAGTCTTGATCTTCAAGCAGAAGAACATGAAGGTGGCAATACTGGCTGGCATAAAACTAAAGTTAATTATCTATTTTGTAGATGAGCTTGAATAAATATGAACTTGATGAATAGAGGAAAAGGAGGAGAAGAGATTGACAGTAGCAGCACTGTTGGTTGGAATGTCATACTGTTCACTAGTCAGTAGTTTAAATGAAAAGAAACATGAAGAAACAAAAACATTATTTGGCCTTGTTTTTTTCATACTGTCCCAAGGAGAAAAAAAGACCAGTTAAATTCCCTAACTCAATAAAAATCAACTTTTCTTGTATTGAGAAAAAACAAACAAACAAACAAACAAAACCTAACAAAAAACCCACAAAAAACTAAAGGAGATACAGTGTTGTGTTGCTCTCAAGAAAACTTACAGATAAGTCAGTTAATAGACCTGAGTCCTCTTTCTGTCTTCCACCTTAATGATTACAATGCTATTCAATATTTCTTTTTGTCTTTCAATAGTCCCTTCCAAAATTATTGGCTGCCCATAAATAAAAGTAAGTTATTACATAGCTGAAACATGAGAGAATGTGAAAATTAAAGTGGGGTATTCAAACAAGGGTCACAGGAAGGTCACTATATGCTGTGCTGTACCACAATCTCTGCTCTTATACTGGCCCACTCTTGTTCTTGTTACTTTTCTTAGTACTTTCACTGGAAATACATGCGAAGCAGGGAATATGACTGCATATCTATAAGAATTGCAAAGAATGTCATGCAGTGATTAGAAACAATCTTTTATATCTCCAATTAGCCAGATACAACATTTTAGCATATTGTGGACAGGACTGTATTTGGCGATGTGCAAACTCTGTTTCAAATGTCTCAACAAGTCTCCGATACAGAGTCTGAGAGATGATAGGAATCTCCCACAAAATTATTTATCTGCACTGCACAGACTGAAGCAAGTTTTGTCTTTTTTATTTGGGACAGTTTAATCAGATGTCTTTTAATATGCTGGGTAGAATAAAGTAAGCCTAATAAACATGCACTGGTTGAAAATGTCTTTGTAAGAGCTCAATATTTGTTTCCCTTTCTTATGCCTTTGAAAGAAACCATTTGAAGCTCTGTGGTGTCTGAACTTCTCCTGCACTGAAGTGCATACAGAGATGAGAAGAAAAGCCAAGCTGACTATTGTGATCATGCTTTTCTTTTTGGCTTGAGAGATAAGGTTCCACAGAAATCTGCCATGTGGTACTGAATTTAAGAAGATGAGCAAAGCAGTGGCGTGAAGCTTCAGGCTTTCAATAACACTGCTATATTTATATGGTGATACAATAATAGTAAGGAAAAAGCCTCTGCCCCAGTAAAATAAAAAAAAAAAATGAAAAGAGACTAATCCTGTACCACTGAGTACAATGGGAGTTTTGTTATTTACATATACAGAATGTACAGCACGGAGAATTCTGTACACTGCTAAGTTCAGTACACTCAGCTATGAAGGTTGAAAAGACATTCAGTTTCAATGCCTCTAATGTTCAAATATCGAGATTTTGGCAGATTTTATACCACTTTTTTCTGTCTCTGTACAGTTTAAAAAATCTAAACTAAGGAAATAGAGTCGGACTTTATTTTGTTTTGGTATTTTATCAAATGAACTAGATTCTGACTTACATTTAGTCATTCTCCAAAATGGGTGCAATAAAGCAAAGGTTCTGCCTACATTTTTAAAAAGTCCATAACATTGCCTATATTTACATTTACAAAATTGCATATATACACATACACATAATTTTATTTGTATATATAATAGTATACATAGTAATATACACATCTAGATGACATTGAAAGTGAAATTTTTTAGATCTGTTGCCTGCCTTTTAGGGTTTTTAACCAGTGACACAACCATAGGCACTATTTTAGGATTTAACTATTTTAACTATTTTAGGATATTTTGCTATAGAAAGATGTCAGCTTTTTGATATATAAATTAATATTTTAACAGTTGCATAATTAAATAAAATATATGAAAGCAGTCCATAAGTCAGCAGCAATTTGTTTCCCACATTGTTTGAATTATTATGGTCAAGAGAGGGAAAACATATTAAAAAGGGCTAAAGTACTATAGAGATAGAGTTGGAAATTAGGGCACTTCTTAGTCCTGTGTGGGTGTCATCTTAAAAATTGACCTCAAATAAACTATTACGAAAAAACAGATAATTCAAAATTCTTCTTAGTAAGCAATCTATAAAATTACAGCTACCACTGAATGACTCATTTCTTGTATTAATGCAAACTTATACTGCATATCAATTCATTTTCTTCACAACATTATGAGAGAAAATGTGAGAATAAAGTAGCAATACAAAGAGGTGCTGCTGTTTTTCCAGTCACTAAACCAGTCTAGATTTGTTCAGCTACTCCTTAAGATTTCTACCTCTAGATGTATTTCCTGAAAGGCAGAAAACTACATTAAAACACAAGAAAAAAACCGTTTTACTCCAAGTGTGATCTAGTTTGGAACCTGGAATCTCAGAGATGTTCTTCAACCTTAGAGACAATTAAAACCTATCCAGATAAGGTCCTGAGGAATCTGCTCTCACTGACCTTGCCTTGAGCTGGGGCACTGAACTGGACAAGCTCCTAAGGATGCTGCCAACCTCACCTATTCTGTCACGTCGTGGATTTTGCAAAATCAGTCTGGTGTGATTCGCAGCACTGGATGGAAACAACACTTTTGTTGCTTTTTGGATGGAATGCATCCACCTGAGTATTATGATACCAAAGAGAAAGCCAAAGGTCAGGAAGGTTCCCTTCCTAGAGGGAAACAGGCAATCCATTCTATCCAAAGATGACAGCAAATGCTCGCTATGTGAATAAAGATACAGTCCAGATATTTCTCTTGATAATCCTAAAGTCTGACTAGAAATAAAATGAGCTCTGGACATTTTGGAGAGGTTTGAGCTGCATGTCAGAAAGAAATTCCATGGTCAACAAGTGAACCACACAACTTCAAAAAAACCCAGGCAAAATGAAATTTTGAATAGTCAAGGAAAATTAAAAATAACAACAAGAAAAAAACCCAAATGAGTGATAACAAATAATGCAAGAAGACAGATGCCTTAGAAGAAATATGCATGTGGAATTTCAGAAAATGGGGGAAGGATACTTTGTTGAGAAAGTGGTGCAAAATATGGGTGTGCAAGAGGGCTCTCCTCTATTTCAGTTCTCAGGTGTGGAGGGAGGCATATGGGGATAAAGGACTAGCCTTACTTCAGAGCCCCTCTCCCAAATTCATGGTGGCTGTATATGCAGGAAAATGGGTTCTAAAATAAACTTTCCCTTTATCAGCTGTAGAGATGTAATGTATGCTTTAGCTTTTCTTACAGCAGGTATCAGAACCTTTTTGGGGCAATTGTATATGAACTACATGTAGTGTACTTGAACTTAATGCAAACAAGAACTGAATGTATGATTCTAAACAAGAATAAGACTCAAGCACTACTTTCTGCCACTATATATCTTGTCTGATAAAATATATTTTCCATAACCTATCCAAGAAGTTTTTGGTATTTCATCACCCATGCAAATACAGTTGGATTTCTATGTGCCAATTTCACTTTCCATAAGCCAAGTAACATCTTACCCTATAAATGGTCCCACTGCAGTGCTGTGGTTCTGGGGGTGTCCTGCACAGGGCCAGGAGTTGGACTCAATGATTCTGATGGGTCCCTTCCAACCCACTATATTTTATGAACCTCTGATTCTATGCTTCTACTAGGAGAGCACAATGTTATCAGAATATTTGTGTTGCAATCTGAAGGTTTGGTACGCAGACAATGGTTTTTAATCCTGGGGGTTTTTTGATGCAGAATCACATCTGGGTGGAGATTTTATTTCAGCCCAGCATGGTCAGAAGACTGTTTCTGTCCAACTTGCCAGGCCACATAATTCACCATGAATTCACCATGAAACAACAAATAAGACCTGTGGAACAACAAATAGTACCAGATTTGTCACAAAATTATAAAGACATGGACAGACTACTACACCCAGGTTCTTCTGATGAAAAGCAAACATTTTCTTATTGACAATTCTAACAAACCAAACTGAACACTTACCATGTGAATACTCATGTAGCTATTTGTTCTAATCTTGGGCTTTAAAACTGTATTTAATTTACCGCTGAACACCTGCCTGTCTGCAAGCTGCCAACAGAACCCAGCCAGAGCAGACAGTGCTGCCCACGGAGAAGAGCATGAAGGCTGGAGATGAGCTCAGAACGGCATTGACCATCTCAAATGCCTTCCTCAAGAGCCTCCCCCATCCTGTCATGACCCACAACCCATTCCAGCCCCCCAGAGACCAGTCCCTGTCGCTGGTCTCCATCTCCCCACAGCCCTGCCCTGCCTGGAAGCTGACCCTGCCAATCTCAGCCCACCTGCAGGATGATGTCCCAGCTGGGGCTGGCCTGGTTCTGGCCCAGAGGTGATGCCCAGTCCTGGGGCTGCCCCCACACCCTGCCCTGCTCCTGGCTGCCCCACACCCTGCCAACACCCTTCTCCCCATGAACTGCTCACTGCCAACTTCCTGACTTCTTACTTGTGGCTATTTGTGGCACCACTGCTCCTTTGTGCCTGACCAACAAAGGGTACACAGAACCAAGTTTGTTCATCGATGAAAGAAACGCTGAATGTGAACATACTGAATATGTCCACTAATAAATGCCTTTGGTGTACAAACAGCCACTATCCACATGGAGAAGCACCTGGCCTCAAGGACTCACAAGAATTGGGAAAACAGTGTGAAAATAAAAACAAAGATGGGTAACCCAGATGATTGACCCCCAAAACCCTGGGAGGCCACCAGAGCCCCTGCCCCATGGATGAGCGTGGTGCTGGCACAGGGGCTGGTGGCTCCTGTCCCAGAGAATGTGACCCTCCTGAGCAGCCTGGCACTGCTGCTTTGCTGTAAAATCTCTTTGCACAGGACACATTGAGCACACCACTCCAGGCTCTCAAGCTCTGTCTCTGCTGACAGGATTTCTTTCTCTACTAATAAAGAAAGCGTTTTATGACTGCCAAGATGTGTAAGATGTTTGTTACATAAGGAAAGTTTTTTTACCTTATTCCACGTTGACATTTTATATACAGAAGTTTAGAACACGACTCCTCTTTGAAAGGGAATATCTGGTGAATGTTTACAAGAAAAATGGAATGTTAGTTAAACTTGTTTTCAAATGTTTTTAATGAGATTGCATAAACTCATTTTTTCAGCAAGGCAAATATATATAATGGTACACAGAATTTATATGCACTGAATGTCATCTGGAAATTCCACACAGAAAGAAACATCCACTTCTTTGCAGGTGAAGACAAAAAAGTCAGTTTTAGGCATGTTTGCAGTACCCTCTGATGGAAATAGGAAGCATTACAGCTCCTCCATAACATTTATTTTCCTAAGTATAAAGATAAAAAGATATATTTGGCAATGTTTTGTACCTTGTTAGAAATAAAAGAGATAAATAAAGTTATTCTTTAGAAAATTAGGAGTTTTATACACACATTTTAATCAATAGAATAGCCTCTAATTTAGGTTTGGCTTCTTCAATAAAACAAACAAAACACACAATATGAGCTCTACCAGTTAATCAGAGACAACCCTTTCAAAAGATAGAATTTTACTCTTTTCATTTCATAATACACCTATCTTTATTTCTGTTTCATAAGAATTAGAAAAGATATGGTATACCTATCAGTATTCATCCCATTTGTTTGTTCAGATGAAGTGCTAAATGCCTCAGAAACACTGGTCAAAATTGCAGAATGTCAAGCGATTTTTAGTAAAATGCAAACTGAAAACATCAGACAATTAGCTTCAACAATTAGTACTCCTTTTAAGATTTAAAATACCAGAGAAATCTTGACCTCACTTCTTTTTTTCTTGTCACTGACTCACAAACCACTTCAGCTTTCATTACTAATTGGCAGGTCACTGCAAAGGTATTTTACACAGCAAGACTGGAAGGGTGAATATTTTTGAACTCTGACCAAAACTCCATTTCAGTGTCTAACAAAGATTTTTTTGAAGATGAACAGTCAGTGCATTACTTTTATTTGGCCATGGTGGATAGACACTATTTCTATAAAGATTCAAGCTGTTGGCTAATTTTTTTTCTTGGAAAACATCACAGACAAATGACTAAATATCACTACACCCTTAAGTGCAACAGAAAATTTAAACACATTGCTAAACATATTGCTAGAGTGAAGGAAATAATTTCCTTTTATCTGAGTTCATATCTGATCAAAAAGTAACTGTTAAAGGGATTACATCGATAAATGTAAATCTCTTTACCCAAAAGATACTGAAAGTACAAAAACATGTATTTTACTTACATTTACATATTCCAGCTTGATAAGAGGCAACCACTATAATTGAAAGAATGAATTTCATAGCATCAATTGTAAGACTTTAGGGTGAGACTTCAAATAAACTGAAGACAACACTTTTAGTGTTGCAGTCATAACTCCACACTGTGGGCCAGGATGATCCCTCCTATTCTTGCCTGAAAAATAATGAAGAAATTCTAGGTCAGGATTTTCTAAAGATATTCACTTTATTATTGAGGCAGTCTATTAGCTCACCACTCTTTAGTACAATAATTTACCTACTTTCTCAGTCAGCAGACACCCAAAAATTTTTATTTTTAAGTTTCTATATGTTGGTTTTCTGCTGGCTTAGTGAGTAGACTCAGCTCCTCCAGGAACCTGACAAAACCAGGAATGGTGCAAAGAAAGAGGGGGAAGCCTGTGCCTGAGTAGAGAGGGCAGTTGTCAGGCTCTAGCAAAGGAGAGAGCTGTGAGAACAGACAGAATACACTGCTAAATTCACCCAAACAGAGAATGACCCATCAGCATGCATTCACCTCCATGTTTGTATTGTAAAAATTACACTGCAAGATCTATGAGAGGAAAGATCAATCATGATATACATTCTACATGCTCACCTAATCCACTTGCAGGTCAGCAGAAAAAGGCAGTAAAGATTTACTCTATATTATCAGGTACAGTTCCATGAAAAATACAGTGACAGAAAACAAAGAAATAGGTCAGTGATCAAGTTCTTTTGGAAGTGGTCAGCAAAACTACATTAACAGGAACTGCTATATTAGAATTAATGAAAACTGAGCACACAGAAATCCTGGGAGCTCTGGAATTCCTAGAGAGGGTAGAACTGTGACTCTATTCAGTTTAGCTCAAGTCATTTAATCTTGGTTATGAGTTCATCACCATAAAATATACATGTCTGGAAAATTAAATGAAGGAGATCTATTGTCTGTGGAAGGACTTGCAAAGACCTTAGCAGAGTTAGCCTATTGAAAGCTATAAGAATTTGGAAAGGTTCATCATTTTCAGTTATATGATGGGCATGTAAGAAAAGGAGTCACTCTACTGAAATGCTATCCAGGCTACAGAGCAGGCTTGCTGCTTCTCTTATCTATTTCAATTAGGAATGTGTGTCAAAGCCACCGTTACCAAAAAACATCCATTGCTCCAGGACCTGTACAAACACATCATGGATTTGAAGAATGTGAAGGACTGATAAACAAGATGGTATAAATTTGGGACAAAGGAAACCCTTTTTCCATTTTACAGACAGAGAAATAAAGTAGGCAGTTGGAATGTTTTGTTTAAGGTCTCAAAAAATATCTGTGGCAAGGCTATAATTTTTTATCATAAAATCATGAGAATCATTGAAAATTATCTTACAGTTTATGACAAACAAGTTATACAGATAATTCCTTCTCTAACAGTACATTCTTTCATGTTGCAGTTCTACCCTTAGTAAGAATAAAGGAAGTATTCCTAATGAGCTCAACAGTATTTACATCACTCTACTGAAAAGTCCACCAGGAAAAACACACTCCTAATTTCACAGATTGCTAGAGAACAGTTTCATTGCTATGTACTGAAATTGCAATCTAAATAATTGATAAGGGCACAAATAGTTTTAAGGCTGCTTGTTAAAAGAAAACTGCTCATAGACATTTACAGAATAGAACTGAGTTTTTTGAAATTGATTAACAGGTGTGATGCTTCTAAAATAAGTGCCACATTTTATAATATATCCCTTAAAAACTTAATACAGTGTGTAGCATGTAAAAATCAAAATCAAAATTAATATATACCATTATAGTGTATTCCTCCGGCTCTTGGTATTGGTGTGCTTCTATAACTGACACCCTCAAATTCCTGCCATAAATGCCAATTAAAACTGTCTTGGAGAAGCAGTCACATAACATTTCAACTTTTATAGCTCAGAAGACAAAAGATTATTAATTCTCTATGTGAAGAAAAGGACAGCTTTAGCTATCCAACTAACAAGTGACATTTTATCTCCTGAGATCTGAGAAAATTCTCAGTCAAGACTTTTAGACTGAATGCTCTCACAAGTCACCTCTGTCACATAACGAAACATAGAATGCCATTTGCTACAGCAAGGGCATGCAATGAAGAATCCATTAAAAACCACATATTTTTAAAACACAGTTGTCTCGAATTTGGAAGGGAAGGTACCCTCCAAGATGGATCCCTTTTTTTCCTTACCTATACTTGAAAATAAACTAAGGCAGTGTCACAGTCAGTGAAAAAGCTAAGAAGGAGGAAATTATTTCTTATAGCTAAGAGTGAAATCTTGTTGAAATAATCGGTACAAAATTGGATCACAAAAAGTTCTCAGAATGTTAGTGTTGTTCAAAACCAGTGGTAGAAGACAAGAATCAGGCTTTCACAGGTTTAAAATCTACTACATTGACACTAAGCCAAACCATATTGTTTTTCTTCCCTAAGAGTGATGATAAACTCTCTGTTAGGATTGCAAGCCCCTCTGGGCTCTGTCAGTCCCATTATTTAATCCTAAATGAAGAATGTCTTATCAATTCGTCCCAGGCCATGACCCTGGTCAAGGTTAGATGAGGGTCTAGCTAGAAAAGTGCAGAAGGTAACAAAAAGCATTTTTTTTGCATGTCAGACTAAGAAAGCAGTGATGTGCACAGAGGTAAAAATTCTTCACTGCAAATACATTTCCCCAAGTATGTTCCATTTACTCACTAAGAGAATATTTTCATTCTTTAGTAACATAATAAAGGGCTAGAACATCGTAGTAGGCTTTTTCTTTGCTGTACTTTTTAAAGATGAGATAAAAGCAAGGATTTTATTTTTTTAGTAAATCCTGTTTATGGAAAATCTATTTAAATTAATGCCACTCTTTTTCCAAACGTCTTTTAGAGTCAAAGAAGAAAGTGAGTCACATAGTAAAACTATCCTGCATGCTATTATCAGGAGAGATGAGTCAGCCCTCCTACTGTTTGTTGATGTATCTGTCTAGTGAAGAGAGGAAAAAAAAGGAGGAAAAAAATCTCTTCTCTCTGGAATTTATCCAATCACAATAGTTTGCAATAAACAAGAACTAGATAAAATTACTTCTTGGGAAGAGTGTCAAAGTGTTGCAACCCCACTGTCTGCTTTCCCTTATTGCAATGAAAGCCTAACCAAATCTTCACTATTCACATTTTGTTTCCTGATTATTCAGCCACTGGGTGAAAAATGTTTCTTTTTAGGTAGCACATAGTGGATGCATACCCAAAAATACACCAAGGTGGCACACCACCAGGAAGTATAAAAAAAACAGTGAACTGCTAAACTATTGCAACTTTTAAGAACACTGTCACTTTGTGTTAGAGGGGGAAGCTGCAACACCTTGTATTGCATAGAGTCTGGGGCCAAATTGCCACTTGAAAGATGTGGGATTATGATCAAATTTGTCAGAGAAATTTCACCAGGAGTCACTTTGTTTTACACTATCTAGTGCAACCTTGTTGACTATGCAGCCAAACAGAAAACGCAATAAAAGTTGATTTTTTCAAAAGATGCCCAGCATTATTAGGATCAGGGTTACTAGTTTTAAATTCTTTTAATTTGAGATTACAGTAATTTCACGACTATAAGGCGCACCCTTTTGACTAAAATTTTTAGTGAAACCCAGAAGTGTGCCTTATGATCCGGTGCGCCTTATATATGGACAAAGTTCAGAAATTTGCCAACCCAGAAGTGCGAGCCAAACCGCATGCCGCGAAAGCCACGGCAGCTGTCGCCGGGGGCTGGGGGGGTGCTGGGGCCCACAGCACAGGGAGGGCATCTGGGGCTGCATTTAAAGGCTACACCGATCTGTGAAAAATGTTAGCAAATTGAGCACCTGCCAATAAACCCCATGATAGCACAATTCTGTTACTAATTTGTTACTTGTTGCACACAGATCCCTGCTGGAAAAGGAAAATGTGTGCCTTATAGTCCAGTGCACTTTATATATGGACAAAGTTCAGAAATTTGCCAACAGCCCAGAAGTGTGCCTTATAGTCAGGTGCGCCTGTGTGAAATTACTGTACATTATCCTGCCCTTAGTAACAATGAGGTAGGCTTGATAGGTGCTTCACTTCACACCTAGTATAAGCTTCAATTGCTTGGTTAAAAATTAACCAACATTTTAATTTATTCCTTGCTCCTAGGTCACAAAGCTCTGTTAACAAGGGAAATAAAGAGTAAGGAGAGACAGGCCAGTCTAGGAAAAAATTCTAAAATTAGTATTTTTCAAAAGAACTTGCTCTGTGTGAACAACTACATAGTTTAGAATCCTTACTTTAGCTGTCCTGATCATGTCTTTTTATCATGAACAAGTGGAAAGTGGTATCAGAATCTGAGACTTGTGAACCAGTCTTGCGAGTAAAGCAAAGTTTACTGCAATCTGATATTTGAACACCAAGTAGTTCACGAAATGAACTGTTCTGGAAAAAATAAATGTTTTGAAGGAAAAAAAAAAACCAAAAAAAATTTAAAAGCACTAGCAGTCATGGTAACTCTAACCACATCACTGCACAGGGCAGTCTCAGAGTTCAGAAATCCTGCAAAGCCTTCACTTGTGGACACATCATAATGCAGCATTAAAAATTGAAATAAGAATTGACACTATGATAGCTAAATACATATACTTGTATATTGATTTATTGCAGGAGACCCCTCCAAGCAATCAGAAATGGTCAGAAAGGGAGACCCAGGACTGGCAAAGCCAGAGCAGTTGAAGGCTGGAACAGAATAGCACTGTCAAGACCCAGTAGTAGTCTTGCAGCAGTTTTATCAGTTTCTCATTTACTCAAAGAATTTTAAAAACTATATTAAATATTCAAATTAAAATACAAAATAGTGGAAAAAAAATTAAATTACTCATTAATGAAAAGCAAGTATTCAATCAAAAAGTGATTTTGATGTTGTGTAGTATGATTTCATGATGAAACATTTAAAAAAAAATGAAAAAATATAAATTTTTCTATCTCAGCTCTTCAAATAGACAAAAGTAGTGAGAAAGCTGTACAGTAATACCTGTGCTATGTAGAAGACAGCAATTAAATATCAAATCTGCTACTATAATATTTTTAATTATTTGGTACAATTCTTATTGAATCAGAAAAAGAAGATAATCTCTTTCTCTTCTCTTATTTATAAAACATTTACTTATTTTTCATGACATTGAAGACATACTATTCCTTTTAAAATTATGCAGTATGGAGAGTAGCATGAAAATATTTTATTAACATAATTAAATGAAGTCAATTTTTCTGAAAAGAATTGCTTTGAAGAAAGAATAAACAGATAAAGGCACCAGTGGGTCATAATAATATTCGATCTAGATGCTGCTTATATTATCAAAATTCTGATTTTTTTTTCCTACAGAATCACTCATACAGTTGTCAGGCACACACAGAGAAACAAGTATTGTTATATACAATATTTAGCCATGGGTGGACTCATTTCTTTGAGCTATCTGCCTGAATGATTCACAGAAGTTCTATATATAAATGTATATATAATAATATATAATAATATATAATATATAATATTATATTATATAATTTTATACAATATATCTTATAGATAATATAATATAATTTAATGTAATTTAATGTAATATAATGCAATATGATACAATATAATATATTATAATATGATTTAATATAATGTTGTATATTATAATTATATTTTTCTTAGTATATTTTATTTTATATATTTCATTTTATATATTATACATATAACTGGGATGACATCAAAGTCTCAATTCTTTCATGGAAATGAATACATAAATTATTTTTTTTTAAAGTGCAATAATAACCAATCCTTGATTCTATTAAAGCATAAAAAATATCTGTCCAAGGATGAAGATGTTGATTTACCAGAAACAGAAAACCAACACTGCTTCTTGGTCTTTTAAACACACAGCATTACCCAAGGGATGAATTAGCTCTGTGCAAATATCTCTGTGTGTATATGTATATAATTAATATTTAATACCATGGAAGATGAACTCTAGTGACTCTTGTTGCAACAGTTTAAGAAAGCATTGCCTGTGACAGTTCCAAAGCTGTCCTGGAGGACACTGCCCTAATTGCAGAATTGTCAGAAGAAAAAAAATGAGTCTGAGCTGCAGCTGCTCCAGCTGTTCCAAAGCCTTTGCTCATTCCCAGCTTGACCAAGGCTCCGTGCACAATTCCAGGGGGTCCTGGGGGGCACAGACATCCTCCTGCTCCAGCCTCACAGGGACACAACCTGCAGCAGGTCTGGGAGCTCAGACAGCTGAGCTGAAAGACACAAAATTCTCCAGAGCCTTTTACCACAGCCCTTAAAGCAAGCCCCAAAATATCTCTGTCCCTTAAAGGTTAACTCTAGCTATACACATAAGAAGATATATAATAGTATTTTGAGGGAAAATACTATTTATTTTTAAGAAAGGAAATCCCTCTCACTCCTTTCACAGATTGGACCTGGAGAAGGTGTCTGCACTGTACTCTAAGCTTTCTGCACAGTTGATTAGTTATTTATGCACAGCTCACACAGGCTGTATGTTTGTGTACATACAGCTGAAATTACCACTGGTTAAAAAAACACAACTATATCCAAATATAAGCCTAAAGTGAGCAGCTGAATATGGACATCAAATGAACATTGCTCTGGATTAAGTTTCAAAATTTGGTCATGTAAAGCATATGATCCAATTTAAAACCAACATCAGAAATTAATAGAATTAAATATAAAGGCTAATGGCTAAATTTGAAGCAGAGGAGGAGCAAATGAAGTACAGATCAGTATGAGATAAGAAAATGAAGAAAGTGAGAGAGAGATACACAACCAATGTTCGAGACTTTATGTTGCTCATAACAAATATATTTGGATCCTGTTTGCTCGGTTGGGTATTCTAACCCTTGTAGATCTGCAGTTTATAACTCCAGTAATCAGATTGTTACACACTGTTCTCAAATGATGCAGTGCATTCCATTGCTCAGACACTGCTCAGAATAATGTAAAGCACAGACAGATTTGTCATGTCCTGCCCACAAATCAAAGGGAACCCTTCTCTCCAAACACTCCCTCTAACTTTCATTCACTCCTCACACTCAGGAGTTGCACTAGCACAAGGGAAATGGTTTATGATCTACTTTATTTTAGAAAAACATGTATGGGCAATGCATAATATTAACTCTTTGACAAAACAAAGTTAATATTCTCTCACTTCATTTCATGTTATTAAACCTATAACATGGTAGACCAATTTGTCTCATTCCAGCTGAAGGAAAATGTAAAATAATAATAATTTCCTACATAAGCTTGGGGTTTTGTCTTTCCTGAAGATTTTAATAAGTTTTTATTTGTTTGTATGAGTTGTTTTTTCTTTCCACATTTGGAATCAATATATTCTTTTTAAAAATCTCCTATTTTCTGTTTACATTTCATCTCACTGATGGAAGTAATAAACTAATTTGTGAGAAATATTTTAACACTGGCAAAAAACTCTGAAAAAATCTAAATACTTCAACCTTAAGATGCGGAATATAGAACTTTCACATATAGAACTTATATAGGGATTACTGCATCTCAGCTAGGTGCAGCTGTTAGGAAATGTATTTCCATAAATATATTTTATGCTAACAAGCCTCTGTCATGGGTTTGCAGCACTACTAAAGATGCCTCAAGCAAGCAATTAGAATTTCCTTCATTTTTTTCATTAATTTTCCTTGATGTTTTTCATTTTTTCTTCCTCTACTGCTATTTTTTAAATTTGTGCTTTACTTGCTGTCATATTGTGATATTTTTTTTCTCTTTTTCCATTTATAATGTTATTTGAAATCAGAAACAAGTATTCTCTTTTAAAAGCTTGTAGTGAAGAGAATCAGCAAAACTGTTAATCACAAGCATATTGTGATGAATCAGCATCTTCTGACTCAATTTAATACATGAAAATACTATTTTGCCCTGTTCAAAAGAACTAAAAAGGGAAATTGTGGGCAGCAGCTGTGACGTGGTATTTCTTTCATGCCAATGTGGTAAATTTCAGAGTTTTCAAGGTGGAAAGTCCTTCTATCAACAAGGGATGACAGGAGAAAAGTGTGAGTACAAGGAATTTGTAAACCACTGATGTGTTCATTAGTTGTGTATTTTATAGTGTCCACCTAAACCTCCAAGTCATTTAAATGGGTCAAGACAAAGCAAGGAAGAGTTTTGCATGGGAAAGAGTAAAAGGTCTAGAATATCTAATATCTAAATATCTAGAATATCTAAAATTATAAAATATGCACAAGACCCAAAGAAGAGCAGCAGGTCTGATGATAATCAGCATCATCATCCAGTCCAGTGATCTCCAGACAATCCTAAGGGATGAGAAAGGTCTATGTCCTCATTAGGAGGAGGAAGGTCTTGGCTAAAAGCAGGCAAATCAGCAAAGATCAGGATCAGCAGTCAGACACAGGCAAAACCCAAGCTAAGACTAAGCCTGAGTTTAAATGCAGCTCCTGATGCAAGGGCAGATGCCGCATGGGTGAAGATCCCAGGTGAGAATCTCACAGATCTTTCTCACACAGCTCGTTCCATGACAGCCTGACTCAAGCTCAAGAGAAGACTTTAAAGTATCTTGTGAGCCAAGCTGTGAGGAGTGGAGCCTGCTGGTACTCACAGGACCATGGAATAAATCCTGAAACTCCTGCTGCTGGAGATCATACTCCATGTTCAACAAGTCTCACTAAGACCCACTCAGTTTCTAAGGTGCTGCTTGGAGTCAGCTACAAGTGACTCTCCAGGGATTGCCATGACACCGGATGATGGTCTTTGAAGTGCTGCAGTGACTTCACCAGCATTAGAGCTGCTAGGGTTAGAGGCAAAACTTGGTGAAGTATCCTCTGGTGTTACACCACATGTCTGCAGACATTCTTCTGCTGCACAGCATTTCTGAAGGTAAGATTAAATTTTAAATGTGCATCTCTAAATTCTCCCTGAAGGAATGTAAAGTGAAGTTCATCTCTTGGTAATGGTATGTAGCTAGAGGCAGACCCTTGCAAAGTGATGGTGCAATGCTGTGAATCAAAAGAGAGGAGAAAAGACAAGTGATGGGTAGGTAGAGATGGGAATGTAGTAATTGATAATACACGTTCTCATCTGAGAAATTACTCTCTAATCTCAATTTCCACCTGTTGGCTTGTTTTAACAAATAAATTACAGGAGCATAATGATTCTAGCTAGTGATAGGTATAATTGAGCAGGCTTATTGCCTGGTGAGAAGAGCAAAAGCAACATCTGTAGTCTTAGCTGGAAACACCTGAACATATCAGAGTTCCAGAATTTCATTAGGAGAAACAGAAGAGGCTTGGCACATTGCTCTCAACACTGCTACCATCGACATGTGTTTCCATGATAATGAATATAAAGCTTATTTAAAGGGAAGATTACATTTATCAAAATGGAACGGGCAGCTGAATGTTTCCTTACACATGGCTTTTGGGAGAGGTTTTGGCTATTTAAATGCTACTAGTGAAATATCCATGTTACATAGATTGAGAGGTCTCTCCTAAGTCTGTCTAGGTAAGCAGTTATCCTACTCCCTCCCCTACTGAAGGCCAGAATTGGAAAAGGAAACATGTAAGCCTGGGAACAGCACTGAGCTTTTGAAGATGTGCTACTTTTGGCTCACAGCAGGAGACATAATAGAGATATTTTATGTGGCACTGTGCAGCATCAACAAGGCCAAAGCAGGGATTCTGCAGCAGGGAAATACTGGGGATTGTTTCTGAGGATCACTCTCCAGACACTAGTAAAGCTCTCCAAAATCATTCCTTTTATCTTTCTGCTCATCTTCTTTGTGTTCCTTATCCAAATAAATAAAACATATCAGTGCTTGTACCAGATCAGTTTCATAGATATAAAACTAATATATAATATTAAAGTTGAGCATGTGTTTTCCTGAATTGGATCAGAAAACTCTCTCCAAGGCAGAGAAGCTGATTTTCTGCATGCTGAACAACTCCCCTCTTCTCCCCTCTAATGTCAGTAGGGGTCAAAATTCAGGCAACATCCAGTCTGCTGTCTTTGTTAAGAACACCTCCATCCCTGGAAGTGTTCCAAACCAGGTTGGATGGAGCCCTGGGCAAACCAATCTAGTCAGTACCCTCCCTCCCCATGGCACGGGGTTGGAAGCAGATATCTTTAAGATCTCTTCCAACTCAAGCCATTCTGGGATTCTGTGACTATAAAACAAAATGTAAAAATATAGAGATCATTTATTTCAGGTATGGGCTTTAAAACCTGAGTCAAAAATTTTCCTTAAATTGAAAGAGATGATTTGATTTTTCTGCATTGATCTACTCAGCTTGTTACACATGCACTGTATGAACAGAGAATATCACAGTGGCTACATGTAGAGACATCTTTGGACAGCCAAGATTTGAGAGGCTTTACTAGTAGTGCACAAACTAGAATCAAATCACAGGAATGTGGAATGGAATCCATATCTTCATCAGACAGAATTCATAATTTGGTGCAATATATTTGATCTATACAAACACATGATTTGCATCTGGAAAAATAATCTACAACTTTCTCTCATGAAAAATTAATCTGCATTATTTTAGCACAGCTGAACACGGTTTTCAGAAGTGTTAGAAACATTAACAACAGCAAAGTCCTTATTGAACTTCTGGAAGACTCCAGAATATCTTCCATGGGGTCAAAACTCTGCTAGGGGAACACAGCTTTTATACTACAGCATGTGTGTGAACAGCAAAATGGGTTTTCCTACTACAGAATACAGTATTTTTAGTTTAAGCTTTATCTGATCTCATGTTTTCAGTGGGTTTTGGCTCCAGTTCTCTTTCATCCTGTAGAAAAAGAAGTTAATTAAAAGAACTCTGAACACAAATAGATTCAAAGTATTCCATCAGAAGTCAATGACTAAAGCTTCTGCCTGATCCTTAATCATCTGTATTTCCTGCTGAATGAAATAGGACACAGAGTGAATACCAAAATAGCCAAAGACTAATTTTTTGCAGTTCTGGAAATTAGTGTTTTCAATTATTGAGCAAAGACATAATAATTTACATATTTCTGATTTTTTTTTATTTTGATATGCATGTCTCAAATGACTTTTTCATCTGGATAAGTTATTCATAAATGAAAAATGAGTGCCACTCAGTCACACTCAGTTCTTTCAAAGAGTTTAGTCATGCATATTAGCATCTATGTAGTTCTTGTCATCCACAGGCTTTAAAGACAAATCCACTTCTACTTAGATTTCAAGGCTGGAAACCCCTTGTCTCTGCAGTTCCTGCAGTTTCCAATCAGTAACCATCATGAGGAGTTACAGCTTTCCTCACACCTTGCTTTTGGCATACTCACACCCCTGGTCACTCTCTGTTCAGCTCAGAGATCTGCCATGACCCTTGCCATGCTTTTCACATACCCATAAAAAGAGTCTAGCTTTCCATATCTACAATAATCTACAGAGGAATCTAGACTATGGTTAGGAGTAACTTTTCCTGTAAATTGATGTTTAGAAGAGTCATTTAAGATCCTTGTTTATTTTAGAAATTATAAAAATGCCTTCTTTTGCATTGATCTCCTATAAAAAATCCAAGTTGATCGACACAGTGGGCAAAGAAGGAAAAGAGGGATGTTAGGATAAGGAATAAAAAATTGTCATTTGTCTTCAGTAAAACACCTAATCCATGGTAAAACCCACTATTCTCATAGCATTTCTACCCAAAAGGTCAACTGCAAGCAGGATGCTAACTGAGTAATCAGCACGCCCTGGCATTTAAGAGAAGTAGCAGAAAAAAGGCCTCATTGTTATACACTTCATAATGAAATCATGGAAAGGCATTAGGCCAAAAATGATTACAAATAAGCTTTGCTGAGCTGCTATAGATGCAGGTTTTACAGTGTGGAGAGATTAAAGCTGTGTGCAATCACTGCCTGGAGGCTGCACGTCATTTCACATCAATTGGCATGATGAATCTTTTACATAATGTGAATCACAGTCTAATTGTGAGTTTGATTGCATCTACTGTTCTGATCACACAACCTCAGCACATAGAGGCGAGCAGGGAACTGAGCTATTGTATGGAGTTAAAGGAAGAAAGAGAAGCTGTGTAGCATGAAATGAAAGTGACATCTCACAGGATATATATTACCAAAAGTTGCTGAGCAATTTAACAACTACATGTAATATATATCTTGACAATATCAAAAAAGGCAATTAGAGGAGCATGTCTTCCACCAATAGAAATACATCATTTCTGAAACCAGCAGGCTGCAGCTAGGAAACTCAGACTGGAAGCATTTTTGCCAAAGAAGATGCATTTAAGACAATAAACTCTCCATTAACTGCAATGCAGGCAAAATGTAACTAACCCAGGATTCTTACAAGAGCTGGCAGAAAAACTGGTACTATATGCTTCAAAGATATTTCTAAATATCAGGTTCAGTCATGGATTTGTTGTAAATCATCTTGCAAAATAAAGCAAAAATCGATCCTCTATGGAAATTATATTGCTTCTATTATCATAGGAGCTGAGGCATACAAAATCTGTAATGTATTTATTTCCCAATACCATTACAACTATTGTCTTTGCTTTATAAAAGTGAAATGGAATATCAATTAATTAAGGAACTTGTTCTAGACACTACAGGAAATCTACAAAAGAGAAAGTGGCTTTATCCAGATGGTCAGGTAGCAATTGTGTATGTTAGTTACTGCAAAGGTGCTGGACTGTAGCCCTTGCCTGATTGTCATGGACCCATCTGTATGAGGGGCACAAGGCACTGTGGCATTCACTACAGAACGATCATATTTCTCAGTCTTGCAGGAATAAAAGAGAATCACAGAAACGTTTAGGTAGGAAATATGGTTGATCTATCCTAAATTTATCTGAACCCTCTCATCATTTATATACTTATATGTCTAGGGTCACGGCACTTGTTTCTCTTTTTTTTTTTTTTTCTACAAGGCAATCCGCTTTTTCTCTGAAATTCATTACAGCTAAAGGGAATAATTTTGGGCTTGGATTACAGGTAAGTGGTTGTTCAGGGGTTTATGCTGCTTGGTTTAATTTTAGGTGATTGTGTAAAGCATTTTAAATGCTTCTAAAACAATAGATAACAATAGAAATAAACATGAGTGAAGGATTGGCGTATCAGTTGACATAAATCATAGCTCCAGTGCTGGAACTATGACATTTTACCTCTGCTAGACAACTGTTCCAAGGATCCTGGAAATAAACTACCACTCAGTGCAGAACTTTGCTGTGGCAGCAATTTTTTCTCTTACAAAGTTGATAGCTTAGCTCTAGGATAGGATAGCTCCAGGATAAGCTCTAAATGGGGCCAATAAAGGTATTTGCATTCAATTTGCATCTTTTTAAAAAATGAAACTGATCTTGGATCTCTCTGCTAGATGCCTCTGCTGGGATATTTCGAAGTTTCTGATATGCTGACAGTCAGTCAGCACCTACTTTAACTTTTTTTGACCCTCTACAGGGTATAATGTAGTATAATTAAGTTGTGCAAATCTGAGTATGGAACTGTCATTGCTCCTTGGGGATTTGGAGCCTACTTGTTAACAGGAAATTAGAACTAGCACATCTCAGCTGACACTACAGTGCATAGTGATATTTACCTGGGAACTATTTCACAAGATAATGGAACTATATTTCACCATTTAGAATCCAAATATTTCGTACATGGGACATACAAAATCTGGCAAATAAGATGTTTCTGGACTTTATGGACTCTTTTTTTCTGAGATACCTCAAAAGAAATCTGAAATAAAGTCCATTGGTGTTCTTTTTGACAGTTAGGATGCTGTGAGGATGACTTAAAACCCAAGAAAATGTATGTAACAAAAAACCACAGGATAGGGCAAATGCAAAAAGCTAAATTTTCACTTACCTCAGACAGAGGGAAGACAAAAATCTGAAACTGGATAATTAGATTGCCATATGAATTTCCCCTCATTTGATATAACAAATATCAACTGCCAGCTTAAGTACTAATCTTAAGAAACACAAAGAATGTGTTTAAGGTAGAAAATATTGTTGCTACTGAGGATTTCATCAAGACAACAGCACCTTTGCTCAATAATTTTATTTTTGCTATCTTGCAAGAATTTGTTATCATGATGAGAACTGAAAGCAACTGCCTTTATCAGGAGCAGAACACAGAACAGGTTAACAGCATAAAAACTGCCAAAACTTCTAGACTTTAAGAAAGCTCAGATTTCCCTGAAACATTCTCAATTTTCCTCATGTTAAAAAACACTACCACAAAACACTCAGGAAATCATAGTGATGTACCCTTATACAGAGAGAGTTTCTGCAAAAGGTATTAGATGTAAATGCCATCTGATTTGCCAGATGTTGAAGGAAGATTCATGGCTCCAGCTGTAAACAAAGTGCACTCATTAATTAGTTTTCAAACACAAAAGTAGAATGAGATACAAAGAAAAGTCAGTTGCTCATACCAGATGGCCAGGTAACAAATCACAGAACTGGACACATCTTGAGCCATTCTGGCTGGCATAAGAGCCATGGAGTTCCTGAGAGGTTGCCAGTCAACCCAGACAGGCTCATTACTGCAAGTAGCATTAAATTAAACAGTGACATAAAGAGTCACACAATATCTCAAACTCTAACACATTGATTAGCTGATTACTTAAGCAAAATACTGCAGAGAGCTGTGTGTGCCAGTGTGCACGCATTTAAATACTACACATGCACAGGTCACTCACATACCACATTAAAGTCAATAAATTAAACATGAATCGTTGGGCACGCTAAATGAATTGCAACCCATAATCATCTAAGTAGCAACAAGGCATTCATTTAACCTGACCTAGATGGATTGTATAAAGAGTTATTAAATATAACAGGAATACAAATTGCAAGTTAGAATCCTTGGAACTCTTTTCTGCTTGAAGGGATTTTTATAAGAAGTCAGTAACTGAAACTATGCATATGTCTGATATTTTTGGACCTACTTCACTAGACACTGCTTTATTGGAGTAGTTTACATGCAAATCAGATAACATGAGACTGTAAATTACACAGCCATGTGGTGATCCACTCTGAAATTTTGTGCCTTGTCTGGGATAACAGGGTGGCAGAATACAGTCAGTTGTGTCAGGTATCTCCAGAATTGTAAAGCAGGTGAATTTGGCTTAACTAAGTGAAGAGGAAAAGGTTTATTGGAACTTATTCTGGAATGCACAACAGTTACTTAGATTTGTTTTATCTTCTTATTCAGAATGCTTTCATGGTTCAGAGAGAAAAGCTTTAGTTCCTTCAGTCGAAAGATTTAGGGTGGAATTCATCTGATTAAATGCAGAGGCCTGCTCTTATCTGAGTCACCCCAGTCTCCAGAAATAATCAGTAAAAATCTAGTCACTATAAAGTCTAAGGCAGAATTTCTCTAACTCTAAAATTGACATTTTAAATACATCTGATGGATTGAATCCTAAAAAGGTCTGTTTCTCTACAATGAATATAAAAGGAGGTTCAGAAATAGCTGTTACATGTGTTTAAGGAAGATGAGGTGACTCCGATTCCTAAAATCTGCTCTTGGTTTTCCTGCTAACCTTCTGTATGACTCTGGAAGCCTAAACACTATTAAAAAAAAAAAAAAAAAGAAAAACAAGAATGTTATTTCAGATGTCATTACTCTATTGATTACATCTATTAGGCAATATCTCTCAGGCATCAATAGCTACTCACAGTGACTTTCAATTTTCAGCTTTTTGTACTTGTGCTCTGTCACCCATTCTGTGTGTTCTGCATGGATATTTGCATTTGCAAATACAATATTTATATCTTTATATATTTATATGTTTATATATTTATACATTATTTATATATTTTTATATTTTTATATTTTTATATTTTTATATTATATATATTTATAGGTTTATATATTTATATATTTGTGTGGTCTTTAAACGATAAAACCATACACAGGATGTAACAGGACAGAACCTTGGTATCAAATGTGTCTCTTTGCATAATACCATATGGATAGTTAACAGTTAATTCTTTGACTGTTGGCATCATCTGAGGTTAGAAAATTTTCCTTACCAGCTAATGTTAATAGGCCATGGGCTTTTAAAACAAAAAGCACCAAATTATTCTTCACAATGCTCTAAAAGAAAAATTGAATGCCTTGCTGTATATCCCCAGCTGTACTTGGGAGGTGACAGTGAATATAAATTTCATGGGAAAGTTACCTGAGGATAACAGCAAAAGTAACAATAAAAAATTCCTGCCTAAATTTACACTTTAAAAAGTCCCTTGTGAAGTGAATTGCTAAATTTATTTTAAAAAACAACCAACCAACAAAAAAAAACCCCACAAAACAAACCAGAACAAAACAAAAATAAACTGAACCAAAACAAACAAAACAAAATAAAAAATCCACTCATAAAAAAAACATCAAATGAAAACAGAGTCATTTTAGACTTACAGGATGAGGATGGTCACATCAAAACAGGGACATAGACAGGGCAGGGATGTTTAGCTCATTCTTTGCCTTTGTTTTCAACATGGATGATGGACCAAGGGGATCTCAGTGCCCTGAGCTGAAGGCCATGACTGCAAAGATGATCAACTCCCAGTTTACCCTTCTCCTGGATGCCCACATTTCTGGGGCCTGATGGGATTCATCTGAGAATCCTTAAAGAGCTGGCTGATGTCATTGTAAAATTTCTGCCGATGATTTTTGAGCAGTCTTGGGAACCCAGAGAGGTCCCAGCTGACTGGAAGCTGGAAAACATTGTCCTGATTTTCAAGGAGGGCAAGAAGGAGGACCTGAGAAACTGCAGGGCTGTCAGTCTCACTCCAGTGTCTGGTAAAATCATGGAAATTATTATTATTATTATGGGAAGTATCCAAAAACACCTGGAGAGCAACAATCATTTGTCACAGCCAGCACACAGCTTCATGGGGGAAGTCCTGCTTGTCAAACCTAATTTCCATCTCTGCCAAGATAACTCACCTAGTTGTTCTAAGAAAACCCAGAGCTGTAATCTTTTTGGACCTCAGAAAAGCTCCTCCCAACCTCTGGTGCTTTCCCAGTGTTAGAATTCTGCAGGGATTTTGCACTGCTCTCTACTAACTGTGGCCACCCACGGCCCCTCCAGTGAAGTCTGGGAACAAAGCGTGATCCTATCACCAGTAATAGAACAGGTAAGAACCTACTGAAAGTGAAATCTGGACAATTCCAAGTCAATCTGTGATGTACTAGAGAAAAACAAAACAAAAAAATCCCTAAAATAAAAGCTACTTCAAATATTGCATCTTAAGAACCATTTCTTTTTAGTTCATTTGCAAAAATGTGAAGAAAATATGTTTATTAAGTTTAGAAGAGAAATTGGTTGTTACAAATACAGAACACAAAAGGATTGACTGAGGATCACTGAAGGACCATGTCTGTAAATTGGTTACTTTTTAATTTCAGTGACACTTTACAAGGAGACTTTTGCTTATGTAAGTCCAATGAATGGCCAAATTAATATCCAAAGAAAAATTCCTGAATAAAAGAGAACGGAGTTGTGTTACGGAGAAAAAAAATGGAAGTGATATTTAGTCAATTTTTGAAGCTGCCTGCAGTTTTGCATCAGTAAAATAAATTTATATTGTTCATGACTTAGAACTCAAATATAAACCTATTTGTAGAATCTTAGATTATGGGCAGGCACTAGACCAGATTGCTCAAGCCCATCTAACCTGGACCTGAACAATTTTAGGGGTGGGATATCCACAACTTCTGTAGGCCACCTGTTCCAGTGCCTCACCACCCTCACAGTGAAGAATTTCATCCTGATACCTAATCTAAACCTGCCCTCTGTCAGTTTTAAACCATTCTGCCTTGTCTTGTCATTACAGATCCTGGTAAATGTCTCTCTCCTTCTTTCTTATAAGCCCCTTTAATAACACAGGCAGCAATAAGGTCTCCCTGGAGCCTCTTCATACTTATTACTAGAGAAGATGGCAAAGAAAAATGAATCAGAAAAGTATTCAGAAAGGTGACAGAATATATGTTGTGGCAGCAACTTAATGCTGCACATTTAAAGCAAGTATAACTTTGAGTATCTGAATGCACTGTAAATTATTATTTAACAGAAGCCAGCCACAGTAATCAGCTATGTGCCAGTGCATGACCTCATCCAAGTTCAATGTCCATGCAAGCAAATTATGCAATATTACACGATGAAAAATGAAATAAAGTTTATTATAATGTTGTTATAATATGTCATTCTTTCACCAAGTGTCTGGGATTTTACCAGGTGAATTCATTCTATAACCTTAGCACTAATGCACAAGGAATAAATAATTTTTCCATTAAGTTTGCAGAGCACAGCTCGTCAAACAGCATGGTTACCAAATAATATTCCATTTAAGTTAATGCTAAAATTTTTATTACCCAAAGTGAATTACTGCAGGTCTCCAAAATAGCCTATACTGTAGTAACCATTCATGCCAGGATATTATTCTGAGCTAAAATGTATGTTGCTGTGAAATTAGACTGGACTTATTCAAGCCATATGGTTTAAAACTGTCCTGAGTGTCTTTTTAGTACAATACAGTCATCCTGAGTGGTACAGCTCACAGATTTAGGCATTTAAATTTAGATGTTTACAAGCAAGCTAAGACCTCATTAGAATCAAGAGAGATCTAATGAGATAAATGTACTGAAACCTAGACGTCTATTCAGTCAGCTCTAAAATAAACAATTACTTTTGAATAGTTATTTCAGCCTATCCATAGAATTTTTCTCTGCATAACACTGAGCATAGCACTGCTTTGCAATGCAGTCTCAGGATCCTTAGTTGAGTGATTTCCAATGTAACTCCAGTAATATCATTCTGTTATCTAGGCTTTGAAATTTCTGTTATCTAGGTTATCTATTATCTAGAAATTTCTTTGAAATTTCAGTCTTTATGTATTGAAATGCTGCTCTCTTAATTCCCTGTTTTTGATTACCATGAGAGCACAAATAGACAATAGTTATTCATTTCCATCTCAATTTGAAACCTCAGACTGAAGCTCGGTTTATACACAGAATATACAGAAAAAGACAAATAGTAAGTGGGGAAATATAACACTGTTTCCTGCATAAAGGGAAGTATCCACTAGGGGAGAAATAGTCTCCTATAATGTTTGGTACATAAACTAAAGCCTGATATTTCATAGTCCTTTACTATCCTGGCTGTAGAAACTCTCAGTCTTTCACAACAGCCCAGGACTCACCTTCAGCTATCATGCTGGCCACAGTAAACGCACAGTAACACAGCTGTTTGTGCATGACTGACCAAATTCTTATTGTACAAAAGGAAACTAAAAGATAGAAGGCCAGTACAATGGAATTAGAAGCTAAATTGATAGGAAATGAAGACATACAGTAATTTCACACTGATAAGC
>VRYO01002734.1:11512708-11623422 GCA_009812075.1 Sialia sialis
CTTATATTCAGGTGCGGTTTATAATCGTGAAATTACTGTACAATTAATTTCATAGGCAATTTTCCATAATAAAGTTAAGTAGTGAGATTATTAAACAGCATGTCAATGAAAGAAGTGGACTGATTATTATTTCTCCTTATTGCATATCTCCCCAGACAAATCTGTATTACTGCATTTCAGGAAAAAAAAACCAAAAAAACAAAAGAAAGAAAAAACAAACAAACAAAAACAAAAAAACCCAAACAAACAAATAAAAAAACCCAACAAACAAACAAAAAAACCCTCCAAAACAAAACAAAACAACAACAATAAAACAACAACAACCCCCTCTCAACAAAACCCCTATTTTTTTTATTATTGGATCAACCTGGAATTTTGTTCCATATTGGCACTTAGCTTTTTACTGAATTTTAGTTGAAAGTTCCTTGTCCAACTTTTTCCCATTCTTACTTACATTCTTTATTGAGCATTGTTCAGCTGAGAGTGATATCTGTGTGCATAATTTCAGCTCTCATCCTCCAGAAAGTTCTGCCAACAGAGCCAGTCTGGAGGCAGAGTTAACAGAATCTCATAGGCCGTTTGCTGACAGAGCAATGAAACAGATTCATGTATTTTATTATCTTTTTTTTTAAGCTGACTCAGTTCAACAAGATGAAAAATTTTCTGAATCAGATCAACATAGTCAAAGGAAATTGCTACATTAATATTTCCCCTTTAGAAAATGAAATTTATCTGGAAATGAGTAATTTCTTCTCTAGTAGGAAATTTCAAATGTATAAAATTACAATTTTCAGTTTCAAAATTTGTTTGGCAAAAAATATTTTTATGCTGGGCTATAACAATCCTCTCAGTAGCCATATATACTATGATTTCTTTCCCTATAATGAATATTTTGCCTCTCAGGAGTTTTGTGGCAACATACTGAGATTCTTTAGATCCCAGTATTCCTTCCTACTCATAGTCTAGAGATACCAAGTTTATGATGAAAGTATGTGTGTGTGAGAAAGGGAGAGAAAACCTCTTTGAAATGTGGACTTGCCTTTAGGTAACATATTTCTGTCTTATTGGCCTTTCCTGTTTCTTTGTGTACTAGTCTGGGAATTTTATGAAGTCAGTATTTTCCTGTACTTGCTGAAATAGCAAAGTTTCAGAGCTTCATAAAACACAAATGCCATTGCACTGAAAAATGGTAAAAATGGATATAGGAAAGGAATTTAAAGTTCCCAATCAAGTACCTGAGTTTTAGCAGCTCAAGGGTATGATGCTGTGAGAGATGGAGAGAAAGAGGAGAAAAGAGAGTTTACAACTTTAGGAAAGCTTTTGTTTCTTAATGATTCAACTGAGTTTTAGAAATACTACTGCCAGCTTAAGAGGATTCAGAGATAATTTTTGCAGGACTAGTTCCAGTAATCTTCATAAACATTGTCTCTAGAGCACAGTGCAAGGTGTGCTAGAGGAAGAGCTGTAGAAAAACTACTGCTCTTTTCTTATGGATGATCTTTTTTGGAGGAGGTTTTGTTTGGTTGGGTTTTTTAAGCATCACTTCTTTCTTCCTCACTTCAGAAAATAAGGTTTATGTGGCTTTACCATGAGGCAGTCCATCTGTCCATGTGGCAGTCTCTGATAATCACTTCAAGCCAATTTCAGCTAGTAAGGGAGAAGAGGTCCTAAGAGATATGAAGATCTTGTAATCTTTGCTTGAGACCAGTGGCTTGAGAAGAAAGAGAGAAAAAGTGAATACTCTTGTGGAAGGAGAGGCTACTGAGTACGAGACACATGGGATCATGAGCTCAAGATGTGTTTTCCAACAATCCACACGTAACCAGAGCCAAGCACAGCGCATCTGCCCAGGCAGGGCTGCCCAGCAGCTACAGGGGCAACCACAAAGCCACATATGGCAGAAACTGGCAGTGCTGCAGAGCATTGCAAGACATTGATAAGTGTCCTGGAAAAACTATGAAAAAGAAAGTGCAAAAATCCACAAAAGATTGTGTTGCCTTAAGTCTGCTGCTCATGGAACAACTCATTAGCAGTTTTCTGTTTCCAGAGGAAGGCTCAATGAAGGATCCAGCTTGAAGTGCTATTCATACTGCTTTCTTAACTGTATGAGGTTTCTTTTTTCCTATTCTCATGAAAAAAAATTAGGAATGTATGAAACTAAGTCTCCTGAAGTCTGAAATACAAAACTAGATTCAACTGACATTTTATTTTCCTTTGTATGGAGCTGTGAAATTTCCTTCCCCTAGCAGTGCCAGTGAAGTCAAGAACAGTAGAAAGTTCAAGTACAGCTGCTCTGAAAATAAAAAGAACATAAAAGGAGAACTCCAGGGTGGGAAGAGAGGTTTAGGTCTTAACATGGGATATAGAGTTTGCTCAGTTTCCATGACTTTGAACTGATCATAAGTCTCTGGAAACTTATTTGCTTAAGAATGGCTGCTAATTACACCCCTGCAGTATCTTTGAGGAGCCATGATTAAGATATCCATCCCTACAGACAGAACAATAGCATTTTTCTCAGGGATTATGTGCAAAGAAAAAGGTATGTTGATGATGATGATGAAGCAATCAGACACTGCTGTAATCAGTACCTTAAATTGTATTTGGGATGGCTGAGTCTAGAGGCAAGCCACTAAGACCTGCGGAAGATATTCCCTGCAAAAATTTACTTCTCAATCTACTGTTGGTGTCCTCAGGCAGGAGATTATCTGAGTCTCAGTGTCACGCAACACACACTTGCAAAGAGAGCCACCATTGATAAGTATCTGATAAGTATCTGATTTTCTATGACCTCTTTTTGTTTCAGAAGTTCAAGTAGCCTAATTCCAGCTCTGCTGAGCTGCACTGCCACCTCCAAAATCACCAGCTCCTTTTTGTGTCCCACTGGAAGCTGTGCAGCCAGAGGCTGGTTCAGAGCTCTGCACACAGAGAGTGTGGCAAGCACCTGGGCTGGAGTTACCTGGCAGGCTGAGGACATTTGTGTCTCCCCTATGACCCATTTCTCATTGATACGCTCTTGTCATGTTTCTGGATTTCTAGCCTTTGAGTTGAAAGTCCAAAGCTCAGCAGCCCCAAAAATATATCCCTGCCAATGCCATTAGCAGGCTACATGCTTGAGCTGGCTTTTCAAGATCTTGGGATTGAGATTGGTTGGTTTGGTTCAAACTTGGCCTGTCTGGACTTTTTAACCAGTTTGTACATATGTAACACCAATTATTCTATCTGCAAGGGTTGCTATGCCTAATTAGTTTTATCTTTGCTTATGTTTCAATGGAAAATCATAGTTTTTCCACAGAGTACAAAATAATTCCTCTCTGTGGAGGGAAATATTTCCCTTTTCAACATGATGCTGTAGCGGTAGAGCAGCACAGGGATGGTATGGCAGTACTGAGAGCATAGGATGCAATACAGAGGAGAACAGGCAGGGAGGTGGTAGAAGGTCACAGGGCAGCACTAGAGGTGTCGGGGATGCAGGTAGTTCTTTTGTTAACAAATGGACACATAGAGCAGGACAAAACTGGTTTTAAGGGTCACAAAAATATCAAAGAAAAGCATAAAAGATTGGTAGAACAGTTGACACACAAATTTGGGTGCAGTATGATGTTGCAGACATTAACTACAAACAAGGCTTTAATCTGTGTCAGAAAACACAAAACCAGCTTAAAGTGAAGGAGAAAGCCCCAATGTGGTACTGACAAAGGGGCAGAAACCCCATCATCACCATCATTTCTTCCAGGACAGAATGTGGGGGCAATTAACCTTTATGCAACACTCTGTTCCCTGCTTTCTTTGTTAGAAAAAAAGGACCCTTCCCCTTTTTTTTTTTTCTTCTCATTAATTAGACATAGCAATTCCTTTGATCATCCTGTTGAGATTTAAATTGTATCAACAATAAATTCTTGGCTTTACTCAAAAGGTATGTTTCTTTTTTTTGCATTACAAAATTTTAGATTTAGCAGACAGACAAACAAGTACAATGATGACATAATCTCCCTTTCTTTGGATGCCAGGCTTAGAATTGAGATCCAATTGCAACAACAGAGTAGAATCCACTCTCTTCTATCTTACTTTTTTTTTTCTTTTTTTTTTTGGTCGTGACACAACTCTGCTACAAAAGTCTTTTGTAAAAACTACAAGAGTTAAGCCTTCCTTTCACAGCATCAGTGTGGATACTTTCACATCAATAATCTAAATAGCAGCACTAATTCAGCACCAGACTAAGAGACTTCTGGGTTATTCTAATTTATTTAAAACTGAATTAAGGGAGATTTACTTCAGAACATAAGAGAAACCTTTATACAAAAAGAATAGTTGGGATTGGAACAGATTAGATGTGGAGGTTGTAGAAAAGCTCTGTAAATTGAGCTTTTTAATTACCAGTTAGCCAGGCCACTATGAATGAATAGCTCAAATGTAGTCAGGCCTGAGCTAGGGCAGCAGGATGGAACAGATGGCCTCTTCAATTCTGTTCCTGCTGTATTTCCTGAGATAATCCTGTACTTACTGCATTAGTATTTCCTAGTTCACTCATTTTCCTTTGTTGTTGTGCCTTTGACTAAGGCTAGAAGTTTGTTTTTTTTTCCTTTTGTGGCACAGAATCCAAAAGAACGTGCAAAACCACAGTGATGTACAGAGAAACCATCTCACTGAGAGAAAAGCAGCAGCTAATGCTAATGCCTACATCAGCCAACTACTCCTGGATGTGTAATTTCTTCATTTAATTTCATAAGACCTGATGGACTATAGAATTTTTATGACTTCTTTGAGACTCTGAGCATCCTTGTAATGATGACACAGAGGAAGAATTGAGTGAGGAAGTTTCTTCTGCAGTGCATGTATGGTTGATATTAGCAGGGCAAGGTTATCTGGGTTGTAAGGACAGCTGGTCCAGAAAGGCATTTAGTTAATGACTATTCAATGCAGGAAACACAGTGAAGGAGCAGAAAAGGTTATCAGTTGACTGTGACAACATTAGGGGTCAGAATTCCAGGGCCTGATGTGCCATTCAGGACCCACTGTTCAGCCTGTGGAAGGGTCAGCCACTGTGCAACTCGTGTGACAGCAAACACCACAGTCAGGCGCTACAGGAAAAACCAAATATCTTACACAATATTCGAAGAGGCTTGTGGCACTGCATGGCATTTATTATGGGGTATCTTGAGGGAATTTTAGAATGTGAAGGCCTTGCTGTGGGATACTTAGGGGAAAGGGCAGAGGTAGTGGCAGGGATCAAGGTGGGCTGGGGAAGAGCAGGTGTGGAAAATTGAAGAGGACAGACTAAAAGAGGGCAAGTCACAGGTAAGCAGGTGCAGACCAGGAGAATTGTCCTCTACTTGACATCTCCATGAAACTCTATTTGTATTTGCAGTGCAAGCAGGCTCTCATGCTCTCTGCTCTGAGTGCAAGTGCATGACTGTGTGTGCAGGAATAATGCTCTGCTGAAATTTGAGACCTACCAGATGCATCTGACACACCCATGGACTGAGTCTTTGACAGCATGATGGAAGAATTCTAGAGATAGATCAAATATATTTAGGATTTAACTCTACTGGTGAAACTGCAAAAAAGAGTCACAAAATGTCTGTGCATATGCCTCGCATTACTCTTTTTCTACACTGAATATAAGCATCAATGTAATCAAAATACAGTATACAAAGCTTGTAGAATATTACTGAAATTACACATAAATCACTAGGAAAATGTTATATACTTCAGGTTTATGATAATATCTTCAGTGTCTCCAAAGGTTCCATATTGATCTGATTAAAAGATTTGAATCATATAAGAAAATACTTAAAATAAACTCAGTAAAGGTAGCAGATTGTTACCTAGACAACTTGACACATCTGCAGCGCTAAAACCAAACAGTAAGTCTACCACAGCTGGGAGAGGTGTGAGACCAGCATAAATTTTTAGTGTCTTCTTTTAAAATTGACAGTTAAAATGAAGGTTCTAGATTTCAAACATGAAAACATGCAAGATAAGATGGGTCAAGCCCGTGGATAAATACAGAAGTACTTTTTAATTTTATTTATAAACTGTTGAATTCGTATTTAAGAAGATTTTTTTTTTAATTCTATAAAATGTGTTTCCCTAAAACAGCATACTTGTTTCCCATTATTTGCAATCTTTTCCTAGGACATGGAGAAACCATAAGCACCTTTTTTACAAGTTACATGCTATTTTGAAATCTAGTGTGTTAAAGTTTAATTTTCACGTAGATTAAAAAAGTCAAAAATTTGTATGAGAACAAAATACTCATATAGGAACAAAAGACTCTTGCAAAGACGTGTATTATAAGGTGTAAGGGGTCCCTCTGCTGGGTTTTTTATGTTATTCCAGTCCTGAGATACAACACACACAAAAGCTCACACTGCATAGTTCAGACTAGCTCTGAAGGAAGTGGCAAAGAAATCAACACTCCTGATAGTTCAATTGTAATAATTCTTAAACTGTGAACTGATAGGCAAGATAATGAAAAGCGTGGAAGATGTCCTAGATTTCTGAGGAAAATGTATCAACCAGAGGCATGTAGATCTAAACTGTTGCAGAGGCATCTACATTTCCACTGCAAGAAAAGTTGTACAAGTTGTAATACTCCCAAGTTACCATTTCCAAGAAGTCCATGGTAGTTGATCACTGAAGATACAGTAGTCAGAGATTTAGCATTTAGGTCTTCAGAATGTTATAAAAACCTATACAGAGAAACAGGCCAATTGCAAAGTTTCTTTTCAAACTACTCAACACCCTAATCCCAGGTGGAATTCTCAGCATCACAAAGTGTAATTATGCAATTTTGAGAAGAAAAGAAATACAAAATAAGCCAAGTAAGATAACATGGGTGTAGCAGGCAGCTCTGCCCACATGGAGTAAAAATAGACTCAAAAATATCCTATTTGCAAAATTTACCAGTGATGAATGGAGAATAGGGGTCACGATGCTGTTGATGTTGAAGAATGCTGAGCCCAGCCTAGCTCATTAACCCAAAGTTAAGCACTCTTAGAAGAACAAAGTTTCTTGACAGAAGCTGGCACAGAGCAGGATGTGGCAGATAAAGTTCTGATAAAGAAACCAACTTATGATAGCATTGATTACTTATTTAAAGCTCCTGAGCTGACACAGCTGGCCCAGAGATATACGACAGTTAAATATAAAATTTTATCCTATAAAAACCCAGTCCCACTTTTTCGTGGCAGTCTTCTTACATACCCTTTCTTGGAATGTGTGTGGAATTGCTCCCTTGAGTGAGGATGTTCCTCAAGGCTTGTCCTTGAGTCTAAGTGACAGAGATTTGCCTGCAGTCATTGGTTTGGGTTACATGGGTATGAATGACATCAATCTCTACTAAATAATTTTTTTGTGGGTTTAACATGACTGCTTCAATACAGCTTCAATACTCAGTACATTATAGTTAGTTTTACCTACCCACACTGTGCTGATTAAGACCTTTTAGTCTAATCATTACCACCATCAATTTAAATCAACAATTTATGTTAGTTATATAAATATATTTGGTTTGCCATCCTTAATCCTGCAGTATTAAACAGTATAAAGGCTCAGTTACACCTATATAATATTTTAGATCTAAACCTTTTGTTAAGAATGTGGCTAAGATTGAATTCAGCTGCACCTAGACTCTTGTTTGCAAAGGAATTCAGAAAGCAAGGAGGTCCTTCCTGCATCCTGTAAATAAATGGGACAACTCCCCTAACAAACTCTCTGAAGCTCCTTTTCTGGCCATGACAATGGGTAAAGCAATCTGCACCAAAATTATTTTCTAAGTAGATTTGTAAAGGATTCTCCTGGCATAGTGCTACTCACAGGTTTGGAAATAGAAAGAGAGATAATAGTCCATAATGCTATCAAATAGCCCATAATGGTATCAAACAGAGCCATTCTGCTGGGAATTGTGTCATAATGGGTGGCAAGGAAACATAACAGGAAGAATAAATAAAAGCAGTCAAGTACATAAGATTATTTATAAACAATAATTCAAGGAATTAGCCAGACTAAGGACTCCAGAGGCCTGAGGGTGGTGTCTCCTTTCAGTTAATGGTAATGCTGTGTGATGAGACACAAGTGCAGCACAGAATCAGCTGCCTCCCTGCAGTGAGCCTCCAGTGCTGGCACTGACAGTACACAAAAGCACACTTTGAACAGGAAAATGAAAAACGGTGCATTTGAAACAAAGAACCAAGTACAATTCTCTCCTGTGTATATCTGAGTTCTAGAGAGTGAGAGTTCCTGAAGTGCTCCTCCACAGAACCTGCCTGATCCAGGGCAGGTTGTCTATTCCCAGTGACTTTTCCCTGCAGCAGGAGCACCAGATTTCATCTGCACATTTCAACATCCAAGGCTGAGGTTTCCCCTTTGCACAACAGCTTGAGTTTAATTTTCCTCATTTTATCCTGTCATTTCATGGATAACCGGTTCTCTTTTAGAAACAATTGCTGGTTTTCTTTGTGCTGCAACAAACATGATGAAATATCTTAAAAGGTCCCATTTCCTGTTGGATGTTGAATGCTTTATTCATTTCAGCTTGCAAAATGTTTTGCAAGAGGGACAAAGTGGAAAGAAGAGATGAACAGAAAACCTGTTGGGTGCAAAGGAAAAGCCCTCACTTAAGATCTGGACTTCAGACTTTAATGCCTTTTTATGGGTTTAATATGCTATGGTTCATGTGGGGAAGAGGGTGATGAAGTCCTTGAGAAAAGGTAGTTGAAGCACAGTCTTGTTTAAAATGAAGATTCTTCCTGGTTCATGCTGAGCAAGAAAATGTCCCATATTCTGTTTTTCCTTTTCAGTCTAGGGCAGCTGGAGAAAAGATTGGTATTAAATCTGGATTCCTTTTAGCAAAGGAATAGTTTGGAGAAGTCTTTACGCCGTAAATATTACACTTAGGGTGTGCAGTATAGGACTAGTTTAGAGCATATTGCACCTTATTTCCTGGAGAATTTCACAAAAATGCCAAAGGGAACATCATACAGAAACTGTCTTGGCTGTTTGCTGGGTAGTTTTCATCAGGACTCTTATCAGTATACCTGCTGAGGTTTACTATGAGTTCCTTCTTTTCCCACACATGTATAATCTGAGTTTTGCGATATTCAGAAAGACTATTTCATATCTGCTCAAATTTATTAGTCACAATATATTCTTTATTATACTCATTCATAAATATTCCTATATTTATTAAAACAAACAAACAACAATAATTAAACAACCAAAACACCCAAATCAGCCTCATAAGAGAGAAAAATACTGCTTTAGTAAAAAAATATATTTGATCATTCCTGTAAGTTATTGGATACAAATGTAATTTACAGCTATGTAGGACAGGGCATTGATAAATCTTCCTAGACAGAGAAAGAAAATGTTCAAACCTTGCCCTTTTAGTGTTAAAAGTGTCAAATAAGAGCAGGAGACTCTCTTTGCCCTAATAAACCATCTGCTCACACGGGGCTTGCTTCTTGTTTCTCTACCAACATAGCAAACAAATGCAGTTTTGGGTCCTCGGCTAGCTGTAATACCATCCTGCCTTCTGTGAATACACTTTCTTCAAATAGGAACACAGAAGCAGGAAGGGAAATGGTGTTGCCTCATCCCAACACAGATTCACTTCTTGTCCCAACATGGTCAGGGCATGCACTAAGAGGTAATAACAAATAATTACTGGGAGGTGTCTGAACACAGCCTGAGAGAAACAAAAGCACAAGTTCCATGGAAAATGTATTCACCTGAAGTATAGAATAGGCCTTTTAAATATTAAAGCATTAATTTATTTGTGTAAATCCAGTCCTCTAGTCGTAGTTAATCTGAGGATATTATTGAAATACATGGGACATTATAATCGCTTAAGTTAAATATAAGAATACCCCAGCATGGTGAGCCCTAATTCACTAATTCCAAATATAAAATAAAATTATTTCCTGATGAAATTATTGTGCACTCACCTGGAATGCATATTCCACATTTACTATATTCAGAGAAGTAAAAATAGCTGTTATGCAAAAGGATATAACACTCAGAGTAAATATTGGGAGCTGCAAGAAGAAACAAGTATGAAGATGAATCATCAGGAATGTTTTGCTGAGCCTTTGAAGTTGTATTCCCATTTATCTAGAGCACTCAAATGGCAAAAAGCACAATGACCATGTGATATTTTCAGACTGGCATTCAAGTTGCATTCAAAGTTAAAATGTTTGATCTTATATTCTGTAGCTCTCTCTGGTTACACTGTTGGGCTTGTAGATTCCAATCTTTGACTAGAATCTCTTCCTCATTGTAATTCATTCAACTACATTTAATATCTTAGCAAGGCTTTTGACAGGTCTTCCAATGTAGCCCTTAATCAAACTGGTGAAATACAGTTTCAATTAATGGGCTATGAGTGGAAAATCGACTGGGCAGGGAGCAGGTTGAAACCAACAGCACAGAGGGCAGTGAATTCCCAGAACTGATCCTCAGGAGTCGTGGGATCATAGAATTGTAGAATCATTTAGCTTGGAGTAGACACACACCATCAGTCACTGATCCAGCACTTTACCTGCTTCCTCAGCCGGGGTCTGGTGTCTGTGGGACCGCAGCATTTTCTGGGGTCAGTGCTTCCAGTGCTGTTTTAATGACTCAAACAGTGGAAGTGAATTTACTCACAGCAGAGAGAGTGACTACACTCTCTGTAGAGAATATCAGAGTGGAGGAAGGGGCCAGTACACTGGAAGGTGAGAGAATTCCAGTCAAAGGAATTCCAAAGGACTAAAGGTGTGGACTGATATCCAACTCAACAAAGGCAAATGGAAAGTCCTTGTACTTTGTGAATAACCACACTCAACTGCCCATGCTGAGTGCTACCAGCTAGAAAGGAGCTGTGCAAAACACACCCGTGGTCCTGGGGAACATGAAAATGAGTCAAAACTGAAGCCTTCTGGTGGAAAACATCCTGGCTTCTATTAGCAAGGGTTGGTAAGCAGGACCAATGAAATAATTATTTTCTTCCATTTGGCACTTGTGAGAACTCACCTGGATTTCTGTGTCCAGCACAATAAAAGAAATTGTCATTCTGGAGCAAGTTCAGAACAAGGGTGTCCCAGAGGGGCTGGAGCACAAGACAAGGAGAGGCTGAGAGAACTGGCTTGTAAGCCTGAAAGCATGAAATCTAAAGGGAGGTCTGCAGCTGCTTAAAGAGATGGTACAGAGAAGAGAGATCCAATTCCTTCTGGAGGTGCAGGAGGAATAAATGCCAACAGATACACATGGCAAGAAAGGAAACTCTGACTAGCATGGAAAAAACATTCACAGTGAGGGTAATCAAAAAAACGTCCAGAGACACTCCATCTCTTCATACTGGACATATTCAAATCTCAGCTGCACACACTCCTGTGAAACCTGCCCTAAGTCTGGCCCCACTTTGAGCAAGGAGTTGGACCAGAAAACCTCCAGAGGTCCTTGCTTATCTATTTTACTCAGAGGACAGATTCCTCAATATGCAAATTTATTCCGTCCATTCTAGAATGAAGTGACTTACCCAAATTCTCTCTTTCTTCATTGCCTACCATTATAGAAAATATATAATCATATAACTGCTATCTTGTAGATGGCAAGTATTATACAAAATGTTCCGTATGTTGGATATATTGTCATATTCTAAAAATAGTTGTTAAACATCTAAGCCTGAGCTACTTATTGTAGATTCCTTTTTCAGCTAGATATTTCTAGATAAACAACTAGACAATTGACCATAAATCACATTCTGGAGTTGCCTGTCTACCTTCATTGATTGTTAAAAAAACCCAGATGACTAACTCAGAGTAAGGGCATATTGGTATTTTCGGTCAGGAGTGGGTTTTTAAGGCAGATCTCAGGGCACTGCTTTCATCTGCAACCAGAAGATGAATTTCAGGGTCCCAGCAGCTGAATACTTCTACTGAGACTAGAGTTAATCACAAATGACCACTACAGAGCTTGGATAGTTTATCAGAACTCCACTCCTCAGAATCAACTGTTTGGGTTCTACAGATTCATTCCTATTTCTTGCATCATGTTTTAATGATGACAAAGTCTATAATTGAAATTTAGACCTACATGTTTAACAAAAACTAATCTAATTTTAGATATCCAGACACTAAAAATTCATTCATGTTGAAGATTACTCATTTATGCCACCACAAGGTTGCTGCTTATCTTCTGCTTTTCAGCATGAGGTGTCATTGAAGCTCTCAATTGATTTTGTGATTTAGAATTTGTCTTCATTTATTGGCTTCTTTTATTTACTTAAAAGAAGAATGATGACATAAAAAGTTCGATCTGTAAATATTTAAATCTTCCCAGTGGCCTTCTACTGACATTTGGAAGGTCCCCATGAATGTCACGTTAATGTGAGGGCCCTTGGGATAGGAGCACTTTTTATTTTTTCCCTCTCAACAATTCTTAGCTGTCTCATCGCCTGCTTTACAATGAATTTGAAAAGTAACCCTCCTATGACAGACAATGCAAAAGTCTATGGTCTTCTCTGGCTCCCCATGTTGTTCTGTGAGGTCTTGTCTTGTAGGCATGATAACAAATCTAATGAACTGTCTGACTGATTAAGCCTCACTTCATGGAGAACCAGTAAATCAGGTCTACCAGACTTGAAACAGTTTCAAAAGTCACAGATTCCTGCTACACAATTCAGATGAAATTGAATGGTGAGTAAAATTACTGACTAATTAAAAAAAAAAAACCCACAAAAAAAAAAAAAAAAAACAAAAAAAAAAAACAAAAAAAACCCCAAAAAAACCTACTGGAAATCTCACTGAGAGATCACTAGGAACAGATGGGGCATAAACCACTTGTAATGGACTAAATAATTTGTTTCCATATTATTTTGTTGAATGTTTGTATTTAACTACTTCCTATATTTTTTGTTGTTTGCTTCATTTTTTCAAGACTTGTTTAGTTTGTGGTACTCCTTTTACCTTCACTGTATCAAATTTGTAGCATAAAACAAAATATCTCAGCCTAATAAAGACATACCAAATTTTGCCAGCCAACGTTATCATTTTAACAGGGCATGACAAAATTTAAAAATGTACTTTTTGCTCTTTTAGTATCCAGTGGCAAGTATAGGCATCAGTAGTACTAGGCATTGCAAGAGTTTTTCTATCAAACTACACAAAATTCAGTGAAGTAAACCCCAAATTACAGTAATTTCACGCGTATAAGGCGCACCTTTTTGACTGAAGTTTTGAGCCTACCCCGGAAGTGCGCCTTATCACCTAGTGCGCCTTATATATGGACAGATTCTGGAGAATTGCCAACCCAGAAGTGCGAGCTGGGCAGGCGGGGCACTGCTGCAGAGCTGCTGCAGGGCAGGTGGTGAGCTGGAGTCACTGGTGAGCGGGCAGCGAGCTGCCGCTGCTTTCGGGGGGCAAGGCTCGCCACTTTTGGGCGGCGAGCCTCAGCGCTTTCCAGTGGTGTGAGGAGCAGGTTTCGAGCGGTGTGGGGAGCCACTGCCAAGTGGGCGGGGAGCTGTGGCAGCCGGCACCGGGGACGGGAGTGCCAGGGTCCATGGAGAGCACCTGGGCCTGTGTTTAAAGGCTTCGCCAGTCTGTGAAAACTGTTTTCAAATTGAGCACCTGAGAGCAAACCCCGCCATCATATGATTCTGTTACTAACTCTTTGCTTTGTTGCACACGAATCCTCGCTTCCAAAAAAAACCAAAAATAGTGCGCCTTATAGGCAGTGTGCCTTATATATGGGCAAATTACGTGGACTTCCCGGCTACCGGATGTGTGTCTTATAACCCAGGGCACCTTATAAGTGTGAAATTACTGTACTTACATTTTAAACTCAGTTATATACCAAGAATATGAAGAATAGCCATCTGTAACAGTGGTGGAAGTTTTGCACCATTTAATTAGTGGTTTGTCTCCATTTTGCCATCAATTGCCTGATCTCACAAGATGCACAAGTGATAAACACATCAGTCTACATGAAAGATGGCATTTTGGAAGGTAGCCTTGAAATCAAGTTTGAGATGATCAGTAGAAGTTTTTCATACTTTGCAAAGTCACTCCTTGACAAATGTATTCTCTGGGGTCTGGAATCACTCACAGACAAAATTAGGCAGCTGGCCTAAGGGTTACAAGGCTTTTTCTCAGGCTACAAAGTCCAGTGTTACCTACCGAACTTAGCATATAGCAAGGGAATTGGAAACTAGTAGGAATTTTAGACATTAGAAGGAATTTCTTCACAGAAAAGGTAACTAGACATTGGAATGAGCTGCCCAGAGAGGTGGTGGAGTCACCATCACTGGAAGCATTTAAGGAAAGATTGGACATGGTACTCAGCGTCATGGTGTTGGGCCATAGGTTGGACTTGATGAACTCAGAGGTCTTTTCCAGACTAACTGATTCTGTGAAATGGTCAGGGGCACACTAGAAGGAAAGGAAAGTAAATGTGTCTGACTTTTTCTCAGAGTCATGAAGCATGGAGGACCGTGAAATTCCCCAGGTGTCACTGTTACATCATCATCAGAGATGCTCCATTTATTGACAGGAAACCCATTAATGAAATTCTGTGAATTAAAAACAAACAAACAAAGAACAGAACAACTCCACCTGGAACTGCAGGAATGCACTGTACAAACAATTGTCCATCTCATCAAATGGAACTATAAATCAAAACAAAAACTGGGTTAGACATTAAAAAGATTCCACAAATTACTGTAAAGTGAGGTGTTTAACCTGTGGGAAGGGTGGAGAGTATTTTCCAGCTGCTGGTCAGAGAAAAGTGAAACCATTCAGTGCTATTCTGACCAAGAAAAGTGAAAGCTAGGAATGGAAATTATGGACTGGAAATTATTGGAATGCACAATAAAAGTTAGGTCTGTTAGGCAACTGGAACAATTGAAACCATAAGTAATTTGAATTTTTTCTCTATAAAATTCCTTAGCTATGTACATATAGGAAGGTTGTATATAACTATCCATGTCACACTACTGCATTGCTTTCAAAGCCCATGGTAAAGAGAACTAAGTAATTATTATACAGACATAAGTTTTTCTGGTAATAAATAAGTGTTTAAAAATTGTAACCTTTCAAGTTCATTTACTGGTTTTCTTTTATCAACAATCAACAATTTAGTCTCATTTACCTCTGCAGTTAAAACATGAAAACCCCAGTCACTATAAAAGCTTGGTTTAAAAAAATTCAGCTGCTGTTTTCAGATCTTCTGGCAAATTACTTAGTTTTTTTAATATAATACAGTAAATCAACATTGCAAATAATATTTTTATGGATGGATAGATATCCATATACATACACATTGGTTTAGAACATCTTGCAAATATATGTTCACCATTTAAAATATCTTCCTGAATTCTGATAACAGCAAGAATGAAAATAAATATATCACATTTTATCTTGCATTATAAGATGGGTAAATCTGTGACTTTATGCTGGGAAATATTCTAGGATTTGGGGAAAATTGAATCTGTTGTTAACTATGAAAATGACAAAGCTGTAAAAATGCCTAATAATTAAATGTTATTTCAAGTATCTCTTTTAAAAAACATAGGAAAAAATGTGCTAGAAATTTAAATTCATTGAAAGCACTATTCAGAAATACATGTTTCATACTTTCCAGTTTTTAGGCTGTATGAAAATCCAGATATGTCTTTCTAAGACCAGACTTTATAAAACGCCTATGCCATGATGATGCATTTTCCTATAAAATCCTGTTTAACAGAAAATAAGACTGAAATTGTTACTACAAGTCAGGACAGAGTTTATTATGACTGACAAATCTAAAAGATTGAGTGGCTTGTGCAAATCTTCTAAATGTCCATTTCTGAGAACTGAAAATAAACTGGTTTCATTCTCTCCACAGGTATTACCTCCTCTTCCCATTCATTTTGCACCAAAGTTAAGGTTTCCCAAAGTAAATTGCAGAGTGCTTAACATACGTAGCAATTAAAAATTATATTTTATCATTTTGCCACCTAAAAATGATTAAAACCATAAATTTTTATGAAAATTCTCATTAATTTAGTTCAGTCTTTTAATGCTATCAGTGGATGGATGTAATCCAAAATCCTTTATCAACAATTCGAAAACTACAGTGATTCTCTTAGTGCAGTGTGAAAAATCTGTTTTATTATAGAAATGTATCTGCCTTGTGTACATCACTCCTCAATTTAAGCATACCTGCACAAATGCCATAAGCCTAAATTACAAATGAGGCTCTATTTTCTTTTTATAAATGAGGCTGGCAGCACCTGGATGAGGTTGCCCTTTGTTAAGTAGAATTTCAACATTAGGTCTCCTATATCAGGTTGCAGGTTTGTTTGCCAGGCTTCACATAAATCTGGGTGACTAGCCATGAATTTTTAAAGAAATGAGTAATCCTAAGTTTTCCCAAAAACCAAAATGAAGTGCTTAGTCTCTGGAGACTACCAATTACACTGTACAGCAGCATCTGCTTTTTTGCCACCCACTCAGCTACTTTATCAAAGCTACTGACACAAATGGAAAATTGAAGCCAAAGTCACTGTAGCAGAAATCACCTCAGATGTTTCATCCGTTATGTTTGTATAGATTTAAAAATCCTCATTTCTGGAGTAGTACTTCAGAAACAAGGACATTAAATTGTCTTTGGCAAAATACCTTTTCATTTTAGATTGTATTATCCATTCTTCATAGTTTCCCCCCTTTCTTTTTTAATCCTGAAGCTTTTCCATGCAACCAGTTTTTGAAAGGTGGTAAGTGCCCTGTACATGTCTAATTTCATTGACGCTTTTAATGTCAGAAGATTTTAATTATATTTTCTTGGAGGTAGTTGGTGGAATCTGGTGAATAATGGATTTTTTTCAAGTTATAGGTTAATGCCTACTGGCCAGCTATTACAGTGCTCATTACATATACATTTCTAAGGGAAAAAAGAAGTGCTATAACATTAGGCATAATGTCTGCTCTATAAAAAGGATTACTTTGGAACAATTCCAAAAAGGACTGAATTAATATTGGAGTCCTACATCATACACTTTTGTTCAAGACTTGAGTTCTGGAAGCCTCAGAGGTGCCTGAATTTATCAGAACTTCAGCTCTCTGAATTCATTTATTTAAGCCATGTAATGTTCTTTCTTTCCCTGCACACTACTGAGCCTCACCTATCTCACATTTAAGCAAAGCACAGATCCAGTGTCTGAAACTCTCAAGGGAGACAGTCTACTGTTTTGAGAAGACAAAATGACACAACTCTACTTCAGTGGGAAGACAAATGGATCAACTCGAGAGAGAAGTCAATGAAGTTTAGTTTTAAAGCATATCTGGGGAGGAACAGCAGTGCCTCTTCCTCTTTGTGTAACAAATGAAACAAATTGCACTGACGGCTGTGCGGCTCTCACTTTGCCTGTACTGCCTTAGCAGGCAGGCTGGACCGGCACCACATTCAACTAGAATGTTAGCACAACATTATGGTCTCCCTGGTTGGTACAGCCTTCCTTAAATCTCCAGGGTACAATTTCTCCTAAACTGAGGGATGCCACCTATGTTTTCTGGCTGTTTTTATCCTACACGGTAAAGCAAATACAGTAGTGTCACGATTATAAGCCGCACCTGAATATAAGCCACACTTCCAGGTAGCCAGGAAGACCACGGGATTTGTCCATATATAAGCTGCACCCGAATACAAGCCGCTTTTTTTTTTTTTTTAAGTGAGGATCCATATGCAACAAAGTAACGAGTTAGTAACAGAATCACGGGATTGCGGGGTTTCCTGTCAGTTGCTCAAATTGCAGTTTTCACAGACCAGAGGAGCCTTTAAACGTAGCCCCCCTTGCCTGCCCCGCTTGGCGGTGGCCTGGCCGTTTGCCTGCCCTGCTCACCCATGGCCCCGCTCGCCACTGCTCACTTGCGGCTCCGCTCACCGTGGCTTGCCACGGTCCCGCTGGCCGCCACTTGGGTGCCCCGACCGGCGGCACAGCAGGACAGCACAGCCCTGCGCCCAGGGGAAGTGCGGCGGCCCCGAGTGGCACTGCTCCCCCGCTGGCCCGCCCCTCCTGGCAGCAGCTCCAACCCTGCCGCCAGCCCTCCCGGCTCGTCCGACCTGGCAGCAGTGGCGACCCCGCTGCTGGCCAGCTCGTCCCACTCCCCGGCAACCCCGCCACCAGCCCGCATGGCTCCTTGGTGGATCTGCCACCGGCAAGCCCACCCCACTCGGCAAAGCCCGCTCCCCACCTGCCCGGCCGCTGCTCTGTGGCAGCTCTCCGCTTGGCGGGCTCTCACTTCCGGGTTGGCGTTTCGCTGGGATTTGTCCATAGATAAGCCGCACCTGAATATAAGCCGCACCACTGGGGTAGGCTGGATTCTTCAATGAAAAAGGTGCGGCTTATATTCGTGAAATTACTATAATTGTTTGGTTTGTTTTTTTCCAAAAATATTGCCCTTGTATTCAATCACATACTGATAGAATGGTTGAGATTGGAAGGAAATCTCTGGATATCACCTGGTCACTAAGCAGCAGACACTACCCATGGCAAGGAACAAAGAACAAATTCCCTTTTTAGCTCAGTCTCTCACTGTGTCTGGTGTTCCAGATCTGTTTTATAGCAGCTGACTTTTTCAAGTGCAGGTTCCGGAAACTTTGTGCCTAGCTCAGGAGCCAGAGTCCACATTAGGAAATAAGAAGATAAAGAACAAGATGAGGCTTAAGAATTTTCTACAGAGTTGAAAATTGGTAGAATTTTGCTTTAATTAGTTTTCCTTTTCATTGTACTTTTTTTTCCATTATTGCCCTTTCTACTCCTTTAATTCTTTCCCAAGATAGGAATGCTGTCAAAAAGCATAAGGTTTTCTGATGAGAATTTAGTGAGTTTCCACCATTTTTATACTCCATTATGTCACTACAGGCTTTTATGCATCTTTTCATAAATGTACTTCTGTGTTAAAAGCATAAATGACTGCTTTTAACCTATGCTTTTAAAACAGAAGTACATTTTTTGTAATTATGTTGACTTTTAAATAAGTGAGAAATTCTGTAGAACTTCATGGGAATTAAACAGTGATTTTTGAGGTTTTGAATTTTGAATTTAGAAATATAAACTGTCACACTCTAGGGAACAGCTGGACTATATAGCTAGTTAACAGACTTTCCAGAAACATTTTTGTATTATTTTCTGACAGAATTGAGTTAATAAGGACTGAATGGTAGCGAGGCCTACATTCATGCACACAGAGAAAGATTTAACAAAGGATAATCTTTGAAAGGTTAATGCAAAGTTAAAAAATGTGTGGCCAAGATTTTGAAAATAATTGATGGTTTTTAATGTCATAATTATTTAAAGTATGATTTTCAGGGACTAGACAATCTGTACTTCCAGGAAGACAGGTCTTTTGACAGTACTTTGGTGTGGATGCCAAAAAAATGACATCTATAATGCTTCATATTACAGTATTGGTGAAAGAGATTATATAAACCACAAAGTACTTCCAAATATGAGCTCAGGAATATCTGACACATGGAGCTCAATCATTGCATAAAGAGTTGTACACAGAAAGAAATGAATGAGATTTTTGGAAGAGATGCATAGACCTCAGGAATAGAAAACAGGGATTATTAAATCCTATGGAAGGAAATGATACCAAAAGTGATTTGGATTAATCATTTTCAAGTGAATTCAGGCCTCATCACAATGCTTAATCCGATTGTTTGTACAATTATTTTAATTAGGCAGTGATGTGGTTGTGAGAACTTCTGTAAGTGAGGCAGCTCCTTTTTACTGTAATTTTCTGGCTTTCAAATCAGAATTCAATCTGGCTGACTTAAAACTTTCTGCAGAAGGTTTTCCCTAGCTGAAAAAAAATATAGAAAAAAAATGCAGGAACTTCTAAAACCACCAAATCCAGCTTCCATCTCTGGCACACACAGGATTTCATTATACTTTTCTTCAATTTATAAAGGTCGTATGTTTTTGCAAAATATTATTTATCACTACTCCAATTAGAAAATTGTTCCAGAATCCAAGAGGTTGTAAAACGACAAATAAATATTGATATGTTCAAATTGGTCCCTGTATTTAAGTGCCTCTCAGAAAAGCTGTGCTACATACTCTGGAGGGCATGGCTCCAGTGAAATCAAGAAGCCATCAGTCTCTGCACAAGTTCTTGAGATGCAGAGAAGTTCCTTCAGCTTCTTGCAGATACGAAGGCACAGGATGTCTGGAGTGATGTGTTGTCATGGCTGTCACTCTACAACCTGCACCTGCCACCCAGTTATGCCACATCCTCAGAACTTCCACATTCAAACAAACGCCTTCCTTTCAAAGCAGATTAAACACTGGTATGCAATCGTAATCACATTTTACTTTACGTCTAAAATGTGGTGTTCCAAAACAAGGCAACACAGACAGTCAAATAAAATATTCTAAAACCCCATTATCATAATGCCAGGTTATTAAATCACCATTGGTCTTCTATGTTCACCCTTTGGACTCTCGTGTGCCTCATGTCTAATAGTCATAAATGTTATAAAACTGCTAACTTCATTTTCACTGAAGTGAAAAAGTGACACAATTTAACAGAGTTATGTTGGTTTTTTTTAAGCAACCTGAATTTCTCATCCATGAAGCTCAGGTACCTATAGCAGTGACAAGATATTAGTATTCTCTCCCCTTCCTGGTAAATATTTCAGTTTTAGGATTCGTCATTCTAAATTATGATAAATTTGCAAGACAACTGCCTTATGAAAACTGGAAATGGAAATGAATATCGTGTAAACATGGTTTAGATCATGCTGCAGCTTTCTCCACTAGGAATGGTAGGAATGATTACAGGTTGATATGATAGGAAAGCTGTGATCATGGTAGGAAAGAGATGATTATCATAGAAAAGAGTCTGTCAATGCTCACATTGTTGTCTCCAGAGACTTTGCTGTTCCTGGCTCTGCTACTAACACAAGTTCTCACTTAGGCTTTTCTTTTTTACTCTCTAACAGTATTTAGGTTACTTTCTCCAGACAGAAAGCTTTCTGTTAAATTTCCCAATGGACACTCTTCTAGAGATAAGAATTAAAATAATAAAAAAAATTGATTGCACAAAGGTCACCAAAATAAAAAGTCTGAATGTCCAGATCTTCCAAGTTCCATTTAAGTGCCCTAAAGACAATTTATAACCTATATCTTTATGAGGCCTAACAAAGGCTAATAATTTCCTTGCTTTCCATCTTGAACTAGTGAAAACAAGTTTTTTTCTTGTGAGCTATGATGCATTTCAGTTACAGGTCTTTACACTGAAACTACAAGTGGTAAAGTCAGATGCTTAATTTCCAAGCTTGGGTTCCTTTTTCTGAAGAGCAGGAAATTTCTTTCAGATGTCACTTTCACTTTCTGCAGTAATGCTTCACATAGCAAGGTGTGTCTTTTCAAGAAAAGCTGGGAAAAAAAAAAAGGAGTGGAGCAGAGTAAGAACATCCCTCCCACACACATTAATCCCAAATGGAATGGGATCTTCTAGCATAAGGAATTTTTATAGTTCCATAGTGACAATGACACTATTCCATTGCCTCATTTTTTAGAAAATGAACTATTGTTTGCTCCATCAAACCAGCAGACACAATAAAGACTTTGGCTCTTATGATCAATAAATTTTCTGTGAAATATTTTTAATTATTTTATTATTTTACAAGTCTTTCGTTAGTTTGCAAATTCTTTAAAGAGAAACACAGCAGAGCAAAAATAATTCCCATATCAGTAAAAGGAAAACTAGAATACAGGAAAAAAAATTAAAGTAAAAAAGCTAAAAGTACTTCATGTGCCAGCCCCAGCCACTAATGGAGTTCCAGTGCACAAAAGGAAATTATATTATCCCGAAATGTGAAGCCTAATGTTGAAAGCCAAGCTGGGTGGAAAAAGTGGCAAATTTCCAAACACAGACATTTGTCAGTCATATTGCAGACCATGCAAAGTCTATCATTTTACAACACACACGTAGCATTTATGCTGTTAAGATAGTCTAATTTTAAAGGTAAATACATTTTTTTTTAAAACTGTTACTGAAAGATTTGTAGGTTCAAATAAGGTTATTTACAGCACTATGAAAAATGCATTGTTTTCTCTCTTCATTTTTTGTGGTTTTTTTTTCTTCAAGAGAACAAATTTGAATCCTGACATTAACAGATGAATACAAAACTCACGGAGGTAAACTCGAGGCTCACAATGTGGTTATTTTATCATCATCTGATAAAGAACCTCCACTAGCACACACAACATAAACTTTTTGAAATCTGATGTGCTTTAGCTGCTGCCCCACCACATTCCTTCCCTGAATATACTCTCCAAAGCAGTTAAACCAAATTTTATTGGAGATAGACTAAAATTCTAGATAGAACAGTTATGATTTTGTCAGAAGATACCACACAATAATCTTATAAATGAGTCCTTAAGATTTAGGTCCACATCTGCAGCATCAAGTTAGTGGTCAGGGGGCTCACACTGAGACGTGTGATCACATTGAAATGGCAGTCCAGTCTGAAAATGTTCCAGGCTCCAGCACTGATGCCCTCTCTGCCCTGTTAGCACTGCCCTCTATTCAATCCTGACATGCACTATGCTCAAATAGCAAAATCCTCCATTTCACCCTTCCACAGTGGCTGAAGGTATCTCATGCTGAATATTCATGTCCTTTAGCCAGAATCTACTGCCCAAAAGATGTTTATGAGACATCTACAAGACATGATAAAACAAGGCCTGTTTTACCACACACATCTAGCTACTTATTCTCAGACAAGTGGCAGAAGTTGCCCTTAATTCCAGCGGTTAGGTTCATCACAGTACCATGATTCATGAATGGCACTTGGAGAATTGACATCCACTAGCATTGTGAAAGTAAAATTATTAAAGATGGGCAGATACTCTATAAAGGGGAAAACTGACAAAATATTACAGATGAAAGTTACAAATATGATCATTATGTGATTTCCAGAAGCTGGATTAAGTATCTGAGGACTCCTAAAATTACAAGCAAATCCATCCAGAAAGAGCTTCAAAAACCTGGTGCAGTCCCCTTTCTGTCAGCTTGTGATGTAATGTTTAACATTCGGCCAAACTACCACAGAAATTTCGGGCAGTAAGATGAAGGAGCTCAGACAGGTGTGAAATAGCAAGAACAGTACAGTTGGATGATAGACCTGCTTTGAGTGTTAGTGAGATTTAAAACTTCTTCTCCTTCTCCTTCTCCTTCTCCTTCTCCTTCTCCTTCTCCTTCTCCTTCTCCTTCTCCTTCTCCTTCTCCTTCTCCTTCTCCTTCTCCTTCTCCTTCTCCTTCTCCTTCTCCTCCTCAATACCTCCAACCCACAGTAAAATAAAAACTTCTGCAGATTACATTACAGTACTTAGTGCAACTTCTGGAATTAACATGTCTACAGATGTGTGATGTATAATATGTGTGTATGTATGAGTGTATTTTATACTCTAAAGTAATTATAATACTTAGAGAACTATAAACTAAGAAGTTCACACAGCAAGAATATAGTTAAACTTTTTTACTGTTCAATTACTACCAGTATAAACCACATGGAGTAAGTTATATGAAATTCTACATTCATTTTGTGAATACAGAAGACAATACAAGAACAGTGTGCTCTGTATTTTATCACCTGCATGTGAATATTTACAAACTGTTAACATTGAATTTGTTGTAAAATAAAGCAACATAAAAATTAACATTTTGTTCTACAGACTTCAGGGTTCTTTCTGTTTAAACAGAACCTTCAAAAATTGCCACCCACACACAGCCAACATTCCTTGCCTGGAAATCAACACACCTGAAAGGATGGGATGCTGAAAGAAGGTAGTTTCCCTCTGCATCATTTACTGAGAGTAGGTGGTCAGAAATTAATAGAAGTGGAAGAAGACTATTTAAAAGGGACTCAGCTGACAGAATGGTAGCCCAGGAGCCATACAGAAGTGCACAACCAGGAGCTGGGTGTTATCCACAAGGTAGGCCACTTTGAATTCATTACTGCTTTTTCTAGATGAGATTTATTTACTTATTTAATTTCTTCTTTTCTACTTTACTACTGTAGTGCAACATGACTTCATGAAAAAAAGTCCATTTAAAATATAACCTTATATTTAGAAGAAACTGATCTAAATCATGTTATGAGTTACAGGTACCAAAGTTACAGGAGTTACAGGAATTACAGCAAACTTCTGGAAAAGCGGAAAAACTCATTTTTAATTCATTGTTTAGTAGGAAATAGTTCGTATTTAGTCGAATTTACTAGAGTAAATAATGCCAGTTTTCTACATACCGTATGAATTTATGAAAATGGAAAATGGAAATGGATTGGAAATTGAAATGAAAATAGAAAAATGGAAATGGATTTTTTAAAAAACACCCACACATGCACCCCTTTACATGTTATATAAATACAATTTTATATAATATATTTAATTATAAACAAATATATATAATTTTATATATAATATATATACTTTAAAAAAGGTTTCCTCATATTATAATAATAGGATTTATTGAGGCAATTCCAACAGGCTGACAGATAGAGCTGTTTCATAAAATGAAACAGGGTGCCATTACTGCTGGTTCTGTAATTTTTTCATATATGTGCATACATATACATCAATAACGGGATGGGAATGCCGGAGCAGCTCTCTTGAAGCTTTTATTCCATCATAACCATCAGTCTCATTTTACAGAGCCAAGCACACGAGATGAAAACAGTTTCAGCTGCTACAAGAGCAGATGAAATTCTCTTTGTTACAAAGTCTTTTAACAACTTTCTAGCCAACAGCTAGAAATGTTAATGTTAAAAACTGACAAGCATTTCCTCAGGCCAATCAATAAAGTTACATGTACATCTTGCTTTAGACAATGCTTGCTTGTAATAGCTTAAAACGATGGATAAAGCTTCATTATTAAACTTACATATTTCTACTGTCTTGCTTAACATTTTCCCAAGGCCTATCTCTACACAGCTCACAGTCCTTTTGTTTCTTGTCCTAGCATCTTCAGCATTCCTGCATCCTTCCATCCTGAGATTTGCTTTCACACAGCTTTTGAGAGTTTTCTACCTTTTCTATTACCCACACAATTTTTCTATGTATTCATTGGATAAATATATTTAACTTTCAAATGTCCCACCATAAGATCTGCACTTGTTAGGTCTATCACAAAACATCTGTAAATACAGAGCACAGTGAACAAGCAGGAGCTAACAATCACCTACACTCATGTGACTTACAGCTGTAAAACCTTCCTGATTTTATCAATCCTCCTGTCCTCTTCTCCTAATTCCAGAACTTGACAATGTATTGCCCTGGGAGCTGCTTCTTCCTCTTAGCTGCCTGCCTTATTGCTGCATCCCTTGGCAGCCCCCAACGCAAGAGCCACCAGTGCTTCCAAAGAGTGCCATGGGGTGAGCTTTTACAGGAGATTGAGCAACTGGTAAGCCAAAGTGTAAAACACTGCCACAATCTGTAGATGTCGTTTTCTGTCTTTCTTCAGTTTAGGTGTAAGCAATGCTCAAATATGTAACTGCCAGATTATGATTTTTTTTTTCCCCTACATAATTAAAAAGTTATGAGTCAGATGTTCCTTCTCTCCAAACCCAAGAATCTTAAATTTAGATTTTTTAAGTTTGCACTCATCCTGTTAATATATGACATTTGTGTGCCTTCCCAAGAAGAGCACAAAGTCATCTGAGAGTCCTTCTAATTGGCATCAGCTGAAACTGCAACACCATCATGTACTTTTACCATGACGTAATCCCACTGAAATAAAAAGCCACAGTCACAAAGTTTTTGCTACAAATGCTCTCTGGAGCTGTTTTTGAAATCAGTTATATGGAAAGTTTCCTTTCCCACTTTGGCTTCTTTTGTGGCCTGCCCTTTCCTTAACTCTGTACATACCAACATCCCTGGAAAATTTAAACAAAGTTGAAACAAGCAGCTATTCTTCCCATTCCAGAGAGGCTTAGGAAGCAAATGAATCTTCTTCAAACTCATGACATGTAATGCCAGTGTTGTCACTTTTACCCTTCATTGTTGAGAAACCAACTGAGAAGTGACCTCAATTAATTTTTTACATAATAATCCTGGTTTAGCACATGCTTATAATTTCTACTCTATGTTTTCTTTAAGAACAAAAGAGGCTTTTCCTTGGAGTGTGAGGAAGTGAGCAATGAAGATTTGTGTTTCCCTGAGCAGATGCTGAAAGCAGTAAGTAGAAAAATATATGTACTTGACATTATCTCACTGTAGCAGCTCCACCTCACACAGCCAAAGCATCTTGTCATGGAACCTCTACACTAGAATTGTGCCATGCTGTATCACAGTCTTAAATGATAACTCTGACTGTTGACTTTTCAGTCTAAATTTTTTCCTGGAGAGGCTATTTATGGAAATCACTGTTTTCTTCCTTTTCCTACTGTTTAAGCCACAATGTCACTTTTACAAAATGGGTTAGATTTATTTTTTTTGTTAGTTCTGCTGTTTAAAGGGGAAAAAATTAGTTGGAATCAGTCTGGTAGCCTGGAAACCACCAGAACAGCATGCTGGCCTCAGTTTCAGTCAGAAGCAGATCCCATAAAGGCAGTGCAGGGGCAATTCCATGTACTTTTTGGCACATGCATCACTCCATGTGCACAGCTCGCTTTCTGTACAGATCTGCAATGCCACAAAATAAAGTTCTGGTTGAGAATGTGGTACTGCATCCCAGCAATTCATTCTACCTGTTTCCAGCTCAATGGATCTTCTAAAATGCACCCAGGAAAAAAAAGGGAAGGATGGCAACATTGGCCTCTCCTGTATTTCATCTTCTTCGAGGTAGAGGGAGCTGCCCTTCATCAGACAGGGAGTGTGCTTGGGAGGAAAGCCCTGCACAGTCTGATGTCTTGGGCCTGAATTCAAAAGATCTTCTTTTGCCTCTTGGCCTTTTATTGACTATTGCTTATGCATTGCAGATTTTTAAGTATGTAAATGCAGCCCAAAATTTTACAAAATAGAGGTCCTCTTTATGAAAGCAATTTGAATTGAAGCAATTTATGGATTGCAAATGGAAGTTGAACATAAAATTCCTGATTTCCAAATAAATGTCATCTTTGCAATGCATATTACTAGCTAGAATTTTTGTACTGAAAGATTTAGAAAAGCATTGGAAAGTGGCAAAAATTGTTTAACAACTTATGATAATTGGACTCAGGTAGTTGAAAAATCAACTGATATTTAAATGCAGACTTCAGAAACCAAATTTGTCTACATTTTTTTTTTTGTCATCACAGGTTAAATATGATAATGCAGCCATTGTTCATATAGTGCACGAAATTGCTGAGTTTTTCAAGAGAGCAGACACTCCTTTGCAAGATAAGAACATTTTTCTAAGAGGAATGTATGAGGCTCATGCTCAGCTCAAGACATGTGTAAGTACAATTTATTCATTTATATGGCATGATATTCAAGTCAGGTATTCATGGTGAATAAAACTGATAATATGAATGCTGAAAATGCAATAGGAAGCTTAAAAGACACATTTTCAAATGATGATACTTAAATCATATGTCTGAAAGTAATGGCAGGCATCTTTCAACTCTTTTACTGACCTGTATGACACAGGTAACTTTAAATTCACACATTTTATTTATGATCTTATTTAAAGATGTGATGCCTAAAAACCAGTATTTCGCTTTCTTCTACTTAAAGACTGCACTAGTTCTAAATAGAAGTACTTACTATTTTAACTAAATACCAATTTCATGTGTTTTTCTTCAAGTACTTATGACTTCTGTTAAGACAAGCTAACAAATAATTACATGCAAGTTGTAGGCAAAAAATCTTAGGTCTGCTTTCAGCCTATTTCAGCTGAGTAAACTACTTAAACATATGTGCAAATAGTTAACTCAGTTGGGGTCAGCTTAAGAACTATTTACAGAGGACAAAGCCTCAGATTTACTGTAGCTTCCCTGGCCCCTAATGCCTGTGCCAGGCACCAGATTTGCCAACAAATCTGCAGGACAGCAAAACTGGGCATACAGAGGTACCCTGGGCACACGCCCTGCCCACCTGTGCTGCAGGGCAGAGAGCTGCCCATGGCTGGACATTGGCCTGAGCAGGAGCACAGCAGCACTGACCTCCAGCCCCACACTGCTGCTCCTGAGCAGGACTAAGCGTGAACAGCTATGGACAATAACTACTGCTCAATACATATATACACACACATACACGTCAGGAATTATTCTGTGTTACTGATCAAACACAATCACACCTGTACATCTCTAACATGAATGTCAATGACCCCCAGTTCCTCTGAAATCTGTTTCCTTCAGACAGCATACACTGACAAGACCAGTGTTGTCACAAAACAGAAAGAGCCATAGCCCCTTGCCTTGCCCTGGACACTGATATATTAATTTCCTGGTCTCTCTGCAGACACAGTGTGTGCTGCGCTACTTTCAGCATTAACCCGTTCAGCAGAATTACAGAGCTCTCGGTCCATGACCATGTCCATCAGAGGGCACTGTTTGAACTTTTATTTACTAGCCATTGTTCAAACGAACAGTTTCTTTTCTTTTTCTTTAAAATAACAGCTGAAGCCCAGGCGTAACATCAGCCACGAGTCCATCGTGAAAGACTGCTTCAAAAAAATGGATGAATTTGTGGCCAAGGTAAGCAGCTGTTTCTTTCCAGCTTAATTTAAGGCAGTCTAAAGATAAAAAACAGATTCTTATGCAAGAAGCCCACTGCTGATCAAAGCTGCACATACCTGTGAAATTGTGCCCCACTTCCATGCATTATGGATTTTCACTCACTGAAATCCACACTCATGTCAAGGCCAATGTATCATGATGAGCTTTTTCAAAAACACTTAGTTTTAATTCAGCACCAAAACCCAGGAACAGTCTGTGCCTTTTTAGAAAAACTTTACACCACATGGGTCAGAATTGCCCATGTCTCTGTTGGTGGAAAAGAAATGGTCGTCATATATACTAAATAATACTTGTACTTTAGACACAACTCACATTTTGCTTGCCATAATATTGGACATAATTTTTATAAACCAGTTAATAGTTCTTAATAATTCTTAATAATTCTTAATCACCTTTTTTTTCACAGTCAAATGACCACTGCATTTGGCAAGAGATCCATGCACATTCCAGAGAGATACTCCAAAGAATTGAAAACTACTCTTTCAAGAGAAGAGCAACACATTAGCAAAGCCAGTTGCCATCACTTATTTCAAGGATCTGCAAAAGATGTAAAAATTAAAGAAAGAAAAAAACCACACTTTTTTAAGACTATAAACAGATTAACTTATTTTTGTCAAGATATTTTTCTAACTATTTTCTACTATAAAAACTTAAGCCTTAATAAAAGGAAGCAAAAAACCCTATGCAAATATATTTGTATTTATTTGTTTTACAAAAACAAAGGTGGCATTTTTTATAAAATAAGTATCATAGATAAAGCCCTCCAAAATGTGTTTTCAAACAAAAAAGTGAGCATCAGTCACATATTTGATGTCACAGTACATCCACCAAGCTCTGGAAATACAAACCTCTGACAGCCAATGCTTTTCCAATGCACATCTCACATTTGCACTCTTGCACTTTTACCACTGCTGTCACAAGGCTCCCTAACCATTCACGCATGAAAAAATCAGCCTCTTTCCACAGCACTGTGCTGCCAGGCTTCCAGAGCCATTCAGGAATTCTGAGATTGCAGTTTGATCATCCAGATGTAAATTTTGGAATGTATCACTATTTTAAAAACAAACACAACAAAATAAACAAACAAACAATCTCCGTGTTCTATTGTAAAGACTAGACCCCTCAACAGCAAAACAGCTTTAAATCTCCCCTGGTATCTAATAGGTATTGGCAGCACTGCACATGGCACATTTTTCCAAACAGCTCACTGATGATTTGAGAGCCTGTAGAAGAAGATAACATCTATGAAACTGACAGGTTGAAGGAGAGAAAGGAGGGGTACAGTGGGTGCACAGTGTTTCATAACATCTTTTAGCAGTGAGATATGCCTTATTCCCGTGGTTCCTCATTTCTAGGCACTGGTTTTCAAGCTGTCACTTCAGACAAAAATGTTAAAACAGATCAGCAAAAGATTCTAATACTTACACCTAACTGACATTGCACAAAGATGAAAAGAATACAAATATTTGTAATAGCCTATGTGCGTCATTTTCTTCCCATTCTTGGACATTGGTTTTGTTGTTTGGTTGGTTGGTTTTAAATCTGGTTCAAGTCTTTACAGGCAGCCTAGCACCTCACTTCAGTGTGAGTTTCCCAAATTCACAAGGCCCCTTCATCTCTCTTTTCAAAAAATGGCTTCAGAAAAAAGCCCAAGCTTTTATATTTTACAAAGAAATAGAAGAATACCCAGTTAATCAATATTAACCCTTTTGGATCACCACTTTGCCACCAAGTTTAACAACAAAGACAGTTGTATTCTTTCATGACATATTCATTATACTGCCCTGCTCATGCACCATCTGAATTGGAAAGTGCTCCCTCAGCTGAGACTTGATCAGTGTGCAGGCACTGTTCCAGCTGAAAAAAATATTCCCTGAAGTCACACAGAAATCAGTACAAGAATCAAAATTCTTCAATGAATAAATTCCACTAAGCCAAATAATACATTAAAACAGTGAACAGACTTTCCACATCTTTGAACTGAGGGAATGTTCTGCATTCATTACCTTTTAAGGCAGATATTGATACATATTTGTGTTGTTTTGATATGAATATGGCCTTTCCATCATAAATGGTACAGTGCCAGTGTGAGCATATTATGTATACTGATAGCATTAAATACTTAAAAAGAAATTATAGCAATAATAATAAAAAAGTCTTACTGTCACTTTCCCATGTGTTCCCTTGATTATAGTTCCTTTTAAAACATATACATATTTATTTCTTGGCATGTAGACATTTGTAAACTGAGTTTGCGTATGATTATTATTCTAATATGCGTATGTCTGAATATTTGTTTTAATAGCAGTCATAACCTGTTTTAGTGAGATTGGAAAGTACAAAAAGTATTTAATATATTTAATGCAGAAAGTATAAACAGGCAAAAACAACTTTGGAAAAATAAAGGAGTGAAAGATACACTGGGCTTTCAAGTTTCAGCTAATTAATCATTTGATTAATGCATTATTTTTACAGTATCTATCCCAATCTTCTGCCACAGAGGAAGAGTGACTAGTATTAGGACATTTTTAGGCATCTAGTGTGGCATTGTGCATTTCAAATAGCCAAGGACAGACAATTTAGTTTCGAATGGAAAAGTTGGCTATTCCTGACTTTCTTTGGTCTTCAGTGAATAAACCAACTCGTGTTCTCTTCATAGGAACACATTTTTCTGTGTATCCATAGATTTTCAGGCAAGTTAGAGTAACATATGACACTAAGACATCTGTTATCTTCTGTCTGGGGACATCAGTCACAAGTCATGGCCACAACCCACTCTGTGTGCCAGACAGGGACAGGAAGTTTGGACCAGCGGTACAAGGCTCCATTAGGGACCATTCTGAGGAGAAATCTCCACAGCACAGGGTAACCCAAAAATACCTGAGCTAACTTTAAAACATTTGGCCATGGCATTATCAAAACACAGGCTGGAGATCATGGGATCAGTACTTCACTTAGGCTGTGAAGAGCAAAATTATAGCAATCTTGGTCTTATACAACAAAAATTTAACATGACTCAAAAAATACCAATGCATAAGTCACTGTTCATGAGTGGTTGATTCAAATTTTTATTTTCCCTGAAAAACAGCATTAGAATTTCTAAAGGTTTTTATGCTTTGGGGAAAAAAAAGACAGAAGCTATTTAGCATCTTCTAGAACACTAATTTCATAGTGAGAGAGAAAAGGGAAGGCTGGAGGAAAAAGATGTTGAGAAGGAAGAGAAATAAAAACATTAGAGAATTATCATGTTAAACAGCCTACACTTTTCTTGGAAAGCTGTAGACATAGGATTAAATATATGCTATCTTATTTAGCATGTGTTTATGAAGCATTTCATCATGAAAGTACTTCAAAACATAAATAAAGCAAGCAGACTACACACTATGAAACAACCTCTTTGGAATAGACTAGATTTAATTCTTTTCTTCCATTTGAAGTCACTAGCATGCACAAATTTAAAAGTATTCTTTCACAACTTCTTATGTCCAGCGAATATGATTTTATCTGACTACAGGAATTTGTAATATCAAAATTTAAACATAGTTTATTTTACCAGTTGAGTATTCACATTCAAAATTTCATCTTAAAAGCATCTTTGTAAAACCTTATTCCTCAGTAGCAGCCTTGATCATTACAAGAAGCAGGTGTATCCTTAGATGTAGCAAGTATAATCTTTTAAGTAAAGTACATATTTTAAAGTACAATACTGGAAATCGACCAGCAATACTGTATTGTATTAAACACTATTTTTACTGAGATCAGATTAATGAATCTCTAATTCCAACTTGTGAGAGAGATGAGTGGTCACTCTTTCTAACATACGTGCAGATCCATGATGACTTTGAAGGTTTTCACACCTGCATTATTATTTCCATAGGCTTTTCCAAATATAATGCGATGTAATTTGGTTTTAAACTCTTGCCTACTCTGTATCAGATAATCAACATCATTAAAATCTAATGGTACCCTCCTTATAGCCTGAACTAATTAATTTAATGAAGCACATAACACAGTTTGGTTTGTCACTCAGATTCAGCGGGAATATTTTAGTGTACCTGATATGGTAAGAGCTCGTAGCTGTCCTTGACCCAGCTTTGGCTCAGGAGAAATGAACCTGAACAGCAATGGCAAGAATAGCAAGAACAAGTGAAAGTGGATATATTTATGCTATTAGAATAATGTATTAGACAACCCAAGTATATAGTAGCTATTTGGTGTCTGACATTTTAATCCATTCCATTTGCACAGAGGCATCTCAAGAGGGACAGGGAAGAGCAGCATGAGGCAAAGTCACAAATAGGAAAATTCTGCTTACTGATTTTACTCAGCTATAGCAACTGAGCTGTTTAGGCAACAACCATGGTGTATCAGCTTTTTAACATGAACTCATGGCTGAAAACAAGAAGAAATGAGTGCCATAAAGCAGCTTCTAGACTTTAATGAGACTACATGGCTTTCAGTTTAACCTGAGCTAACCACAACATCCGAAGAAAGCAGTCCCACATTGCCTTTTTATGTGTTCTCCACTCAGATATACCAGAGGAAAAAAAACCTTGCTGCAGCTAGGCCTGTCACAGGCTGGGAAGCTATCTGTAGCTAACAAGAAAAAAATAGCTGCTCTGAATTATACTCCAGAGAACTCTCCTTCGTCCCTGATAATAACAGAGAGCTTCCATTTAGCTTAAGCTCATATGAGTCAGAGTCCACAATGCATATCAAAATACTAATAGTTTATGGTGCTTTGATGGAGGGATAATTTTATATTGTTTTATTGGACTTTGTTAACAACACACTCTCCACGTGATAACCTTACTGCTGTAATCATCCTAAGTTTAATTTGCTTTGGATAATTCTGAAATAATTAGAGAAAAATATATTAAGGATTTTATAACCACCATGTTGCTCTTTTCAATTTACTTTTACTATTTCATTTGCTATGCTATTACAACATTACTAATTTCCACTTCTTAAGACCAGTACAAGTTAATACTCCCATTGCCTGTAGCTAGCTTGGAATACCAAATTTTTTTTTTCTAATGGAAACTATTCACAGACAACGCTCTTTCTGACAAATGGAACAGCAATAAAGTACTTTATAGCTAAAGCTCTTTTTTTTCCATGTTTTTATATTCTCACTCCATCTTTTTTTCCTGCTTCACTTGCATCTTCCCTGAATACACCACAACTGCACATCAGGAAAATATAGCAAAGTGTAGCTGAGAGAGTAAGTTGTTTTCCAAGTAAGGTTTTTCTTGCAGCTTGGAATCTTGATGGAGTCTAGCATCAACAACCTGAGTTCATAAGACAGTCTCACCAGAAATACGGTTTGCTTGGAACCCCAGCTTCCCCCATAGAAGGGCAGGTCTAGCTCAGAAGGATATGTCTAGTCTTTTTCCAGCTCAGCAGATTCACAATTCTTTCTAGACTCAGCTTTGAAACTTAAATGGACACGATTCCCGATGTCTTTACGTAGGAGAAGCTTCAAAAACCATCTAGATGCAAGATCCTGTGCAAAATTTTCTAGGATGACCCTGCTTGAGCAGAGAGGTTGGACCAGATAATATTCCAGCCTCAGCCATTCTGTGATCTGTCACTTTCCTCTCTTCTGTCACAAAACTGTTAATGTTGTTGGATAAACTATTGCTCCTGTTGATGAGAATGAACATTCTGCTCCTGCTATTTAATCACTGTCCATCTTTTTGTTTTGTGGATAACTCCTGCCTCTTAAGAAATATAGATAATCTGGGTAAAATTGCAAGTGAATATTAAATATTACAGATAAAATAATGAAAATACTAATTGTCAAATAATACTCACTTACATCTGAATTATTTATTTCTCATCAAAGAAATCTTCTTATTAAACTCTCTAGTCCTGAAAGATATAACTAGATGCAATCTTCACCTTTAAGTACAATATCTAGCTGGAAAAATTATTTAATTTGGAAACTACTCCAAGATTGCTATCTCACTATCTCATGAAGTTTAACTTTGAAGGCCTAGCCCAGAGCAGAGCGCAAACTGCTGCAAACCTGATGATGTGAACACATTACAAGGCTGAAAAGGTTGTAAAACAGAATTAGCTCCACGCTAAAGGAACAGAGAACAAATCTCCCATTTGCCCTCCTTGTGCCATCCGTGTGCTGGCCCCGTGCTCAGCAGCCTCTCCCTCCAACACCCACACTACACCTTTCCTCCGAAGGATGTTATTGCTCCTTGTCCAAGTGTTTGCTGACTGACATTGCTCAAGGCTGCCATGGAAGGCATTGCTGCTCCAGACTTGGTTACGTGCTGCCAGACCTACTCCACAAGTTCTCTTCACTTTCATTTTCAGTTCTGGCCTAACTCTGTAGCAAAATCCCATCCTTTAATGACATCATTTACAGCAGCACTCGCTGTGAACCATTGTCAGGGTGCATGGCTTTTGGGACACTAACACCTGCAAAGAAAATGCCTGTAATTTCAGTAATTTTGGCCTCTTCATGCTCCTAACAATTCTTTTCCCTGGACAAGGAGGTCCCCTTGGGTCTGAATCTGCCAGCTAATAAATGCTTCCTCTTTTCTCATTAATCACAATGCTGCACTGACTCATGCTGTTCAGCCAGACAGCTGCATAGTAAGAATTTCCCCACAAGAGCCCAAGTTTCTAAAACTACAATTTCTTAAAACAAAATTATTTTCAAGCCAACTGCAACTCACCTGGCAGTGGAAGCACGTGTGTAAACCCCGCCTGATGTTAAGCCTGTAATTGACATTGTTCCCTTCCACGGAAGATGCTATACCATACTCCAAAGTGCATCCTACACTGGGCACAGGGGAGGAGATAAGTCACATGGACCTTCTGATTCCCTGGACGAAAAAAGTTGAAGAGAATTGCACCATAACCCTTGTGAATGCAACGGGAGACCTGTGCCAAGCTTCCTACAACACTGAGATTTTATAGACAAGATGCTGTATGAGGCATTTGGCCTCAGCAGCAGAGAGAGACATTCAATGTCAAAGAAACACTGCGTTCCTGGAAGGGAAATGATCAGCCTACTGACTGTAAACATTAAACATGCTCCATCTATGCCTCATCCTAACAATCACCATTCAATTCACTCACAATATTTTCACGTAATGATCCTAATGGATCCTACTCAAATGTATTTTAAAAGGACTTTGGACACTTGCAAAAACGATGAAATAAATCAAATTTTCTTTAATAAAATTCTAAGGAGATTCAAGCAATTATTCTGCTTGAAAAACAAAAAGGCAAGAAACCAGATATTTAATATGTTTGTATATGGATATTTAATATGTTTGAGCACTGGCTCAAACTCTTAAATTCTTCAACTCTATACTCCACAGAAGTTTACAACATTATTAATTCTGTAAATAAAAATCTAATCAATCCAGTTTGGGCTTTTTATTCAGATCTGTTCCATATTTTAAATGTCTTGCTTAAATTCTCAGTTATGCCTGTCAAACTATTTCTAAACTGTAGGTTCTGGCATAGAAATATGTTTGAGTTGTTTTGCTTCGGTTTTTTTTGCTTGACTTTTTTTTTCAGGGGGGAGAGTGGAGGTTGTGCTATAGAATGTGATAATAGACTGTTTCTCTATGTTGCTCTGTGCAAAGGATGCATACAAATACATTTTTCCAAGGAATTCAATATTAAATACATCTTTGCTAACTTATTAAATTTCAGACAAGGGGAAATGTGATGTTATTAATTCCCCTCACAGGAAGAAAACATTGCATAAAGCATCTAGACTGGCTGCTTGCAAATGAAAATGGTTCTGTCAGTTATTAAAGAATATTTTTTCAATTCTGTAAGGGAAACATTAATTATCTGCTATGATACTGAACCAATGTAATGAAAATATTTAGCAGCAAGAGTATGAAAATTGTAGCAGTTAACAACTATACTAAAACTAACAATGAGAGTGAAAAAAACTGTCATTCTTATCTTCAGTTTAAGAAGAAAGGAGGAAAGAGGTGGGAAGAAAGTTGAAAGTAGTGAAAGTAAGGAAAAAGGAAAATGGATGATAAGAAAATATATAAAAGGAAGGAAAGGAAGGCAAATACTGCTCTGGAAATGCTAATTATTTGGATGGAAGACTTTACCTGATCGTGATCCCTAGGTATTTGTAATCTCTCTCAGAACCTACTGGCTGTTAACATGTGTAATGATGATCCCACTCTCAGGTCTGGTACCAAAATTGCTTTTCTAGTCTCCTCAGTCCTGCAAATACAACTCTGTGGCACTGTACTCCCCAAGTAGTTTTTGAAAGAGACAAAAATGTCCTGCACACTCTGGACCACATTCCATTTACAGCAGTTATGCTCTCCCTCACTGCCCACCAAATCAATGTCTCCATTAGGCTCAGATAATTTTGAATCCTCTTTCAATCTAAAGACACCACACTGAACAAGAGCCTTTGAAGGACTAGGGTCACAGCACTCACCATAAAATCTGCAGTCATGTATCACTCTGTCCATCTGAGCAGCCTATCACTAATGCCTGCCTGAGGTCTGCACAACTACCCAAGTTACTTTAAGCATTGCTGGAGCTGCCATTTTCAGGCAAGCTGCAAAACTGCAAAGAAAATATGCACAATCTCTATTGCAGAGTGAAATCTATCCTCAAAGGTAAAATAATCCAATGAGAAATTTATATCAAATCCATTGCTTAACAGCACCAATAAACAGCACTATAAATTCTTAAACGTCAGCAAAACCATTTGGTAAGTAGGAAGTTAAGTATTTACACTGCAGTGGATAACAAAGTCATCTATTTAATTCTCATGTATTACAAAACATAAAGATTGCAAATTATAAACCACAATCAGTTTAATTTTATATAAACTAAAATTTTCCACTATCATGAGAACTTTTGAATATTTGGGGGAACTGCTGCACAAACAATTATTTGGGAGGACTGCATTCTTATCTCATCATATCACTGACCATGTCACTACATTTATATTATTTCAACTATACTGCTATGTTAACTCTGTAAAATTCTACTCTTTGTGGAAGGGAATGACCACTGTGATATTTGTAAAACATCAGAGCTTACATTTAGCTATGAAGTTACACTAGCCAATCAAATTTATTAGATCAGATCATATAATTCCTATTGGTAGCATTTTAAAAAATATAGTTCTGAGTACATAATTTTAAGTAGAAAAACATTCCTGTCATTTTTTTAGTTGTTTTTCTTTTACACATAAAGATGATCCTCAAGGTTATAAAAAGGGGGAAGAGACTATTGTCTCCTTGAGCAGCCATAAGTTGCACAAATCATCTATATACTTTATCTCTCCTAGTTCTTTCAGACTTTTCCCCTTGCAGTTATATCCATCAATTCTGCTAAGGGAAGAAACAGAGAAAGCTTCAAGCCAAATTATCCATTTGGCCCCAATCCATATAAGCACTCAGTTGATGTGTTCTGTGTTTGTGTCTTTTCAGAAACAAGTGGCTAAACGTTACTGTAACCAAACTCTGTCAAGGCATAAAAACAAATTTTCAGATAAATACATATATATATATATATATAAATATATATATACATTTAGCCTAAGAATTCAGCACATGACTAGAAAGTGATGCTCAATGAGTTAAGTCTTGCTCAAGTACATTTCTTCCTCAATCTGCCCACCAATCAGGAGGACATTTTCTGCACGGGGGCACTCCAACACTCCTGGTGAAATCCTTCCAAGGATTCACTAATTCAGAAGTACTGTACGAAAGGAAAATGCCACCTATAATCAATTAGAGCATTCATCTAAAAGAAAGCTCTGCATTTTAGACAATGTTCTAAGGCTATTGTTCACATTTTTACACTGAGCATCAAAGTAAACAAACATAATTTGACAATTATCCCACAAATAGTAAGAATAGTAAGAATTCTCCTTGATATCCCAAATTCTTTTGTTCTACTTAAGAGAAAGCAGAACTACCACATTCTGAGAGTACGTGAGTAGTCTATATCCTTTTAATGCAGACTATGAACATGTATACATGGCCCCAACCATTTCCCAATGAGATACACTTTTTGTGGCTCATAGCACAGCAAGCTTGCAAATTATCCTGCAGTGCCAAATGAAGGCTCACTGTGGAAGCTTTCTTGGTGAGAAAGGCTTTCATATTTTTCTTCCCCAAACCTGGAGAAATAGCTTAGCATGATTGATTAATTGTCTAATTAGCACAGTGTTTCCTTTTATTGAAGTGTTAGGCGGGGTTTTTTCCTGCTTCCGAGGATTTTTTTTAAACCTCTGAGCAATTATGATACATGTATGACTAGCATGGCTCAACTTTTCCAAAAGGAGTATATCTTACACGATGGATCTTTCACAGTAACAGAGATCCTCTTTGGTCTGCAATAATTTTGGGTGGTATTTAGGTTGGTTGTGAATTTTCCTATCCAATAAAACATGAAGAATGCACTTTTCAATTAAGGAGTGAACTCCACATCAACCCACAGAAAGATGAGTTGTTAGGGGTTTAGAACTTGGTTGGGTTTTTTTTTTCAATAATCAAAGTTTGAAATATCACCTAGACATACACAGCATGTTGTTTGATGGTAGAACTAAGCAGAAAATTTAGGAGCTGGCAGCAAGAGGAAGGAAAACCAGTGACACAGAATGAAGCTGTTGAGCAGAAATTAAAAACTGGTATATGTGTCATTTAAGAAATCATACATGAATTTACCAGAGAAGAAATAATATCAAGCCTAAAGACCACACTGACATATTTTCCATATAACTACTTAGAACTACTATAGAATATTTTCCATAAAACCCTGGAGGCCTCAAAACTAAGCTGAACTCAACTATAAGCTGAACAATAGTTTTTGGTTTTAAAGCTATGCAACAACATTCCAATTCAAAATGTTTTGGCTAGGGATTAATTTGCTACTGATTTATCATGTTTTACATTCAGATTCCAAGATAAAAACAGAGGGGAAGAAATGACTTCAACAAAATACTGTTCAATCATTGTCTTTTTTATTTTAATTAAGAAGTTATAATTCAGTAAATATAGGAATTAAAATTGTGCTTTTCATTTACAGAAAGCCAGATTCAAGTACCATTAAAAACTCTTGCATTTTTATTTCAGTGGGAATTTACTCAATGCCTTAAATTTGTACCTAATGTTTCAACTGAAGAATCAGTTACAGCAAATTCAAAGCAACAGCCATTTGACACTCAAGAAAAGGTTGTAGCTCATACGCAATACATGATTTTCCTTCATGATGAATATATGGTGATGTTTTACTATTCCTCACTGAAAACAATAAAAAATCTCTATGGTTGACATTCATGACCAGGAAATATTGCAGTATGGGAAGTAGGGGAGTATTACAAAAGAAAACAGTCAGTTTTCTTGAAGAAATCACTGTCACCATCTGCTCAGAAGTGATATCTAAATGATTTATTAGTTCCTTTTTTTCAGCTTATCTGTGCATTCCATGACTAGCCTGCAAAATTTTAAAATGCCAGATTTTCTGTAAATCCTTCCATCTCATTTTCTGTCTCTGCCTGGCTTTTAATAATACTAAAAAGTTGAATATGCAGAATTTATTTGTCTTTATGATTCATAAGTCTCATGGGGGAAAAAAAAAGACAGTTGAGCAGAAGAGACAACTCCTCCAAGTGCTTCAGACAAACTTGGAAGTGTGGGCTCCTGTATCATAGATGCCAGAGAATCCATGTCCAAGAAAGGTCTAGCTGTAGAAAATTGTTTCAGTTGGCTGGAAATCCATTCATTCAGTTCTGGCATTCTTGCTGTAATCTCATTCTCTTTGGGCATAACTTGTTCTTCTCAGTTGAACCTGATTTCAATGGAAAATGCTGTGCCAAACGTGGTACTGGATGCACCTGTGGTGTTACACCCAGAAGATGAACTGTTGTATAGTTTAAAGCAGCACCTGTAATGATGCTGGTGCAGTAAGGGGAGGTGGGTAGCAATCCAAAGCATGTTAAAGAATTTTTTAGGTAGTGATAAGATTCAAAGACAGGCAGATATGCTTGACCTGTATGGCATAGAGGACAAACAGGCCATGTGCAAAGGATGCTCCAGACCACCTGCAATGGTCAGTACGAGAAAGCAGTCAAACCCACCAGTCCTCTTCCTATTCCATGTAAACTGGTTCCATTTAGTATTCCAGTAGCAGGACAATTACAGCATCTAATGTAGTGTGCTAATGACCTGCTGAGGCTTTATTCAGGTGTGCAGTTTCTGTTTATCGGTTTGCATATCTCAAGAGCCTATTCTCTTAGTGTCAGTGTGATTTATACACGTGTACCTAGCTGCATTAACAATACCCCACAAGGCTAACACTGTTTTCCCCAGCAATCTTCAACATTTGAGCCAGGCAGTCACTCACTGCTTTTAAGATTATAGGCAATTGTATTGCTGGAAGATATTTGAATATATCAAGACAGCCTCAGGAACAAACAGTTCCACATCCTTTCCTCTCCTCCCACCTCTAAAACCTGACACAGCCAAAACACAATTCTTCCCTGACAGCTCTGCTGTAGAACAAGGAGTAGCTATAATAATGATGAAAACAGTGAAATCATTGGCAGATTGCTAGTTACATGAGGGGGAAAATTAATCACTTATAAGTTTATGTGTACAATAGAGCAATCGATGAAAAAAATACTCTCAGAAAAAGGAGCTCCTTAGCTTTGAGGTTGTGCTGGGAAGCAAGAGAGACAAGTCTACTTCCAGACAAAGTGTGAATGCTTTAGCTACAATGAATAGCCATTTTTTAGAAATAGCTGCAACAAACCAAACACAAGCAACAATAACTTGCTGTCTTTCTTAAAGTGCTTCTGACATGACAATGGTCCATGGTGCTAAAATAGTCATAATAGTTTCTACTAGCAAAAGATCCTCCTGATTTTACAGGTTTTGGATCAAGCCCTGAATCACTCAAAGACTTTAATTTAGCTTTTGCAGAGCTACTCTCAAATAAACTAATGTGATTTCAAATCAAATCAGAATCTTTTGAACACAATGTGACTTTATGGATATTTACATACTTCTGTGTATGAACAGAAGTTCACCTTCATTATAATCTGTCACTCAAGACTTCTCTTCAGGAAAGAATATAGTAAATTTCCTGCAGAGTCATTAATGTTCATGGCATGCAATCTATTTGGTAATGGATCGTTTCTGCTGTCAAATGGCACTCATTTTAGTCTCAGTGTAAATTTGCAAATGTGAGCTGCCCACACGGTAGGTAAAAATATCCATTTTCAGGTATGGCTTCAAACACTTATGTATGAGTAATTTTAACTGAAGTACTCAAATGACTGTATTTCCACATATGTGTGTGTGAAAGCTGACAGGATGAGCACGTGTATTTTTACGATGTGAGTTGTCTGTGATGTGATGAAGACGTTTAATAAAACCAGTAATTAATACAGCAATTAAAACATAAAACTCGAGTCAGCATTTTGATGCTGTTCCTGACTCTCACCCTGACTTGTTTTATTATTTTGTGTAAGCAAGTTGGAGCGATTCCACAAATACTTTTACTTATGCAAAGTACCACAAACAACTGTATACAGGGTAAAACGGCTTTATTTGCTTAAATTACCAAAATCCGGTTCTTTTATTGTGTCTGTGACTACGCTGCTGTGATCAACAGAATTATTCTGCCAGCATGGTGTTACAACACAGAGAGTTACAGAGCGCATTTAAGTAGTAGTATTTAACACCAACCACTCCCCAAGCAAAAGCATCAGTGCATAACAGGAGAAGCAAGAGGAAGGCAGAAATACTGCGGCTCCTACCCAGTGCAATTCTTCCCGGCTGCTTTGCCTCTGAGGCTCTCTTTGGCTCAAACTCTGTCTCTCAGCCGCTCACACTGCACACTCTCCTTTTCTTACCGGTGCCCCAGCACCCGCTGTGCTGCAGGGGAGCCTCAGCGGGAAGACACCTAAGGGAGAGTGAGAGGCCAAAAGAGCAGAGCTGGGGCTCCGGGTGCCCCTGCCCGCCGCCGTGACACGGACCGTGCCGGAGGCCGGCAGGAGCCGCCTGTCCGTCTGTCCTGCATTCCCAGAGGGAGCCCGAGCCGCCCCGGAGCCATCCCGCTGCGGGGAGCCCACACGCTGCAGGCGGATCCCCCCTCGAGCCTCCGGCAGAGCCGTGAGGGCGCCGGGAGAGCCCGCGATGAAGGGGCTGCTCAGGAGAGCCGCAGGCGCGACGGAGACGCGCGGCGTTCCTCAGCCGCTACTGCGGGGAGGATGAGCCAGCTCTAGCCGACACAACTCCCACCCCCGCGCTGCCAACGTGCCAAGGCGCCAGCCATGTTCCCGCATCGCCCCCACCTCAGGCGCCGGCGAAGCAGAGGGGGAAGGGGAAGGAGGGCGGGGAGGCGGTGCTGGGACTCCCGCCCCGCTGTGGCCGCGCCACCTGCCCGCACCCCGCGAGTGCCCCCGCCCTGCCCGCCGCGCTCGCGGCGCCAGCTCGGCCGCTCATTGGCACCGTCGCCCGCCCGTCAGCGCCGCTCCCGCAGGGCGAGGGCGGGGCCGCGCTGTCACGGCGCGCGGGGAGGGCGCGGCGGCGGGGCAGAGCGGGGGGTGACTGGCTTGGAGGAGCTTCCCGGCTGTGCTCTTCTCGCTCCGCGGTTTTTCCCGGGCTTTGCACACAGTCGCCCCCTTCCCTCAGGTTTTCTGCGGAGACTTGCCTGTCGGTAACCACACACCCACACCGGGCTGCTCGGGCGCTTTTCCCGCAGAGGCCGAACGCTCGGTCCAGCGGAGCGGGGGCAGACCCCGGCGGCCAGGGGCTCCCTCAGCGACCGCGCTCCGCCTCGCCCGCCGGTGCCGCTCCCGCAGCGCCATGGATCACCAGCCCAAGTTCTTCGAGAACCTCTCGGGCGCCGGGAAGGCCATCGCGGTGCTGACCAGCGGCGGCGATGCCCAAGGTAGCGGCTCATGCCGTTCACTCCGGGAGCACGGGGAGGACGAGGGGAAGGAGCCGAGGGGGAGCTGCGGGGCACGCTGGGGAGTGGGGCAGCAGCCGGAAAGGGCGAGGAGCCCCTCGAGGGCCATGAGGGACAGGAAGGAAGGGCCTCCCAGCTAGCATGCGGGAGGCCGGGGGAGCAGCGTGGGCTGCTTCAGGGCTGGTGTCGGAAAGCCACGGTGCGGCACATGGGAGTGGAGAGAGGGCTCTGGGAGCGATTCACAGGAGATTGCAGTGGTGCTCGGGTTCCTCTTTCCGTGCTGGCCTTCGACCCGGCTTTCCTACTAAGCGCATTTAAAAGATAAATAATTTTTGCACGGCCTGGGCGCTTGAGGTTCAAACATCCCCTCACCCCTTCTTCCTCTCTCCGCTCCTCGCCACGTTTCCTCTGCCCCAGGCTGGGCGGGGGACAGGGTAGAAACGCTGCAGTAACTTTTACTACCAAGATGTCTCGTTCCCTCGAGAGATGGTGGGCAGAGGAGGGATGGCTGATGCGAGGGGGGAGGAGGAGGTCGTGCCGCCCTGCACGGCGGGTGGGAGGCTCGGCTGCGCTGCTGGGGCTCTGCCAGCCCTCGCCTCATCTGCTTTTCGCTTCGTTTTGGCACCAGCAACACGTTTATGTTCTTAGCCGTGGTTTAGAACGCTCAGATGGTGCTTTACTCTCCCCCCCGTAGGAATATGTTGGAAACGTGTCTCGCCTTCTTAAATCTCTTCAGTGTAGAGGAAGTCGTAGCTACTACAGGACGGGGTGAACAAAAGACCTGCAGACATTGAGGGATGGGAAAGAAAAGTGCTTGATCCCAGTGTACCTAGTCAAGAATCCATTTTCTTTCTACACTTTAGTTTCCCCTTTCCTACCAGAAAATCATGATGGGTCCTTTCCGACTCGGCATATTCTGTGATTCTATGGTAATAGTTTGAAGTTGCAGTTAATTAAGATTTTAAACGTGCGGTGCTCCGTGCAGTTCGAGAGGACTCTTACTCTGCTCATACCGGGAGAGTTGCTTGCTTTTAGCACATTCTCTTCATTTACAGTTATTTTACTTTTTTCTCCCCCGGTAGTGTCTCTAAAGTACTTTCACTTACAGAAGAACCGCATTCATTCGCGTTTTGAAGAGAATACGGGGTGGGAGCCTCTCCTTCCTTTCTGCGTGCGCTCGGTGTTTCGGGGACCAGTCTGTCCCCAGATTTTACACGGGGAGCTGCCGTGTAAATCCCGCGGCCGGGGCAGCCTCCAGTCTGCTCTTTCCCGGGCTTCCCGGCGCGTCCATGCGGTGCTGGCTTGCATGGACCGGTGTCTCCGCTCTCCCTCCCTCCCTCCGCCGGTGTGTACGTGATCCGCTGCGAGTCGCTGCAGATTCCGCCTCTTTGCGTCATCTGGGCTGGGAGAAGCATCCTCCCTCCCCCTGCCCGCAGGAATAACGGGGAGCCCCCGGGTTTACCTAGGATTATCCGAAACTCTAATCGCGATGAAAGGGATTTGTTGCCATCGAGGAGGAGAATGTTGCAGTTCTGGAGAAAAAAAACCAAATCGATGCGTTGAAATGGTTTCTCTTTTACCCCTCGGTGGTGCTACACTTGTTCAAGTTTTATCCAGTTTGCCCTCAGTGACATAAATTCCACTGCTAAATGATTCTAGGAGGAACTGAGAATCAGAGCATCTCTGTTTTAATGTTCTGGTGGCCAAATAGCCATTTTAATTTAAAAGTCTAGCAGGGCTTTGCCTGAAGCAGCAGTAGCGTCCCTCAGCAAGAGGCTGAGCCCTGCAACTTGTTTCCGTGTGGCTGGAGATTATGTAATGCAGCAGCAGATGCATCTCCTTTTATAAAGTATTAATCTGCACTTGCCACTGTGTGAATTAAAACATTTGAATGACTTGCAGAATCCTCAGGTAACATCGAGACTTTACATCTGGCAGATTGCCACAGAAGCATGGAAGCCTCCAAAGTAACAGCCTGTGAAAGTTGCTGTCTAAGGAGTGGGGTTGTCACAAAGACCAAAAAAAGTAAACTGGATGCCTTCCAAGCTGTTTCATTGGCAGCATTATTATCCTAACTGAAGAACAAGGAAATAAACCTCCCAGCATTTTAGAACTTGATAATTTCACCTGAATCACACGCACAGTGTGTGACCACAACCCCTTACTATCTTGCTAACAGCAGAGACGTATAAAATAAGCAACCACAAGTCACTTTGAAGGTTAGGAGTTAAACAAGGGACAGAATGAGTCATGCCCTGTCAAGGTCATTTGCCCTTTGGAGGACAGAGTGCAAATGTGTGACAGAAGTGAAGTCCTGAAGTACATGCAGAAGGAAATACGCTGCTGTTACTGCTATTTGAAAATAATCTGTTCAAGCAAAGTGTAGGTGAGGCAAAGCTGCTGACTCAGAAGTAGGCAAAAAAAAATTCTAGTATTAGGAAAAATGTTCAGTTTTCTGTTTTGTTTTAGGTTTGTCCGACACTAAAAGTCTTCAAAGTATCTGTAATCCAAACTAAACTCACAAACAATTGAGTGGAAAAAGCACAAAGTCTTAATTGGTGCCAGTATTTACATTGGACTGTAAGTCTGAGCATAGAATAAAATATACGTGAAATTATTGTAAGGTGAAATTGTTCCCTTTACTGTTATTTGTACTTCTAATAATTTAAAAGTAGCATTCTGTAAAGTGCACAAGGCCTTCTATTTATAGGGCATGTTAAGTTTTTAATTTCTTCCCCATATTGGTGCTACTTCCTTGAAAGTTTAATTTTCTGTTTTTCTACCTGTAGAGTATAGAGTATATATGTGTCATACTGGATTTTTTTTTTTTTGCCAAGTTACAGAATTTATCAGTGATCTGATTCACAGGAAAAAAAGATTTCTATTTAGTACACTTAATATGTATAAGTCCTAACTTGACAGGCTATCACTTCAGCTAGCCAGCTGTTAAATTGTGAACTAAAAATGTACTTCCCACCTTAATCACAAGTACCTTGAGAAGCAAAAGAAGTTCTGACAATCAATTCTCAATATTTATTGAGGGTTGATTGAATTTCTGGACTATTTCTAAATTGTACTGATTTCAGCTTAGGAAGATGGTTTAATAAGTCACACTTCTCACTTCTCTGGCTGCTTCAGGTCATGAAGTACACTGGTTGAATTTTCTGTGGGTTGGCAGTGTGTGCCACAGACAGTTTTGGCTAGCATAGGTCACTGGCATTCACACAGCCCATCCCAGGACTGTGGTAAGTAGGGCTCTGCAGCAGGAAGAGCCATCAGGAAGCTGCTGACAGAAGGAGACTGTGCTCTCCTGGACAAGGATTGTGATCTCCTGGGGAAGGATGGATTTGTGGATACAGAGCCGCTGCCCAGCTGACTGACTCCAGGTCATTGGCTTTGAAGAGGACCATGTTGTTTTTCAGATAAACTCAAAGATTTGGTGCTGAGGAGGACAGCATAAGTAAGGGATGTAATGGTCTGGAATATCATAGCCTGTCCTGCTGAAGTAAGGAGCTACGTGTGTCAGAGCATTCCAGGCTTCCCAAAGTTCCAAGGCTTGGTAATGTAGATACATAGCTCTCGTCCTGGTGACATAGATTGGAAGAAGAAATCTTGGCGCTGAATAAATGAAAAAGCTCAACTCCTCCAGCAAATACTGGGTTTAAAAAACAGCTTAAAAAGAGCCCTAAAGAAGCCTTTTGGATTCCAGAGTTTTGGAATACCACAGACTGTGACTGTGGAAGCAAAGATTTAAATATTTCTGCTCTTGAAGCATTACAGGCCGAGGAACATCATAAGGTGTATTCAATACAGTAGTGCAAATTTATTGATATTGTCCTGGTGGCAAAATTTCTTTTTCCACCATAAGCTTCTCAACTAATACAGTAAAATAAATAAGTTGTTGTTTTTTTTAAAGTCACAGACTAAAACTACCCACAGTCTTCTTATTGATCCAAATTAGAGTTTATTTGTTAACACATAATTTGAGCATAGTCATAAAGAATTTTTGAATCGTAGCCTCACCAAAAGGCACCTTTAAACACATATATGTTATAAGTGCTATTTGTACATAAAATTAAGGAATGTAGTTATTAATGGATGAGTGTAACTATTTCAATGCATTTAATATTTTTGAGAAGCTGCTTCTATAATTAGTGGATTCAGTGATTGAAACTGATCTCCTGAGGTTTTTGTTTTTAGTTTTAAGAAGGAGGTACATTTGCCATCTAGATTTTCTGCTGTTTTATGTATTTGTGCAGTAGAATATTCTGATCTAATACACTATTAGTGTATTCAGGAAAATGATGTAATGCTTTCTTCAAATACCTGGAATATCAGAATATTCAGATAGCTACAATAATAATTACTGCATGCAATAAAACTGTAATTAAAAGTAAAACTCCAGAAACTCAAGTTGTGTTTTTAATGATTTGTTCAGTTTTTGACTGCTCCTCTTTGAATGACTATAGGCTCTTACTGACATAACCATTTACATATTTAAATAAAATCTTACTGTTTGGTAATATTTAGACATTTTCCTGTGTCATTTTTGCTATATAGTCTTTTAAGTCTGAATCTTTATTCAGGGTAACACTGAAACATATGTGCTAAGTCATTAAGCCTGTGTTAAAGCCAGTGTTTATCTTTAAAATTGGTGGTACTTAAGTATTTCTTGATGCTTGTCCAAGATGCATAGTTTTGCTTTTGCTTTTGAATGGTTTATGTTACAGTTATTTATTTAAAGGCATGTCTAGCTGACTAAAGCAAGGCAAACTTGGATTAAACACAAACTCATGTAGAACCTCCTCTGATGTATTGGTACATATGTACGTGGACCAGGATGCGGCACAAGATAGGGATATACTTTTGGAGGCAGAGAGAGCCTCTGAAATAATTTAAATATTTCTGCAGTACTGTTTGTTACCCTGTTATGAAATCTGAGTGCTCCTTTTAAGGACAATTGAATAAGCAAGATCAAGAAGGACAATAAATTATCAACTTTTAAATTAATTCAGATGTTATGTAAAGCCTTGAAAGTAGTTGCATTTCCCTTAATCTTTGCTGTGTCCAAAACAGCAAAATAAATATTTCCCTCTTTCCAAGGCTTTAATGCAAAAACAAGTGGTAATTCAGAAATATTTTAAATAATTCTTGTATTATTAAAAAAAAAATAAAAAATACTGGTTTTACTTGTGGCTTCCTTTTGAAGCTGCTATTTTAATCCTATATATTTATCAAACTGCATTTATTATTTAGGACTAAATCCACAGTTAACCTGTAAATCTCTTTTAAAGTAATAAGCATGAGTAATAACATTTCATGGTTACTACGGTAATTCACAAATACTTTTGTCTGACTCCACAAATAATGAAATTTTGTTAGACAGTCCTACAGAGGCTTCATGAAATTTGTGTGTCTGTTTTGTTGTTTGTTTTTTTTTAATTACTACAATTTAGCCAAATTGTAGATGTCTAAAGCTGCAGTGTGTTAACTGTATTTTGTAGACATCAAATTCTAACATCCTTTAGTCCTCAGCCCTTCTGAAATGTAAACCAGGAGCCTGCCAGGAGACAACTAAGTCCTTTTTCTGTATAAGGAGATAAAATATACAACAAGAAATAACAATAAGAAGTTACATAAACTTACAAAGTTGCAGTGGTAGTACTAGGAAGATGGTGTCTGTCTGTAATCTGTGGGACTTTTTTTCCTTTTCATGGAGCAGGCAAATTGTGAATTTTACCTATTTTTCATGCAAGAAACATGGAAACTGGAAGGTATTTGCTAAGAAACTGTGGGTGTGTTAAGAATTTATATACAGACTTTCCACGGACAAACCAAACCAAACAACAGCAACCCCCTCCAAAAAAAACCCCAAAAGCCAAAACAGAACTGCCAAAATACCTCTGTACCAAGCAACACCAACAAAAAAGCCTCCCACACAATATGTGCTTTAATAGAAACAAGCTGTGGGATTTGGTGAAAGGAGTGCCTTGTGCTGAGTGTTCCTGTTTGTGGAAAATGGCAGTGCTGTGATGAACTGTCAGTCTGGTAAAATTAAAGGTCCTTGTCTCTGAGGGGTGTTAATTTTGGTATGAAGACTGTTTCACTGGGGAGATAACTTCGCTCTGTTTAATCTGAGATTTATCATGCTTTCTTTTCATTACAAGCTGTCAGATGAGATTTTCTGTTTTTCTTTGGCATCATCCAGTTCTTTGTCTAAAGCTGTGCTTTTAGCTGTCTTGGCATTTGAAAATGTTTTGCAGCTATGCCACAAGGCCAACTCTGGCTGAAAGAATTCTTGCTACAATTTCCTAAAACAGAATTTATATGAAAACACTGTTACTTGTGATTTTTGTCTTAAGTATGACATCTACACAAACAGCAAAAGCAACTTTTTGATTTTGGCAAGCTTTTTTTTTTTTTTGTTTCCCATTGAGCAACTTCAGGGACTTTCTGATGTGTTCACAAGTAATGAATCTTGGAGAAAACCTCAGCCTGATTCTTTGGACAAGGGTGATTTCTACAGCTCAGTACTTTTTGCAGTAAAGGTAGATACCGTGAGATTAGATCTTTGTGACTTACTGTGTTGTTTACATATTCTAGTTACCAGTTTTTTATATCTGCAGAGAGGTGGACACTTAAAGCCTACGTCGAGCAGCAGAGCCTACCTGCTACTTGGCTGTTGCAGTAAATGCACCAGATTTGGAGAACTGATGCCTAGTTCTTTCGGTTGTCATCCTTCTTGCATCTGTTTTTTATGATGTGCCAAGACTGTCAGTGTAGCTCTTCATGCTTTGTGTGATCTCTTATGTCTGTTTTAGTGGCATAGAAGCAATTAGTTGATTAGTTTTGGAAAGTTCTTGAATAATGGGTAAGGTAATGCAGTATCTGAAGGGATGAGTTATAACAGAAATTCATTTGGCCTGTGTAGAGGGATGAGTGGAACTTCCAGTGTTGCTCAGGACATTGTGTTTGACCATGGAACTTAAATGGAATATTTTACAGGAGTATAATTTGATGTTTGTGAGACTGGAATTCCAATCAGAGCTTGCATTTTTGGAACCAAAGAGGTGCTCAGACGCTTTTCTGTCAAATGAGTCAATGTATCATTATTTATGTTAATTTACTGCTACTTTTGTATTTTTAAATGAGAATCTGTCCAGGTCAGCTTTGGATCTGCTCCCCACAAAATGCTGTATATATACCTGTATTAATTTGTAAGTCCCAGAAAAACTGTTCAAATATAATTTCTCATTTGAAGACGCTAAATTTTAACTTGCTGAATGTTTTGTATTTCAGACTGAAAATGAACCATTATTGCAAAATTAATTTACTTCGTTGTTCAGTAGCTGTAACTTTTACAATGCTATGTTGCAGTCAGCAGCAATTTAATCTTTGATTAACACACACACTGGCATTCACATAATTGTAACAAAGAATAGTTCTGAACCCTTCATGCTCATGGGCTGCTTGCACTGTCATTAAGCAAATTTCTGTTTTAATGGATGCTGGTCATTGTCTTTCTTTAGGAATGAATTAATGCTCCCTTTCTTTTCAAGGCACTGCATATTTTTAGTATTCAAGAAATGCTATAACTATAACAATGTGATTTTGCTTTTTCTTCACAGGTATGAATGCTGCTGTGCGCGCAGTAGTACGCATGGGAATCTACGTAAATGCCAAAGTCTATTTTATTTATGAGGTTAGTTTTTGTTTCCTACATTCTGTATTTTGTCTTCTAAGTAAACTTGAGTTTTTGCAGAAACACCATGGAGAGTAAATAGTATAAATTAAAAAATGTTGTAGATGCTATTCCTTTTCATTGTGTGTTTTATTTAGTACTTTTTATTTTTATGGGAATTTATGTCTCACAGGGTATATTCTAAAACTTATTTCTTAAATATATGCAATTCTTTGTGTACCACCAAAGACTTGAAACAGAGAAACCCAGAGGTTGTCACCCTGCAGTGAGCTATGTGTCTGAGTACTTGTTGGATGTTTGGCCCCACTTACTATACTTCATAAATATTTTCCTAAACTTGGTTAAAGTACTGATTCTTAATCCCTTGACTCCATTTTCCCAGAGTATGGTAAGGATGTATCCTCACCCCCGTTTCACAGATTGCACAGCTTGGTTTTGATCAAGAGTACTGTGGCACTGCTGCCATCTTGCCTGGCTTGTAGGTAGAAAGTTGCAACTGAAGAAACTCAACCAACAAACAAAAAAAAAAAGCCACATCAAAAATTTGACCCTCATTGGTCTGTCCTGACATCAGAATTTCGTGGTTGAAATTTTTAACTGTAAGTGCAGAAGGATTGTAGATTTCTGGGGCAATTATGTGATAAGAAAAAAGATGGGACAAGTTTAATGTCAGTGCCCAGGTAATGCTCCTTATATTTATCTTCCTGGAGACTGTTGCAGTTAGACTTCCTTATAAAGGGCACTTTCAGTTTTTATACAATTTTTGTAGATTAAACAATACAGTAAATATTTTGATTCTGTTCCCACTGGAATTCCTTTACAGCTCATTAGTAATTTGAGATTATTACAAATCATAATAAAAAATTGATATGGGGACATCTTGATTGGTCTCTAGTAAAGTGTAACTTTAATATAAAAATATGAAGTACTAGAATTCATAGAAGTGCTCAGAAAATACTTTAGTTTTGGTTGTGTGCATGACAAATACAAAATTTATCTTTAAAAAGTAGCTGTTTATCCATTTTTTTTTCTGTCTGCTTGTTCCTATGGCTCATTTACTAATGAGATGCAAAGTATTGAAATGCAAATAAGCAGAGGACTGTGCTCCAAAATTCTTTCCTACTACTGTGCTCTACAGCAAGTTGCTCTGAATACTTAGTGTGTGCTAATTACATGGCCAATCTCTAGCCTCACTGAAATGGGTCAGATACTTCTCTGGAAGTAAGGAAAGGACTTTGGACATCTTTAAGGCCAGAACTTGGATTTGAATTTATTTTTTAATTAACCTTAAATCAAGAATTGCCTTTTTTTTTTTTTTTTTCACCTTTTAAACATGTTTAGTATCACAGAGTGATAAATTTCAAGAAAAATTAGAATATTTGTTTTTTCTGAACTTAGAAAATAGCACTATTTAAATTAGCATGTTCCTGTGTTTGGTAGAGTTGGCCAGTGTTCTGTCACATATATTTCTGAATGAAAAGTGATTGTAATAAGGAAGTCAGTGTTGGAAATTTTGAGTTTCCTATATATTGTCCTTCTGTCTTCAATGTAACAGTAGGGTCTGGGAGGAAATGCACATTTTCAAGTATGGGCACTAGAAAAGCTCTTGCTTCTAGATTAGTCCATTCACTTCTGTGTTTTGTAAAGCACCAAATGCTAAGCTTTGTTCTTCTCTGCCTGGTAATTGAAATATGAAGTCAGTTTTCTTTCACAATGCCTACAAGTACTTCAGAGAAACATGATTGCATGCATTGAAATGAAACAGCTATTTAATTTCACCCCTTTGAAATGGGAAACAGATGAAGATGAGAAGTGTAATGAAGGTAAAAATCTTCCTCTGAGACTTGTCACTAATGTTCCCTGATATAAGCCTTTGTGTGATGTATAAGGAGGAGATGTATTTTTGGGTATAGTTTGAGCTACTTAAAGCTTTTAAGAAGGTGTTCTTCTGAGTTACAGTTTATTAAATGTGACTTCAGTGTGTTAAGCAAAGAGAATAGTGTATCTCAAGCCTATCTTGTGGGCATTTTAACACCTAGGTCAGGGTGAAGTGGTATTTGTATTGAAGCTGCTCTGAAAAAGTGAAGGAAAAACCTGAAGTGGCCATATCCAAAAGAAGAAAATATTCTTATTTGGATCCAAAAATTGAGTTAAATGTCTCAGCCTTTTCAAGCTTACTTTGCTGTAGTCATCATACGCTCTATTTCTCCTGTAGCTATGTCTGTTGTATGAACTTTTTTTGCACTGCAAAACCATCTGTCTTCTACGGCTGTGGCCAGCACTAGTTCCACATTCTAAGTTAAAAAGTAACTCTGTTTTCCTAACTCCATTTTTCTTCATCATGTGATGAGAGATTACTGAGGTAAATGAATTGAAATTGATAATGAATTAGATCTAAGTAATTTTCTAGCCTTTTTAAAATTGCTTCTACGAGAGCCCAAAGAAAGAAACATGTACATAATAGAATTCATGGCCTATTTGGACTTCAAATCCCAAAAGGAAAAAAAGTAAACTCATGTGAGAATGAAAACTAGAAGATATAAAGCTATGATTTGTAACATATCTTTTTATAGTTTGTATAAAACCTGTGAATTTATAGCTATAAAATTAAAAAAAACCCTTTCGTGTCTTAATTCACTGAAGTTAGCACATTTCAAAATTTTGCCCTTGCAAATCTGTACAGTTGCTCTAGCTTCACAGTTTCATATTTTATAATATTTCATTTTAGTCTGTAGTTATCCTTCTTGACTATCATCTCATTATTCCTCAAATCTACTCCAGTCTGAATTAAAATTTTAATACACATGAATACCCATTAATATCAGTTATGATATGAAAGTCTAGGAGCTGGAAGTATGTGCCGAGTATCAGACTACTCTAGGGAGCTAGTTTAATATTTTTTCCACTAATGAGAAGCTATAAAAGTCAAGTTGATTTTTGTTTGGTCTTATTTTTCCTTTTTAATTGAGAATGGGAAGAAAAAGTTATGCCTCTTCTTTATGACAACTCATTTTAGGAACTTGCGATCTTAAATATACAAATAACCTGCCCCTTTTTCCAGGATTGAAGCACGTAGATGTGTGCTCTTGCTACTAAGCTGTGGAGCTTTTAGATTGTTCATCTTGGTTAAGAGTCTTTTTCTCAAGAGGCCACCATTGGGAATTCAGTGGTATGGCTGTCATGGGTTTCTGTGAGGAAAACTGCCTGTCTTTACTGTGGTGGTTTGTACACTCAGTGACAATAGCATTTTATGTTGTTGAGCAATGGCTAAGAATTCTCACTCAGTAAATAAACTCACAAACTGTTAAAGCCCCAAATGTGTCTCATGTAACATATCAGAAGATGGCTTGTTCTTTTTCAAAAGCTTTTGTCTTCGGAGTTCAGGCTGGGAGCCATGTTTGCTCCTGGGATTGCAGTGTCTGTGGATATACCCTGTGAGATTGGATCCACAGAGATTTCTTCTTGTTCTTTGAATATTTGGATTTTGGGTACATGAAGGACTAAACATAAAATGGAGCTGATCTTTGCAAACTGTGCTTGTTGTATTTGTGACAGTTATTTTTTTCCATTCTTGCCCCACAGTTTTAATATCTGAGTACTCCAGCTCCTATATTTTTAGGGTCTAAGTAAGAATTTACTTTTTTTAATGGAAATTGACAGATTCCCACACAGTGATTTTTGGTAACCATACAATTGGAACTGTGGTGAACCTTCAAACATACATTGCCCAGTCCTCGTCAGTGTTTGCATAACTAAAACAATAAATGGAAATAATAATCATCGATGCTTCAGTTTTAATTAGTAATTAAATTTTTCCCCAATAGCTATTTTAGGAAGCTGTTATAATTCTATAGCTTGTATCTTTTAGTGGTGAGGAAAACAATGTGACAGTTCTATCTGCCTTATTCAGAGGTAGTGTACTTATACTTGGCAGACAACTGAATTAGGAAGAGTTAATGTAACAGTTCAAACAGATCATGATTCTAAATATTGCCTGCCCTTACCTTGTAGTGGGAGGAATTGTTAATACATCCCTAATTCTCATTTTCTGCACAGGTACAGACTCCTGACCAAAATGCACAAATTCTTTCTGCTTCAAAGAAACACGGTGCAGGAATGGGTCATAGCTCATCCTCAGCCTAGCCATGAGGTGTTTCATGGCTTACAGACAGTTCAAGCCACTGTTTTATCTCTTTGCTTTTTTTCTATGTTTTAGATTTGTTAATTTGAAAATTGGGAATTCTATTCCATTAGTCTCCTTTATGTATATATTTCCTATATGTAATACTACTTTGGATGCACTTTTGTTTTTCCTCTCAAGTTAAAATGGAAGAGGAATAACTTGAGCACACATGAACTGTATGTATTTTTATCAAATCTCATTGCAGCTTACTGGAGTCAGTGTTACAAACTGAATTAAGATGCAACATTATGCTATGCTTCCAGGATTTATTTCCAGTGGATCTCTTGAGTTATTGTAGTTGTCAGTAGAAATATTTGTGGGAAAAGCTTTCTCTCCATTACTGAATGATACAAGGAACATAGAGTTCTATGTTTTTTAAAAAAAGCTGGGATGAATGAACTTAGTAATTTATTAGCCATCATCAAGCTTAGTTGTATGCTTCTTTCTGAGGATCTTTGCACTTTATCTAAAGGGAGAATTGTTTTTTTAAGTGGATCCGTAGATTAAGCATTATTCTTTTCCACTTTGTTCTAATATTGAACAAACTGTGTAAATAATGGCTTAGTTCCTCAATTCATTGTGTGTATACATTAGCATACAAATAATATGTCCTGTATGTAGGGGCCCACGAGGGAACTGGGAAGATAGTTCACTAGGAACAGTAGTGATTGGACAAAGAGTAATGGGGTGAAATTTTAAGAGTGGCAATGTAGGTTAGATATATAGAGGAAATTCTTAACTGTGAGAGTGGTGAGTTACTGGAACAGGTTTCGCAGAGTAGATGTGGATGCCCCAGCCCTGGCAGTGTTCCAGGACAGGTTGGATGGGGCATTGAGCAACCTGGTCTCGTGGGAGATTTCCTTGCTGAAAGTTGATGATCTTTTACATGCCATTCTATGTGTGTACATGAGATACCTGTCAAAGTTACCTGGAGAGTGTACAAAATATTGAAAAGGTCTACTGGATGGTAGAAATTAGAGACATCAGTACTTTTCCATCTGGATGATTTTTGCTATTACTTGATCATATTATGTCTAAATTAATCAGTCAGGTCTCACTGAGCAGAAACTTTCATGCTTTCCCCTTGGAATCCATACTGTAATCCTAAAATGCCTAATTGAGTACTTTTGCTGTGTCCAGGTTATCTTCACATTCTTATTTTCTTGTGCTGGTGAAGACTCAAAGCTTGACATAAAAAACCATATATATTATATGAATACTAAGCCACTTTAGGCTTAATATGTTTCCGAGTTGCTGCTTATTGAGTAAATTCTGAATATACTCTGAATTGTGCCAAATTAATTTTTTTTTCATTTTATAATATCAGTTTTGCTGTTTTCTGAAATCCCTTCTTTTTCTAGTTCCTGACTTATTTTTCAAAAAACTGCACAGAGAAAAAGTATTTTTCCTTATTGTAGGGAATATGTACACATAATCTAAAAATGGAGACATAAATACTGTCATGGTTATTTTTCTTTAGTAGTTTTTTGTTTATTTTCTGTAACATGTTATGATTTTTCCTGTGGATTTAAATAAATGTCAAAAAGTTGAATGGTAATTCCAGTTTTTTTCTGGTGGCTGTCAGGGTTTTCTAGACTTAGGAGTTGACTGCTTTTTCTTTCATTTTTGTTTATTTTTTGCTGTTTTTTAAAAAAAATCAATATTTCACCTAATGGGAAAGAATCTGTAATTACAATTCTGCTAGTATTTTTGTGGAGAGGTAATAAAGCAAAACTAGGCAAAACCCTTTAGCTGCTTGCTGGATAGTTTTCATTTTTTCAGGTAAGTGTCGTTCTTCTCATTTTACAGCATGTAGTGGTTAGAAGACTATTTAAGTTAAGGTATTAGGAATTTCTTGTTCTTTCATGAAAAAAAATTAATTATTGCTCTTTATTTTGTTTTGCTTATTACCAGCACTGGGCGGAGAAATGTACAATGTGTTACAAAGATTACCTAAGTTCATGGCCCCAGACTGAGGTTATGTTTTTAAGGAACGTATTTTATAATGCATTTCAAAATTCTTTGTAGTTTTCTTTAAAAAAATGAATATTTATTCTTAAAGAAGAAGCACATTACCATTCTAGTTTAATAGCTGTGTAATCTGTGTAAAGGTATTACCTTATCTTGAAGTTGTTTTTGGAACTGATTGTTTAGGAAGAAGTGTTTTTTCCCTGTTAAAAGAAGCAGTGATACCTGCTTGGATATTGCTTCATTTAAATTGAATATTTTTTTATTTGCTGTTTTTAATTACATTAAAGTGCACAAGGTGACTATTACTGTAGTGGAAATTTGATGTAGTTTTTAAAGTCAGACTTATGAATTATTTTCCGTTTTACAGGGTTACCAGGGAATGGTTGATGGAGGTGATAATATTGTAGAAGTTTCATGGGAAAGTGTTTCAAGTATCCTGCAAGTGGTAAGTGCTAGAGTGGGTGAGAGTGGGACCCAAAACCTCTTTATTCAAACAAAAGAACCAAAATTCTAGATCCAGACAACTGTTTTAATGATGTATTTGAAATGTGTGATGACTGAGTGACCAGCATGTACCACTTCAGCAGAGCCTGATTTCTACCATGTGGATGGCTGACACTTGCTAAAGACCTTGGTGTGGTCTTGAATTTGGAGCCCAGAAATAATCTTGAAAACCTTTGTTCTAGATTTGCAACATCACATGCCATTAGCATCCTAAAGCCATACTGACAATTCTATATTTAATAAAAAAGACATTATAGGGCCAAAACATGAAACAGCTGTGTTTTGTAAGGCAAATGATTTCTTATGAAACCCTGTTGGCTTTCTGTGTAAGTGGATTTGGAATTACAGTAACGGATGTAATTATAGTGCAGTTCTGCAGAGCTCAGATACTGCCAATGACTTTGTACGTTTTTATTACAACATTCTGCAGTGTGGCCATTTGGATCTCCTAAGCTTTTGCTCAGCATGGTAATGTTGTTACCTCTTCCAGAGCAGGTGCTATGTTTGAAGAGGCCTTACTGCTTGCCAAGCTTTCTGAAAACTACCTCCAGGTGAAGCGTGGGTTTCTTTGGAGTTTTTTTGTAAAGTTAATAAAGCAGTTAGCAGAGACAATTTTTTTTTCAACCGGTGCCCTGGAGTACTGTAAGGTATTTTGTCCCCTGTGTTTGGTTGTTTTTCTTTTCTTCTTTTCCGCCTCCCCCCATTGTCGATCCTGCAGAATCTGTGGATAGAATCATATCCTGTTGACAGGGTCCCATAAGGATCAGGGAATCCTAAATCTAAACAGTATGGCTAAGAGCATCATCCAAATGCATCTTAGGATGATGAGAAAATTGAATTCTCTTGGCCAAGCCAGCCAAGAGCATAGGCAGGAGCAGGATGTAGGCTCCTATACGTGTGTGAGAAAAACGTCCGTCTGAGCTTTACTGTAGATAAAGACCAACAATGAACCTCAGCATGTATCTTACAAAGCGTATTTAGTTGTTTTGATGAGAAAGGTTTTTCAGCCCGTCATATATTTCTGTTTATTCAGAACAGGTAGCACTTTGTTGCAAGTACAGTTTCTTTTCCTCTTACAGCTGTTTTTTTCTAAGTATGAAAATACCTAGATTGAGACATTTTTTTAGTTCTGATTTATTTTTTAACATCTCTGTTTGTACACATCTTTTTGTCTGGACACAGCTGAATTCTGTTCCACTTCCTTTTTTGTTTGCAGTAGCACCTATGCAACACAGATGGCAAACTGGTCTGAGAGCTGAAACATCTATTGATAGGGTAAAATGTGCCAGTACAGCCACTGCAGATTTGAAATTCAGATTTAGAGGGATGTGACAGATTTACTACAAGTTAAAGAGAGGGGAATGTTTATGCAAAAATGATACAATCATCTCCAGATTTGTTTGCAGGGGAAAAAGAGTTATTTTCAGTCTTAATTCATACTACATTTTACTGCGACAATAAATAAGGCAAAAATTAGAATTCTTGAGTGACTGAACAACATAAACATAGAGGATGTGTAAATAATGTGCGTCCAGCAAGACACCCAGCGGCTTTCAGTGACAGGGCAGTTAAGTTATTCTTAAAAATGGCCACCACCATTTCCAAAAGAAGCTTTTAAATTCATATTAATGAATGCAGCAGATAATCAATTAAACAGAAAATGTAGCATTAGTCTGATTTATAAGGAATTAAAAGCAGTTATTTCCATAATTCTATGGAATGACAATGAATGCTAATTTTGAATTTCAGGAGTACATTTTTTCTCTAATTGTTGGTGTGTCTTGTGATATTAGAGAAAAGAATACCACACTGAGGCAAATTAATCTAAATAGTTAACTAATTAGTGTATCACTTTACCATAAGTAACAACCATTTATTGTAATACTGCTAAAATGAATCCCATGTAATTTAGCATTTTCCTTCCAGAGTAGCTCTTTATCAGTCATTTTTGAATATTTTTTTGTTTTTCCCTTTTGTGTGGTGTATATCTGCTCTTGAGCATACATTCCCATAATATTTTGTTTATTGTTATTTTACCTCATTATAAAATTAAAAGACGGAGGTTATGCTACAAAATCCATCATAAACCTGATTTACCAAAACATGAGTATTGGCCTAATACTGATAGATAACCGTGACGGACAAAAGAATCTCTAACAATTTTAAGTTAGAAAGGGTATGTTTATTCAGTGCTGGGCAGCAGTGTGGGGTAGCCCCCTAATACGCACTGCAAAACTACAGGTGGTCACAGAGTCAATTTATTGACAAAAGGTTCAAAGAAATACATATTTATAATACCAGCTCCTCCCATCCCCTGCTTCCTATGGTAATTAGCTTGAACAGCTATTAAGCATGTGTGGTTGGCTTCTTGAATCAAGTCTGGGGTCATTTTTGTGGGCAGGGGTCTTAAAAGGAGGAAGTAAGGCGAATCTTCCATGACCTTTTCTATTTCTGACAATACGAATGGCTTTTGGGGCAACTCCAGTTTTGTAAAGAATGAGTTTGTGGTTGCAATTGTTTGTGTTCTTTGGACCTATTAGTTTCATCCTTTGCAGTTGCAAGCACAGCTAAGCAAACATAAATTGACAGGCAATCAATTATTAAGTTTCAGGTAACTATCTCAAGCCCAGTTTCTTCTGACTTTTAACTAAAATCCTAATTTCTTTAAGGTTAGTGTTTCAAACCCATTTTAGAAAAGCACAGCAATATGCCGGGCCATTAACTAGAAGCACTGTTGTGCCCTTGCCTAGGGAGGCACGGTGATCGGCAGCGCGCGCTGCAAATCCTTCCGCACGCGCGAGGGCCGCCTGCAGGCCGCCTTCAACCTGGTGCAGAGAGGCATCACCAACCTGTGCGTGATCGGTGGCGACGGCAGCCTCACCGGGGCCAACCTCTTCCGCGAGGAGTGGAGCGGGCTGCTGGAGGAGCTGGCGCAGAAAGGTCAGTGTGCCTTCAGGACCCCTAGACCTTCCCTCCGGTCTGCAGGGGAGGGATGAGCCCCAGCTGCAGGTGGGCAGGCTGTAGCCAGAGGGTATCTCTGGAGTTTAAAAATCAAATGCATTCATTCTAGGAAATGGTGTGGTTCTTCATAAAATAATGGCTTTTGGTTTCTGTACATCCACTCATGCGTATCAGAAAAGTCCAAAATAGGCTAAAGAAGTTTCTGGGCAACAGTCAGTGTGGCTTTTTTTCCCCTCTACTATGAATCGTTTTCAGGATCTGAACTTCTTGCCTTTTGCTTGAAAAGCCCTATGCCCTCATGTCCTATCTGAAGTGTTAATTCTTCCCTGCAACAAGCTGCACATTTATATGTTATTAAGTTATGATGCTTTCCTACCTGTGTGTCACTATTTGTTTAAGATCAGAACATTAAGTGGCTGTTGATAGAAGTACAGCCAGCCCAGTAGTTGTCTTTGATAGCATCCAGGAGAATGTACAGGGAAAAGTATAAAATAATGCTGTGTTTGATGGTATGTGCTACTCATAATACTCTGATAGGTTTTCCATCCATTTCTGTCTTTGGGGTTTCCTGAACCAGATGCTGTTAGCAGTCCTTAGTGAGTTTCTCTTCCATGAATGTATACAGTCTACTTGAAAGCATACAGAGTTTTGCTGAAAACATTGTGTAGCAAGGAGTTCTGCAGCTTCACTGGATAATGAAGATTGTGAAGAATCCTCTTCTGTTTATTTTGATCCTGCTGCCTTCTAGGTCATTTGATGTCCATAGTTTTTGTGTTAGAATAAACCATGAATGATGAATCCTGCTTCCTCTCTGCATGCTACTTGAGATTTTACAGCTGTCTTATTTTCCCTTCATCATCTCTTTTTCTAGATGGAAGAGTCCTAGTTTGCTTAGTTGTTCCTTATATGTAAGTTCTATATCTTTGATCATCTTTGTTGCCCTTCTCTGAACCTTTTCCAGTTCTACCCTGTTTTGAGGTGGGGAGGACCACAACTGCACCCAGTATTCAAGATGAGGGCAAACCATGGATCTACACAGTAGTATAATGATCTTTGTTTTGTTCTCTATTTTTTTTCTAATATTTTCTAATATTTCGATTTTTTTTTACTGCTGTTGAGCATTGAAGCTGATTTATTAATGAAAACAGCATTATTGTATTATGCTGTAAATGGTGTTATTTTGTTTGTGATGTTAGGGTACATTTTTTTCATGTGTCTTATTTTGCATTTATCTGCAATGAATTCCATCTGATACTTTACTGCTCACTGTGTCTTGCTAGTCTTCATTTCTTCTCAGACACTCCATATGTTTAGATCCCAAATAATTCAGTTTGATCAGTGAACTTTGGCACTTTGCTGCTCATTCCCTTTTCTAGGTTATTGCTGAGTGTGTTGGACAGTGCAGATCCCTGTAGAACTCCATTGGTTACCTTCCTAAGGCACAAGCATTTGTGTTCACCACTGCCCTCTGCCTCGTATTTTTTATCCTGTGTTTCACATTATTTACTCTATGAAAAGCCTTCTGTCTTATACAGTGACTGCTTAGTTTTCTCAAAATCCTTTGGCAAAAGACTTTGTCAATGGCTTTTTAGAAATCTAAGTAGAATATGTCAACCAGATATTGAGTCACATTTGGAACTCTAGAAGAGGTTTGTAATGCATGGTATACATTCATAGAAAACATTTTACTTCTTTGTCACGATGTTATATTTATCTTCATGGACATTAGTTATATTTTTCATTATGGTTTCTGCTGTTTTTTCTGTAATGCAGACATTAAACACACTGCTACATAGTTCTTGAATCTCATATTAAAAATTTGGCATTATATTTATAACCATCCCATCCACATATACTAAAGTAGTTTTAAGTGCTTAAGCAGCAAAGGTATTTCATCCTTGAGATCATTTAGAACTCTTGGATGATGCAGCATTTTCATTGCTGTCTTGGGAGACCCTGCTAAGATGTAGAATAGGAGCTTTTCTGTTCTGTTTGCTTATTAATCATGAAATCAGAGCCTTTCAGCGTTGCAAAGGAGAAGTCTTCAAATTTGGATGCTGGTTTCTAACTGTTTACTTATGCCCATAATCACATCAAGTTTGCATCCTTTTGCTTCTTCATAGGATGTTATACACTGAGACTGCAATTTGAATGATTCTGTTTTAACCTGAATTTACCAGTTCTAAGGTGGATTACAGAACTTGATAATGATTTGACATCTCAAGATGGACTGAAAAGCTCTTATTTCCTTCCTTACTGTAAGGAGTTCTGTGCAGGATTCTTTTGTTTGGATGTTTGATTGGCTTTCGTTTGTAGTTTTTGACTAACCTTGTTACCTAAAATATCTAAACATAATTTAATGTTTGGATATGTTTAATTTAAAAAAGTAGAGAACCCAAGCAATACATCTAGTTTTTTAAATAATCTTAAAATTCTTTCTCTGAATACTTCTTTACAGGAAAGATTGATGCAGAGGCTGTTAAGAAGTATGCTTACCTTAACATTGTGGGAATGGTTGGATCCATAGACAATGATTTCTGTGGCACTGATATGACCATAGGTACTGACTCGGCTCTGCACAGAATAATTGAAGTTGTGGATGCCATCATGACCACTGCTCAGAGGTAAATTGAGCATATTATACAGATTGATAACAAGTACACAGATGTTTATGTTTTTAAGTTAATTTTGAATAGAGGTTAGGTAGGTGGGGAAATAAAAGGTTTTTTTGACAGCATAGTTCAAGTGTCTGAGTTTCTTTTTTTCTTAGTAACTGCTTTTTCATCACTCCTGTTGTGGCAGCACTTCAAGTATGTGATCATAGAGACTGCATCAGCCTTAGGGGCAGACTTGGTTTTTAATGCTTTTTGTCTTTTTCAGACATAGTCTGTTAGAGAAGATCCAGACAAAAATAGCATGTCTTATATAAACTTTATTTCAGTAAGAATTAAGCAATTAAATGTTTTGGTTTTTTTAAATACAGCTGTATCATTACAGTTCTTAACTATGGGACTGCATCATTTACATTTCCAGTAAAGGTTCACATCTTCTCTTGTAGCTACCCATACATGTTTTGCAAGAGAGTAATGAAAATTACTATGCACTGGGAGATATATAATTTTAAATATATTGTTCAATGTGACAATAATTCTGTTTTCTTAATGTTTTTGCTGTTTTGCTAAGGAATTCTGAGTTCAGTAGCCGTGGTAAACACAAGCTGTTTCATGTACTAGGTTGAGTTAATTTGTTTTCTTATTTTTACAGCCATCAGAGGACATTTGTTCTGGAGGTTATGGGGCGACACTGTGGGTAGGTATTGTCTTCAGTATTTTGTGTCTTGTACAGGTACGATTATGAAAAATCTGAACCATGAAAGTTAATAATTTGTTCTGTTTATTAGGTATCTAGCTCTGGTTAGTGCCTTAGCGTGTGGTGCAGATTGGGTATTCATTCCTGAATACCCACCAGAAGAAGGCTGGGAAGATACAATGTGTGTTAAGCTTTCAGAGGTAATTTGTTAATATATTTCAAATTCCCTGATATCTTTGTGGATGTTTATTTGAAAGCAGTGATTAAAAAGTGGGATCAAGACTTTAAGTAAGTCTTTGGTTTTGGTGTCACATAAAGTTCTCTGTGATCTTAAACATTTCTTTTCTTACATTCTGTGATTGTTTTGAGGAACCATACGACCCAGTCTGGGAATTGCAAAATATTTATATCTATATAAATTTACATTTCCTCTGTAATTTGATGTAAGACATTCTACATCATCAATAAAAAGATATGTATGAAAGTAAAAGGTGTGAGAACACGTCATATATGAGTGATCAAATACAAGGAATGTTTCCTCAAATCCTAGCTGCTTAATGTAGAGCAATTGATTATAAAATTATGCTGTAAATCCCTCGTTTGTTTTTTTTTTTAACTGCACAAATGTGTTTTTATTTTTGTTACAGAACCGTGCACGAAAGAAAAGGCTGAATATTATTATTGTAGCTGAAGGAGCTATTGACTGTCACAACAAACCTATAACATCAGAGAAGGTTAAGGATGTAAGTGTCAACATCCCTGTGATACAAGGTTTTGGTTCATAAGATGGGGCTTGTTGTTAACAATAACATTTCTGTAGAGTAAATCTGTTCCTGTAAGATAGCTTATCACACAGTTCTATTTTATGCTTGTGCTTTATTATCTAAAATTATGTAATCAAATTAAAGGTCAATGTTTTCAGTGGCAATTAATTAGAACCTTTTCTTCTTGTAATACAACACAGCCAAAAGCATGTGTTTCATGGATGCCTTAATTGATAGTTTGAAATCAGCTCAAATCTGCATTTATAATCCTATTTTACTTTGTATAGCTCATAAAATTTTTAATATTGGTCTGTCTAACAGTGAAGTAATCTGGTGTCCTTTTGACAAAGTCTTGTCCAAATGGTTTCTTTGCTAAAAATTTCATTGGTGTCTAAGATTAAGAAAACTTGTAAGCTGAATTTTTCTGCTTTTTTTTAAACGAATCATTAAGAAAACAAATTGAGAAATAGTCATTGGTAGAAAGAAGCTGTGATACTTTGGCTTTACCTGGGATTTATCTGCCGTGTGACTATGAAGTTTTCCATAGCTGTCAGTTTTAGAGAAACCTTTGACTTCATTCAGAATTGCAGTTTCATGAAGTAACATTTAGCACTAAATGGTGTTAAGTGTACATGATGGTAGCATTTATACAAAATAAAGATAATGAAAAACCTACTGTATTGTGAAATTCTGTGCAGCTTGTGGTTCAGCGGCTTGGTTTTGACACCCGAGTAACCATCCTGGGTCATGTGCAAAGAGGTGGAACCCCTTCAGCTTTTGACAGAATTCTTGTGAGTATTCCCAAAATAACTGCTCATGGCACCACATAGGACAACTGCATTTTGGTTATTTATTTGGGGGTGGGATGGTTCTCTACCTGATTAACTTGATTGATGAAACTGTTATCTCACATTCACTGTCTGAATAGCTCAAATTCAGAATAGTGAAGTGCTTTGTGTGAAGGAATCTCTATCTAGGATGAAAATGCGACACTCAGTTGTTATGGATATAAACAGCCCACAACTGTTTCACCTTATTAAGAAGTGATATGGGTCAGCATGACTTACAGAGAAATCAGGACCATTTCTGTGACTGGAAGCCTTGTGCTTTTCAGTGCTTGCTTGAACACTCAGACATTCTCTTGCAGGCCAGTCGTATGGGTGTGGAAGCTGTGCTTGCCCTTTTAGAAGCTACTCCAGATACCCCTGCTTGTGTTGTGTCCCTGTCTGGAAACCAGGCTGTCCGTCTGCCTCTGATGGAGTGTGTGCAGATGGTGAGGTTCTGGCAAAAAGCCAATTTATGTTATTTATTTACTACAACACACTACCATGTACAATAATTGCCTGTTCTGATTAGGACATTGATGGAATGTTACAACACTTTTCCATATTTGGGAATGAATAATAAAGTTCATTTATGTCCTCTATGTGTTACTATTTATTTGCAAACTTAAGGATTAAGAAATACATATCTTCTTAACTTGTTCTAAAATTTCATCTCAGATCTTCTGCTTTTTTTGTTACAACAGATTTTTCAGATGCTTGCATCCATTTGTATGTCATACACCAGTTAGGTTTCTGCACTAAAACTGCTCAGTTTAAACTGTAAAAAGAAAATACATAATAGATATGTTGGTTTCTTTGTCCATGAAGGCTTTAGGTATTTGTTTCTCTTTTCTTCTTCTCCACCCTGTAATTTATGCTGTGAGAGGAACAGGTTCATAAATTGTGGAATTGCCAGTATTTCTTTTCTTCACTGTGGAAATTTATTAATATTAATTATTAATTATATTTATATTAATATATTAAATAATCCAACACCTCTGTTTTTTAAACATACTGAGTATTCAACTTGTTTTTTCAAGACTCAAGAAGTCCAGAAAGCCATGGACGAGGGAAGATTTCTTGAGGCTGTGAGGCTTCGTGGAAGGTAAGGCCAGTAGCTTATATCAGTTTATTTGCTGTAGAAAAAGAATTTGCTGAAATGCTGGCAGGTGACATTTTGTTTCAATTATTTTACTAACTGTATGGTTTTGTGGGTTTGAGGATAAGAGGAGACAGAAAAGTTGCTTAAATGGAATAATTGAAATTCTTACCTGCACCAAAACATGCAAAGCAAAGCAAACTAATTCACTGCTGTGTCAGACTAGTGACTGTTCCTAGGCTAAGTGGTCACAAAGCAAAGAGCTTCTGTGCTGTATGACCTGACTGGTAGCAGCTGTATGTTTGTTTATTCATGAATTTGAGGCCAGTCCTGTGAACTTGTTTGTAAGTAGCTGGTAGTTTTCCAGCACTAATGTTGTAGGAGGTAAGTCCTGTCAGGAGAGTGGTTTCTGTTTCAAGACATTTGATAATAAAATGCTTTCTCCCCAGTCTAGAAAACTAATTTATTAGCTGGATATTGTTTTATATTTTATGACTCGTATCTTGAAGAATTTAATATTTTTCATTGTTCTCTCATTTCCAGTTTTTGCCATGTTTTGCATTTGCAATAACAATGGTGTTAGTATTTCATGCCAGTTTTTAAAAGTTTCTGAAAAATTCAAATGTTCCTTTAAAATGAGTTTAAAATTTTACTATTTTATTTGCTTATCTTACTCATTTGTTTAGGAGCTTTGAAAACAACCTTAACACATACAAATTACTGTCGCACAAAAAGCCAGATGCTGAGCTTCCAAAGGTAAGGGGTTTCTGAAGTGTGCAGTGCATGTCTGCTTTTGGGATCTATTAATAACTCCCTTCAAACTTCTATTGTAGCATAGTTTATAAATTAAATATTATAAAGATGCTTGAAGCACACTAGTTTATTTTAGTCTACACTAGTTTATAAATAACATTTTTAAAGTGAAATATCATTGTAACTAGAAAATTGCTGTAGACAGTTTCATTCTGTCTCGGATGTACATCTGGTCCCAACTGTTATAATGTCTGGTCCTACTAGTTACTGTTTTACCCTCTGTTTCTTACAAGAACACGGGCAGAAGGAGGGATGATGTTTAAGATCTTAATTAAAACTGAAAATCTTGAGATAAAGGACGATTCTTTATTAAAAGAATTCTAAGCCTTCCTTTTGAAGGGTAAAACCACTCAAGAGCAAAGGCAAATTGAGGAATTCATGGGAAGCAATACTGAGGACAGATGCATCACCTTTATGTGAAATAATAAGTCGCTGTACATAATACATTAATAGACATTTGGTATCTTTGTAGTTCCTAAGATTTGTATGAAAGGAAATTTGGATTTATTTAGGAAGCAGACACTAAATTTAGTGTGTAAACAAATCTTAGATGTAATTTTTTGGGTGTTTATTAAAAGTTTACGAATAGTTCTGTTTGATCATAGTTGGTGACTAAGTCATCTCACTTGTTAATTCCTCTTTTAATTGTGGTTTGTGACCATTTGTTACCTTATTTACATAGTGGTGATGCTGTTACACTTTCTAGAAATATTTTTTCCAGATAAATAGTTTGAGTAATGATTACTGGTGATAACTTCTTAATATTATTAAGGAGCAAAATTGCATTGATATAATACAGTAAGGACCTAAGAGTGACCTTCAAGGGATCAAGAAATTCAGGATTTTTTAGGTTGATATTTAACATTTTCATTGGCAGATCAGCTCTGCTAGGGTGGTGGTTTTTATTTTTTTTTTTTTTTTTTTAGAGCAGTACAAATCCAGGGCTATTAGCACTGGACTTTGTATTTTTTTATATACTTTTGTTATACCTTCTGTGATAAATGACATTAGAAGGAAATGTAGGCCACGTGCAATTACTTAACTACTCTGATTTGACCATACTAACAAAATCTGTGTGCCTTCAGTAAAAGAGATTGAATAGGAATTAAAAAGTAGATGAAATGTGTATGTCACAGGAATTGAGGAAAGAGCTTAGCTGATCGGATCAGGAGAGCTAGCTGAATGCTCTGCTTCAGCAGTGCTTCTGCACACATTATATTTTGCTGTTTGTGATTACATTGCATTTTCCTACAATCATTTGATTGTACCAAAACCAAACCAACCAACCAACCAACCAAAAAAAACCAGAAAAGACCCCTGCATATACTCTCGTTTGTATCTTTTTTATCGTGGTTTGGGGGGGGAGTTGTTGTTGGTTTGGAGTTTTTTGTTTTTGTTTGCTTGTTTTGTTGCTTAATCAGATGAGATTCCATGATCGTTACTTAGTAACTGTTCTATTTTTGAGGTTTTTTTTGTTCTCATCTTCCAGAATAAAGCTAAATAACTTGTACCTGTTCTGCTGGACCAAATAGTTACAATTATCATCCAGAAATGTTTTAAAAACTTCCATTATCTGAAAATGTTTGGTGTTGGGAAAGATGCTAAGTGCTCTTGTTTGCTAACTGTTATCAGCTGCTTGAAAAACCTTGCCAATAGCTTAATTTTAAAACTTGTCTATTCCACTCTGCATTGTAATGATGATGTTGTTGTGCTAGAATCCATTCCTACTTCTTTTTTTTCTTTTGCTATTGTTGGTGTGTTTGCAGAAAAAAATAAATTTCTACTTTAGTAACATGAAGATGGTTGAATAATGTGGCCAACCTGGATGGAGCTCTGAGTGTCCTGCTCTAGTGAAATGTGTCCCTGGCCATGTTAGAGGGTTGGAATTAGATGATCTTTATGGTCCTTCAGCCCAAAGCATTCTGTGATTCTGTTCTGGGCTAGAATATAAGAACCTGAATAATTTAACTTGTAAACCAAATGGAATTATGATTTCTAATTTAAGAACAAACATTCTTTTTTTTTTAGTTGTCTTTTTTGCTGCTCTGCAACTGGGGAAATGTATCTTCACCTTCCAGTTAACTTCAAATTTTCAACATGTTTAGGAGCTTTGAAATTTCCTTACCTGCATTCCAGTATTTAGCAACTGCATATGATGTACAAATTCATCGTGGTTGAAATCAAAGTCCTTACTAGATGTTATTTTTATCTTGCAGACTAATTTTAATGTGGCAGTTTTAAATGTTGGTGCTCCTGCAGCTGGAATGAATGCCGCAGTGAGGGCTGCAGTGAGAGTTGGCATGACTGAAGGTCACAAAATCTTTGCTGTCATTGATGGTTTTGAAGGGTTCGCTAGAGGGAAGGTCAGTGTCACATGTGCATTACCAAGTGCTGTGCATCCCATCCCACACCACCACCTTTGTTCATGTGCTTGGAAGGTTCTGTCACAGCTGCTGAGGGAACTGGATCTGGAAGTGCTTTTATTTCATAAAGTTCTCTAAAACCTAGATTGTAACTGTATTTCTCAGCTGTTCAAGTCTGTAGAGTCATTTATGCTGTGTGTTACTAATCACATGCTGCAGAGCTACAGAATCAGTTCAGATGAATCCTACCTTTGAATTTGGTCAATGTTTAGCATATTGTAGTTTTTTCACAGAGTAGCAGAATTATCTCTGATTCTGAGCAATGAGTTGTTGCCCATGTATTCCTTTGCTGTAAGAAATTTTCTACTGGTGCTTATTGAGACAGGAAGCTTCTTTTCCTTTTTTAAGTTAGATTCTTTTATTTGCCTGGAGAGAAACTGAATGCAGGACTAATGATTTCTGTGCCTGGCTGGAGCTGCAGATCCTCAAACTTACATCAAAGACCTAGCTTTAGATATTTTTGCTTCACATTCAGTAGGAAAGGATGTGAAAATAGGATTGAGATATGAAACACAGACAGGGTTCATCTTGGTCTGGAAGAAGAAAGAACAAATGGAATGGAAAGGGATTGTAGTAATTCAAGAGAAATGGAGTTCAACTCTTGATACTGTTTTCTTTCTGGGCCTCATTTAGCTTTAGTGATGTCAGTGCCCAACAACTTGTTCCAACAGCTTTTCATGAAATAGTACCTAGTGTGTGCTGCAACTCAAGAGAAGTATTGGATAATCACTTAACAAAATCTCGTTTTTCACTTTTATTCAAAGATTAAGGAAATTTCCTGGGGAGATGTTGGAGGCTGGACTGGTCAAGGAGGATCAATTCTTGGTACAAAACGGTAACATCAATATTTTTATCAATCAATAAGATGAACTGTAGTGCTTTATATAACCACTGTATGATTCCACGCTCTTTTCTTTCCACAGAGTATTTTTAAGTCCTCAATTTTTGTACATTGGGTTTTTTTGAGTTTGTTTTTGGTTCAAATCCTTATGTTCCGACTTGGCCATCTTTATAATATTGAACCAGCTTTGAAGAGTGGGAGTTGGGACCTTAGCTTAAAAAGTTCCTGGGATCCTTACACTTCTAAAGAATTGGAAACCTGCAATTTCTCTACATTTGACATGATTCCTTACTGTTTGTCTGGAAGAGTTACTTGTATGGATAAATATGTAAAACAGAAAAACATTGTGTTGCCTGTTCACTTTGTGGTTTCAGCTTAGTAATGTGGTCTTATTGCTTCAGAGTCTGTAAATTGTTTTTATTTTTCTTTTGGTTTAATGATTTTTAGTACTCTTCCTGCAAAATATTTGGAGAAGATTGCTGACCAGATGCGCACTAACAACATTAACGCCCTTATGGTTATTGGTGGATTTGAGGTACACTGAAATATCTAATTTTGTCTAAGTAGCATAGAGTTCCTAACAAAATTAATAGTCTGTTTTGGTTTTTTTACCCAATCTTCATGTAAGGTGCATTTGACTCTATCTATATTTGATACACAACAGTGTTTTTAATCAGAAGTGTTGTCAGTGGTTCTCTGGAAAGGTTGCATTCAAGACAGTGGTTAGAACTGCTAATCAGATGTGCTAAATGGATAAATGAGATGAGATAGTGTTAGAGTTTTTTTGTATTAAAATAAATTAATAACTTTTGTAGTCTATATTATATCAATACCTAGGACATACTTGCAGAAGTTCTTGACTCTTAGTAGAAACTGCACTATGGTTCCTTTTTTAAGCCACTCTTCTCACATAGTGCATGTCAAAATCTGTAATGGATCTAGAGAGGAGCCTTTTTTCTCCCCTGTATTTCAAGTTTGCTTTGTTTTTAAAAAACAATTTTTGAAATGTTGATTCAGGGAAGTATATTGCCTACTCTTTGCAGAGAAGGATATGCTCATTGCTTCTTGATGAAGAATGTATCTTCCTTTCCTGTCCAAACTATTAGCTATGACCCTAATTCAGGACTATTAAGATTTTTACATCAGGAGTAACTACCTGAAGATTGGGGAATTAGTTTGTTTTGTTGAAAACCAACTTTTTGTGTCTAAATTATTAATTTTTGAGACAACATCTGTTCTATTTATTGTTTTCAAATGTATGCCTGTTTCTAATTCTTTCTTTTTTGTCTGTGTTAGATTTTAGTGGTTCCTTAGTGCTCTGACTTGCTGAAGTGTGCTGTGGTAGAAATGGCTCTCCCTGTGGCCCTTCTCATTTTGTCACTCCCAACTCTGCCCTTATTTTATACATCCTAATTTTTCACCTGATGCCTGTGCCCAACAGGCTTACCTTGGACTTCTGGAATTGTCAGCTGCCCGGGAGAAATATGACGAATTCTGTGTTCCAATGGTTATGGTTCCTGCAACTGTATCCAATAATGTACCGGGTTCAGATTTCAGCATTGGTGCAGATACTGCTCTGAACACTATAACTGATGTAAGTCTGCTCTGGTGTGTGCACATACTAACAAAGCAATTGTTTAAACTTACTCAATTGGCTACAATTGGATATTTTTGTAGACCAGAACTTTGGAAATGTGATCTGGGAAATAATCACTTGATTTAGCCACAGTCATGACACCATTTTAGAAACGAGAAAGTTTAGGATCCCCAATGCTTCCATTTCATTTCTTCTGAAAATACAAATTTTTTAAGTGCAAGATAAAATGGCGTCTGTTCTTGTATAAGAAAGAAAGAATTGTAAAGCTGAGACTTGGATGATCATTTGCAGTGCAGAGGGGAAAAAAAGTCCCCGTTCATAATATGTTGAGTTGTAGTACACCCAGCTGCAACAAACATTGAAGGAAAGTTGCTCAGTTGAGGAGAATCTTGGTTATATAACATCGTTACTCCTCTATGAGAATATGTAAAATCCATACTTCTCTAATAATAGGCATTACATTTATTCTGCTAATAGCAGATTTAATACAAAGAGTTGAGACATGTTAAGAAGTATTTTTTTTAAAATTAAATCCAGCAATACAATGTGACGTTAAACTTGAATGTTTAATCTCTTACGAGGAAGAAACTTCTCTACTTAGAGTGTTGTAGAGCACTGGAGAAAGCCGCCCAGGGAGGTTGTGCAGTCTCCTGTGGAGATAATCCAAACCCACCTGGATTGTTCCTGTGCCACTTGCTCAGGTGATGCTGCCTTGGAAGGGGGTTGGACTACATGATCTCCAGAGGTGCCTTCCAACCTCAGCCACTCCTCAGTTTTCTAATACTAATCTCAGTTGAACAGAAAGCATAGTCAGTTGGACAAAAAGAGTGTCAAGTTGCTTTTGAAAATTAAATTACAGTTCTCTTACCATTTAAATGTATTTGAAAATTTTAATCATGATAGCTTTTTCATTTCAAGGATTCTTCACATGCCACCAAACAAAACTTCAAATGCACTACTATAATTTTTTGGTTTTTTAACCATTCCAATATAAATAATTTTAACTTCATTCAAAGAAACCCTTCAGTTAGCAAGAATCAGTTTCCTAAAATACTGCCTTGAATAAGACTGTAAGCTAACTAAAACTCATTGACTGAATCCTTTATAGACAACTTGGGTTATAAATGTTGATGTTGTTTCCAGTTCTGGTAAATAAAAATATCCCTCCAAAAACACTGATTACCAACTAAGGTGAGTAAAATGATTGTGCATAACATCTGCTTTCCTTCTTCTCTTGTCTTCATAAACTTTGTTAACCAAACTGACTTCTTTTTATAGGTTATTTTGTGCAAAGGGGATATATCATAGTCAGTCCGTGTTACTTTCATTTGCTTTGTGTTCAAGTTTCTAGGTATCATTTGTTTTCATTAGGTAAAATGTTCCTATTTCCGTATTTTCAGTGTGGTAGTTGAAAACTTTTCAAAAGCTGCCTTTTTTTTTTGTTTGTATGTTTTGTGAATGGCTTTCTTTTGGTTGTTTTGCATTTAATTTTGCCTAGATTTTTCTCTGGATTAATTATGAAAAGTAATGGCTTCATAAGATTTATATTCAGTTGAGTGGAAAATTAAATTTGAGTTGATTTTTTTTGTTGTTGTTGTTTTTTGGAAGGAGCAGACTTTTTCATTTGGAAAACATTTCTCATTGCTATCATTTCAGTTTCTGCTCTGATTGTTTGAGCATGATTCACCAAAACCCCCAGTGAAAATACATCCTTTCATTCTTGTGCCATGCTCAGATCAGGTGCAGTAGGTGTGCCCCCTGTTAAATGTGACCAAATAAGCTCAATACACATCACACAATTGACTGTGGTAAACAAAAGTAGGAGTTGGACATGAATATCCATTTTATCTAGTTTATATATCGTTTTTATTCCTGTTACTACAGTTAGGTCAATAAATGCATCACAGTTTGCAGTGCTCTCAGAGCAGTAGAACTCTTCTGAACACCAAAGTGTCATCACACTTAGTTTTTCTGTGGTACTTTCTTACTTGCATGATCTGGCCTGCCTCTAGTAAGGTAAGTACAGTTGTGCTGGTAATGAGGGATTGTTGCTGTTTGGCATCATTAGACACTTGTCAGTTGTTTAAACTTGTCAAGCTGTGTAAAAAGTACCCTGAAACATTTGCTGATAAAATGTTAAAATTCTGCATTTAAAAAGAAAAACAATTTAAAACAGATGTACAGATACATAACTTCTGAAATAGAGATTAGTAAAGAGTGTGCTCCTCACAAAGGCATAAACAGTGGATACATTTCTCAATAACTAATTTAGGTTCTATAACAGATCATAGGACCTTTTGAAATGTTCAATTTTTCCACTTCTCTTTTAAAATCTTGGCTTCAAATTTGATTTATCTTTTGAATAGTGTTATCAATTTATGATAAACTGTATTTCTAACTTTACTTTTCAGAATATTAGAAAAACTGCTAATGACAACATAAATATAAAATATGTAGGAAAATCTGGATGTTTCTGCTTGAGGAGGATATGCTTAAGGCTGATATATATAGGCATACAAAGTAAACCTTTTAGGACTGCAGGATAAGAACGTGAACTTTGAATTTTCTATTAAATGAAGCATCACTAAATAACTATAAAAATACTATATTCTCAAGTATGTTGCTAATTCAGTGAAATTAATAGGATGTTAATAGGATGTTATGTTGGATATCAGGCCTCCGGAATGTGATAACCATGAAATGAAAGGGAAAGTTATCAGCTAGATGAGAATAATGGAACCTGAAAAAGGGAGAGGCTAAAACTTTCTATTGAGTTTCTTTGACAATCTGACTTTCCTTTCAATAAAGGAAAAAGGGATACAGACTGATGATTTGGTTTTGTGGGGGAAAAAATCAAGCATCTCCTGAGGAGTGAAAAAAGCTAGTCAGATGCCTTTAAGGCAGTCTCCACACATTTCCCACGGAAAACCTGCCTGTACCCTCCCAGTAGCATATGTGGCTCCACATTACTCTGAACTAGGAAGCTGAAAATTATCCTTGGCCACTAGCTAACCTGTTAATTTTTCATCTCCTTCAGTCCTAGTAACAGCTGATGTGGAGTAAGGGCAGTAACTCCATCCCCTTCAGTGGCCATTTGTATTTAGATCAACTTAAAGTCAACAAACAGTAGTCTTTGCTTGACTGCATGAATTTTTATAAAGCATCCTTGGTAATGTTGGTAATGGCAATAACCTTTTTAGTAACAAAATTCCAATAAAAGGATAGGAAATTATTAAACCATTTTATTAACATGGTGCAGTATCCCTCTATGACCTTACTGTAGTAATAAAAAAAAACAAACTAGCATAGCAGTTATTAAAACCATTTATCACTTATTTACCCTTTATATTTAAGTGACCATATTTTCAAAATATTTTCATATTTTGCCACAGTGATGCAAAGATGTTGCATATAATCATCTAATGCTCATGCTTGGTGAAGGACAGTCATGGGATATGTTGGCTCAAATCACTTGCATCAAATAAAATGGCAATATTTAATGCAAGTAAAACATATCTTAACTGCATCTTAACATACCATAAATGTAGACTAACCAGTTATGTTAGTTATTGCTCTACATCTCCCTTTAACTTGGTTTTCCAGAAGTCTTAATATAAAACCTTTTAGAGAAACTCAGTTCTGCAGATCTCCAGGAAGCTGTGTGATTTTACCAAACCACTGTTGCTTTGTATGTCTTTACTAGAAATAAATGTTTAAAGCAGTCTGACTGAGCTGAGCTGGGCCAGGCAATTGCTGAAATTTCCTGAGTGAAGTCTCAGCCACTCAAAAGGCAAATCCCAAATAAACCACTCCTATTTGTTGCCCCTGGCTGTACTGCTTCTCAGCTCCTGGAATCTGAAAGTGCCATCTTTTAGGCTGTGTTTCAACCTCAAACTGAAAGTATAGCACTGAGCTGTTTAATTTACAAAACATGTGAGAAGAGAGCGATTTTTAGAAAGTCAGTTTGCATTTATGCACCTACAGCCATAAATATCCTGTCTTCTCACTAAACAGGATCTGCTCTGTCTAGGACAAAAAGCCCAGAAGGAGAACTCTCACAGGTAGGGTGTTTTCCCATAATTTTCTTTCAAGTTGTTCCTTAAGTCAGTCCCTGTGCAGATATGCCTGGAGATAACCTCAGTAGGTATCTAATTTTGATCTGCAATAGTTTGCTTCTCTGAACCGATTTGAAACATCAAGAAAATGAGACTTCTGTGAACATCAGTTTCTGGGAGAAAGAGATGAAAAAGTAGTGTACTATGTAATCAGGCTTTCTGGTGGAGAGCCATTACATAGGCAGTTCAAAAAATTGCCACACTTCATGAGAGAGGCTGGTTAGTTTAGATTAGAAATAATTGGAAAAATGAAATGAATGTTTACTTAAAACAGCTTAAGATGCAAAATCTTAGCATTTATTTTGAGCATCCACTAGGAACACCTAATCATTTCACCATGATTTATATATTTTGTTGAGTTTGGAGTCTTTCCAAAGACCTGAAAGTGCTTTTCAAAGAATCCTTGAACTGTACTTGCAGACTTCATTAACTCATTCATGTGCACATGTTCCTGGATTTTTTTAGGTCTACATCCAGTCTATGTGCACAGAGGCAGATGTGTGATGTTGATAGAAACTTTGAAGGCATGGGTGAACCTTTTTCTTTCCTTTCTCTTGGTGGAAGTAGATATGTCTTGACTTTCTTAGGATAACATAGTTTTTTTTAAAGTGTCTTTCTTTAAGCATTTTCTTCAAGTTGCAAGGGTTTTTACTAGTTAACTTTCTGAGCTCCTTAGCATGTATCAAACTCTGTTATTTAAGTCTTTTCTCGTGAATGTTTTCCTGTCTAGCTTTTTGCTATCCTTTCCTATGTAGCTACTTCAGACCTCTCTGCTGTGCACACTTCACCTTTAGTCTGTATTAACTTGTACTAATCCTCTGCATTTCCTCAAAGAGCATTGTGCCAATGCAACCCCAGTGCACTGTTGTGGTATGTACAGGATATTTCCACTCCCTGAAATAATCTCACCAATTGTGTTTACTCGGGCCGATGGACAGCCACATTTACCATCACATGCCAGGAGTCATTAGCAGAGCAGTGCAAAGATGAGGAATGTTTCACTCACACTTGTACCACTGCTTCAGGCCTTTGAAAGTTGTGTGCAGCTCCAGGAGGCGCGTGCCAGCTTTGAGGAGTTTAGCGTTCCTATTTGTGTGTTGCCTGCTACTATTAGCAACAATGTGCCAGGCACAGACTATAGCATTGGTGCTGACACTGCCTTGAATGCTATTGTGGAGGTAAGACTGCGTCTCTTTTAAAAATTAAGATGATAAAATGCATAAGAGGATACCTAAAGACCTTAAAATGTCTGGTTTTCTTAAATAACTCTGTTACTGTGGTTTTTAATGGTTAATAGTTCAGTTTTCCAAGACTGATTAAAGATTAACCTTAAGAAAAAAACCTATGTTCTATGCTTAATTTTTGGGTACTCTCTTTTGTTCTTCAAGACTCCTGCATTAATGCTTAGGGTATTTGCTTTTACTGAGAATTAAATATTTTGCTTTCTTTGATTTTGTTTTTATCTTACGTATTACTTGGGTAAAGGAAGAAAGCACATGTTTTATAAATAAATGCCCCATTTGTTGGATGACCTATTGACTGAGCTCCCTCAGTAGAGCATTTTATGTACATGATTAACACTAGACACATGAATAATCCCATAGACTCCATTAGGCTTAACATACATAAAGTGCATATAAAATGCATGGATAGTAGAAGCAGTTCAGTCTGTCACTGATGTTCAGCTAAACAGGGTCAGAGCAGTCAGTGTTCTAGTACAATGGTTTATGAGCTTTTCCAGTCCTGTTTACTCTGCTTAAGACATAACACAGGGAACTGAGCTGAGATCTAATGCAAACAAATCAGTAAATCTTACCAGCTCTGAGTTTTATCAAACCCATCATTAGCAAGCCATATAACTAATTGTGAAGTAATTTGCTGAGGAAGTCAAGACTACAGATCCAGGGACTTGAGAAAAGCAGGTTTCTTTTCCTGCTTTATACAGTGTTCTTATTATATATAATGAGTGACTAAGCTCCAGTAGATAACTGGCAGAGCTGTGTCAGAAATGCAGCATCCCTGGTGAGAGATGTCCTAAGGTGTCATGTGGGCTCATCATGTAGCAACTTTCATAGGCAGGACATGGGAACTTCACTACTCCTTTAGCTCTTCCCCCCGCTTGTCTGACATTTATAGAGGTAGCGAAGTCTGCTAATTGTGACAGATGCACCTTCAAAAGTGGTGACTTTGAAAATACAATGGGGCAACGAACAACTGTATATAGTGCTGCTTCCTCTTAATTGTTTTTGGTACTAATTTAATTATAGTTTGTATAGATTTCAGTAATGCTTTCAGTAAAAAAAAGAAATATGGTTGCATCATTTGAATTTTATTGTCATTAGGATGTTTAGTTAATGCTAATAGTAGAACACTTCATTTGGTGTTTTGAACATTAGGATTCCTCATTAGGCTGGGTCAGTTCATATGAAAGCTCAGCTGGAATTCCAAAAAGAGTCCTCATGCCTTGTTTAGGATGTCTGAAACCTGCACTAGGTTTTTGAGGTTTGGCTTTTCCAGCCTGTAGTGTAGCAAATGAATTAATAATTCATTAAAGTCCGTCTGTGGTATTTGGGTATTTCTGTCACAGTCATTCTGAGAAAGCAAGAATAGTAGAAAGTTTCTACTCCATTTCTTGTATGGTCAAGAATAGAAACCCTTCTAAATACATTTCAAGTGATTAGTCTCATAGGCAACGACTGATTTACCTCCTTGCTTAGTACCTGGAGAATCTCAAAAGGCAGAAAATTTCATTCTCCTACCAACCTTTTTAGAAATCTTTCTTTAGAAATTTTAAGTCTCTCAGAATGGTGGAAATCTTCACGTGTGTATTTGTTGTCTAAAGACAAGATTGTTTTACAACATAAGTTAAACACATAGTACCTATCCAGTTACAGGCAGCTTTTTAAAAAATTAGTTAAATTCCTCCAGTGCTACAGTATTCTGCAAAAATTGTCATGAAACTGTTTGGAAGGAGAAAGTAAACTGCTTGGGGACACTGTAAAATCCAAGAGATGTAAAATGTAATTTTTAAAAACTGAACGTCAACCTAGACTTTTGTGATGTAGCTTGTTATGAAGATACTTTTCTGCTTGGGATAACAGAATATCCATATTCTGAATAAATTCATTTGAATGCTGCACTTCTTTGTGTAAGCACATAATATGCATGTATGCAAATACATAAAATATGTGTCAAGTAAAACATGCATATTTTTGCTAGCTTGACCTAAATACATGCATACACTGATCTTAGGTTTTAAGTGCATTTAACTGTATTTGATGTTAGAAGTTCTAGAGTTTGTGTATTACATTTTCTCATGTATCAGTTAAAGGTTTGTTCTGTGATATGTTAGGTATGGTTTTAAGGACCATATTGCTCACAATCTGAATTTCCACCTGAAGTAGTATTTTCAGTTAGCCTGAATGAAGTTCTGTTTTTAAAAAAATGTGAAATAGAAATACCTCAAATATTGCAGCACCTACAGTTACTCATTCAAAAAATCAGTAAGGCATGGGGATTTTTTAATGTTACCATAATTCAGGTTGCAAGATTACAAACTTCCCAGGCACTTTCATTTCCATTTTTATTAAATAGAACTGGTGTTGGGACACTACATCAGTTTCACAAAATTCTTTCTCTTAAAAAGTGTGGTATATCCTATTTATTTGTTCCTAAGACCAAGAAGAAAATAGGACCTCTTTTTTTCTCTTACTTGGTTTCTGAAAGGAAAATACATTAATCAACAACTTTAAAATAGCTTTGAATGGTAGAAAAATTCATTCAAAGAAGTGAGCTTGTCAAATAGATTCTTGAGTATTATTAAAACCTAAAGGTGGATAGTAAACTAGTTCCTAGGTTTCTGCATTTTCCTGAGTTGCAATGTTTTCCAAAGATTCCTAGGTCTTGCCACACTGGAGATTGCCTCTGTCTTTGTTAGTTTCCACTTCTCTTAGTCAGATCTGATAAATATTGGTGTTAATTATTTTCATGGAAGTAACAGATCTCCTTGTAGAGAACATTCCTTATGCTGGTCAGAGTAAGGTGCAAGTGGAGATTTCAGTCTTCTTACAGTAAGTATTGTACCCGTTAGTAAAAAAAACAAAAGCATTTTAAAACTGCACCAGTAGTGCTTGAAAGAATTACATTTATGTGGAAATCATTAGTGGAAGGTAATTGGGCAATACATGCTCAGGACTTAAGAAGTTCAGTATAGTTGGGAATGCAGTGAATTTTAATATCAGTACTAAGAAGAAGTAAGCTTTAGTAATGATTAGAGTTAAAGAAGAGAAGTTTATTCATACCGCAATTCCTTAAAAAGCTTCATTATATCTACTTATATTTGTGTTGGAAACACAGGTATACAACTGGCTAATAATGCCACTACAAAGCAAAATGAATTCTTGTTTCAGTATTTGCTGGAAGCAAATGCATGTTAAAAGTTGCTAGTATATTTTATGTCTACCCTAGTGTTCAGTATATGATTTATAAGAAATCCTTTATTGGGTTGTGCCATTTTGAAATTCTCTAAAGATTCAGTTTTTATAAATGCTTTTTTTGTTACCAGTAGGTGACACAAAGTTGCATGAGATACAAAAGAGTAGAAAAGGAGGGTTTTTAGTGCATACTCAGGCTGTCGTGTCTCTGAGCAGACGTGTGACCGCATCAAGCAGTCGGCCAGCGGCACCAAGCGCCGCGTGTTCATCATCGAGACCATGGGCGGCTACTGTGGCTACCTGGCCAACATGGGGGCCCTGGCAGCAGGAGCTGATGCTGCCTACATCTTCGAAGAGCAGTTTGATATCAGAGAGCTCCAGGTATTCAGCACCTTTTGCTCATTTTTAAGTAGATCTAAAGCTGTTGTATGAAGTATATGGTTCACGAAAGAAAAAAAACAGCTGTGGTTGGCCTAAAATTTGTGCTTGTCATGACAGTTCTTGTGCCATAACATGATATAAAGGAATGCAGACACAATCACTGTTGACAGCCAAGTTCAGCAAAATGACAAAAACAATTGTATTTGCCATTAAGCACTACTAGATGAATTGTTCCCTTTTTAGTCTTCTGATTGAAATTCAAATGAAATTATCAGACCTGGGTAGTTTTAAAATAAAAGCCAAAACCAAGAGAACAGTATTTTTTTATTATGGTAGAGTTATGTTTACAGGCTATTCAGGACAGGAACTGACTGGTATGTCAGGTTTATTAGATACTGACTCTGTTACCACAGCTATTCAGAGCATGTCTGGAAGTGTTACTAAAATAAAGCCCTCAGGCTTTAAGGATTATGGATTATAGTGTAGTACACACACCAAGCTGATATGAAACTTGTCTGCTGTGAGGATTTTATACTTCTGAGATGGTTAGTGCTAGCTGCAGTCATGAACAAACACAAAGCTAAAAGGATAGAAATTTCCTGAGAAGCACAGAGATGTGAAATGAATCAGAACTTATCCCCACACATTGCTGGCAGGACTGGAAGTAAGAGCAGGCTGTAAAAATGTCAGTGCCGTTTATGTATTATTATGTATATCAAGCTGGATGCTGTATCAGCATATAAAAACCACCTTTGAGCTAATAAAAATCTCTTACTAGAGAAAGATGTTAGTTTTAACCCAAGATGAATAGCCATATTCAGTATGTTATCCTGAATCTCCAAAAATCTTGACAATTTGAACTTGCACATAATGCTTTATGTGGAGTATTTTACAGAAGTTCTCAGGAAATGTAGGCTCATTAAAGTTGTCTCAGATACAGAGTTCTGTATGGATCTTTAAAAATACTTTTGTTTCTAGGCTAATGTGGAACATTTGACTGAAAAAATGAAAACCAGTATCCAGCGTGGTCTAGTGCTGAGGTAGGTAAAAGTAGTTGTAATAGATGGCATCAGTGAGCATTCCCAGCCAGGTACGCTGCTTGGAATGACACTCCAGGTCTATATTCTTTGATTATTTCTATAACTTGAGATTTTTAGAAAAGCCATTGCTCCAAAAGGCAATTCTGGGACCTGTCTTGAAGTTCGAGTCCAAAACTTACTTCTTTCTGAGTAAATATATTTTCTCTGCAATCTAATACTTCATCCTACTTTCAGTCTATTTTCTCATTGGGTTTGTCTTTTATTCTAGGTTCTTTCTTACTAAAGATAGTGTGTTGCATGCACTACGGCCTTTACTATAAAAACCCTAGAAATCATGAACCTGTTGGAAGTGAGTGTATGTGATCTGATGAAAATGTCACACCAGGATTACTGCTATCAAGAAAAGGGAAAAGACTTGTCATTCAGTAGCTGTAAAGACATCCAGTGCTTTAGAGTAAATTTGCTAACTATCTGGCCTTAATTGTTACAGAAATGAGAACTGCAATGAGAACTACACAACTGATTTCATTTATCAGCTGTATTCCGAAGAAGGAAAAGGAGTGTTTGACTGTCGAAAAAATGTATTGGGCCATATGCAGCAGGTAAATACAACCCTAAAGTTACAGACAAGATTATATACAAGTATATACACTACACTATTCAAGCGTTTGAAACAAGTCTGACTCAAGATTAGGTAAAAAAAGAGTGGATTTTTGTTTGTAGGCAACTCAGAAGGTTTTTTAGCATCAGGAATTATTGCAAACCCTTTTTAAAAATCTAGGAAAAAAAGCATTAGATCTTTATGAATTTATGAATTTTTATTATTCTCCTGTCTGTATTAATAAATAATTCCACTTTTTGTCTTACAATTAATTGTAAAACCTTCCATAATACAATTATCTGCCCATTTATATGTATCTGCCTCTTGAACCTTCTTGAAGAGCAGAGATTTCATTAATAAAATCTGTGCAGATGGGTGTTTTCATGGAAGAGACAGAAGTGAGCTACTCCTTTGGCCTGTGTTACCTGCATTGCTTTATCTGGTTGCTGGACAAAGGGAGTTCCTGATTTGGCAACACTCATCACCGAGGCTGAGGTGGAGGAAAGTGCACAGTCCCCTCCATCCTTCTAAGTGAGAAGTAGTTCTGATTCTGTGAGAGTTCCACAGGTGCTGAACACAAATTCTGAACACCGTAGATTGCTTTATGGGGTGGGACTTCTGGTTTGTTTTTCTAGGTAGGGGAAATGGAAATAAGATGTAGAGCAGGCCATTAGCACAGATAATTGATAAAACAGACAGCAATCCTGATTTGATAAGCTAACCCAGAATTCAATTTTCACACAGGGTGGAGCACCTTCGCCATTTGATAGAAATTTTGGGACAAAAATTTCAGCAAAAGCTATGCAGTGGATCTCCAAAAAACTGAAAGAAACCTACCGGAAAGGTGCAGAAATGCTTGGTGCAGTCTCTTGTTACTGTCTTTGATTGTCTGTCAGTATGTAGCACTCCTCCACTTTGCAAACATATGTTTGTTAGTCAACATCTTCCCATCTTGGTGTTTTTATTATTTAGTAGGGCCTTGCTGTGCTTCCTGCTGTGTGAGTATTTCCACTTGAGTCAGGTCAATAATTCAGATATTTCATCAGATGTTTCATCATCCTCTTAAACAAAAGAGCCAGTGTGATTGCAGGTTTTAATGCATGCAGGAATTGATGTTTGTATTACAGAACAACAGTTACATCTGTGTTTTTTTGTTTCATGCTGCCTTCATGGGAGACAGAAGGAGGTAATGTGTCATCTTTGGGAATTTTCGTAAAGCACTACTTCCTAAAATCTGATCTAAAACTGGATGCTAAAATTCAATCCTTTTGTTGTTTAATTGCACCATTATTTCATTGCTACTCACTAAAGTTGATTAAGAAGTGAAAATCTAACCCTATTAAAGCACTAATTTTATGTTTTATCATTCTATTAAATAATCAGTAGCTGAACTTAGGCTACTGTAAGTTTTTTGTTCAGTTTAAATACAGAAAAATAATATTTGCCCTTATGCATGTAAGAAAGATGCTGAATGACTTCATTCTTTTTAGGAAAAGTATTTGCCAATACGGATGACTCAGTCTGTTTGCTGGGAATGCGGAGACGCAACCTTGTTTTCCAACCCGTGGCTGAGCTCAAGAGTGAAACAGACTTTGTGTACGTATGCACTGCCTGGTGGTAAACACCTCACCACAGCCTGCCTTGCACCACTTCAAACAAACATTTCCCAGCACCTTCCTACTTTTGCCTTAGGCCTGAATTCTGCCAGGTCCACTTGGGTTGTTGCTTATTTCTTGCCTTTGTGCTTTTAATTCATCCTCCTTACACTTGAAAGTCTCTTGGTGAAGTCTGGGATGCTGCTGTCCTGCTAAGTGATGGCCTTTGCCTTAATGTCTAGAATTACTTTACTTGTGTCTCAGTTCAGTGGGGCAGCATTTTTGTGCCAAATTTGGTATTACAGTAATTTCATGATTGTAAGCCACACCTGATTATAAGCCGCACGTCCTGGTAGCCGGGCAGACCACGGGATTTGTCCATATATAAGCCGCACTTTTTTTTTTCTTGTTTTTTTTTTTTAAGCGAGGATCCATGTGTAACAAAGTAACAAATTGGTAACAGAATGGCGCCAGCGCGGGGTTTGGTGTCAGGTGCTCAAGTTGCAAACAGTTTTCATAGACCAGCGAAGCCTTTAAAGGCAGCCCCAGGCACCCTCCCCAGCCGGCTCTCACTTCCGGGTTGGCATTTCACTGGCATTTTTCCACAGATAAGCCGCACTATTGGGGTAGGCTGGATTCTTCAATGAAAAAGGTGCGGCTTATAATCGTGAAATTACTGTACATTTAATATCTTCTTTGGCATTCTATTCTTGATTCTCTTCACTTAGGGTCAGTGTTTTACATTCCCCCATGACGGTCAATGCCTTATCCCATTTATAAGGATGGTGTTTGCCCTATCCCCCATGTATTTCACCTCCCTGCTTCCCTCCCAGACACAGGATTCCCAAGGAGCAGTGGTGGCTGAAGCTGCGACCACTGATGAAGATCCTGGCCAAGTACAAGACCAGCTATGATGTGTCAGACTCAGGCCAGCTGGAACATGTGGCCATGCTCCCAAAGGAAGCTGAGACCGGAGCCATCTAAACACGCCACATTTAGATTGTTGTCATAGATGCACATTGTGAGTAACAATGCTTTAGAATCGTTAAAGCTTTGTTTTGTAACATTTAAATTATTGTTCCAGCACTTTATGTGAAACAAGACGTTCAGCTGTCACACAGATTTTGTCCTGTTTGTGTGTTATGTTTGAGACAAACCCTTGCATCTAATGGAAAACACCAGTTACTGATACTGCCCTTTAACAAGCAAGTGCAACACCGTTCTATGCACTCCGTAAGTTACTCATCTACTGCACTTTGTTTCAGAGTACTTACACCCCAAAAATAAGTGTAGATGGCTAGTTCTTGTGTTGAGTTACAGGATGTGCTTAATGTTTCTGAAGTGAAATAAAATACTGTTGCAAACATCACATGTGTGTTCACTGGCTTTTAAACAACTGGGGAAATTGCACTTGAAGGATTCTCTACAGACTCCAATGAAGGAAAAAGAAACTCCCCTTTACTTTCCTCAACTCTGCAGGAAGTTGTCAGTCACACCAGAGCAAGTGTTTTTCATTGCTGCTTCAGGATGAGGATAGGAGTTGGAATCCTTTCCCCTTGTACAGGAATGATAAAACTAGTTCTTGTAATTGGTAGTGGGGAGGAGCAGCTTTAGCAACTTCAGATTCATAAGGGTGTAACCTGGCCCTTGCTTCAGGTTTCCTTTTTCTCAGAGATTAAGGTTATTAGCATCCTCAATACTGATCAAAAAGGCTAACGACACTGACAACCAAAAATGTTTTCTCACGCCAGTTTATGTTAAATGGACTTTGACCACAAGGTAAAATACTAAATCATGGCACACTGAAATCTGAGTGAATGTTGCCTAAACTGTCAAGCTAAACTGAACTTTATATAAAACAGACTCCCATGATGGATTAGGGATTCGCCCACTGCACTGCACTCTCAGCTTGGTGGAATGTACTGTCACAGACTGCTCAGGCTGGAGGTGGCTTATGCAAAGGCAGCTGCAATTAGCACACCACAGAATGAAATCTGTCAGTATGAGAGACAACTCTTTATATATCCAACAGCGGACATGACTTCAAACAGAATGCCATTTAAAACTAGAGTTTTACATGTACAAAAATATTTCATTTATATAGTATTCATATGTGATTGGAGGTGTAAGGCTTCAGTAAAAGATGAAGGTCTGTCTTTGCCATGCAGAGCATGTAGTTCTTGCTCTCAAATACTGTATGGTTAGAAAATTCTTCATATAGTTACTATGAGAAGGGGAGCTTCTATCTGGTTTGGTGATCACTGTTAAAAAACAGCAATGAATACTTCAGGTGGACCATAGCACTGCTAAAAGTTACTAAAAAACCCCTAAAGCTGTAGTCACACAGACTGGCTTGTTTTCTCTGCATGTTCAGTTGCAAAGTCATCGTTTGACCCATGAGGGATCTTTGGTGATATCTGCATTTTCTGGGCCAAGTACAGCTTGACCACGAGTGCTCTTCCCAACTGCAAGGTACCTTGAAAAAAAGGAAAACAACCCATAAACAAGTGAGAAGCTGCCACATCCATTTAACCACAGCTCTGATATACAAGTGAAAAATACTCCATTCTCAGGCATCACGTCCTTTGTTACATTCAACTTCTGTTTTGCTCAGTCATCCATCACAACAATCTTTCCTCAACCCCATATCTGGCTGTAGTGGAATTCAGAATTCAGACACAAAATACTACAAGTGGAGTAGAACCAGCTCATACAGTCTACTCACACCTACTCATATAGTCTACCCAGACAGTTTCAGGGCCTTTCAAAAGTAAATCAAATCTCTGACAAACTCTCTTAGACAAAGTTCCATCTGCTAAACATGCAAAAACTAGGATATAATTATATCCTTTTCTAGGTTACAGAAGAAAATAGTAAAAGTAGTATGAAAGACCAAGGAAAGAAATCCAGTAACTTAAACATATGACAACTGAGCACAGACTTACTTGTTTGATACATCAACCAGGTTATCACTGTTGACAGCAAAAAGTTGTTCTCTGTGTGACTGCTTCATTTCATCTGAAATCCCATATAAGAAATGACCCATTCCTAGGGAAAAGAAAACAAAACCACACACTGCTCTGGTGCACTGGAATCTGTCACAGCCACGTGCAGGAATGAGAGCAAACTGCAATAGGAATGTGTGCTGGAAAGGAATACAGATTACCATCAAATCATCACTCTGAAGAATATCTAACTGAATAAAGCATCCTAAGTTAAAACTAGGGTAGTAAGAGTTTCAGTTTCCCATTCAGGAAAAAACAAAATTTTGGCATATGATTCTGTTTGTCAAAAATTGAACATAACAGTTGTCCACGAAACTTAGACATAATTCATTCTGAAGAGTGATGGTTCTTTCAAACGACTTTTTAAACAAGTTGCATTTCATGAAGCTTCTATTTTAGAACTATTTTTTTAAATTCCTCATCAGTTGTTACTGCAATGTGAAGGTTTGCTCACAATTTTGTACTACACACAGAAATCTGCATATAAAAGCGTTAATTTTTTGTAGGGAGTACTTGCCCACAGTGTTTTAATACTAAATATCACTCTTTGAACAACCAGAGAACTCCAAAATAATCACAGAAAAGTTTTTGTCAGGCAAATAACCACAGGGAAATAAAGGTGGCTGGGAGGATTTGAGTGAACTAGTCCAACCTCCGGCCCAAGGCAGGGCTCACTTCCCAGCCAGGTAAGGCTTTCACATCTATTTGCAGGGCCCAGTGACTCAAAAGCATGAAGGGACAGGCGTTCCTTGCACCAGTTCCCAGGCCTCTGAACAGAGCTCTGCTATTCAGTGCTCTGTTCAGATCTGTGTTCAGATGCCAAAGAGTTTTCGTCATCCCTGGCTGACACCAACACCCAACGTGCAGGCTCTGCTCTCGTGCACATCACACTGACAGCTTTTTAATTGCCCAGACCAAAACCAGATTCTGACAGGTAAATGCTTCATTTGAAGTGTCCTTGTTTAAAAAGTTAGTGTTCATACAAGCACATTTTAAAATAACACTAATCTTAACCTTGTAATGCCTTTGTGTATGGGCAGGAAACATATTTTAACTGGGCAAGTTTTGGCTTGAAATTCAGCTAAGAATGAGGGAGGCAGAGAAGTGAGGACAGCAAAGCTACATGTCAGTAAACTGAAAAGGTACTACCAATGCATCATGTGTGTGCAGATCTGCAAAAAAGCTAAAAACACCCTCCACCCCACCAAACAAGTGTTTTTAACTTCTTCAGAGAACATGTGCACAAAGGGCAAGTGACATTCACAGCCAACACGACTGCTTGAGTCAAAAAAATAATCCCTCAGCTCTTTTTGAATCAGAGGGCCAGTATTTCTTTAAATTTCTCTGCAAATAATGCTCTACCAATCTTAAATAATTTCCTAAATCTACCTCCATCTGACAGAGAGGAGCAGTATGAACACAAACTTCAGCAGAGCCTGAGTGGATGAGGTGAACCAATAGATTAATTGAAACTGCCATTCTCTCCCATCTGCCAAACACAAATTTTATCATCTGACACAGTTTAGCAGACTGTTTTCTTCCCCTTAAACATAAATTAACAGCAAATAAACACTGATAGCCCTGGAAGGATGAGAATGTACCTTTGTCTGAAGGAGCTATTGGTGCATCAACAGCAGCAAACACTGATAGTTTAGCTTCATCAATATCTTGCTGTGTGAATTCTCCAGATCTGGCCCATTCAACTGCTTTTTCAAATGCTTTCAAGGTGGCTAATGAATTTGGGTCTCTTGGAAGAAAAAGAAAATATAAAAATTATTACTTCAGTCTTACAAAATCAAAAACTAATTTCTTTGTTCTCACTTCATTCATAATTTACTATGCATCAAACATACATGGGGAAAAACAAATTATAAACCTGTTTTTTTTGTACAAAAATAGGTTTTGGGGTTTGGTTTTGCATTTCTTTTCCAGAAGAAAGTAGTGTTACAAATCAAGCAGATTTAGAGTATTAGATCCACAGGTACAGAAGTTCAGCTGCCTAAAAGTATGGTGTAGAGAGAAGTGGTGTAAGAAAAGCAGGTCAGGAAACCAGCAGTGTTCACAGTGGGCTCCAAAAGCACCACTGCCATTACTGCCCACAGCAGGAATATTTATGATATGCTCTATCTTCTCTCAGTTGCTTTTCTTGCCACACCTGTTTCTGCTCTCTGTAAAACAGGTGCCACAGGTTAACTACTACTGACAAGTTAAGGACTACTGCCAGGACAATTCCTACCATGCTGAAGCTTCACAGAAAGTTCAGGTTGCTCAAATCTCAGTTAGGAACCCTGACCAAGCACTGTGCCAGGCTGCCTTTGGGCTAGGAAAACATCTGAAGCCAGGACTCCATCCATTACAATTATAATACCTCCAGTTCAAATTTCATCTGAAAGTGGCTTGGTAAGCCAAATATAAGATAACTGCCCTGGACTGGCAAAAAAGAGGAACAGAAAAGGAGCAAGTAGTTCTAGCTCATCACCAGCAATGCTTTCTGCTGAATCTCTAATGATTTTAGCCAGTCACTTACAGGAAGCTGCATATTTTCAAACTCATGATCTTAGGGAACATCAGCATTATACTTCATGGTCTCAAACCTAAAGTAGTCTCAAATTTCCTTATTCAGGGCCTCCTTAACCCTGGAATAAACAAGTGAAAGCCAGTTGTACATAAATCTGATACTGAGACAGTAAACACCCAAATGCAGAGGTGCAAGAGTGGTTGCTACCAGCTGAGATAAATTAGGCTTTCCCAAAGACACAAACAAGAGAAAGCAAGGATGGTTTTATTAGGCAATCTAACTTCATCAGCATTGAATCACTCAATTTCATCCCTTTTATTTCACTTCTTGAAAGACTGCTACAATGAAATCAAAAATAAGACACAGCCAAATGCAGTCAGTGGTCCCCTCAACCATCAAGAGGAAAGAAATGCACTGTTACCTGTAGGAGTAGAATGTGAATATGCCATTGTGGCTCAGTTTAGCACCTCCACCATAAGCCCCTCCTTTCTCTCTGATTTCTGTATGTAGGAATTTAGCTGTCATCAACCGTGCGAGAATTCGAAGGCTGAAATGAGAGAAACAGAAGCAAAGAAGATGTGAAGTGAGCAGGGCATCAGTAATAGTCTCAACTGCCTCTAAAGAAAGCTCACCCAGATCCCCATCTGGAATGCACTGCTTCTTGTAATCTATGACAGTTACAGCAGCAATACTCAGTATTTAACAGCAGCTGAATAATGTCACATCACTCTAAGAGGGGCAGCAAACTTTGTTACATGCACAGGACTGTCAACTCAGGACACTCCAAGTAGGCAGGGCTGCATATTCCAAGGCAGGAGATAGTAGCCCCTCATTGCTTAATCTCAGCATTTAAAGGGCTGCTCTGGGCCCAGCCATGCAACAGCTGCTTCATAAAGATTTTATGACAAAAGAACAGCACATCATTTTCTATCAACTTTCCATTTTCTGCAGTCAGCCCAACCCTTTCCAATTTATTCTGTGCTGTGCAGTGCACAGAGAAGAGCCTTGATGTTCTGCTTCCCACCTGGCATAGTCTGCAGCCGTGTAGGGAACTGTTCGAATGCATTCCCCGATATAGTTCACTGGGAAGGGAAGTACAAAATGAGTCTTCATCTGGCATGGCTTGAAAGTAGGATCCTAGGAGAACACCACATTATTGTCACAGTTAGCAGCGGAGACAATTTATCCATCTGAGAACTCTTCACTTTTTTGAGAACTAGGAAAGTCTGCTAAAGCTGCCACTTATCCCACCCTGCAACCAGAGACATTTTGCTTGTGCCTGTTTCAGCAAGCCAGTACAAAGAATTGCCTTAGAAAACTAAAAGAGAGGGACACTATACATGAGCTACCCATCCTTGCACCCCTGCTTCTCAGTTCTCCAGATTTTGAATCACTACCAAGGAGTCTGGATTTAGCCATGGATTTACTTGGATGGAAACATGTGTTTGTAACTCTCCACTTGTGTCACATGTGTAGATGTCACCATATCATGTCCCAATCCATCCATTCTAGGCATTGAAAACAGTCAGAAACTGTATACCCACAAAAAAAGGTGAAGTATTTATGACAGCAGCTCTAGTATAAATTCCTCCTCAAACATCCCCTGCAACAGACTCCATTCTTACAACCTCACTTCCAAACTTCCAGTCCTCCTCATGTCTCTGGGTCTCTGCAGAGCTGGCTCCTTTGCATTTTTCACACATACATCTGCCTGTGTGCTCACTTCAGCATGAGCAGACCCTTACACACCTACAGTGCTGCTATTTCAGAACTCCCCATCCTTTCTTAAATTCAGAAACCCCATGCCCAGACCTCACACAACTCCGTCTGGGCCAAGCAGAGCAGTGTATTTACAGCACTGGTCAGTACTGGGCTGAGCTCTCCCTGACCCTCTCTTCTAAAAGTAGAGTTCAGGGTATGCTTTTCATTCCTGCAGCCAAATACAGATCTTCACTTTCACCTAATTTTTACTAATGATCTTCTGTCAGATGTCATTCACGTTCAGAATCCTTGAGGGAGGAAATCAAGGAAAGGAAGGGACTAACTGGAAGGGATGGGGTTTAATGGTTAGTTGTGGAACTGAAGGGCATGAATTATGTTTCAGTGCTGTGCTTCTGCAGCAGCTTAAGATGGACCATTACCATCACACAGCCTTGTAACACCAATATCCCCCACTAATAATGTACTTACATTAACTAATTTCCTTGTGATCTCCAAAGCAGTACCCATTTCACTTCCCACACGTTTCACTTCTGAAGATTTCTACAAGAGAACCAGTCCTCATATTAAAAGATGATTTAACAATTTAGACCAAGACTACTACAAATGTAAGCCCTTCCACTTAAACCTGTTTAAGGCAATCTTCAAACCAAGCTGTCACAAAAATAAGCAAGGTACACAATTGCTTCTTTGTATTTCCTAAACAAATGCCAAATTAGTTTTCTTCCAAGAGTAATCTGGCACTGACAGACACTAAGACCCAGATTAAATGAGGCCTATAAAGTTAGACACTATCATTTCACTCATGGGTAAGGAACTGGGAGCTTATTCCAATTTCATTAGAAATTAAGACAGATCTGCATAGTGACAGAGCAGATCCTTTGTCAACTCCACTGAATCAAGCATATTTTGTGCCAAATGTCCTGAACACCCCGATAACAAAACAAACTCATATGCAACTGAGGAACTGCACATCATGCCCTACTTGCTTTTGGCCAATATTTCAAGTAAAGCTAAAAAAGAATTACAGCTTTATGCAACAGGGAAAGGAAGAAATTCTTTCTCCACCTCCCATGCTGAAGCAGTAACCCCAGGGTGAGGCTTAACAGCGGATCTCCTGCATTTCTACTGTGCACTGTATCGCAGTAAAGACACTCCATGGCAAAACACAGCAGCTGATCACACAGATGTCTGGCAGATTTCTTCAGACATCTTCGCATGGACACAATATCTGAGTTCAAACTTTCTGTGATTGCACAATGGCACTGACATGATCAAGTCAACTGTATTTGATGCCTGAATCACAAGTGACAATTTCTCACCTCAATCACATGTGGACGAACAGGTTTTCTCTCTTTTTTACTTCTGGCTATGCCCTTTAGAAATTTCTCTACTTCTTTAGATGCTTCTGGTATTTGCTGAGGTGCTGCATTCACAGAACACCTGTCAAAAACACGTATCAAGTTTTTAAATATGGTTTTGTGTTTTCAGAGAGTCTTTTATCATTTGTACCGCTTTGTCTTTCTAAACATTTTCTATTAAATCATCAGAATGTTAGCAAGTGCTCTCAGGTAATCATTAACAAAGAGAAAGGCAAAATATTCAATCTAGCATCTGATGTGCAAAAAAAAAAAAAAATACAGTCCAATAGCTCTTTTGGCTTTTTTTTTTTATTTGACCTAGAACACTTTCAGACTAAAAGTTGAGCAGCAGCTGTCAAACTATTTCTGTGCACATGACAGGACTAGCTCAGTTTTGCAAATAAAAATGTCTCTGAAGGAAAATAATGCCCTCTCTTATCTTCTCTTTACAGGCAGCGCTAACATGGTTTGGACACTAAAGATATTTACCTAATTTATCATTTCATGCTTTAAAAAACAAAACTTTGCAACTTACTGCACTTCAAACAGCCCCATTTTTGGAACTAATGCATCTGACATTAAACACCTTAATGTGCTCTATTTACCTTTTCCAATGTATGCATAAAGCAAGTTTCAGAATGTCACTGCTCTCCTTTCAGGAGCTAAACAAAAATCCAACCAAACTATATTCAACTGTTACAAAACAATATAACAGTATTTGTCTAATGGGCACCTTGAAGGGAAAAATAAAAGGCAGATTTTTGACTATTTCTGTAAAATTGCACAGGTCACTTACCAGCTTTGGGCACAACTGTTACCTATAAAATTTGCTGTAAGTTTCTTATATCATTTAAAAACTGAACAAAATGAGCTACAGCTACTGCCTGTAAGCAAGGGGAATTTAAATTAACATTTCTGTAGCTTTTCCACAGACATCCCATTTCATAAAACCCCAGTGCCCCATGAGGTGCACTGAGAAAAGCATAATCACGGGCCATGGCCCCTCTTTAACCAAATGTCTCTTTTCTTTTTAGCTCACCTGATATTGTCACTGTTTAATAAATACTTCTTAATGCGTGGTAGTTTGCGCAGTATTGGTTTAATATCAGACATCTCTGCTATTCTCTTCATCAACTTCACCTGTGCAGGAAGGGAAGGCAGAAGGACCAGTTTAAATCAACAGGAAGAATTAACAAAAAACCAGCCTGTAACTCCACAGTCAAGGATTTGGGCCTTGCTGAAGGGCATTATTAACTTCTCACCTGATCCATCCCACTGAACATTTCCTGCAGCTCTCCAGAAGGTGTAAGGTTTTTGCTGGCTCTAATAGAGGCATATAAATGCCCACAATCTGGAATGCCATTTGACAGCTCCTGGGCAGTCTTCTTAACCAGCACTCTGAAATGTTCTTCCTCCTCAAATCTTGGGCTGAAAAAGAATACAAGCAGATCTCATGCAAAAGGACACCAATTAAATTTATTTTACTGAATCATTCAACATCCCACGTACAACAAAGTGCTTTTAAACTGCTGGTTGTCCATTTAATCCACTATATAGTCATGCTTTTGATGCAATACATAAGTTTAGAAAGACATAAGAGATAGAATTATGAAAATAAATCCCAAAGTAGGATCTCTATGAGGAGGAGAATGACTGGGGGAAGAATGAAAACCACAGCCCCAAAACACATGCAAACCCACAAAACAAACAAAACCCAATGTACTGTACTTGTTAAATATTTCACTCCATAAATTCATCATGTCTGGCAGATTTCTATCCAAGCACAGAGATGAAAAGAGCACACCCTGAAGGAAAAAAATAAACAAAACACAAAAAACCCTTCACACAAGACAAGCACAGCAACTGCCCGAGAAATGCACAGTAACTTTTCATGGAAGTGATACAATGATGCCAACCTAATGCTACACATCACAAAATCACTCCAATGCAGGCTGTGCTAACTGAAATCAGAGCAGACATGAAATGGGATTGCTCTTCTCGCAAAGCAAGCCTGGCAAATCCTCAATTTCTTCTTCTCAACAGCAAGCAGCAGTTCAGACACAAAATTTCATCTTTTACCCCATGAAGTACAAGTTCTGTTCTGGGGGGCACCTTTCTCAAAGGGAATTCCCTTAACTCCAGGATCCACTGGGAACACACTTCCAGCAAGTTTGCAAAAATCTCAAGAAATACTGCCAGAACTGTTATGCCCAACATGTAGATTTAATGATGCTGCCAACAGTGACGTAATACGTTAACAGCAATCTCTGTGTGTAACACCACACCATCCTGTCCCTTACCCTCTGCTTCCAAAATATTCTGGAGCACTCAAAAATAAAGTGACACATGCTAGCAAAGCACTGCCTTGGACAGAACACCCACATCAAGAACTCCCCTTGACAGAAAATAGTAAGTTACTGCAATTACCTAATTTGTACCTTACAAAAGAGGCAGGAGTCCTTTCACACACAAAGTTTTCAATGCACATTAGCTTGACCCTCTACCTGGAAGCCCTGACTGACCTTTAAGTACAGAACTGTTACTGCAAGTGCAACATCTGCAAGGTTATGATTAATTTACCTGTTCATAGACATCCAGGTGTGAATCATCTGGAATGATGTGTGGGCTGACAGACATACCACCTGTTTTTAATTCTATTTTCTGGGCTTGTTCCCTGTAATCAAGGGCTCCACATCCCATCCTGTGAAAAACAAGAGATTTGTTTCCCTTTTCAATATATGCCAAAACTAAAATCCATGTAGCATTTGTAAAGTGGTCTGTTTAGGACAATACCAATTTAGCAACCAAACAATTTAGGACATTATCAAGCAAGCACAATACTTCATGCCTTATAATAGCTTCCCACCAAGATTTTCAATTAAAGCATCCTGCTAATTTAAAATGCTGTATTAAGAAGCATGCTTGCTACCAACATCCTTAAGAACTACATTAACAACATCACATAAATTGTTCTCATTAATAAAAACATATTTCTCCCAGCCCAGGTCACTTGCTTGGCTCTGTGCTCCTTGTTCCCCTGTGATGGGGTCACTCTGTCCCCACATGGCAAAACTGCACCAGAAGTCCATTCAGGCAAAAACTTTGATCTCTGCTAGGCTATTTCTCACTTATAGAAATTTTCCAATCTGTTGAAGGAACACTTTTATTGACACTGGACAAAAAGGCAATGCAGAGACTGGTGGAGAAGGGGAAACAATTTAGCAACACAATTTAGCAAAACAAAGACAATTTTCTGCAGGAAATCAACTTAGCTTTTCCTTTTTATAGCAACAACAGATGCTAGAATTATTAAAGCCAGTATTAGTATTTTGGCAAGCTGTATTGCAGCCTGTTGCTTCCGCTTCTAATAAAACTAACTTCTCACTTGGTAATGACATTGCAGAAGAGTGGCACATATGGCTTGAGCTCCTCAGGAAGTGTGTTCAAGCTGGAAACAGCTCGGAAATAAACCACTCCATTGGTTGGCTGAGCACAGTACTGGACAGGAACTTCATCAGCTAGGGATAAAAAACACAAAAGCAAAGAATAACCAGCAGCTTCCTACTACAAACACACAAAAGCAACAAGAACACCTCATTAAAAATAATTTTATGTTAGTGTTGCAGAGACACTTCTTGTTTAAATTATGCACATTATAGTGAACGCTGGACAAAAGGGATTTTTCTGTTTCTGTCCATGGTAAGGTAATGGACACCTGGACAATTTGAAAAGAAAATTCTTCTAACAGAGGTCATATTTCAGAGGTAACATTCAAATAAAAGAAGTAGTAACTTGTTCCTGAACAAGCCAAAAAGATTTTCTTCCTTATTTTTGCCTTCATCTGTTCAAAAATTGAGGAAAGCAGCTTCTTTTACTCTACACTCTTCCTAAGCCAGGCCATTAGAACACAGATGTTGGAATTTTCACAAAACCACATAATTTTTTGCATCAAAAATATACAGTCTTGACACTTGCTGGTAATTTTTGTAGAAAAATGTATGTTAGAAATATACTACAGAACAGTATTTATCTGAAAAAAATTTGACAGAACTGTAACAAAATTCAGATCTACCATCTCCTATCAGTCCCTGAGGAAACCACTAGCAAAGCAGCGAAAAGCTTGCACTGAAGTTACGAGGAATGACAGTAATATTTTTTTCTCATGGCTCCTGTATGTTGTATTCTGTAAAAAACAGGTAGGGAGGGACTGAGATAAGGAAGGCTTGCTGCCCTAGCTGCCGAAAGTTCTGCAACCTGGGTAGGCCTTTGGGAAGTGGGGAGATTGTTCAAGATCACTGAATGTGCCAGCCAGAGACTCCTCTGACTGCAGGGCAAGGTGGGAGCAGCCTGCAGCAGGGAGCTGCCATCAGGAGCTCCTGCAGCCCTGGGAAGGCTGGGAGGCTGTTCCATGTTTTCCCACAGAAGAAACAGCGCTGTGCATCCATTGCCATGTCTGCCCATAGTGCTGGGCTGGAGTGGAGGGAAAAGAACAACTATGGGCCAGTCCATGTGCTGGGCAAGGGGCCACAGCTGGGCCAGCAGCCAGGGAACAACCCAACAGTGATGCTCTTTGGGACACCAGACAGATACCAACCTGTGAGTGTTGTCTCCACCACAGTGAAGGGGATTTTGGGCTCGATGTCAGACACTTTTAAAGCTGGGAGACAAGAGGTATCCTGAGGTTTGCTTTGAAGAGCAATTAATTCCAAACCTAGTAAGGAGAGAATACTAAATTGTCATTTTCAGCTTGTAGTGAAAGTGCTGTCAAGACCTAACACCCACTGAAATGATGCAGACCAGAAAAACTCAAGAGTCAAGTCTGGAGTTTTCTATTGGCAATTTTGCAAAAACTTTTACCAGAGCAAATTCTGCAGGTAATCATGTAACAACAATAAAGAGAGCACTCTTGCTAGATTCTCTTTCCAATCCCCCCTTCACAAGCTGTTTACAGTAACATGTAATTTAATCTTTAAGTGACACCTGCCAGTCTGTCCTGTCACTCAGTTCTGCAAGCATCGACCCAGACCTGGCAGATAAGCAGCTTCTTTCTAACCCAATCCACTCCAGTTCTTATTCAAGCGCTCTGTCAGAACACTGATGCAGTTAAATTGTTGTGATTACTTCCACATTTCAGACTTTCAGACACTAGCTGGTCACCTCTGAGTACTCTCCAATTTATCTCTGTAAGTAAAAAGCCTCCTCTGATTTCGTGCTCCCCTATCTCCTGTCACACACCAAAGCTTCAGAAGATTAATGCCACACTTTTGGAGGATTTCTGTGACTAGACACCACTTTAACAAAATTAGATGACTGCCCACAGTTTTCAAGCATAAGGTATTTTCCAGAATGAGTTAAACCCAGCACTACTTTCAGAGTTGGCTTTTTAACCAAAAAAATATACAAAATAAAATTACAAAATGTGTATTTTACAGGAGCATGGACCAGCCCTCATGCTGATAATAAACAGCTTCAAGGTACATGACACATAAGTATGTGAAGATAAGGTGCCAAGAGGATGGAGCCAGGCCCTGCTTGGTGGTGCTGAGCAAAAGGACAGGAGGCAATGTGCAGACATTGATGCACAAAGAAGTTCCAAGTGAACATGAGAAAGAACTTCTTTACTGTGCAGTGACCGAGCACGAAACAAATTGCCCACAGAGGCTGTGGAGTCTCCCTCACTGGGGATATTCCAGAACCCCTGGATGCAATCCTGTGCCACCTGCTCAAGGAGACCCTGCCTGAGCAGGGAGGTTGGCCCAGATGACACAGTGTGGTTCCTTCCAACCTGACCCATCCTAAGATTTTGTGTATTCGTTTTCCACTCAGTGACAAGTTAACATGAGAAAGAATAAACAGACTGGTATTTTAAAAGAATTTGCTTTCTTCTGCCCTAATGAAGACACTGATTACTCTACTTTTGAGTGTTAAAACTAATATATCAACCATATGCCACACAAATATACCAACCATACACTGCAGTGCAAGCAAAGCCCTGTAACACACAAACCCCATCCCTTTCAGAGCAAATGCTGTAGAGTGCCTGAGAAATAAAGATTTTCTACAGAAGAACAGCTAAAAAAACATTATACAAATAAAAATGTGAACAAGCAAGTTAACCTTTTTCAAAGATCTGTGTTTTTTCTTCTTCAGAAAGCGCATTGACCTTCTTTTCCAGCTTTTCTGCTTCCATTTTAGCTTGTTTATCATGGTAGTCTTCCTCTGGACTCATTGATAGAGTCAACTTGTGTGGATTATCCTGCAGAAATATATCCCAAAACAAAGCATTAATTCTGAAGGCAACTTTCTTGCCTCAGATTATTGCTCCATCAGCAGCAGATAAACAGCCTGTGCATCATTTTGCTTGCATGTTATCAAAAGTATCACAACCACACAAACTGAACCCCTGGTTTCATACAGAACAAGCTGCTGTGGGGAAGAGGCTGCTCACCACAAGAACAAGCACCAACAGCCTTCTGCTAAGTTTCAGTCTAGAGTCAGAATCCCTCAACAGCACACAGTGCTCATTAGTTTAATTAAATCCAGGTCAAACAACTGTACATTACACTGCAGAGCTACATGCTGCAAGTTTTATCTGGAGGGTGTTCTAAGATGGGGCAATTCTGTAAAACACAGCAGGGTTTGATTAAACACCTCTTCCAACCTGCCCAAGCTTGAGTGCAGAGATCCCATATGATGTAGAATGTGCATGCCTTATCCTGCTCAGAAATGCTTTACACATCAGCCTTGTGTAAAGAACTCCAGGCATTATGCAAGTGTCATAACTGCTGCTGCATTCTTCTTTGTTTATACCAGACTATGGAATTTTAATATCAAAATTACTCAAGCAGCTTCCATTTTCCATAATAGGAAAGAGAGGCCAGTCAAAAGACAGCGACCTCAAGAAACACCCATTTCAATGTAGGAGTCAAACAGCAACTGACAGACACCAATAATTTGGGACAATGTAACCAGATTCTGTTTTATGAATTGATCTCCTCCACGCCTGTGTGGAGAGACTACAGATACCTGACTTGATGGTTAGAGGGAAAAGCAAAATTCACCAGCCATAGTACAATGGCATCCTCTCCCTTGCTCCCTGCCTGCTTTAATAATTTCCCAGCACAAGGTTCAACAGTGCATAATCTTATCATATAAGAACATCCAACTATTCTCATACATTTCTACTGAGATGTGCCTTTGCCTCAGCCCCCTCAACAGAACTGTACAGTAAATGGCATTCACAAAAATACAGCACCTGTGTTTCTTCCCTACAGAAGGCAAAACTTTAACAGCTCCCAACTACCCCCAGACACTAATAAAAGTTCTCAGGAAAACTGATTTCAACTGATGCCACTGTCTCTTGTTGTTTTGAATACATAAGAATCAAAATTCACTCCAATCAGGAGTAAATCCAATCTGCCTTTCAAAACAAACAAGCTCACCAGGGAAAAAAAGAAAAACCCAAATAAAAACCACCAAAAAAAGTAAACAAAAAGCCAACAAAACAAACTCTGCATCACTTTTGCATTGCTATCGCTGCATTTTTTTTCCCTGGAAATAACAAATTCAGGGCTTCAGAACTATTCAGCATTACAATGTCTTTACTGGTTATTTTTTATTTCTGCAAAAACTCTGGAGGAACATATGGAGAGGAAAAGAAGAGAAAAGCACAAAATAATTGGCACTGACAGCAAAATTCAGACAGCAGTTCAATGAACATGAGAAAAACCAAGACAATCCTACTTGTAACCAAATCCTTTGCAAGAAAAGGAGATACACCTCGATATGTCAATACTAAGGAACACATAACTAGGTCCAAAATTCTCTGTTCACATCTGAACTTCTCATCAGGAAAGAAATGTGCCCTTCTATACGAATCATAATTTGATAAAACATTAGCATTTTATCAGTGTTCTATTAAATGACCAGCCAGACTTTTTTTTTCCACTCTGAAAAGTGGAAACCATTAAAATTGACATGTTTCATTTGAATATGTTGCTGTTCAACCTACACTTAGAAACAGGCAATATGGTGATTAAAAAAATAGCCTTCAGTTTAACTCCAAATACAAAATTGTGATTTAAAAATTAATACAAGATATCTTTCTGTAAGCTTGCCTACCTTGAAGTATGTTTTAACTTTTTCCTGAAGAAACCTGGGATTTTCTTTAAGACACTGCCTGAACCGAGAGACTTTATCTGCAATCTTCAGAAGCTCCACTGGATCCCCATCCAGATTCCAGCATGAGGCTATGTACTGAACGGGAAAGAATAATTAGATAAGCAGGAAAATCCATCTGCATTTCTCTAACTGACAGCACTCATGTTCCAAAACCACCTTAACACTGATACTTGAATAGCAGACGCAGAATGAGTAGTCCTAATGTAGCTTTAGGGGAGAAAATACTGTTCAGATAAAGGTTCTATTCCATCATCACCTGCGTCCTGTTCTCTCCATTCTTGCCTCTAATTTCACCGTATCAAAAACATCATTTTTTAAATTACTCTCTTTTTTGCATAGCTGTGCATATCTGGAAATATACTGTAATATTCTTTAGTCCCTCACATTAAAATTAATTTTTTCTCTCCAGAAGGAAAACAGAACTATGGGGTAGAGACAAAGTAGCACGTACATGATACAGTTTTATAGCAGATAGATTCAATGATTTATAAGAAGGTGACTCAAAGATGTAAAGTAAAACATGTAAATTAAATCTAATTTAATAAATTAGATGAGACTTTGGACAAATACTAAATAACCAGAAATATCCCCAGGATATTTATTTTCTAATTTGAGTTTGCTCAAATTGCTATTGAAAGCTCTCCAAAACATCACAAGGACAAGATACCAGAAGTTTCTCCATTTCTACTCTGCGTGAATGGGAAAAAAAAACAAAAAGCAAAGTATAAAAATCCCAAGACATATATTTTTAAAAAGTCTTTTAAAGACTTTATATAGAGAACAAATGCATCCTAACTGTCAAGTCCACCTTCTCTTTTCTAACTTCTTTAATTACAAGCAGCGTCATAAGCCTTCAGCATTTTTCAGTAATAACTATTTTTATCTATTTTGTGGAAATTTCCTAATATGATACAAAGCACAGTCCTCTTTTAGAACATGTTTGAACTAATTCTCTTGAAATTAAAGTAGTCATTCCTTATTTGAGGCTGCTGTGGGGTCATTACAACAGTTCAGTCCTGGTTCTTTTAGTCAGCCTGAAAGTTTAACCATGTATGTAAGAGCTTTGTCCAAGCAGTTTTTGAACACTGACAGGCTTGGGGCCATGACAACTTCTTTGGTGTCACAGTTCACTCCTGGCTGGCAGCTCAGCACCACAGAGCCACTCACAGCAGCATGTGAGGGGAGGATCAGAAGGGTGAAAGTAAAGGAACTCATGTGTTGAAATAAATGCAGTTTAACAGGTAAAGCAAAAGCTGTGTGCAAGCAAAGCATGCCAAGGAATTCATTCCCTGATTTCCATGGGCAGGCAATGTTCCTCATCCCCAGGACAGCAGGGCTCCATCATACATACTGGTGACTTGGGAAGACAAACACCATCACTCCAACATCCCCTCCTTTCTTCTGCCCTGAGCTGCCACTGCTGAACATGGTGTGGGACAATCCTGGGGTCATTTGGGGTCAGCTGGCCCTGGTGTCCCCTCTCAGCTCCTTGCCCATGGCTGGTGGGGTGGGGGACAAACAGAGAAGGCCTTGACGCTGTGCCAGCATTGAGCAATAATGAAAACACCTCTGTGCTATCAGCACAAACCCAGAAGACACCCCTTTCCAGATACTGGGAAGAGATTTAACTATCCCAGCCACGTGGGAGAGCTTGCTCCAATGTCTGACCACCCTCTTGTGAACAGCTTTTTCCTAACATAAAAACTGATGTCACCTATCTTGACTTGCACAGTCCCACCAAACATCCTTCATCATTAGATTGGAAAAATATGGATTTGATAAATGGACTATTGGATAGATAAGGAATTGGCTGGATGGTGACATGGAAGTTGCATTCTCATGGCTAGCATCCAAAGGGGATCAGTAACAATCACTGCCTGTCCCTCAGGGGTCTGTACTGGGTCCAATACTATTCAACACCTTTATTAATTTCACAGTGGCACTGAGGGTAGCGGATTTGCAGGTGACACCAAGCTGAGAGGTGTGGTGGACACTCTGGAGGGAAGGGATGCCATCCAGAGGGACCTGGACAGGAGGAGTGCATGAACTTACATGAAACTCATGAAGTTCAAACAAGGCCAAGTGCAAGGTCCTGCACTGGGGCTGGGGCAATGACCACTAATCAGTACTAATTAGTGATTTAAGGTTTGAAAGCAGACCTGTAAAGAAGGGCTTGGGGATATTAGTAGATGAGAAATTGGAAATGAGACCATCAGGCGTGCTCCCAGCCCAGAGAGCCAATTGTATCCAAAAGAATCAGGGCCAGCAGGGCAAGGGAGGTGATTCTGCCTCTCCACTCCATTCCCATTAGACCCCACCTGAAGCACTGTACACAGCTCTGGGGCCTGCAGTGCAAGACAGACATTGACTTGTTAGAGTTGGTCAGAGGAGGACTAAAAAAATGATCTAAGTGCTGCAATGCCTCTCCTACAAAGGTTGAGAGACTTGAGGCTGTTCAGCCTGGAGGAGGAAGGGGCTTTGGAGAGACTTCACTGTGGCCTTGCAATACAAAAAGGGGGTTTATAAGAAGATAGATTGTGAACAAATCCCATACAGACAGGACAAGCAGCAATGGTTTTAAACTAGAAGAGGGGAGATTTAGATTGGATATAAAGAAGAAATTCTTTATTGTGAGGGTGGTGAGACAGTGGAACAGGTTGCTGACAGAAGCTGTGGGTGCCCCATTTCCTGGAAGTGTCTGAAGACGTGTCAAAAGTGCTCTGAGTTACTGGATTTAGTGAATGATGGTCCTTGCATATGGCAGGGAAGTTGGAACTGGATGATCTTTAAATGTCCCTTCCAACCCAAACCATTCTATGATTCTGTGATCACTTCAGTTATAACTAGGTCCCTCTTCAAAGTCAACTTCTAAAATATTACTTCAGGGAAACAAACTGAAACATTATCTACTCTACGGGAGTATGAATACTAAATGCTTCAAGACTGGTCTTGAAAAACAAGAAATATTCAAGAGCTTTCTTTTCTAGAGTGAAGATATAGAAGTTGACTCAATTTCAAGACCTAAAAATGTCGAGGGATAAAGTTATATGCATAAATATTTCTTCAGACAGAATTACTCACAACATTTGAAGACATGCCAAAAAGTACTGACTAATAAAGTCAGGCATATTTTGCCAGATTTACCATTAAACATGACAGGCACTTAAACATCCACAATTTCCCTATTTGGCTGCATGGCAATCTGATTTGAAACAGCCTTTGTTTGTGCTCTCCCATTTACAAATTTCCTATTAATCCAGAGGCACTTAAACATCCACAATTTGCCTATTTGGCTGCATGGCAATCTGATTTGAAACAGCCTTTGTTTGTGCTCTCCCATTTACAAACTTCCTATTAATCCAGGGCTCTGCTTCTTTGCCTAACTCTACAAACCTAGGAATGAAATCCTGCTCATGCAAAGAGTATGTATCACCTGAGAAACAGAAAGAAAAAGAGCCATGACGAAGTGAAGCTGCTGCAGAGCAGAAAGGAGCAGAGGAGAAAGAATGAGTGGCTGCAAGAGACCCTGATTTCCAGTGACTGTGACTGCAAATACCACACCTCGCTCATTGCAAATATAAGATGAATTGCAGACTTCTTTAAGACACAACATTCTGCTGAGGAATGGATTTTCTCTAACAGTTTGGCATTAAAATTTGAGGCTAAGAATTACATTAGTGTATATTTCCCCTTGTGAATCTAGAAATCCTAAAGTGCATAGAAAAATACAGTCCTTCTATTTGGCTTTTAGAAAATATACAGGCATCTAGCCAAAACACACAGTTCCCAAAGCCAGTATGATATGCCACTCACAGAAGTAACCAGTGCTACTACAATCAAAGCTGCTACTCAGGCAAAGACAACAGGCTCACTGCCTAACTCCTACAGTGGGAAGTTCACAGACAGTCTGACAGCTACTGAAAAAAAAAAAAGAAGAAAGATGTACACAGCATGACAAAGAAGGAGCCCTTAAGTGGAAAGCTTTATCTATTGGGAGCTGTCAAAATGATCGTGCATTTTATAAAGACATAGATAGTAGATTTTTTTAAACTGTTCTTAAAAAACCCACACACACAGACTTACAGATGTCAGGGCAAGTCCAAAACTCGTAGACTGATGCTTCAACTGTATTTCAATTTTGTGAAGTAGAGCTTCAATCCTATCTTCCTCAAATCCTTTCCTTTGGGAAGAGAGAAGGAAATCATATCCATTAACACTGATCACTTTCAGTGAAGTCATGAAAATGAATTATTAGATTGATAAAGGAAGCATTACAACATAACATCTTTCACACTGAATTAAAATTGATATGAAATAATCTAATCATGCTGTGTCATTTAGAGAAACTGAACTAACATCATTAAACTCCTGAAGGTTACACTGATGAGAACAAGCTACAATAAAGGAAGTAACAGACACAAGTTTTAAGAGTAATGAACAATATTACTTCTGCTTTGGAGCTTTTATTGTAACATAACTAGATTTTTAAGGCATCTTATATACAAGTCTGTATTATTACATGTCTACATATTATTATATTAACTAAGAGTATTCTTAAAAAATTTAGCATTACTCACGCAATAACTTCATCAATTGTTCTATCAATTATTTGTTTCACAGTACCAATGTCTCTTTCAGCAATACCCTGTAGACCCACACTGAAATACGCTTCTCTTGTTGAGCCATTAAACCTAGAGTAAAACATAACCAACTCAGTGACAAGGACCAGAACTTAAGCATTAAAGCTGCCAACAAAGGCAGGAGAAGAGAAAAAAAACACCACATTATTTCCACATATAAAAGCACACAAGATTTTAAAAAGCTACATAGAAAGTTAAATAATTACCAAAGAGGCAAGAAATGAAACTTAAAAGCCATTTTTTGTTCAATTACAGTAGTAGTAGTAGTCACTGTTAAGAAAACCTACAGCATATGGTTTTAGAAAAAGAAAAACAGCTACAGAAGTAAAGCTGGTATTTCCCATTCATCTGTATTTCTTTCAAGTAAAGAAGTCTCTTTTTAGGGTGAAAGTTTTAGCTGCATGTAACACCAAACACATACATTCTACTTAAGCAGGTGAGTGGAACAGTACTTCTAAAGCAGTATTTGTAAAGTGGTTAAGGTGAGTTTTCCATATTTGCTGCAATTATTATCAACTACATTAAAAAAATTGTAACAGTAAAGACAATTTTGGCCAAGCTGTCAGGCAGGGTTAATCAGAGAGCTCGTCTTTAGAGAGACAAATTGGCACATGCAGAAATACAGAACACCTAGCAGCTCAAACCAAAGCTAACAAACATATACCAATAGGTCTCTATTACACACTATTACAGAAAAAATTCAATGGTAGGCTCAGCCACGGGATTCTGCAATACTCATCTCTGGACTCAAACTTATTCTTGTAGATTCACTGACTACAGTCACTAAAGCAAATTAAAGCCAGCTCACTGAACAGTTCAAATCCCAATCAATCCAGCCAAACTGGAAAAGGACCACCTGACAAAAAATACATAATCCCTACTGCAGTGACTAAAGACAGATTTCTACTGCCATACTCTGGAATATTAACATGTCTGTGTGGCACTGGCATGCATGACACAGGACTTGCACAAAGCCAATTACTTAATGTAGAGATAGGTCAAGCCAGAGTAAGACATTGAAATCACCGGTGAGCATAGTAAGGTTTTCCACTCAAACACCTGAGAAAGTTATTGGAGAAAAAGGCATCATTTTTGTCATCCTCAAATCTAAAACTCAGTCAGATGAACCATGCCTGGAAAGCACTTCCTTCTTTGTGCTGACAAAAAAGGCAAAATGTGATGAGCAGCTGAGCCCAAGCTCACTGCACACAGTGCGCCCACCCTCAGCCTGCAGTGTACAGCAGGCTCAGGAAATGGGCTGGGAGGTGCAGCTGGAGTAAGCTCAGCTGAAATACCTTTTTGTAGTGACCCTGAGATTAGCTCACATGGTTAGAGCATAGTGCTAATATCCCTGAGAAAGTGGGTTCAATCCCTGCATGGGCCATTAACTTAAGAGAGCTGGACTCGATGATCCTTGTGGGTCCCTTCCAACTAAAAATATTTTATGCAATATTCTGTACTGAGGTGATGGCAATTTAATAGCACCTGATTGCACAAAGGCACATTTGTGACAAACCTACCTACTATTAATCCACAGAAGTAAGGCTACATAGTTACAGAGAAGAGCTCTCAAACGCTTCTGAGTAATACTTAAATGTCCACGATGAAACACTTACTTAAATTAAGGCACTGAAGGTACTCCCTATTTTACTCCATCTGTCCATTTCTATGGTTCATAAGCTGTAAACAATACAATTTAGCTTCTAACCAAGTACTCTGATGAGGCAAAAGTTACATCTGAAAATGCCTTCCAGCTGACCAGGAGAAACTCTCACGATGTTTTAATATTGAAATAATACTACTCTGGTGTAAATTGCCTGTATAAGAGACGGGTTCTTCCAATTCAAAAGTGCTTTTTTATGTTTTCTAACACTGCTTATAGTGATGAAATGTGAAATGCAACACTTACCCAACATCAGGAGAAAAATCCGTACCAACACCAGACTCAATTAAGGCTTTGTAAAAAGGAGAATTTGGCCCATCAACCAGCAGTGAAGACAATAGGCTTAGGGTGAAAGTTTCAAAAGTGTCTGTAATACTGAAGAAAAACTATTAGCTCTTAAAAAACGTATGTGACACCCAGTATCACTATTACAAAAGAACTAGAAAACAAACAAAGACAGAACAAAGCAGAAGTAACTGTCAGCTGTGAACCCCGCATCAGACCTTAGGGAAATAGGAGAGCTCTGCATCTTTTCACTTGTTCTAACTACCAGGAAAGCAATTTAACTTGGGCTGCAAGGGGAGATAAGCTAGTAGCAGGGTCACACAGAAGAGCTTGAACATGACAGGGAATTGAAAGGAAGACAGTGTTTTCAAATGTCTCATCCACTGAATAGCTCTGTAAAGTAACACCCGACTTTTCTCGTAAAAGAAACTAAACTTTTTCTTTACTAAAGCAGGATTGATTTATTTCCCCATGGCAATATTTTCTTTAGAGATGACATTTATCAAGAGGGACTGGTGACAAAAAACATGCCTGCACCTTGCTTAAAGTTCTAAAGGAACCTTTTATTCAGAATTTCATTTTGACATACTTACTCTGTCAACAAGTAGCTGACGCTGACAGTGGTCTGCTTGGAAGGATCAGCAGCAAAGGAGTCTAAGCCACATGTTACTCTGTGTTCTCTCTATAAAGTACAATAAATGATACACTAAAATCAGAGAAGAAAGTGACTTCCACCTTCACAGCATCACATTTCCAATTATTTTAAATAATTTTACAGATGCTCATGAATAAATTCAAGATCCATGAGCAAACACACAAACACATTATCTTGAAAAATATGAGGGGCATCTCAGTTTTTAGAAGTGGGCAGTATAGGAGAGGTTGAAGAAAATCTGGCCAGAAATAACATTCTGAGCTGTTTCTGAAAAAATATTTATACCTTTGGACAAGCCAGCGAGGAACAGAACATTAAAATTATTCTTGACACCAATGTTTGGGATATTAGATACCATTAGAAACCATATTTCCTGACACTAATTATCAGTATGTCTTCCATTAGCCCTAAATTCTTTCCATTAATAAGTGCTTCAGTGCTTCAAATGACAAGGGACTCAAAAATTGGAAATAAGAGAAACAAACAACTGCAGGCAAGCATTATGTTACTGAAACTCAAAAGTAACTGCAGTTTGACCCCCATGAAATCAAGCACAGAAATACTTCAGCTCATTTACACATTTCTAAACAAGAGTAACTCCAGCAGGTTAGGTTAAAATATTAACCTGGAGGATTTTTGGGTTTAGTGGTTTTTGTTTGTTGGTTTTACTTACAGGCTTCTCCCAGAGTTTCTGTTTTGGGATGTCAGTGTTTGACTCAATTCTTTCAAATTTTACCAATGCTTCCTCGTGTATTTGCTTCAGATGTTGTTCCAGTGGAAAATTGCCATAAGTGAAAAATCTGCATTTCAAATAAAATACTGGGATTAAGCATTTAATATGAAATTTACAGTAGCTACTTGTACTGTACTCTAAACATCATGTGCTTATCATATTCTGTTACATCTGAAGTGGAAAATTGTTTGGTGGCTCTTCAGCCTATGCAACAGATCTAAAACTCATAGATCTCTCGATAAAATTTCACATTTCTCAGCTTGTAGGCCCCAAAACACCTTTTCATTATGTTCAGATTTATTACGTTCAAATTTGTTCAGTCACAAGGAATATACAATGTTCCAGAAAAAAAGTATTAGTAATTGAAGACAGAAACCCAGTGCTCCTAAGTTACAGAGGACAAAATTCTTACGGTCTTCACACCTAAAGTATAAAATACAATGACCCATGTCCTAGGTTCTGTCTGTCTGTAAAAACATGGCTGGGTTCCATGGGTCACTCCACTAAACACATTCTGATAAACTAAAAGACTTCCACGGGACCAAACATGAGCACAAGCTATGCTTCAGATAAATCTCATCCCCTGATTAAAATCTCAGCACCAGTAGAGCAGAATACTTGGGGTGATGAGGAAAAAAAAATCAATGGATTGTCACTGTCGTGACACAAGCTGATGTTCTACAAGTGAATTAATCAGAATAACAGATTGGCCACAAAATTAGTACAGAAGAATTAATTATTTTCCTGCATGTAACTTTCAAACTGACTTCCAGTTTAAATACCTTATTAATACCAACCAAATCAAATGACTATCCATTATTTAGAATTCACTACAGTAATAGGTGATGCAGGAGGAAGTGAAATAATTCCCTTGTAACTTCTAACTTAATCTGTGTTACTCAAAGAGGGCAGGAATCTCTATTCCTAGAATAAATTTATTAAATTTATAGAATAAATCTATGCTACTTGTATCTTAACTCCCTAACATTATTGCTAAATACTTCTTAGTACGTTCCTTTTCTCCACAGCTCATATGAGTTAAGGTCAGGCAAACAGATACCTGAGAAAAATCAGCCACCTTTCTTTCCTGCTTTCAATTCACTCTTCACTGCTCTTTCTAGGAAAAAATTCCAGCTGTTCTAGCTGCTGTAGGGCACAGGTTG
>VRYO01002734.1:11624422-11644580 GCA_009812075.1 Sialia sialis
CCTGGAATTGCTTGGATGATAATGTGTGGCGTGGAACTGCTTAAGCTGCTCCCATGTAAGGTCAGGAATACATAATGGATCTCCACCAGAAATTACACCATAAGTGTGATCAGGAAGGATTTTGTTCTGCAGGTGCTGTGCAAATATCCTCTCATTATCTGTCTTAATAGGAAAACACCACATTTCAGTGAAAGCCATCAAAACACATTTTAAAGACAAAAGGTGCTCAGTAATGTGCTCTCAGAGCTCTAACTTACACAACCTCCTCACATAACCATGCAGTCTCATGTACTTTAATAAAACTAGCTATGTCTCCATGCTAACATAAGAGTATTTTGCAATAAAATCCATTAACAAGGCACTTTCTACACGTAAACAAACTTTTGACAGGCTAACTATAAAAAAAAAAAACCTATGCAACAGTGTTGATTTTACTGAGGACTTAAATTTTCAAAAGGAAGATTGGGAATCTCTGGTGCAATGAAGCTGAAGCTACTTCACCATCTGTAAGAACTTAAACCAAACATCCACAAAACTTACAAATGCCCCTTTCATTTCATTGAAAACAACTCCTTTGAAGACTAGAGGTGTCTGAGGATCAGCTGGGTTCTCGTGCTCTAATCTCCAACCTTCTTGCCTGGAAAAATTAATAACAGCGAGTGTTGAGAGTCTGAAGGTTTTGTTGACTGGGGGAAGGGGCTTTATTTTTTTAAATTTAAGGTTTGTATACTTCTACACTTCTATACTATATACTTCTATACTTCTTACCAGAAATCTAGCTGACGTAAACATGGAAAGAAAGCTGCATCCAAGTACACCGACAGGAGGTTCTGAAAGTCCTTGGGATTTTGTGTTGAAAACGGATAGAGTGTGTAATCACTAGCTGTATATAAATAAATGTAAAAATAATCACAATTTTATAAAGTCTAAGATGCATTTTGTTGTTTTTTAATTTCTTATCCATAAAAGTAACCAGAAGAGATGTACTAAATGAAATATACTTTTGCTGAGGAATGAACATATTTAACACTGCAGCAGATTTACCATGAAAACACTGCTTTAGCCATCTATCCATAAAAATAATTAAATGTATTTTTGACTATAAACCTCCAGCTCTACTGGAACTCTGCAACTGACAAATGAACAAGACTTATTTTGTTGTCTTGCCTTGTTGGCTTTTTAATATCTCACAACATTCACACCCAATAATAATTGTTCATCAAAGCCAAATTAAGGAGAGTCACCAGACAGATCTACTGCAATAAAACCTCATGCATTTCAAGTACACAGTATTTAAGTTAAGTATTATTTTAAGGTAAGTATTATTTCCTTTGGACTTACCTGTGAATGCATTCATAAAAGTGGAGAGTGACCTGTTTAACATTTTGAAGAAGGGATCTCTGCAGGGATACTTTTGGGAACCACACAGCACTGTGTGTTCCAGAATATGTGGGACACCAGTGCTGTCCATTGGAGTGGTTCGGAATTGGATACTGCAAGAGAGAGCATGGAGAGGGATGCAGTCATTAGGGAGAAGTGCACCCACTCCTACCAGCGATTTCTGAGAGCATCTTTACAGGCTAATGGCAAACATGGCACATACCAGGATGCAGAGCTTGAGTTCTTCACAATCCTGAGTGCTCAGCCATCTTTTGCAGAGGGTGTACAGCCTCTGCACTTCTATTTCTGGACTTAGTACAGAAGTTTTCAGCACACGAGTAAACACATTTATTTTTACCCAAAAGGCTCAAATAAAAATCTTCATGGAAGGTTATGGCTGCGTAATCTCTGTCTTTGAAAGTTTTCAAGGCAGGAACTGGACCTGAATTAAACACTGACCCCGTTTTGAGCCGCAGTCTGAAGAACAGACTTCACGATATCTCCTACAACCTGAAAAATTCTAAGAAGCCCTACAAAAGAAGTACTGTTCCCTCTGCTAGCCCAGAATAATCCAGACATGATGCTAGATTACACCTCCACAAAGTGATGTGGAGATTAATGTGTAACACCTACATTGATGTCTTACCTGAAGAGATTATTGGAGTCCTCCCGAGCCACATGTAAATACCTGGCTCCTGTGCCATCGTGACTAAGCTTCACTGCAGTCAGGAACAGCTCAGGAACAGCTGTCACCTGCATTGGAAGAAAACATCTGTATTGTAGTGACTTCAACTAGGTCGAATAAATTGTGCATGATACAGGAATTATAGTATTTATAGGGTATATATATACACACCATATAATATATATTGTATAGATATATATGTATACTGGATGTATATAATACCGGATTATACAGTGTTAAGTAAGTTTTTCCTCCTGTGGTTTGAGAGAAAAAAAAATATGCAAATGAAAATAAAACTTTTTAAATGAAAGTACACTACCAAAGAACCATACTCTTATGGTATAGATAAAAATTCAATCAGAAATATAAAAAGAAAAGGCATATATTTAAATGTCAGTGTCTGTTCCACCATTAATTCTAGTATCACTAGCAATCAGTTCCCACAATTAACCTTTACCATCTGCTCCTGCTTTTGGCTTTTAAAAAGTTTGAAAAAAATTCAACATATTTCTATGGCAAGTTTTCAATCAAGCTACTAAAAGCAGCTTAGGAGATGAAATATTACTTGAATGTGTTCAAAACAACACGTTCAGAGAGTGAAGTTCCGTTATCTGTCAGGACATTTTGAAGGCCACATCGAAAGGTCACATCTGCAGCAGACACACAAGCTCGTGGGGTGCATCATTCACTCTAGAATTAGCCCTCTACAAAAATATGTATTAACAGCACCTAAAATATCTGTTTGCGGAGAAGCATCTACAAGGAACTCCTGTATCATTTTTATGACAGACCACCCAAAGAAAGTATTTGAAGTGCAAACGCCTGGCTTCTCCAGATGCCTTTCGAGCACGGGGAAGTTTCCGTACAAACAGAGGAGAGAGCAGCGGCGGCCGACGCTCACCTGCTCCACGGTGAAGCCGTGGATCTGCTCGCCCACCCGGTACTGCAGCGCTCTCTCATTCGCGGCCACGCTCTTCCACCTCCACGCCCTCCGGCACAGGGACCTGGAACGACACAACACCCCCTGAAGCAACGCGCTCCTGCCGGCGGTGCCGCAGCCGCCACCAGCCCCGGCCCGGGCGTCCAGCGAGGGCTTCCCCGGGGCGCAGGGCCCTGTGCCCGGCCCGGGCAGGAGCTCGCAGCTCCGCGCCCCTCGGCCGAGCTCCCCTTTCGCTCACCGTCCGCGGCCCAGCAGTCCGCAGTACGGGCTCCACATGGCGGCGCGGGCAGGCGGGCCGGGCCGGGCCGGGCCGCACGGCGGAGCGCAGCGCAGCGGGCCCGGCGCAGGCGCCAAGGCCCCGCCCGCATTGGCGGCGGCCCCGCAGCCCCGCCCGGCCTGAGCCGGGCCCCAGCCCGGCCCGCTGGCATTGCGGCTGTGCCTGCCGGGCCTCCGGCCGGCTCGGCCAACCCGGTCGGGGTTGGCTTGGCATGGAAGGGGAATCTCTTGGAAATGCCTTTGCGTTGTTCACCAAGTTCTTAGGAAAATCGAAATCTCTGCTGGTTGTGAAACAAGAGACCTTGGCGCAGAGCTGACTCTTTGCTTTATCAAATGAAAACAAAACAAAATAAACAAGCAAAAAACCACAAAACACCAAACAAACAAAAAACCAACAAAAAAAACCCCAAAACGAAACAAAAAAGCCCAGAAAACGAACCAACAAAACAAAACCCAAACCCGAGATCGGTGTGTTCCAGCATCCGTGCCGGTCCATGCCATCCGTATGTTAATGCAAAGACTTGGTGGGGGAAATGAGCCAGGTCAGCAGCAGAAAGTGGGGAACTGAAGCCGCTTTAGTGACCTGTGGCTGTGCCCGTGTGTGCAGAGCCCTGTGTGTGCAAAGCCCCTGTGCTGCACAGCCCCTGCTCAAAGCTTCTCCGCAGGGCCTGCGCCGTCCAGACGAGCTGGGAAACATCCATGGCAGTGTCGTGGGACCTCACTGAGGCTTACCCACCAGGAAAATGCTTGTACATGCCTGGGCTTTTATTCCTTCCGTTTTGTAAATGAATAGGATTTTGAGATAGTGACTTGGAATTTGTTTTCATGCTGCATGTTCATGAGGTTTCCCAGAAGGACAGCACCTGTGAAGTACGGCCACCAAATTGCCAGTTTCGTGTTCCTGGATATAAGAGCCTGGTTAGCTGATTTAGGCCTGAGAAGCCAAATGAGTACAGGGGTGCTTGAGTAAATGTATCAAAGGGCAAGTGCTCGGCATGTCTTGTGCCTCTTGTCCTCAATTCTTTGGCTATGATGTTAAAACAAAACAAAACAAAACAAACAACAACAAAAAAAATAAATTTAAAGCATGTCTGGAACTTTTGTGCCCACCATCTCTGATCTCTTCCTCCTCTTCTCTTGCCTGCCTGCAGCTGCTGTGTGCTCAGTCACTGTAGGGATTTTATCACCCTCCCGTGACTCTGGTGCATTTCAGCGCTCCTGCTCCTGCTCCTGCTGCTCGCACGCTGTCCTAGGGCACATCTGCCATCCCCCAGTGCCCACATGGCTCCTGGTTGCTCCAAGACCCTTCTGTCATTGCTTCATTTGTATTTTCCATGTAATTTTCCCATTTCATTAATTTTTAAATTAAATTAAAAAGCCGATAACTTGCCATAGTTAAAGTCTGGATGTTGTGCATTAACCCATATAACCTGTCATCTATCTTAATTTCTTACTTTTCATTCTTTTTTAAGTGAAAAGATCCAGTGACTCACATAAAGCTTAGATCCTGGATACTAGCAAATGCAATTTGTTTGTTACTTATTTTCATTATACTTGATTTCTTTCCTGCCTTCTACCAATTTACCTCCTCTCTTTGTTCTATTTTTCTGTATTTGTTTCAGATTATGTTCAAATAGTACCCCTTTCATAGGATCTGCTTCAAGTGTGTTTCTCTTCAGTATATGTTTTAGCATATGTTTCCAGAACTTATGCCTAACTTATGCCTAACCAGTCATGATAGGAACTTCAAGATTTTTTCAAATTAAAGCAGTGATGTAAACATATAATGAAAATGTTCTCAAAGGAATGAACATATTAAAAAAAATTATTTCTGAGCCTTGTGTAGAACCATGAGTTTACACTGCAGGGTTCAGTTTTCAAATATTTCTAAATGTTTTCATGTGCTTGGTGCTCATGGTTTATTACTGGTTGCAACAAGGTTAATTTGCAGCAATTTTTGTATTCAAGGCTGTACTGTTGTTTCTGTTGACTGTTCAGTTCCTTCATTTTACTAACAGTTTCCTAATCTGACCATAAGCTACTGTCTCTCTTTACAGATTTCTTGTCATCAATATTTAGTTTATTCATGGCTTATAACATTCATCTTAATGGAACATCAGGCTGGCATTCTGCTGCAGACATTTATTTACTTTTAGTTGATGTTTATATTGGAAGGATGATTTTCTGGCTGTCTGTTTTCATATCACTGACATAGCGTTTGACAGGCAACCTTTCACAAACTTAACCAGTCTGAACAAGCAGAGTTTCAAAATACATCAAACATAATTCTTAAACTTAATCACAAGATGGAAGTCTTTTATATGATCCCTTAGACAGCTTCAAAGTATTTTTTCTTTCTTCTGCTATTGTCTCTGATATGCTTTGTACATCAAAGCTTTTCCTCTGTGGAACAAAACAGAAACTGGTATGTTACACTACTTTTTTACCATTCTCTTTGTGTAAGATTTCTGGTGATAGTGTAAGAGCAGTATGTTATATTCTTTGTGGAGTGTAGTCACACACACACACATACAAATATATATATATAACATGAGATTTAATCTTAAGAAAAGAATAACTCAGAAAAACCACTGGCATGGGAAAATATAACAGATTTAACATTAGTTTTGTTGACTTGATAAATGGCATCAAACTATTTTGATTACCATGACCAGATTTTGCTTTCAGTTATTTAGCGACAAATTCTATGTAACTGCAATTGTGTCAAATGAGCTTTTCCAATGGTGAGAATGAGATGATAATTTAATTCTCAGTGTTTGAGTAGAGAGATACTTTTGCTTAGTATTATTTCCCGTATAAATATTTTGTTTTCAATCACATGTTTATCTAAATTAGATATTTGGTCTAAAAAGCCCCATGCCTACACAAGCGGTTTTGTTCAAAAAAATTCAACATAATCTGTTCAGGAATGGAAATGCTGTATTGTGTTTAACTAAGAAATTCCATTCTGTATCCTCTGCAGTAGAGGTTGGTCCCTCCCACTTGACAAATGTGTCTAATATTCATAGACAATGAGGCCCAAAGTTTGCAAACTAAAATATCTGAAAAAGAGAGAGACTCTCTGCCTACCAGCCCTTTTCTGAAAGCCATGGGTAAAAGCTCTCTTCACGAGTGAAGCGGGTTCAAAGGTGTTAGCTGGTGGGTTGAGAATGACCTTTAGCATCCCAGATGCTAACCCTTCTCTATCCCAGTTCCTTGCAATCACCACCCATCATCTTCCTGAGAGAGAGGCTGCTAATAACAGATCTTTGAGAGGATGAGAGCATGAGCCCAGCTTCAGCTGTACCTTACACAAGACAGAACCCTACCATACCCTTTATTTATATATATATTTTTTTTTTTCTGGAATTTCTCATAGAATCAAAGAACAGTGTTGGAAGGGACTTCAGTGATCATCTAATTCCAACACCTCCTGCCAAAGACAGAGTCACCTTTCACTATGCCCAAAGCCTCATCCACCCTAGCCTTGAACACTTCCAGGGATGGGGCTTCCACAGGTGCACTGGGCAATCCACACCAGTGCCTCACCACCCTCACAGTAAGGAACTTTTTCCCAAAATCCAATAAAAACTTGCCCTCCTTCAGTTTAAGGCCATCACCCCTTGTCCTACCCCTACATCCCTTTACAAAAAGCCCCTCTCTAGCTTTCTTGTAGACTCACTTTAGGAATGTTCATTTCTATCTCTAACTGCATTCTCTTCGATAACAAAACCCCAGCAAGCCAAGGATTTTGTAACAAAATTGTCAGACAACATTCAGTGGAGCACTGAAATCAGTTTTTCCAAAGCCATGTGGAGAGGAACCCCATGCCTCAGCACATCTTCTTATTTACCCTGTCTATATTTTTTTCCTGACAAGTTTGCAAGATACAGAGACAGAAGCTGATAGTTGTACTGCTGATGCTTTTCTTCTTCATGCCTAATTTCACAAGTGTCTCTTTCGCCTGAAATTTCAGATTTGGGGCTTTCCCAGAGATTGTCTGCCTGCTAGCAGCCTCCTGTCTGTAGCATTTGGAAGATTATGAAACAAATATGTATTAAAGAGAAGGGAATATTCCCCCCAAAGATTTTGCAGTAGAAATCAAAATGAAAACAAAGCCAAATGTTTGGGGTGGTGATTTTTGTATAGTTTATTTCAGGATGTGCTGACGTGCAGACCCTGCTTTGTACTGTCCTGTCAGAGAGCACGGTTCTGCCATTGCTACAGTGCCACGAGTAGGTTTGTTCCAAACAATGATTTGAAAGAAGGAAAAAAGGAAACACATGTGCCTTGCTAAAAGCCTGGATGAATGGCATACCAGAAATGGTATATCAGAAGTGTCTATGTGTTTTAGGGTTATTGTAAGCAGTCCAGAATATCTGGTTAAGGTCAAAACAAAAACTTTAGTTAATAGTTTACATTTCAAATAGTTTTATTGATTTTATTACCATCTTGATCGCTTCTTCTGCTAACAAATGGTGTGACAGTGAGGAATTCAGGGACAGGGAGGTAAAGGGGCAGCAAAGGTTTGGATCAAAGTTGACAAAAATTTCATAGTCCTGTAATTTTATGCATACATAGAAGTGAGATCACATGTAGTCATATCAATAATTTTTGCACAAAACAGGATATTATGAAGGAATAAATGAAAAACATTATTACAGAATATCATAAATGTAGACATGGGAAGTTGCTTAACACCTCAGTTTCTCAGGAGTTAAGCAGAACTTTGTGCACAACTGGAATGCTGCCTCCAAATTGCAATTTAGTGCTGTATTCAAGCTCTGTATGACTCACTTGTTAACAATGGCAACTGAAGGAGTATTTTTCTGTTTGGGAGGACATTCCTTGGCGGGTTGCTTATAATATCCAGAAATATTCTGCTATGTGGCTTACCTATTCTTACCAGACCTTTAATTCATCTTTTTAAGAATGTTTTGGGAATATCTCCACTCAACATCAGTAATGATACTTGCTGTGGGGAGGTAGCTCTAACGTAGGTTATCAGGAGTTACATCAAAGTCCATATTTTTCAATAGAAAAATCCAAAAGCCTCACGGATGAGAAATTTCACTGTTGCTGTCACAGACCTGTTCATAAATTCTAGTCGACAACATACTCTCAATGTTTCAGAGCGATCTGGATTTTATGAATTTTCTTTTAACCTTTGTTGGCTAACCTTTTTTGATTATATCTAATTTCTCAACTTCTTTGTTGAACCACAGTGAGACAAGCCAGGGTAGAGATTAACGCTGTGCAGATGTAGTCTCACACATAACTCTAACAAGGTTCATCAGTCTTGCTCCTGTCACCCTGCTGACAGAAAGCCTTTATTAAGTCCTTAGCAGTGCAGATACACAAATAGCACAACTACAGGCCAAAGCAAAGTCTTTGTGTGGGAATATCACTGTCTGCATAAAGGAGTTGTGGAGTTTATGCTAAAAAGTTCATTTTCAAAGGGAGCTCACTGCTTATATCTGCAAAACCACATTCTAGATCCTGTGGAGATGTGGTAATGGAAAAAAATGTGAAATACTTGCCTGAGTTTACTATAAGTGAAACATATATTGAAGACAGGTGATATCTAGTCCATATCTGATGCCGTCCAGAGGAGATGGAAAATTGCTCTGCATCCATTTATGTTTCAACTGCCACACTCTGGAAATAATTTTTTTTGTGTTATCTCCTACCTTTCATTTTGAGAGGAGGACTAAAGGAGAGAAAAAGTATTTAACCCTCCCATTCCTTGCAGTTTTTACATTCTTAAGTGTCAGTGTTACAGGGTGTCCCCATGATGAAAAGCATGCTCAACTGCAAAGCCAGAGAAAGTTGTGTGAATTAAGACACTTGGCCCTTGTTCTCCTTAGGTCACTATGTGGCCCTCAATGTAACTGAGGAGAGGGAATTTCAGTTTAAACTACCAAAACAGTGAGAGAGCCATAATACAGTTTACTGGGGCAGTGTTTTTATAATATGAAACTGTGCTTCATCCATCTGTGTGTGGAAAAAGGGCCTTGAGGGAATCCAAAGTGCAAAGCCCTGGCATTAAGTTGATGGGTTGTGGAAGGTGATGGCAACCTAACCCAGTAAAGTCCTGTTCCAGTTGCCTTTTCTAAAGGTTTTTGAGCAACTTATCACCATAATTTTATCAGGTTTCATTTCAGGACTAGGTTATTCACTTCAAAGCCTGAGAATGAATTTATATGAGCTGAACCACCAGGGAATGGTACTGCCAGAGTCTGTTCTCCAATAGCCAGAGGAGCAATTCTTTACTGATCTTCAGCTTTCCTTCTTATGTTTGAACACACAGTGTACTCAGCTGGGTGAATTCTGACATGCTGAAATAGCAGTGACAGTAAAAATGCCATATTTGCATCTGTGACTCCTTAAGGTATCAGAAGTTTGTTATATGAACAGACAGGTGCTTACATAGGTTGTGTACATGACACTGAATAAAGCCATTCCCTATTATCTGTCCTCATATTGCAGCATTGTCAAAGCCTCTCATCCCTAGTGATTTTTCATTTCCTGTGCTAGCAGTGTAAAATCATAAAATCTTTGGAAAAGACATTTAAGATTATCAAGTCCAACCATTACCCCCACACTGCCAAGTCCATCACCAAACCATGTCAGAAAGCAGCACATCTACACATTTTAAATTCCTTTAGGATTGGTGACTGAACCACTTCTCTGTTCCAGTGATTGTCAACAATTTCCATTAAGATATTTTTCCTAATTCCCAATCTAAACTTCCCCTGGTGCAACTTAAGGCGATTTCCTCTCATCTTGTCACTGGGAGAAGGGGCTGTCTTCATAGAGGTGGGTATGGGGTTGTATTTTGGATTTTGCTCAACACAGAGTTGATAATTTAGTGATGTTGAGCAGGGCTCACACTGAGCCAAAGCCTTTGTGCTTTTCATAGGGCCACAGTGGGCAGGAGGCTGGGGGTGCCTGGGAGGAGACACAGCCAGGACAGGTGACCCAGCTGACCAAAGGGATGTTCCAGACCATGAGACATCATGGCAGTGTATAAACTGGGGGGAAGGAGGAGGAAAGGGGGGCAGTTTTGAGTGATGGGGTTTGTCAGCCTCAGTCACTGTTAATTGTGATGTCCTGCCCTCCTGGGAATGGCTGAACACCTGCCTGCCATGGGAAGCACTGAATTAATTCCTTCTTTTGCTTTCCTTTGTTTTTGCTTTCCCTGAGTCTTTATCTCAACCCACAAGTTTTGCCCCGTTGATTTGCTTCCCCATCCCACTGGTGGGACAGTGAGTGAGTGGCCGTTGGGGCTTGCTTGTTGGCTGGGGTAAAAACCACGAGACAAACCATGATGCCATTGGCTTTCTTGGCTACCTGAGCACCATCTAGGCCACCTGGGTGATCATATGTTGTAGCTGGTTTGGGGTGATTCATGGGCAGATTGCTCAGAAAACTGAGCTTATAAGGGATAGGCTCTTCCTGCTTTCCCTTCATCTGAGCACTCAGCTTTTCTGTAGCTCATCTTGTCTCTTTAAACAAAACATGGAATCTGATATCCCTGGGACTTCTGCTCTCATCAGGTTCCAGTGCAATTAGTTGGCAGAGGAGAGGGAAATGCAGTGATAGGCAGGAAAAGCATGAGCTGCAAGTCTAATGTTTTTAGCAAACCAAGATGTACAAAGGATATCCAGTTCAAGTAATCAAAACATTTTACAGTTCACCCACTCTTTCTGAAAAGCAAGCATGCTATATTCTAGGTAGTACTTGGTTTTAGATTTTGTACTGAGTCTTAAACAGCTGTTTAAAATGCAGCACAAAATGCAACTCGACTTACACTTTATTATTGTAAACAAGTGCTAGGCAGAAACCATCTGTATCTTCTACTGTTAATGTCTACATGGTGCTGCAGTTGGCCAGCTCTTATAAACACATTGTAGACAAGAGACACAATTTCAAGTCTTGTTAAATGTCTTTTTTGTGTCATCATTTTGTACCATTGAAATTAAACTTTAAAATGCGGGTCTTTGTTCTGAAGATTTGGAGTCAAAACACTTCAGAAATGTTGAAGATTGTGCATTTATTTTTTTTTAAATTTGCTCAAAACCCTTGTTCTCAGTTAATCCTCAAGTCTCATGGGTCAAACAATTTCTGTTAACTTACATATGCCATAGTAAGTAATATCCTGAAATAAATAGCACTTAATGAAGCACAAACCAGTCCCACAACGTTTGTTCTTTATGGTGCTTTCTCCTGTAGTTACAGTGGCAGCTGGCTGGAAGGAGAGCTGCACAAGTACTGCTACCACCAGAAAAGCATCCTTCTGACAGACAGCTGCAGCTTCTGCAATCCTTGAGTTTTCAAGCAGGGTTCAGGCATTCCTGTAAATCTCCTGGGAGCTACACCTAGGTAAGGTTGCAGAACCGAGGCAGGGTTTTTATCACGCACATTTCACTTCTACTTACAGTTTTCAGGACATGTAAGTCTCTCTCCTTTGAATAATCCATAAAGTCTTCAAAGAGGCAATGTGACCTAATCTGCTGAATGATCTCATGCTTTGTCAGATGTAAAATATTATCCAAAGTGAATGAAATGAGATTATTTGAAGTTTTGAAAGGTTGTCTCTGAAATGTGTGAACATATTTGTTTCATCTTCCACATGTAACCCAAATAAAGAGCCCATTATGATGTACTCCACATAGTATACAGTTCATTATGTTCAGCAGCATGTCTCTCCCTTCGTGTATTAAAGCAAAGTATTCTCTTTCATCTCTGTTCCTGATAAAGACCTGTCACCTTTTACTGCTTAATAATTGAAGGCAGCCTACTACAGAAGCTTAGTGCTGCATGACTGCCTGCAACAATAATATGAAAATTGAGTTAGTATTTTTGATGGCTTTAGTAGTTATTAAAACTGAAGACTGTATGTCATGACTCCAGGAATCTTTTAACTTTGCCACTGACTTACAAAAAGAATCCCTGACCTTTCTAAGGTTAATGGTGACTTCTGCATCACTATAATCTCTACTTCAGTCATCAAGTCTCTCATTCTCACTATTTGTCATAGAAATCATGATTAAAGGTTGCTATTCTTATCGGTTTTATATATAATGGGATTACATTAATTGATCAGTAGGACTCAAGAGCAATATTATTTGTCAGAATCATATAACACCTATGCGTTGACATATATAGGTGGAACTTCTGGAGCTGCAGGAAAGTTGGCACACTTCTCACAGAAATGCAAATTTATTTGTATATATTTGAAATTTAAATATATGTTGCTCTTAATCTTATGACTTTCAAAACAAGGCAATTTCCTGAAATACTTATTTTGCATCAATGGATTTCCTAAACAAATAGATGTAGTTTGAACACAGGTTTCCAAGTCTACTCTGCGGTCATTTTATAATTTTGAAAACTTTGTGTGTTTTTTGGTGTTAGTTTCTTGGCAAAATGAAAAGTAATTCAGTAGTGAGTCTTTCTCAACAGCAAAAAAATTCTCTAAAGCTTGCTTTTTGCTCATTTTAACAAAAATCGTAGCAAAACCAGTGTTAAAAGAACTGTGATGTGAGCTTTGTAGCTGCATCTTCCTGCACTGCTCAAACAAACAAACGAGGAGCATTTCAGTGTGGATTTCATCCATATGTATGTGGAATGTCCGTGTCACTCAGCTTTCTATCCGTTTGCAATGTCATCTCCCATTTCTTTCACAAACAAATGGAGAATGAAGAGGATGTGAAAAAAGGCTGATCAAATCAAGGACCACTCTGCAAATGGGGTCAGCAAAGCAAGGTTGAAGTTGCAGGTTTGTCCTTTCATTTTATCAGGAGAAACTGGACTAAACTATGACTAATGGGGTATATAGTCACAAACAGAAAAATTCCAGCGTGAAAGGAACTAAAAAGAGATTGGAAGACTAACTAAAAAATGTGTAGCTAGAAATATGGCATCCTTGGAGCCTCCCAATCTTACTGTCAATAAAACATACATAATATTTTTCATTTTACCCATTCTATAGAATTCACATTTCTCTACTTAGCAAGTTGGAAAAGCACACTCTATTTCTGGAGCATCAAATATAGTATTTTAATTTTCCCTGTAAAATGAATTCCCAATAAAAACATTAAGGCCAGGCAGTGTTTAAGTGTCAGTAGACCATGTCTCTAGAGTAAAAACAAAAGTGCATATGATAATAACTTTGACTTATTCAACTCTTAAACATAACTTAGGGTGCAATTGCATCCAGATGATGCAATGTCTCATAGAGTGCTGCTGTAGGCCACAGCTTTTGCCCTCCTGCAGTTTGTGTGCCATTATTATGATAAGCTTTTCTTTTGTGGTTAACTCAAGCACATACAGTTTGTCATTCAAAGCAGAACCAGCAGACATTTCAATAAATGGAATAATTTACATCCTGAATATAAGATACGACATCATTAGAAAAAACACCATACATGGAAAAATAATTGAATATACATGCCCCAGGCCTGCTTAGAGTTGCACTTCTTTCAGTATTTTATCTATTAAAAATAGAGCTCACCAAACTCACATTTTGCCTTCAGATATTGTTTGACTACAATGAAATATTTAACTATGTGCCATGTATCAAGCATCCATGTATGTCATACATGTGCAAACTATTTAAATAAATTGAAAAACATGCCAAGAATACATCCACTTATAGATTATAGATGATAGATTATAGATTTTAAATTATAGATTATAGATTATAGATTATTAGAGATTCTGCTCTCTCAATGTTGGCCCCAAACCTTCTTCTGGTACATCAACAGTTTCCAGAGGAAGCTTTGATGTAATTAAATTACAAGAAGGGCTGCATTTATTTGCAAAACTAAGCAGTTACTGTTTCTGATCCTGCTTAACATATTCTTCAAAAATAGAAGATATTAAGTCCAGCTAGGAATTCAAATACATTTTCATTTTCAAAAATAACAGTTTTGCACAAATAGGCTTTGAAATAATATCTCATGGGTAAGCTTGTTTTGAGAGAAGATTAATTGGAGAATTACATAATGTTGTTAGTAAGCAATTAAAATTCAACAGAGCCTTAAAATTTACACCTTAGGGAATGCTGGTCAAATTTACACATCTTTCAAAAATAAAAGTACAAACTGCTTTCGAAGTGCTATTACATGCCATGCATATTTAAGAGTTTTCTGCTAAATGATCCGTTTAGCATTGCTTAAATTATCTTGGGAATACTCTTCTAGCTGGGTGACTTTGGAACTATCAAAAAATTATTTGTTCTCCACAACCAAACAGATTTTGTTATATGCAATCCATTCCTTGGATGACAGTTTTGCTTTCTTCACACATATTAATGATTCATTTTTAAGGAACCAGTACTGACAGTGGAGAATTTAATGTTGGTATGATAGTAGTTGTTGGCTTAGTGAGAAGTTAAAAAAATCCCCCATCTTCCACACCTTTGGAGAATGTGGGGAAGGTACAAGAAAAACTAATGGAATGCAAGAACACGCTGGTGGGAGATTGAAGCTGGCCAGAGAAGAGGGAAGGAGAGCAAAGATAAACTGAGGTTATGCCATGGGAAGGGGTGATACCAGTTTTCAGTGAGACTGAGGATCACGGCACACTTAATGCTCAAGAAATAGTATTGGAAAGTGACACCTGCTCTGATTTGTTCCAGGAAAGTCACAATTTGGAAGTTTGTTGCTCCAGAAGTTCTTGGATCATCTTACAGATACCTTTAGCGTTCAGTTTTTGCAGTGAGTTTCATGGTTTGACCTAGAGAGCAGCTAAGCCCCACACAGCTGCTCACACATCCTCCTCCAGTGGGACAGAAGAGAGAATTGGGAGGGTGAAAGTGAGGAAACTCATGGGTTAGGATAAAGACAGTTTAATAGGGGGTGCAAAATCTGCGTGTGCATGAAAAGCAAAACAAGGAATTCATTCCCTGCTTCCCGTGTGCAGGCAGGTGTTCAGCCATGCCCAGGACAGCAGGGTTCCATCAGGTGGAATGGTGACTTGGCATGACAAATTCCACCACTCTGAATGTCCCCCCCACCCCCTTCCTCCCCCAGCTTTGTACACTGAGCATGGTGTCACATGGAGAGGGACATCCCCTGGTCAGCTGGGGTCAGCTGTCCCCTTTCTCTTGCCCCCAGCCTCCTCGCTGGTGGGGCAGCATGAGAAGCAAAGGCTTTGACTGTAAGCACTGCTCAGCAATGGCTAGAGCATCCATGTGTTATCAACGCTGTTCCCAGCTCAAATGCAAAGCACAGCCACATGCTAGCTATTGGGAAGAAAATTAACTCTGCAAAACCAGCATGGACAGCTCCCAGGACTGCACGCAGCCCTGGATCTGGCCAGCATCCCTGCAGCTCAGGGATTTCCATGACCCGAGCCTTTTCACGCACTGGCTGCAGTGAAGGATTTGTGAGCCCAAGAGAGTCAGGTTGGTTGTTGGTTACCAAGCCTCTGGAGAATGAGGGCTCCCCCTCACATCTTAAAACCTCCTGGATGTAGGATTGAGATCTGTTTTGCAGCATTACTTCTATTGCAGTCTTATTTAAAGCTGATGCTATCACCCTTTCTTATGGCAAAGCCTTGGCTTAGCCTCCACTTTCTTGTCGGTCACCCTGCTGGTGTTAGCTCTCCTCCTCTTGCTGCTCTAATTGCATTATCGATTGGGCTGCCTCCAGGAGGAGTTTTTGCTTGACATAGTTGGCAGTGAGACAAGCCAAGCACTTAGAGCTCATTAGGTGGGTGGGATTAGATTCTGAGGCTAAAATCTGACACTGAAGCAAAGTGATAAAACTCTTCCAGTGCTATTCACAACATTATCTGAGAATTGAAGGCAGTTATTGCATGTGCAGTTTATGATTTGCTCTCTTAAAAGATCTCGGTAGAGATGTGCCTTTCCACTGAAATTATACAAAATTTTTAATATGTGGTCTAGGCTGGGGTTTTGTTGTTTATCTTTCTAGAAAATTGTCTATGCCATGACAGAGATTTGCAACATGATTATTTTAACTTGAAACTGGAAGTAAAATCCAGATTTTCAAATGTAATAAAAAAGAAGTGTGTTTTAAAGTGCAATAAAACTGCTGCCATCACTGAAAAATCAAGCTGAATGTATTCCATAACAGGAGGAAAAACTGATAGTATTTTTCCTAAACCAAGATAAGCAATATCTCATTTTTCACAGCACAGTGAAGATAAGGCCATGTTTGTGTGATACATGACAGCCCTGTGTTCCAGATCCTTCTGCCAGTTTCAAGCTGTTTGGTGTGGCTGAAGGGCAGAGCACATGCAGAGATACTTGTCTGAGTTTCAGCAACAGTGTGATTCTCATTCCACAGCAAAAACATCTCCTTAGGACAAGGTACAATGTGACACTGGCACATTTCTAATGCTTTCAGTTTTGTGGCTGCCCTGTCCATCCCTCCACTGCTTGGTGTACACATACCTGGAATTAATGAATACTTGTGAAAAATGGAGCTATGATATAGCATGAAAAGGCCATGAGGAGATGAAACATCCTACGTGCACATTTGGCTTTAAATAGCACATGGTAAATAAAACCCCAATGCTGAGACTCCTGAGGGTTACCAGGAATATCAGTTTGTGGTGTATTAGCTATTATCAGCACTTAATAACATTGTGGAAAAAAACAGTGCATGATCAAAGACAGTATTCATTAATTAACAATTAGTTAACAACCTTCAGTCTTGTGTTTTCTGTTCACTGGATTTTTTGAACCAGTTAAAGTTTCTAAACTTAGTTTTGTGAAATAAAATGCAAATATTGGTATCTAACGAGTATTTCTCTAAAGAAGACAGGACCCATGAGAAATGTCCCACTCAGCAGTCTGAGCAGGAGTAATCTAGAAGGAAGATAACTGAATTATGAAGAAACAACCTGAAGAGTCGAAGCCAAGAGTGCAGAGTTTCTGTAAAACTTCCTGGCTGTTACAGCTCCAAGGGGAATCACAAAAAAGGAAAGAGTAGAGGCCTCAGCTTCAGATGTAAGAAAACAAAGTTTGGGCACTCACTGATCGGTGAATACTGTGCTGTTAAAACATCATTCTTTAATTAAAACTCTTCCTGTCTGCCAAGGGAGAGGACACCATGTGGTTTTGCTGGCAGCTAACTTTAACAAATACATTGTAGGATTCTCTATATACAATATTTTCTTAAAGAACCGGAAGATTGTGGTTGAAAGGAATGAATGTTTCTGCCCTTTGCGCCGTTGAACAGAGGGAAACACTGATTGTCCATGAGGAAACAGCCAGCTCGGTTTTCCCATGGCCACTCAAGCTGTTGCACATCTGCATAGAATTAAAAGTTATAATTTCCAACTAAATATGCATAATTATGTAAACTGTGCATTTATTAATTGTAGTTGTTTTTAAAGGCCATGATTAAAGATCGCAATCTTCTTGCCTAAAGGACTTCACATAAAAATGAAAGGACAGTTTTTGTCCCCAGACTGGCTGAGGGAAATCCAGTTGAAATATTTCCCCATTATGAACTATAATTAAGCAGTGCCTTGAAAAAAATAGAATGAAAACATTCTCCATCCTTTTCAATTGCAGTTTTCCAATTAAATCAGAGCGTAACCTATTTGGCAATTAGCACGCAATGGTGCCTGTCCCTAGTGGTAAAAAAAATTTAAGTTTGACTTTGCTATGAGGAAAGCTTTTACTTTTCAAGGGTTGATGCTCGCACGTGTTTGGAGCTAGGCTGATATCAAATATGTCCAACTGGAATATACATCCCACTCACTGATGGAATCTAGTGAGGGGTGTTTTCTGTGGGCGAAGTTCAACAGAAAGGAAATGGAAAAGGGGCCAATATCAGAAGGGATTTCGAGCTGCAAGGAGAATGCTCCATATGTTAGCAACTGAAACCACCAGGCAGAGAGCTGAATGACGCAGGGTGGCAGCACAGATCAACAATACTGCCTTCTGCAGTGGAAAGCATAATACATGCCTGTGTCCTTGCAGAAATGTGTGATTTTTATTGGGGCTACTTTGTTCACGGTTTATTGTCACTGTGAGATAGTTTTCCTTAAAGATTGTTCACCTCAAGTTGTATTGAAGTCGAGGTAATGACTCTGGCTCGTTCTAGTGCTAAATGAAGTCATTACTGGGTAAAGAAACAAGCTCTTAGGGTGGGTAAAGTTAGACATTCCAGGTGAAATCCCAGAACACTGTTGAAATCAAATGAGTGGGTTTTTAGGGACCTGGATTTCAATGCTAGATTAGAAGTTTCAGCAGATCAAAGGAAAAGGCAGTAAGATTCAGGCATATAAGTGACTTAAGTCACTTAGGTACGAGGACAGTGTTGCAGAGGAGGGATCTAACTTGTTTGAAAATTCTAATCCCAAATCCACATTCAGTCACTTCCTTTTCTGAATCCTGGGAGTTTTGCATGTTTGCACTCCCTGTTGTCTGAATGCAAATATGTTGAGAAAATGTGTGATGTTACCTTTAGGGAGCGTTATTCCTGGAATTTCTGTGCTTTAAAGATCCAGTTTGAAAATGGAATGTATTGTTTTAATGCCCACGTGTTCCTGATGTGTGATGATGTCCAAAAGGCAGAATTTACTTACAACATTCAGAAGAAGTAAACATAATGTCTATTTCTCCGTGTCTAGGATGCAGAAATTTCTGTACTCGAATCGGCTGCCTTGTCCATCTGGGTTCCCAGCCCACAAAGGCATAATCAGCTTCTTAACTTTAATCATACTAGTTTTGCCATTGCAATCACATGAAATTAGTCCCATGTTTCAAGTGCATGTTAGCAGAATCAAGGACCTTAAGCACACTGTAAGGTAGTGCTCATTCTCTAAAATTCTGTGACTCAGTGGGAAGTGATTAATGAATAATGTCCTTGCATTTTCCAGCCATAATGTCAGCATTGCTTTAATTTAATCCTTTGTATTTATTTTCTCTGGAACAAAAGTCTCATTTATTAGTAATTTTGAAAAAGGAAAAAAAAAAGGGTTTTCTTCCATTTGCTTAGTCATTTATTATTCTTTAATGTGCTTTCAGCTCTTGTCCATCGTGAAAAATGCTATAGTAACTGAAGAGACAATGAAATTATGGCATCTCAGGAGAAAAGAGACTGAAATCTGTGCAAATGAGAGAAGAAAGGATTTTTAGCCACTGTTTTTAACTCTTTTCATTTATTTTGAGTGATATCTGCTGAGCAGCTCTGTCTACTAAGCATTATATGAGAAAATAGGTTTTACTTTTGTATAGCTAATACTGAAAATAGATGCTTTTTTCAGATTTTATTTCTTGTCTTTTGAATTAAAAACCAAAACACTTCACCCGTCCTTTAAATGCTGCAGTGAAGATAAAGGTCAAGTGCTTTATCTTCATATAAAGATGATTACAATAATCTCCTTACACATTCCCTTCAAAAAGCTGACTTTTCAGTGCCCTCCATATCTTTTGTGCAGTCCTTCTGTGCTTCTGGACATCCTTGTTTCATTCCCATTTACTGGATATGAATATAAGAACACTGCTTCGGTCCAAATGACTGCACAGTGCACCCACTGTCATTAGATACAAGAAGATAATAAACGGAAAAGAAGTTGGCTATAAGAGGGAAGAATTCTGCAACGAGTTGAGGCAATCTGTGTCAATGTCAAAAGGAGGAAGGACGTTTTCATGGCATACATTATGCAGCTCTAAACACTTCCTTGAATACACATTCTGAGCACATAGTCCCTATGATAGAGGTTGTAAGGGAATTTTTAACTTTTATTCCTCAGGGCTTCATCCTGCAATGTGGTGTTGAAAGGCTGCAACTCCTTCTGAAATCATGAAAGTGGTGGCAAAACATCAGCTGATTTAAATACAGTAATTTCACGATTATAAGCTGCACCTTTTTCATTGAAGAATC
>VRYO01002734.1:11647237-11694954 GCA_009812075.1 Sialia sialis
TTTTTTTTTTTTTTTTTTTTTTCAGAAAGGCCATTTAAAAATAAAATGCAGCATTTTGCTCAGAGGAACTGGGCAATACTTTGTGACACAAATAAAACTTTCTTTCAGTTTTCATCTTAGATTCCTCAAAATGGATGCAGGCTGTGGAACATACAAGTTTTAATTTAATTCATATTGCAAGACAGATTTTCATATTTTTCTTCTCAGTCAGCATTCCTCCAGTGTCTTCATAAAATTCCTGGTGAAGGTGGGTGTTGCTAACTCTAGATAAAGTTATCAAGCAAGCTCTAAGTGAGTAATTAGGACTTATCTACCTGAGAACCTTTAGCCAAAGACAGAGTTTAGCTCCTTGTCCTGGTGTGCATGTCCTAGTTTTCTACTGTTATAAGCTTGTGAATCATGGCTACATGGGAAATATATAAATGTATGTGTCACAGGTTTCCTTATTTTCCTACTGCATTTGTTTGAGAAAAGTAATATTTTCATCTACTCAAAAACAAAGGAACTATGAAAAATGAAAAAAAAAGGTTTTTTATAGAGTCTAGTGAAAAAATATCTACAGAAAATTACATTTTTGCAGTTTCTGGAATTTCTTAAAAGTTATTCTATTATCTCCAAATTCCTCTCTCTCTTGTGTTTAATAAAAAGGAAACCTTCTCCTGAAAATGAGAAAAACCTCCATAATAAATTAAAAGCAGTATGGCTACAAGGCATTTCCAGTGACAGATCCTCGGATTTACTTCTAATGTGCATATATGACAAAGTATTTTTAGAAGTTCAGAGCTAAGCCTCTGTAGCTGCTAGTTGCCCTGTGTTACTTGACAACCAAGTCTTTTACAGTGCATCAAAGAACAGGATCACTAGCCATTTTTCACATGCCAAGTTTCAAATACAAGTTTATCTGTTTTTCAATGATCTTTCTGGGGGCAAGAGTGCTCATATCACTTTTTTTCACAGTTCAGAAGCAGCAAGGCTTTTCACCTTCTCAAAATTCAAAATACTTTACCAACTTTACTCATGCTGTAAAAGTTAATTTGCAGCTATTATAACATTCCTTTCACTTTCTGACAAGACATATAGGTGTGTGTATATATACATATATAATTATAGTTTTACACCCTTTCATTCAGTGCATTGCATTGCATCATCTGAACCTGCATGGTAAATGAGAATTATTGTCTCTGTGTTTTCTAGCGGTATTAATGTTCAAAGTCACAGCTAAGTGTCCTTCATATAAAGAAGTTTAATCTCAGGGTAATTAGATTCTTCTTTCATCTTCTCTCACAAGATGGAAGGGGGGGTAAGGAATCCAAACCACTGAAAACATGCAGTGATTGAATCAGTGTTTCTGTGGTGACTGTAAGTGAAAAGATAAACCACAAACTTTCTGAAACAGCCAGAGGAAATCCTTTCATGTGGTCTGGATGTCAGAAACCCAGTTTGCAAATGTCATGTGTGAAATGGATTACGTGTGAAGTGAGGCTGCTCCACTGCAGCAGCTTCCTTCACTGGTGCTTTCCAGGTTGATTGAAAACAATCAGCTGGAAAGACCTGCCTACACAGGGAAGTGGCACAAGTGACCCTTGCTAAGATATGTAATTTCCCTCTTATTGTGCTAATTAAAGAAAATTGCCTTCAGTAGTACAAAATGATATATCTATATTGGTTCAATTTAACTAGTGTTCCATAGCTGCATAGGCAGTCCACAAAAGCAAATAAAAAGATATTCAGGTAGAATTTATGGAGAGTGTTCAAGCAACTCTCCAAAAGGAGGGCTGAGGTTTAGTGTTTCCGCACTACAGATCCTGTTTTATGCTGTTCAAGGGATTTTCTACACTGTTTTTCAGATTTTGTAGTATAACAATTGCTGACTCTCCTGATAAATCTGATTCAATTAAGACAGTGTTACAAAGTGAAAAATACTATCTTCTTTGACAAAGAGAAAGCACATACTTTTTGTCAGAATTATGTAATTTCACTTCCCAAGAAAAAGAACAAATGAAAAAAAAATCTTTTTGAGGTTTATCCCTGGCTACTGAAGATTCAGTGGGCATCTTTTAAGTTAACATTAATAAAACTTCAATCTAAACTGCCTTATCTTTGATTTAAAGGGAGTAAAGCCAGTTATGCAGCAACTACATTTTGCCATGTGAAAAATATAATGGCTGTTGTCAGAACCATAGTCTTGTATTCCCTTATTAATTTCCAAACTATCATTGTATCTTTGGGATACACTTTCATGTAATTTCCATTTGTTTTAGGAGACTAGGAAGCAGAGCAAAATTTATGGTTATTGAAGTGTTCTCATTTATTTTGAGAAAAAAAAAAATCACTGTAGAAATAAAATGTAGCTTGACTGACTGCAATAATCACAGTTTATATTCCAGCAGCAACCATGAGAAATCAAATTTTTCTGGATGCTACTGTAGAACACTCTCCTTTTTTTCTCTGAATGTGTGGGGGATCATGAACTTATATAAAAAGGGGTGCAGCACTTTATTGCAGCTCTATGGTGACTTGATGACTATTGGGGTGCAATCTGACTGTTCGTGGGTGTGTTTAGTTTAGGTGTTAGGTTTGACTATCATAAAGTTTATGCCATTTGTGGGAGGATCTGTTTCTTTACATTGGGTTAATGTTTTCTTAGCACTATGGGCAGGAGCCTAAAAACACACCCACCACCAGCAAATGAGCTACAGTGGTAAAGTTATGGCACTGTCATTGCTGACAGTCCTAGAGAAAGTGCCAAGAAAAGTTAAAGCTCGGCTTTAACCTGTGAACTTAAGCCCGAGTGGGAAGTGGAAGAACTCCCAGCAATTCCAGCTTGGGAGCACACCCTGTCACCTACAGCAGCAGAGGGACTTTGCACACTCTTCAGCTCTTGGAAAAAGATTTGATTTTGAAATCTCTTAAATACTAAATCTTGTTCTGTTTGGATGGCCAGCAAGTCACCCAGTAACTGCCAGCTGCAAAGTGGTTTCCTGCTCAAAGAATGAGGTGCAAGGTGTCAATGAATTTCATAACCAGTCCCTGAGAGGTTACACTTTGATTAGGTTTTAATTGGTAATCAAAGTAGAAAGATTCTGCCCAGTTGCTGGTTTCTGAAATCATTAAAACTCCCACCTCGGGTCAAAACTTATCATCTTCAGTTCATATTTTAAGTTAAATGAATATTTGGAAACCTCATTTAAAGCAAAGTGACAGCAGGATGAATGAATTAATTTATTTTGTAACATTGGCAGAAAAAAGGGAAACAGCAAAGTGAAATATTTCAGCTTTGCTGGCAAGACATGCATAAAGGAGGACCTCTAGTTTGGCTTTTAAATAATGCATGTAAGCTCCACATTGGGTTCCATTCAGATCACCTAGTTTTTCAAGTAAAAAGATGGTTTCTTGTTTTTTTTTTTTTTAAGGTCTTGTTTTTCTCAGAAGTAGCTGGAATTCACACCTTTTTTCCTGTCTGTGCTCTCATTGAAGTTTGTCTGCATTTTTTTTTTAAATTTGTGTTTTGTTGTGGGTTTTTTTTTTTTATTTTGTATTGTATGGGTTGAGTTTTTTGTGGCTGCACGATCTAAGCACCTCCCAAGATTTGTTTTTTTGACTTAGAGCACCCCTGTTAGGATTTTTTTGAGTAACTTTGCAAATAAATTATCACAATACAAAATGGAAATTCTACAAAGTCCCCCTTGGAGAACTATAAATTTGGAAAAGATTATCTCACCTGCCCACGTCCTTCCTACACCAAACCATTTTTATATCGTGGTTATTTTTTTTTTCTGCACAAATGACAGCCACTGAACTGTAGCTCTCTTGGAGGGCAAGCTAAGCACTGGGGACAGGTGGAACATTCACAGTTCTGCAGAGTTTCTAAAGAGAGTGGTTTTTGGATGTGTATTTGTCTGGGGCAAGTCTTGGTCTCTGTCTTGGTCACCACTGTAAGGCACAAACAGACCTGGGGATCCAAACCACACCATGAATGTGCAGCACTCCCTGCTGCAAACTGGAGGGAATCTGTTAGGAAAAAAGAGATACATCACAGTAATACCGTTTATCCATTAGCTGCCCAGGTGATTCTTCTCTTCATGTTGTAAATTTTGGCAAAAATAAAACTGCTCTGCTGAGAAGGAAGAAGATGAGGTAGATGGAAATTAAAAGCAAGGCACCACAGATTTGCAAGAGTTTGTTTTGTTCTGACCGGAGTAAATGATCTTTGAGTGAGAGTAAATGATCTTTGAGTGACTTCTAAGTAAAATTGTGCAAACTTACATGTTTCCCTTGGAAGAGACCTACCTAATTTCTTATAAAATCTATTTTTAAGATTTCTTATGCTACCTTTCTTGAACTTTATTTGGTGTAAAAACTAGTTCTATAATACCATGAAGACAAAGGGATATCAAGAGAGACAAACCTGAGCTCTTTAGTGAGATGATAGAAATTTATTATTCACAGCTGCATACACACGATTTTGAGTTCTAACAGCCAGCAATTAGTTTAAACAGTAATACCACCAAGGGAAGCATAACTTAGTTAAAATTTACATTTAAATGAGATCATTTGGAGAAATCAAATGCAGAACAATCTGTTATTTTTATATAACATTTCATAGTAGATTTTCTTAGCAAGGTATTCCTCACAATATGGTTTTATTACTTGTTGGTTGGAAATTGCTGTGATTCATCTGCATGTGTAGCAGAAAAAAAAAGTCTCACTTAGCATTTGTTCATTAACAACCTGATGCAGAAAATTATCTCTGGTCAGGACAGCATATTAACCATGTTTAACTTAACTTTAGCTTGGCCCTGCTGAAAGCTAAGCACGTACTTAAGTGTTTTTCTGAACATGAATTGAAATTCCAAATGTGTTTTCCTTCTCTCTTCAATCATCTTCTCAACTTACAGTGATAGAAACTGTTTCTGTTATGAAGCTTTTTGAATGTGCCAGTTATTTGGAATGCATGTAACCAGCTAAAAACAATGATACATCATCCTTCACTAAGACTTTGTGGGGACTTTTATGTCAGATAGGAATCTCTTGGGATTTAATTGTGAATTTCAGAATTAGAACAAAATGGAAATTGGATCTTCCATATTTTGTGAAGCCCCTTCATCTCAGTCCTTTTTTAAAAATCTGAATTTTTGGCCATTATTATAATTAAAATGATCAATATAATAAAAAGTTTCTAAATAAAGATTAATGACATTCTCATGTGAAATTAAGTCCATTCAGTCTTGTCTTGATGTTAAGCATTAAACTGCATCTTCTAATGAAGGGAGAGTATTCATAGGGTTTCAGGAATCTTTTTTCCGAATTTCACTGCATATCTGGATTTTCTGTCTGGATTTGTACCCTAGAATATGTAATTTTTAAGGACTTTGGAGAGTAACTGTCTTTCTTCTATTGCAAAACAAAATTTCCAGCTATTAGCTTGAACAGGACCCAGGCAAGGAGCAGGAGAAAGCTTTTGGGTCATAGCACAGTAGAAAAACACCTTGCAAGGAAGTTGGCAGAGTAGAACCCTTCACTCCAAACTCCCTGGGGAGCAGTGCTGTCCTGCCTGGGGAAATACACAGCATTCTGTGCTGGGAGCTGATTCCTGCAGTGCCTGTGTGATTCTGTGTCTGAGCTGGCAGGTAGCAGACCTGCAGGAGTGTGGCTTGTGGAGTTTATCAACAAAGATCCTGTCAGCCAGGACTGCAGGAGCCTTCCTGTATCCGTGAGACACTTCTCTGCTGAATAAACTGAGTATGACAGAGTAGACCAGAGCCTGTAATGGATGGCTTCATTATCCATTCTGCACCTAGAATGGGCAAATGTTTCCTAGAGGACAGAGTAAGATGGGTTCATGACAGAAAGCATTTATTTAAAGACTTGATGAAACAGCTAATAATGAAAAATTGTTACATACACAGAATAAGAAGGTCCAAGACACAAAGGTAGCTGAATTGAATTTATATTGATAGTGAAGAGCTTTGTGATCTATTAATTATGGAAGAATCTACTCTTTCATTTCTTATTTTTATCACTATTATTTCTTATTCTTCTCCCTTTTTTCTTCCTCAACTTAGTGCAGCAGTTTTTAATACATCAGTGGCATGGCATTTTCTGACTAAAAGCTAAACTGAGCTTTTTGAGCTTTCCTCTCACCACTAGACAATGCTAATAAAACCTCTCTTGAAAAGCATGAGGTAAACCTATTTTGAGATGGGTAGTTGGGTGGGGATCAATAAGGCCTGTGCCAGCAAAAAAGTTTAAAAACATAAAAGCAAATGGTCAAGGCCAAAAATGATGTAACTTAATGAAAACTTGGCCATCCTCAAACCCGAAACCCAGACTCATCAGTCATTCCTGATCACTGCTGCAAGCTCCAGTGTAATAAAACAGAGTTTTAAACAGTCTCTTTTTGACATGTTTATGCATTTGTGATGCACTCTTGTCTCTATCTGAGAACGACCCTCTGGCAATGTCAGCAGACAGAGAGACCAGGATGGGGCAGGCTTGCAGGCACTCATTTCTAATGGTCATCTGTCTGCCTGGTCAAGAGGGAGCAGGGCACAGGAGGCAGCCAGCTCCCATATCCCCTGTGCTGGCCTCGTGCCTTGCTCTTCGGTGTACCCAGCTGCCACTTAGAGAAAACACTAAAATTCATGGTTAAAAATGTCCCTCTGAGGAATTTAAATAGCTGGCAGCAAAGCTCTAAGTGGGATCATTCGTTCAATTGAAAAGTTTCTTTTAATTATCAAGTCAGTTTTCATTGCAACCTCTTAAATGTGTGGTTTCAATGTTTGTTTTCCTTCATTTGGACAGGTCCTTGTGTAAAACCACAGATTTTCTCTCTTCACTGTAGGCAGAGTGACAGCTTGTCAGCTTTTATTACAAGAGTTGCCAACAGTTTTCGTTCAGAGTTAGCGGAAACCTGAATTGGAATAACTTCTCAGGCTTTAGCGTTTCCTTTGTGCATCACACAGGTTGTGCAGCCAGGCGGTCAGGCTGGGTGGAGTGGCATGTGATAAATATTTGGCTACCTGACTGGATCAGCTGATATCCACTGGGCAAAACCGTAAGTGCGAAAATGCTACAGGATGGATGATTCATTCTGGTTTGGGGCAGCAACCTCCTGGCTTTGTTGGGCTTTGGCTCAGACCCTGAGCTCCCAGCAGAGTTTCAGATATCCCTTCTGCTGAGCATCTGGAGAAGGGAGTGGGTGACTTGAATTAGAATTAACTCCTTGTGTGAGGGAATTTTATTGCAGGTTGTTCACATGAAAGAAAAAAAATTATCGGCAATGGCGGCACCAGGAATGGCTCTTTAGAGTCAAGATTTCTTCCTTATGTCATATATGCAATGAAAAACTTTCTGCTTGCTGCTGCTGCTGGCAAGGTCCTTGCCAGTGGACCCAAACAGGACTTGAATTTGCCATCTCCAAATCTGAAAGCAAGGGACTATCTTCACTTTTCCTGTGCTGAAGTACAATGACAGAATGTGGCTTTGAGAGAAGACTGATCTTTGTAGAAACATACGCTGTTTCCTTGCACACAAGCCTGTCTCCCTCACACAAGCAAAAATAGTTGTTCTTATAAGAACTGTGGGTGAGGTAAATATATGCTAAACCTGTAATTTCAAGAATTCATACCCATAAACATTGATGTGATACAAAGGTATATTTGAAACATTGAACTTGATTTCAATAGCATGGCAATTGTTGTCTGTAAGGAATACATCCATTTGCACACCTCCAGAACTGGACTTGACTCTCAGTATTTTAATAAAATGTTAAAACAGACTCATTCTTAGGGCATATGTCATTTTGAAAAATTTTCAAAAATAAATGTATCCTGTTGTGAATATTTATAAACCAAAATTAAAAAGCCGTCTTCAGTTTTTTAAGTCGAGAATGAAAACTGTGCAGCTGCTTGACTCTTAAAAATTGCCAACATTTTGCTTTCTGTTCTGTAATAGAAAGAAAAATGTTCAGGTCTTGTTTGGAAATCTTTAGAATTCATGTAGTATTTACTTATTATTTTCCTTTCAGCATCCTCACTTCTTAGATACTCTATAATCATGGAGTAAAACTCAGCATGCATTACATTAAACCAGCTGAAACCGGAAAAATCTGTGTCAAGGAGGTGCCTCTACAGTATAGAAAGGTATCAGTTTTCCACTGTTCTGTGCTTGCACTTCTAAGGAATTGGTCCTATCTGCACTGTTTGAAAAGATTATGTTTGCCTTTCCCCAGTCAAAGATATTGTTCTGCAGATGCTGGATAGACACTGCTGAATAATCCAACTGTGTTGACTGTGGTGAACAGAGCAGGAGAAAAAAGATTTTTCCTTCTCTGGGAAATCATGCCCCGGCTTCAGCAGATTCCACAAATATTGATGCCAGGTGAAGGTGGGGTTGCCCAACAACTCATAAGTGAGTAGGGACAGTGTAAGCCATTGATCTGTCCTTTGGTTTGGACAGGATGGTGAGGAAATGCAAATATGGGCTTCACTTGTCTTCTTTAAGGGAGCTTTCCTCCTCCTGAACTCTCACAAGGTGCTGTGGAAGAGCCAGAATCGATGCCAGGCTGTGTACTCACAGTGGCTCCCAAGCTCATTTCTGCTTCAGCAAATATGAACCTGGTGCACGGACTGCCACGGAGCGAATGGTGATGGGAACGGAGATTAAATCACAGGAGATTATGTTCCTCACTCCTGCTTTTGCTTCTGTCTATTTGAAGTGCAAAATAAACTGGACGTGTTCATAAAAAGTTTCAGCAAATGCTTGTTATATCTTGGCTCTCATTTTCTCTGTGTGTTGAGCAAATAGAGACAGATGGAATCTGGTGGTGATTTAAGACACTAATGTGGCCACGGATTGTGCTGTAAACCATATTATAATCCATGTTTCATATGGAAGCTGAAATTCTAGACTGAATAACGATTTTACTGTTCAAATACAGCACATTCACTGTCATTTATAACATAAAAGGACAACTGCAGAGTAAGAAAATAAATAAATATATGGGGTTACGTGTAGGAAAGCAGAATATTTATCTATTTGAGCTCGAAAAGGTGTCTCAGGCTGTGATTTAGGAGGGTAATGATTGCAATAAATCAAATGAAGCAGGGGCCTAGATTAAAGATGAGAAAGCTAACATGGCCAAGATAAATGCATTTGAGTAAAGTTACTTATTTGTGATGATTGCAAGATTGGGTTCAGCAGCTGGTGTAAGACCCATCCTTAATTTTCCTGCTAACAGAACAGGTTTATAGGCACGGTGTTACTTGCTCTATAACACCATGAATATTGTATTTTAACTAGAATTCTGTCATATTAATGTCTGTTCTATTAAAACAGTCTGGCAAATAAATTTCTGTGTCTGGAACATGCTGAGGTGTATCATGAACTGTCAAATCTTTGTACCCACAATTCTAAGTGAACCATTTCATTGACCTGTGCCCATAGGACTCCTAACACCTTGAGTTAAATCAAACATATTGTATGGATGTGTAAATTTATATATTTAGATCTCTTTATATGAATAAGTAAGTTTAGATTTGTATATTTATCTGTATTTTTGTACATAACAACAGCAAGATTCATTTTTCTTATTGAGGCTATTGTCTGAAACAAAATACTTCATTATTAATATTTTCCATACTTGGAAAATAATTGGAGATTTTAAAAAAGAGCAAACCAAAAAACACAAACACAATGTTTATAATTTTATTATTTTGTATTCTTCAGCCATTTTATCTGATTTAAGTATTTTTAAATTATTTCATTTTTAATCTTTATTTTTACAATGAATAGAGCAGTGGAAAAACTCATAACAAAAATTGAAAGCACTGGGTTAAAAAAGATGAATAAGGGAATGTGATAAAAAAAATGCAAAATAATAAAAAGTATAGAAGAAATAGATCAGGAGCATCTGTTTCTCCCTGTCTCATAACACAAGAATATGGGGGAGGGGGGTTATGAAATTAAAAGGTGGTAAATTCAAAACAGATAAAAAGAAATATATTGTTGCACAGAGCTGGTAAATATTAAAACCTCTTTGAAAGAATGCTTTTAAGGCTGAAGACTTAGTAAGATTAAAAGGTATCTCAGTGTTTATATAGTTGCCAGGAATGTCCCCATCAACAATAGTGAGGGATAATATGAATTCTGAGAGATTTAATAAGCTTCATGCCACGGGTTTGTTGCAATCTTTATTCGTCATAGCTCTGGCAGGTTTTGTGTTTCTTGTGTTATGTGATCACCTTCTTGTGGTGATTCCCTGGGAAAGGCCTGCAAGTGAGACTGATGTTCCTACAAGAAGAAATGGTCTTTTTGTATAATACTGATATTCAAGGGGTTCCCTTGCATTCCTTAGAGGCTCTTACTATAAAAGTGTCAGGTTTCATACAGAGTAATGTGAAGAGCTCATCGGCTGAGGCTGCAGGCAGGTACAGAGTCTGAGGTACCTCTGTGCCCAGTGTTGGTTCCTCACCAGTGAGGAGCTGGGTTGGTAATGAACCTGAGATTCCAAGGGCTGAGCCTTCCCTCTCCTTCCCAGGGAGGTGATCATAGTTTAGCACACCTGACTCATGGTCTTGAGTCCTGTGGTGCAGCTGAGATCATGGGGACTTGTGGACTGCAGAAGCATAGATTTACCTGGCCATCTTTGAGGGAGAAAGACTGAAATGTAGAGCAAATTGGGGTAAGACATAGAAATATTCTGAAATACACAGATTATAAATCATGCATTTTCAAGGATATGACCAAATGTTAAAAATCCAGCCTCTGTGGGTTTAAATTTAAAAAAAAAAATATTCAAGGAACACAGTTTATAGATTCATAAAATTATGAACATTTGAAAATGGGAGGAAGTGAGGAGTTGGATTTACAAAGAAGTACAAAGGGATTCGTCAGCTCCTGTTTATTTTAATTAACAGGTGAATTATTTCACTTTCTCAAGAGCACTAAAACTTAGATGACATTTTAAATGGACAGTCTATATTATTCCAGCCCTGGCAGTGTTCCCTTTGTCTCTGGGCACTTGACTGACTGCTGTGCTCGGGCCTCACATGCTTGGCTCACGTGCAGCAAGTGCCTTGGATGGGATTCATGTGAGTAGATGTAAGCATCTACCTTGGACATGAACAGTCTGCATACTGACAAGTAGAGGACGTAAGGCATAACTGCTCAGAGTCTGCTCCTGTGCTCACTGGCCTTTTTGACAGCTTTGGCAAGTGCTCATTGTCTTCTAATTCTCCTCTAGGAGCAAGCACCATTCCCAAACCAGTCATTCATAACTTTTGCTCAGAGCAATGAAACACTTCAACTCATTTTCTTGCGTTATTACTCTGAATTTTCTTTAAGCTTTTGAAAGAATAGATAGAGACCTTCAGAAGCTCAGGAATTACTTCAAAGTATGCCTCTTCTTCAAAATTTTGTCTCTCCTTTGTCTCTTCCTCTTCACTAAAAACTGAACTGCAAACTTCCATTCCACAATGTTTTACTCGCTTTGTTACAGTGAATTCCTAAGCAGCTCTTGCCACCACTTGTTCATCTTAGCCAAGTCTTCAGACTTGAAATATCAGCACATCCTGGTCCTTAAGCACTGCTTGATCCCAAAGCATTTATTATAAACAGATGATAATTAAGATTCAGATGATAATTAAGGTTTAATGACCATTCATTATAACACATGTGCCAGATGCAGATTTACTTCCAGTGGAGTGAAGTCAATATAGAGTGAAAGGAAGCAGTGATGGTAAACAAGCCTCACATTTATCATGGCATAGTGAAAAATTCCCAGTATCAAGTTGTACATAGTGAAGTTCTTCAAACACGTGGCTGGTCACAGTTCACTTTGTAGGGATGGATTAGTTGTCGTTCATTACTCCTTTGTGTATCTACCCTGCAAGCAGATGAGTTCAGGTCTGACATTATGCACGGAATAAGTATTATTTTAAATCTTTCATAATTTCTCGGTGCTCATGATTTTTCTCAGCTTTTTTTGATTTTCAAAAGCTGTGGATGTCTACCAAAGAGACACAATTCAAACATTTGAGAACCTAGCAAAACCTTTCATCGCTTTTAGCATGGCGGTCATCCTGCAGAAGGACATTTATCTCACAAATAACAAAATTGGTCTTCAAACATTTCATTTTTGCCATGCTAATATGTGGAATGCTAAGCATATGCAAAATCTTTTCTGAGCCTCTCAGTTTCTGGTATTTAAGTGGAGAATTTCCCTTAATTATTCAAACAAATTAACTCCTTGTTGAATCAATTCTTGGAGATCAAGTCTCCAGATAGAATTCCAAGTGTGGAGTTTAGGTGCTGCAATAGATTATGTCCTTTAAGACTGTGGGGAATTCTATACCAGAGACAATGAAAAAAGCCTATTTCAGTGTACATTTTGTGAAATTTAAATCCAAGAATGATACCCCAAGTGCTCAGAGCGTTTGTCCTACAAATCAAACGAAACTGCTGACTGCAATAAAAAGTGACTGCAGCCTCTGAGAAAATGGGAAAAATCATGTGGGACAGAATAGCCTAGCACCAAGGAACATAAAAGAGATGGAAATGTTTGCAAAAAAATAGTATCACACTTTGTAGGAGAATAAATGTTTACATGGGTGCTGGGTGCTTGCTTAATTCACTGCAAGAATTCTTTTCCCACAGCATCTAGAATCAACAACTTGAATTTAGAAAAAATTTAAAAGGGGCGTTTGCTTTCAGAAGATATGTCTGGGAGAATTTACCATGTCTACAAATGCATTTCAAGTAAAATGGTAATAAGCATAAGAATAATTCTGTTCTAGTGATGACCTTTTCCTTTTTAACCCTGCATGTACTCCTACATTTAGTTGCAGTCTACTTCCTTACAGCTACAGATGCCAGAAGTTCACATGTACTTAGAAGCAGATTAGTTAAATGATATTTATGGTTTTTCTAACATGAAACAATTTCCTATCATAATGAGGTTGAGGGGCTTTAGAGTGGAAGATCTCACCCTTTTTTCTCTGATTGAGGAGCTAAGAACATAAGTATGACTTTAATAGAATACAAATCTTCAACAAGGGAATGTTTTTAATGTAACCATCATTTTCCTTCTGGTTTACTCCAGTCTGTCTTGTTTCATTGAAATGAGTTAGTTCCAACTTCCTATAGTTTTCCTCAGGTTTTTTATAGCAATGGGGTTATTTCTTGCAATGAGACTATTTCTTGCTCATTAGCATGCAATTGCTATGTTATGAACGATGATAAAAGTACTAAAATAATTACTCAATTTTACAAGCTTGGGTTCATGTTAATGAATATTTTAAAACAGTCAGAGAATGAGATAACATTTGGTTACCATCCAGACACTCTCTTGCCCTTCAGAATATGGTCACATTTTGTACTGGTCCTGAGTCAGAAATGAAAGGTTTTTTTAATAGCTAATGTGAAAGGCTATAATCTTTACACAGTAGTCTTCTTTCTAAAGCAATCTTTATATGTTATTTGGTTTGATTTTAAAGGTAAACATGTATGTCTGAGTAATAATTGTAAAAAAACCCACAAAGACATTGCCTTTCTTCTTTGTAAGTGGAAGGTGGGTGAGGGTTTAACCTCAGAAGAGCTGACCTAACAAATGGTGACTTACTGGGCAGTGCAGTCATGCTTATGGAAATGTTCCAAGTTTGAGGAAATCTGGCAGTAGGAGGGAGAGAGAGGTTTTTATGCTGATGATCAAACATGGCAAAGGTTCTGGTGCTTGTAAATTCCAGTCACATTATCTCTTCCTGAGAAATGATTACTTGTTTTGACAGTGTGTCGCTAAATACATGCCTCCTAAATTAGGAGCCTGGGCTCTGGAGGAATGAATACAGGAGGGGGTTTGAGAAATGGTAAAATCTAAACTCTACTCCACTACTGACCTGTTCTGTGTCCAGAGGCAAGGTCATCAACAATCAGTCTCAGTTCCCCCCTTGAATATGTTCTCTACTCATCTAAACTAAACATTTATTACGGATAATTAAAATCGTCTAATTGCAGGGCATTGTGAGAATTGTTTTGATGTTCATTTCCAAAAAGTAACATTTAATATCAAATATTCATTTGCTCCAGCTTCTTCAGCAAGTCTCAATTTCTGTTTATTTATATCAAACTAAAGACATCAATCTTTTTTTTAGTATTTGCATTCCAAATCTTTTACTGCCAGTAAATAAAGAGCCTGTTGAATGTATAAAGTGCCAACTATGATTTCTGATATATCAGTCATTCTCGCTGTATGAAATTCCAGCTGCTTCTGTATTTTTCCAAGGTTTTAGGAGATTACTGGGTCAGATCCTCAGCTGGTTTCAGCTGCTATAGCTCCAATGAAGTCAGTGACAGCGCCTTGTAAATCAGACCTGCAGGACCCAAGCAGGACGACAGCCAGCTGCATCAAACTGTCATATTTCACATCATTCTCTATCAAAGCTAAATGCAAGTGCTGCATTGCACATGATACATTGCTCAGGAGTCGTCAAATCCAGCCAATTTACATCAGCAGATTAGCTTGCTCAATTCATATAACCATACATCCAGCATTCACACAAACCTCCAAGAAATTAAAATAAAAAGTGTGGGAACAGTGATACCACAGAACAGAGGCACAGGCTGGCCCTACATGTGGCTGCAGTGGGGACACAGGGATGCCTGGGGTTTAGCTCTGGTGCTGTCACTGATTTATTGAGTGACCTTGGAAATGTCTTTGTGCCTTAGTGACCATCTGTAGCACCACTTAAATACCTTGCCAGCTTAATTGCTGGTTCTAAAGCATTGTAAGGCCCTTCAGTAAAAAACTTCATGTCCGTTTAATGTCACACTGTTTTATTTGAAACCCAGAAATGTTCAGAATATGCAATGCTGAGTGTAACGCTGCGCAAAACCATATGTCTTATTTCAATAATTCTCTGTAAGTACCTAGGGAAAATGCTGTGCAATAAAATCCCATGTTACCCTTCCTCAGATACAGTAATTGTAAGTTATCTCAGACGTCTGTAGATTTCAATCTGAGGGCTTGCCTCAAATTCCAGCTGCTTTAGTAATTTATAAATTACAGATCTCATCCAGCTCCCACTGAAATCAAAGGAAGGACTTCCACTGATTTTGCAGGATGCTGGAACTGGCCTAAGAAGAATATTTGAGAACCACAGACATTGAGAGAAATTCATGCAGCACCATCATGTTTCACAAAAGAGCAGACATGCACAACTAGTCTTGAGATGGTGACACTCAGTTTTTAATGGCAATTAAAAGGTTTTTTGTAGGTGGGCTAAAGGTAGAGTAAAATAAAATTACCTACACTATATTGTGTGAGATGGACTGTTAGTTTTCATATGGAATGATGCATATGATAGTGTAAATCAGTTGGTTATGATAGGAAATCTTCAGGTCTCAGTGGCTAATTTGTTACATCGAGTCCATATTAGTGTGGATCCAATTTTTAGTTTAAGTACAAAGAAACCTAGTAAGTCTCTCACAAAGTGCTCCTGCCAAATCTCAGAGAGAAATTCTGCTTTTTGCAGTGTGTTTTATTTGTACTCGGGGGCATGTTCCTAATTACAGTTGTGGGAGTAATTTGTAGAGGGTATGCAATTTGAAAAATAGAGCTTTTCTTTCTGTTGACAGAAATATTTGCAAGTGGATGATGATGTCCTCCAGTGTCTGCTCTGAGGTTCACTTGGTGAATCTCTCTTCCAGGCACTTCACAGAAAGCAATTTTAAATGCCACAATAAAAGGCATCTTTGCCTCATGACCCCCCATTAGGGTCTTGTTGCATTCTGAAAGAATGAGAGGAAAAGTTTGGCTGTGGCACACACCAAGCTGAAATTTTTGCAAGATGGCATAATTGAGAGACTTTTAGATTTATAGCACTTGTCCCTTTGTATCCCTTTGTTTTGTCTAGTTTCATTCTTCTGGAAAAATAATATGTTCTGCTTCTCCTTGCTATGGCTGAGCTGCTGCTGAGAGTTCCGTCACATTTGCCTAAACAATCGCAATAAACGCCGTTATTAATCACCATTATAAATCATTTCTAAAACATGAAAAAGAGTCTATAAAGCTATACTTGTTTTGTTTGCAATATATTGTCCTTCCTCAGTGCCTGAAGTTCTTTGCTGTACAGGAATTTTCCCTACCAGACTCCAGAAAACACAGTGACCCAGTGCTCTTCTGTTCAGGTCACAGCCAAAGGACCTCAGCATAGACAGAGTGGACAGATAATCTGTCATAATAGTGCTTCTCCCTGCCACCCTTAAGGTATAAAAGGGCTCTAAAGAAGGCAAAAGTGGTCTCCAGAGGATACTTTATGAGAGCTTGGACGCAAACAGTCTTATAGCCTGGCTGAACATTAGTGGACATTTTAGGAGTTTTTGGGAACATTCTGAATACTGAATAATGCAACTCTTGTGCCCCTTGGGCACCATGGAATGCAAATCTGTCTTCCACTAGGAGCTGGGAGGATTCTCCTAGAGCCCCTGCATTTGGGCAATGAGAATAAAGATGCAGTCTGTTCCTGTGCTCTCCCCTTGCCAAAAATTGCACAGATTAATATCAAGAAATATTCAACTAGATTCTTAGACAAAGGAACCTCATGCACCTATTGGCAGCACTGGAACTAGCCAGGTATTGGACAGTCTGGTCCAAAGTAAAGTGTCCTAATGTCCTAAATTTGCTGCTGATTATTCTTGTTGCTGATTTATTAAATCAGAGGTTATTTTAGGCAAATCCGTCTTGTAATTCAGGGTCTGTCAGAAGTCTCCTGTCTGGAAGAAGCAGAGGCTAGAAGTAAGTGCTACTTAAGACTACTTGTAGGAGTAATTTCCCTTTTAATATCATATTATAAATCAGGTGCCTGCTATGCGTCAGCAATATAAAAGCTGGAGTAATCAAATTTTTAAAATGGGATGAAATCAAAGCATGTTACTTAGCTCTGTCACATGCTGTTTCTATACTGTGTACAATGGAAGCAGGCACTGAAAGTAGATGACATTAAATTTTATTTAGCATTTTCCTGCAGTGGATTTTCATTTAGGATGTAGAGAGAGACTCCTACCCATTCATGCATATAGCTCTTATTTACAGTGCTGTGAATGACATGAGTCCCTGTGTAAGAGAACATTTTTCTTCCAAGCAGAACCATACAAGTGATGCTTTTGGTTGCTTGGAGATAACAACAGTAACAAATAGTCCCAGACTGTGCTTACTGGCTTTCTTCAGCTTGTCTGTGATTTTATTTATTTATTTAAACAATTGTTTATTTATACTGAGGGTTTTTTTTTAATAAATGGAGGCCAGCACAGCACAGCAGCAGGGACAAGGCTGGCTGCAGGAGCAGCAGGAGCATTCCACTAGGTGACAGTGTGCTCCTCAGAATCCACGCCGTGAGTGACAATGGGAGGCACTGAACCCTGTTAGGACTGTAATCAGCATTTGAAGAAAAATATCCCCCAGAATAACCACAAGGAAAACTGCATATAACTACATTGTCTTTTCAGGAAAAAAAAATCCCCCATGAATTTAAAATGGAAAAATGGAACTCCAATACATGCAAGTAACGTGATGATTATTATGTCCCACCTCAAGAGAACTAGGCATCTAACTGAGATTACCAACTAAATTAATATAAAAAAAAATAATAAGCACCACTCCCTAGCCACCCTGCAGTAATTCTTTTTTTTTTTTTTCTTTTTCTTTTTTTCTTTTTTTAAAGTAGGAGATGTTTGAGATGGGGAAGGGTCTTGAGAAAAATGGGGAAAATCCTTCCATTTCTCCTGGTGGAAGAAGCAGAGAATCAAACAAAGTATATATGCCTTTGGCAGGGAATAGCAGAAGATGGCTACAGGAGAGATGCACCTGAGTGCTTTCCTGAAAATTGGGTCAGCCAGACTGGAATGTGAGAAGGGTTACTGGGGAGTTGCAGGTTCTTGGAGATTTCCCTTCCATCCAGAGAAATGAAAAGTGTAATTGGCCTGTCATTCAGCAGAGTTCTCTGGCCTTCTGCAAATAGAAGGAAGCTGAGAATCAAAATGAGCAAGCTGATCATGCAAACCCACTTAGGAGGAACCAGTGTGATGTGCTTGAGGCTCAAGGTATAGGAAAATAAAACACTGTGACTCCAAATCTGGAATGCATTTTCACACTGACGAGTTGGTGGAGATGAGTTGTGCTCTTGCTTTCAGCAAGACCACATGGTGTGTTTCCACTACACGCACTGAATTACCTGACTGAATTGGAGTGAGTGACAGAAGTAAGGTAACAAGATTGAGTGGAGTGAGATCCTGCAACCTCCTGAAACTTGTGAATCCTCTAGAAGCTATTCATCACCTGAATGAAACACTTTGTGCCATAAACCAGCCTTTCCTTACATTAGTCTGCAGGGTGATTTTCTCTAAGGTGACTTAATAGTATTACTAACATTTCAAGTCATCCTATGGCTTCACCAACATCAGCATTTTCTCACCAGTAAATTTAGTCACAGCTTTTTATGCGTTTTTTTTTTCCCCTCCCCCTTTTTTGGCTGCTGCTGTGAGTGTTCTGGGTATGGATGTGACATTCGGGAAGCTATGTGTGTGCAGTGTGATTGCTGATATCAAGCACCCTTCCCAAAAGCACCAGATGCGGTTCTAAATCAAGCTGAGCCTCCAGGCTTTGGGAAGTGCTTGATATCACAGAGCCTCAGGAAGACTGTAAAGTAGGATGTTGCCAAATGGCACACATCCAATTAGCTTCCACTGTGGCATATATAGGAGAATTAGGGGAGACTTGTGGATATGGGAGACTTGTGGGTGTGGAGTCTTAGGAATGTTGGGTTTTTTGTTTTTGGTTTTTTTTTTTTTTTTTGTCCAAGAAATTGTACAACAAGCTATATGTTCTGGTTAAGTTATAGGTTTTATTAGCCATTGTGCCTCAAATGTCCTGCTGTTGTCTCTGGGTAATAATGGTGTTACATTCTTAAGAATCAAATACACAATATAATTAGGAGACATATTATTTTGTGTTTAGCAGAGCACTAAATTAATGATATATGGGCATGATTCCGCTGGTGCACATCCCTGTTACTATGGCAACAATATTATGTCATGTGAGTCTGTCCTTGGTGTTACTTAGAGCAGCAAGGTTTCAGCAAGCTCCTCATTTATTTCAGAGACCTAAATAGCCGCTTTCTCTGTGTGTGGAATGAAATCGGTTTTATTAAAGATACAAATGTTATATATTCCATTAATTGCTTCTTTTATGTTATCGTGTTAATTTACTTTACTTACATGAAGCATTAGCATTAACATAAAACAGATAATTAGTGAACTGCAAATGACTAATGCACCCATATTGTGCAAATTCCTCTTTTCATATTCAAAGCACTACCATGTGCTTCAACTTCTTCAACCCCAACCATTAACCTCAAGCATTTTGCAGACCAAAAAAGGAGATGGAGTCGGTCCAAGAGGAAACATTCCCAGCTCCAGAAGCACTATCTGCTGATTCACAAAGAAAGAATTTCAGAAATGCAGCCTCTCTCCTTCCTCCACCACTTCTCCTCCCAGCTTCTAAATTAAAAAAAAAAAAAAAAAAGAATCCATTTTTTAGAAGAATTCCTGCTCGAGGCACATGGTGTCAGATTGTTCTCTGTTTTTCTGCTTGGAAAACAAAGTTCTTTGATCAGGACCACTGTGATTACTGTCAGTCTGACAGGGAAGTGCAATGTGAAGAGAGGTCTAACCTAAAGACTGTTACCAGATTAGATTCTGATAATTTTGATTCATTGCTCTGTTTTTCCAAATGTACTTTGATTTGCAGTAGTAATCTCTGAAATGTCTGGATCAATGTCAGCGCACAGCCCCCTCTCCCAGGCTGAGGAATTGCCGGCAGATGGCAGCTGCCCGCTGCTGCTCCTCATCATGCATTTTTCATAAAATATGAGAAAGTAAACCAAAGGTACACCTACTATGTGTGTGTGCTGGGGGGAGGAGGAGAGGAAATGTTTTGCATGTCAGAATATACAATTTAAGGAAAATATCATTTTTTTTTTCTTCATAACCAGATGTTTTAATCAGATTTGTTCTGATGGTCCTGTTTGTATGAAGAAATGCTGATTCCTGGTTAAAACAAAATGAATCCCTTCCCCCACTTCAAGCTTTGGATACTTTGGAGAAATACTGCATCTCCAAACTACCAGCTGGTCAGTCAATTTATCTTGTCATTTACAGCTGGGAAGTTCATCTATTAATAAAAGAGGTATCATGTACCAAAAGACATGATAATGATAAGCATGGATCAACATAGATACTGTACATAAAACCATCCTCCTCCTTCTAAGAAAATAGAACAGTCATAATGTAAGAACTATAATACAAATTATTGAATCATCCACTGTTTGTTAATTCCTGGAAATACAGGGCAAGGTCCTCAACCTGTATAAATCAGTGTTTCTTTAATGAAGACAGCTGGAATGACAGTGATTTAGATCAACAGAAAATGTGACTCACAGGCTTATCTGCAGTTTTTCTTAGTGTTACATCTCTCTCCCTGGAGTCCTTTGCTTTCCAAAAAATTCAGTATCGCCCACTGCTAAAATGGAGCACGAAAAGCAAAATAAGGTAAAGAAAGAGATTCTTTATGCGCATTAAAGAGTGACATTTATAATTTCTGAAATATGTTGCCTTTCTTAGTAATTTCCCATTTTGGGTCACTGCAAAAGGTTAACACCTTCTGTGCAGGGAGCTTTCTGCATGCCACAGAGCTGTCCTTTCTCACAGGAAAAGGAAGATAGAGCATTATAGTGAATAAATTCTTGTTTTACCCAAGTCCTTTCACTTTGCTCCAGTCGGCTAGAATAATGAAGGTTAAAAACCCCATGTTCAGAAATCAACATTATTCTGAGAAAGAGGCCCACTTATCCATCCCCTGCCCCTCCTCATCCTTCAGCCATCCTTCAGCCTGATTTGATGCTAAGGTCAATGGGAAAAGGCCAATGTCTTTGACTGAAAATTGTGATCTAAAAGAATATTTTTTTCTCAGCTCCCTTTCCTTCTTTTTTCTTTCCTACTACCACATTCTCTATTTTCCATGATAATAGGCACTTAGACTTTCCCCATTTTGCTAGTGACTGAGTATCCCTTATTCCTCAGACATTAATTTAAACCAAGGAAGAAGATTGTTTACATGAAGAATGTACAGCTGTGTACAGTAGCTGTGCCACATAATGTAAGTTTAATTTATACAAATGGTCCTATTGATTTTATTTTGGTGGTTCAAGCTTTTGTAGTCCAGGCTTTCCAGTGCTAATGTAATAAGGGCTGTATAGCAAAGAAGCTTTTCTGCTTCCTCCTCTCTAGTTCAACGTCCTTTCTTCTTATAAATCTCTCCTTAAAAGTTTTCTTAGCCTGACGTCCATTAAATGACCCTGACAGAAACTAATGTCACAAAGATTCCATCTTTCCATTCCCATTAGCCTGATAGAAAGTGAAATATCTTCTTCTGGCTGCATATACAGCATGAGAAGACCATGCTGTTATTAAACAAATAGAAAAATAAGATCCATATTCCTATCCCACATTTGTTTCTTACCACCTCTGATAAGGTAGCTTGATGTGTGAAATGGTAAAAGTGTTAAAGGGCAAATTACAAATTCCATAGCTATTTCTAGGAATAAAAAATAAATACCAATAACATTCATGTTCCCTCCCTTGCGCAAGCTTCCTAAAATTAAATTCCTTAATATGTCTGCCTTTCTTCTTTCCTCTTCTCACTGAGGAAAGTTAAACATTGTATTATTTAGTTAAATCCTTTTACTTAGGTCATTACTGCAGGCTACTTAGGTTAGATGGTTATGAGTTTCCTTTTGTAGATTTGCTGTTCCTTTTTAGTTACTACTGACAGTTTCCCCATTACCACAGGGCACATTCTCATTGGAAGGTTGGTCGTGCAGTGGATTTTATTAATGGTCTTAATCTGCTGTCATGTCACTCAGTGCATTTGCCAAGTGGTGTTACAAGGGTTGACTGAGTCTTGCAGGGAATGAGACTGAGAAATCTGTGTGAGGGAACCACTTCCTATAAAGACTTTTGACAGAAATATTAGGAAGATCACGGACACAAAAAAAGAGCAGTGGGATCCTGTGGAAATTCCCCTTAACTTTTTGAATCTGTGAACTTTGAGAAATTCTTTCAGGTTTTGTTAGTAAGTAATTTCCTATTTTATTTTTCTTCTTTTAAATACAACCTGATACAGAAAAAGCCTAATATGGTAGAGCAGGTACTTTTCTAAAAAGTTAAAAGGGAGATGCTTTCAAAATCAGTGAGATACCTAACTTGGCAATAGTTGACTAATACCTCTTCAAATATTCACTCTTTATGCAACTTATCAGAGAGTTCATGTGAAATAAAAATATCTGGACCTTGAATTCCCAATGGCCAAGGCAGTTCTTTAGTTTGGAGATCTTCCCATGGTGTTTTTTCTATTTAAATAAAACATAAATCCTGACTGTTAAGAGGTAAAGTGCTAGTCAGATTACATTACTGTGCCTCAGAAACACTGTATGCAGCCTGATCTTCTCCTGTGTATAATTCTATTGACTTCAAAGTTTCAAAGGCCTAAAAGAACTGCCTGGTTTAAAGGGTAGGAGGCCAACATGAAGAATATTTGAGGCCATAAAGCCAATTCTAAACTGGAAGCTGTCTACCTCTGCAGAGCTATGCTGGAGAATAAAGCTCCTAAAATTCATCATCATGAAGTTTTGCTACAAAAGATTGATTGCCTCAATTTCCTCAAATGAATTGTATTTTATCCAAAATATCATCAACATTTTTTGGTAAAAAAAAAAGGGGTATTCTTTATGTAACTCCAGACAAAGCAGTGGGTCACAAATGAATCACAGCTTTTTAGACTGAAGCTGTGAGCTATTTATGTGTCTTTTAGGTGAGGAGATTTACTGTAGAATGGGCTAGACATAAATAAAAAAGAAAAAGAAATTAGAATTGGAGTAGTGAACAATACCACCCCCCCCGTTGTGAAAACAGAGCACAAGTATTTGAAAGCAAGATCATGATTTCTTGAAGCCCAGAAAATTCCTGATTCAGAGGACAGGGACCATTCTAATGTAAATGAAAACACATCTATTTTATGTTCAGTCGGTTGTTGACATCTACTGAAACATCAAAAAAGAGGATTCAAAATAACTGTGAACACAGCTGTTTCAGTAGAGATACCTGTTTTTTGTATGAACTAATCATGGCCACCCTGGCAATAATACAAATATTCTTTTAGCAAGCACTAACTCCCAAGCAGAATGAAGCAGGGTCCTTGAGATATTTTAAAGCAATCTAGTTACTTAGTTTTTTATTGTTCTTCCTAATCATTTAAATTCCATTGGTTTTGAGTCCTTCTTATTGCTTTGCCAGAGAGTCTCCCTTGCTGCTCTGCCAAAGACTCGAGAGGTTTCTGGACTGTTGTATAGCAGGCATGACAGAAGGTTAATAATAAAAATCACCCATCTTGGCAAACCATCAAATTAGATTAAAGGAACTGCCTAATTTTATGCATTGGCCAAGTAACCTGGCACTAAACCAGGATGAATGGTTACAACATGTATTAGTGTTTCTTGAAAAAAAAAATCTCAGCTAAAAATTCAGACTGCTTTGAGCCTTGAGAACACATATCTAGGATTTGCAATCCATTTCAAAAGGGAAATGAAGGAGATTTAAGCGACAGTGAATGAACAGGATTAAAACTTGAGTTTATCAAGTCCTTCTTCCTTGCATGAAATCTACCACATGATGCTGTGACTGCTCAAGTAGATGCTCCTCCACCATTCCTTTCAAAGCCTAGGACAAAGGAAAAGGGTTTTTTTGCTTCCTGTTGCCACTGGTGTTAGCAGAGCAATGCTAGTATTGGAAAAATCTGAACTATTACCTCTCACACCTGACAGCATTCACATTTGGACTTGCATCCTTCTGGGTCCCTTCCAACTCTGAACATTCTGTGGTTCTGATCATTTATTTATTTATTCAATCATTTCATCCAGAGGGTGGCTGGGCACTGGAACAGGCTCCCCAGGGCAGTGGTCACAGCACCAAGGCTGACATAGTTCAAGCATTTGAACATTGCTCCCAGGCACGTGGTGATTCTCGGGGTTGTCCCAGGCAGGGGCAGATAGTGCTGTAATGATCCTTATGGGTCCCTTTCAGCTCAGGATGTTCTATGATTTTCTGTTGGACCTTGCTTTTCCTTAGAGAATGATCATTCACAATCTGCAAGACTTTCAGGTTCAAGCTACCCACCACATCTTAGAGACCCTCAGTATTTGTGTAAATTGCTGTAGCCTCTGAGGGCTACCAGTGGATTATTATGTTGCCCATCACCTAAATAATCCTTTCTATATTGCCCTACACAAGAGTTTGTAAAGACAGCATTTTCTGGGAGTCATAGGGTTTTCCCTAAACACTGTCTTGGAGGAGAGGGTTCAGATAGTGTGTATTTGGCATTGCTCTGTGGCCAGCAGGTTGAGGAAGGCACTTCTTCCTCTCTACCCTGCTCTGGTGAGCTCCCGTCTGTTTACAGTTCTGGTGCTCCCAACAGAAGAAGATCATGGACATGTTAGAGCAAGTCCAGAGGAGGCCACAAAAATGATCAGAGGATTGGAGCACCTCTCCTGTGAAGCTGGGGCTGTTCAGGCTGGAGAAGGCTCCAGGAAGACCTTAAAGCACCTTCCATTCCTAAAGGTACCACAAGGGCATTTAGCGATTGGACAAGGGTGGAATCTCTTCAAAATAGAGAGAGTAGGGCTATGTTAGTTTATGGAAGATATTCTTTACTGTGAGGGTGGTGGGCACAAGTTACCCAGAGATGGTGTGTGTGCCTTGCTCCTGGAAGTGCTCAGGGTCAGGTTGGAGAGGGATCTGAGTAACCTGGTATAGCAGAAGGTGTTCCTGCACGTGGAGGGGGGTTTGGAACTAGAGGATCTTTAAGGTCTGTTCCAATCCAGACTGTTCTATGATTCTGTGTTCTTTCTAGGAAAGTACCACTTTCCTTTGTGCCACATAGAACATGACACATGGTTGGAGAGAAGATCAAATGGACTGAGTTCATCACCATTCTAATATTAAAAACTCATTTATTGCACTTTGCACTTTTCAGGTTTTTTTCTGAAAGCTGCCTAGTTTTGCTGATTGTTTACAAACATGGGGCAGTGTGAATGTTCTGTATCATGTGGGTATTTTGAACTAACAAAAATATCTGAAACTTTTTTCTGAATCTGATATGGCCCATTAAGCATGAGGCAACATGCTCTATTTTTATACCAGTGACACTATTCAGTAAGTATTAAATTTGTTTTACCAGTTAACACATGGTCCGTATTTATGAATTTAACCTCCTTTTAAGGACAACTTGCTTTTTGGCTGAGCTCCTCTCCTTCTATTATTGTTACTGGCTTTACAGTTTCACCTACATCTTTTGCTGTTAGGAACACTGTACAAAAACACAGTAAGAAATTAAAAATCAAGCTATGAAAAGCTGTAGTCCCACCTATTTAATGTTGATTTTGGGTTATACTTCTTTGGCTGAGCTATCTTACCTGTATATGTTGTTTCCTTAGCATAGTTCACATAGTGCTGCTCACATGTGAAATGGGGAGATTCTGTAGTTTCTACTGCCAATGTTTCTTTCTTTTTTCTTTTGTGACAGATTGTGTGAGGGCAGTTAGGAGTGGACAAGAAAATTGTGGTATATTCCCTGTAGCACATAACACTTTAACATTTTTATCAATGACCTGGACTACTAGACAAAGTGTAACCCCAACAAAGTATTCAGTTGGGATCAAAACAGGGAGTTGATAGTACAGAAAAGGGATATAAACCAGCAGCAGAGTTAGAAAATTCATAAAGTCCAACAAAGAGCAGGCAAAGCCTTGAACCTGGAATGGAACAACTCCATGCCGCAGTCCAGGGTGGGAAATGTCTGTCCAGGTGGCAGCTCTGCCAAAAGGGCCTGGAAGCCCTCATAATCAAACACCTGGACATGAATTAGCAGTGAGTCCTTGCGGCCATGAAGGCTAACACTATGATGGGCTCTATTGTCAAAAGCCAGCAGGTTGAAGGAAAATGTTTTATTTCCTCTTCACAACTCTTGGAAGGGCACCTTGGGAGCAGAGTGCTCCTGTGGGAGTGAGCTCAGCAGAGTCCCCACAATGGACCTGGGCTGGAGCATTTGCTGTGTCCTAACTGGGCATGGCCTTGAGAAATCCAGGCTGATTTTTAAGCTACCTCTGCTTGGATTCTGAGTCTGGATGAGGTGACCTTCAGAGGTCTTTGCCAACATAAGTGATTCTATTCTTTATGACTTTAAGTTATTACATTAAGTTAAGGAAAAGTCTCATTCAGTCCAGTACATTAGTGTCAAAAAGACCAATCCTCTTCTGAAAAGACGATACTCATCTATTATTAACAGACACTGCTATTTCAGTTTTAATGACTAATAGAACAGGCGTTTCCTGGCATTTGATGACCTGTTTAGTGCCTGAGAAGTAGCTGAGAGCCCTTTGCTTGGCTTCTTACTAGTTGACATAAAATTACCAACTTGAAGAGCACAGGTGCTATTGGAAAAACAAAGAATGTTTAAAAGAAAAAAATGCATTAACTGGACTACATTCTGTTATGAGTACAATAATGTCAAAAGAGTTGAATATGTGTTACCAAAAGCGGATTTGGGACCACAATCCTTTTTCAAATATGTTTTCTTTGTTGAATAGCTGGAAGTAGATCGTCACATTGATGATAACTGAAAATCTATTGACAATCTATTGAATTTGTCCTATGACTGCTAAGGATAGATGCTTTAAAGAGCAGGATGGCAGGATTCTATTCAAATTATCACACTTCTTGTACAACATCATTATACCCTTCAGCCACCCATTGTCTTCTTCTATTCTACATATGAAAGATGTAGCTATTCCATAATATATGGGTAAAAACCTGACTGAGTGGGCTGTACTATGGCTGTTGGCCCATAACGAGTTGGGTATTGAAGGGGTTTATCCTGAGATTTGTCACCTGAAGGTGGTGACTCTAATTCTGTTGGCAGATGACACCAAACGGAGTCAACATGCCTGAGAAGAGAGCAGCCATTCAGAGGGACCTGCACAGGCTGGAGGACTGGGCCATCAGGCACTGTGTGAAATCCAGACAGATAAGAAACATTGTCAAAATGGCATTGCCTCTGTCTATATTTGTGGGTTCGGATAACTGTGCAGGTATATTGGGTTGGGTGAGAATTCCTGTGACATTAAAGCACATGACTTGAGCTAAGCCACTTGCCAGGGCATATTTTATCTTCAAGGAGATAATATTCAACTGTGAGGTACATATTCTGGTTGTTAGCTCGGAGCCATCCCAGCAATGCAATGAACCAGCACTTAGTCTAACCACAGGTAATTCAGCATGTTGGCAAAACTTGCCACCGTGGGAATCCATCTGTGTCTGGAACAAAACATGCAGGATATCAAAAAGACTGTGGGAGGACTTCAGAAAGGGTGTACAAACAATTGGAGGTGTGAAATTGCTTCCCAATGAGGTGTGGCTCTGTAGGCTATGATTCTTCCCTCTTCAAAAGAGGCAAGTGAGGTGGGCATGATAAAGGATTGTGATTCAGCATGGACAGGACAGAGATTGGTTGTTTACTCTTTTCTTAAAGGGCTGGGTGGCATGTAGTGAAACCAGCATGCATGAGGTTCTAAACAAACAGGATTTTTCTTCCTGCAGATGCAATTAAGCTGTGAAATTCCTGGTAACAGAATGGTGTGAGTGCTAAAAGTTTCCATAGGCTAAAAGGGTAAATTAGCCCAGGATTACTGGATGCAAAACTGAAGAGTTCCATGATCTGTGCTCAGCTGGTGGCCAGGAGAGCCTTCCAGGGAAGTGAACAGTCTGCACTTCCTCTAGGATGCAGGATTGTGTGGATATCTGCTTCTGAGCACCAACAGAGAAAAATGGAATTGGTGTGCCTTTTGTGTGCCCACTCATGTAGAGCTGTGTGCTGGAAGCAGAATCTTGCATTTAAAAGGGAAGACTGTTTACTTAGAAGGTTTATCTGAGTCATGTCAGATTAATAGCATGTGTTTGGAAACAATTCAAAAGACAGAAATCTCAGTCAGAGCTGTGAAGGAGCGGATCTCATTCTGGAGAAATGGTATGGCCTGTGGTAAAAGTAAACAAAAGGCTGTATTCCGCTGTGACACTCATCCAGGCATGCATCAAATCCAAGGCAAAAATAGATAAACAACAAAAATAGATCCAAAGGTACCTTTATGAGGGGAATAATCTTATTCACAGGAAAAGCTGCAGTCTTTGTTGCCTGAATAATCAATTTTCACAAAATCCAGGAAGATAGATTATACAACCCATATCTAGTTAGTAATGAAGGGTAATAATGGATACTTTTGTCTTTTGATGTGACTTTTTCAGATAATTTGAATTCAGAATGATTTAAAAAAGAGACTTCTCCGAAGATGACCTGTTGAGAATGGTCACAACCAGGAGTGAAGAGCTGGATTAATAACTTCTCTTTCAGTTCCAGGGAATGCCTTCTATGCCAGCTTGACAAACAAGAATCTCCATAGAAGCTCAAATACTCAATGGCATTTTAGGCTTTTTAGAGTAATTTGAGAAAAAGTTTGATAATGTATTCATTTGGTAAGATTATATTTATATTTAACTAGGTCTGAGGATGGAAAAGATATTCAATTGGGATGTAATGATAAATTGAGTTTGAAGCTTTTAATAGCAAATGATGCAAACATAAATCAGATTGAGTCTTCTGACTTTCAGAGAGCTGTGTTAAACTAGGGTGTGGATTCAAAAGCAGTTCCTTACTTCTCATCTGCCAATTATGTACAGACTTCATCTGCCACTGCTGTTGAAAATGTGTGATATATAGCATAAATTATTGTAATATTCAGAAGTTTCTGAAGTGAACTTTATGGGTAAAGGTGCATGGTGGAAAGAATGCAGCTGTGGTAAGTTTTGCTTGCTTGAGATATTTCTTTTCAAAATACAGGTAGTTCTGTGTTAAAGTTTCAAAGCATGTTTCCAGCCATGGCACAGCATTCTTTATAAGAGTTCTTGGAGATGAATTCCTTGTCCTTGTGGCAGTCCACTCTACAATCCCTGTGCTCCCTTCCCTGCCCTAATGTGCAATTTTTTTCTGACTTCCATTACCAGGAAGGAATTGTGATATAAAAATTAATTCTTAGGCCCCTGACAGGGAAAGGCTCAAAGGCATTACCCTCCAAAACAACTCATCAAGGTAATTTATTTCCACATTTTTTTTAAGAGTGAGCGGATACCAGCAGGTGACTTAACTTTTGGTAGATTATAGGACTTGCATTTTGTAGCTGGTGGTGCTAAGGATTTATCTGCTGTGTTTGTGGATGATGTTGAATCAAGTTGAGTTTATACAGGAATTGCATTAGACACCCTGGAGGATTTAAATTAAGAGGAATGCAAAGAAATACAAAATTCTGGAAGGCCGTAGGGAAAAAATACACAGGCAGATGAAACAAAAAATGTCAAATATTTTACGGTTTTTTTGCCTTGCATTTGTCTACTACATCGTCAATAACATCAGTAAAATAAACTAGTTAAAGGAAACGTAAAAGTTTCTGTTTGCAGGAATTTGAAGATCATTATTTTCAACAGTACATTGTTTCTCAGATGCAGTTTTTGATATTAAAAATCACTCAAATCCCTAAACCATCATAATCTGTAACTCAATTTCCATTAATACTTAAAAAGCTCCTGACATCTGTTTAAACACCAGTATCTTCACAAATACATAGAAATTTTACTCTTGCTGGGTATCAAGTGAAAGAATCTGAAGTTTAAAATGACACTGGGCTTAACAAGGAGCTCCTAGGGATTTAAGAGTCACTGAATTGTAGAACCATTTAGGAAATGAACTTTACCATCATCAAGTCCAGCTGTTGACCCAGGACTGCCAAGTCCACTATTAAACCACATCCCAAAGCAGTGCATTAAATTTCTTTTAAATAACACCAGTCCTGACTGCTGACCCAACCACTTCCCTGGGCACTCTGTGCCAGTGCTTGACAACTCTCTTGGGATTTTCTTTTTTCCTAATTTCTAATCTAGAGCTCTCCTGGCACAACTCAAGGCCATTTCCACTTTTTCTATGACTTTTTATTTGGGAGAAGAGGCTGATCCCCACCTGGAAGAAGGGGCAGCCACCTCAGGAAGAGTACAAAAATGTTGTGGGGTTTTGAAGGCGGAAAATTAAAAGCGTCAAAGTCCAACTAGAACTTAATCCATCTACTGCTGTAAAATACAATAAAAATGTTTCTATTACTACATTGGCAACAAAAAGAGGTCTACAGAGGATCTCTGTCATTTACTGAAATGGGGGAAAACATGATGACAATGGATGAGGAAAAGGCTGAGGGACTTAATGCCTTCTTAGCCTCAGTCTTAAATAAAGACCAGTTATTTTTGGAGTAGCCAAGGCTGGAAGACGGGGACAAGGAGGAGAATAAAGCCCGTAATGCAAGGGGAATTTGCTGCTCCACTGAGACACACAAGTCCATGGGCCTGGACAGGGTCCATACAGGGCTCTAAAGGTGCTGTGGAAGGGCTCATGAGCCACATTCCACCATTTCCCAGCAGGTCTGGTTAGCCAGGGAGCTCCGTGGTGGCTGCTGGTTGGCAGATGGGACGCCCTTCTACAAGAAGGGCTGTGAGGAGGATGAGGGGAAGGTTGTGGAGTTGTGAGTGTCATCAAGTGACGCATGCAGGGCAACATGCTGGTATCGACATTTAAACAGATTTGTCCTTCAATGTTTCTTCTCTTTTCAGTGGCTTTAGATTCTTACTAAAGTCCTTCAATTTGACATATAGTCTTTTGACTGAATATTGAGATAATTTGATTAAACTTTTGAGCCTTTTTTCCTTGTAGTTTGTTATGACAGGCAATTAGGCTTCTTTTCAATGACTCATCAGCTCTTGTGAACAGACAGCATCAGCAAGGCAGGGAACTGAGCTATGAGAGTAGTAAATGAACTGATAAACTGAATTTTACAAATGCAACTTATTCCTTCCTCTTGTGCCTTGTCTTTTATGTGTATAGTTTTTACTTATTTCCTTAGCTTGGAGGTAAGGATGCAGTAGAAATATAGATACATACACACATATGATAAGGTCAAGTAATTCACTCAAATCAAACAAAGTTGCAATTCTATGCCTTGACTGTGAATTTCTATCACCCTTCATTGAGCAGTATGTATAGTTTACAGTGGCCATAGTGTCCATTTTACCATGAATCCAGAAATTGTTGATCCTTCCTTGTAAGCCCATAACATTTGATCTTAAAGATCAATCTGTTGGGCTGTAGCAGTATGTCAACTATAAGCCATCTTGTTGATTTATGTTTTCTTTTGAATTATTTGAGGAGTCCAGAAAGAAGATGTGGGGATTACATTTGGTCCAGATAGAGGACTAAGTGAGGAAATACTGCTTTTGGGCTTTATCCAGTTAATAATTTTATTTTACTGACAACTTTAGTTGTTAGCATATTAGTTTATCTCAAAAGGTACTTGTCTTAACATGCTTATACTTACAGGAAATGTCATACCTGCTTTTCAGTATAGAGCTGATAACTGCGTGTTTGGTGAAGCTCAAGATTATCCCTGTCACAGTCTGCATATTATTTCATTGTGGCCAAAATCAAAGGTGAGGGATTAGTGGAAGTATGGCATTTTAAAGCTCCCTGACAACTGCTCTCCTGCAGGAGATATTATTATCATTGTTTTCCATGACTATTGTTATCATGTCACCATATCATGTTCACTTTGTCCTCTTTCTCACCTTGACATGTGTTAGGCTGTAATTCTGCTTGATCCCAACCTGGAAAGACTGCATTTTTATGTTGTGCAGGAAATAGAAAAAATATAATGTCTTTTACAGTCACATCTGCAACGACTCGCTGTTGTGCTGCAGTCAGTGTGACTTTGCTTGGAGAAGGAGTTGATGGCAAGGCTCCTGTAGCTTCCCAGGCTGGCTGGGCTGTACCCATACAGTCCCACTGCTGTCTGAAAGCAGGGGCATCTCTGCTCGGAAAAACCCTGCTGTTCTCTGGGTGAGCTTTTGCTGGGGTCCTCAATTGGCAATTGCATGGAAACTCCAGGTTTTAAACCTGAGCCCCCCTCCAAGTCTCCTCTCAGCCTCAAGGCTCCAATTGTTCTATCTGCATGTTTGGAAGACAAAAAAAATATCTCAGTTTACCCCACACTTTGAGCTCTACCTCATGTTTGAGCTCCAAAATCGGAGGTGCTGGGCTAAAATCCATGCCATTACCCTCCTTCAGAGGCAGCTACTCTGAAATGTTCTTCTTGATGTTTTTCAGAGAGTTAAAATTTTCTGCATGAATCCCTATTCTGCTTTTCCTCTTTCTCACATTTTATTTAGATCACATCACAGCAGCTTTTGGCTTGACTAGAAGCTATGAGCTTAAAGTTCTCTGATCCTACAAGTAGCACGCTGAACTGAGCATGTAGAGAGAAGAAAGTCAGCCTCTGTCTCTGGGCTTTTATTTCACCGTGCCCATATTAACTTTTCTGCTGGCTGAAAGAGAAAACTTGGCACCTGTACTGACTCCCTAGGTCGGCAGAACAAGATGCTGTCTTCTCAGCTAGCTTGAACTTGTCCTTGGTTGTTTCTTTATATGGAAAATAATTCTCACTGCTGGTAAAAACAAAGAGTTCAAGCTCCCATCACCTTTTGCAAATAAAAAAAACCAGAAACACGAATACTATCTTTCCTTCTCTTTTCAGTTTTTTTTTGTTTTTTTGGTTTTTTTTTAACTGCTGGGAATGGGATTTTCGCAGAGTTACCCAGCAAGTCAGGGATGCAGCTAGGGAAGAATCTGATCCCCTGAGACCCACTGCCTCTGCCACATGGGCTGCAGTAATCACCTAAGGAGCTGCACAGTGAAGAGACCACAGCAAGAGCTGCTCCTCACAGCCTTTTTCACCAGCTTCATTCTTTTCCATTATTTTCAATTTTTCCATATCACCCTTCCTTTTGTGTGGTAAGGAATTTGGTGGTTAAGTATTTGAATATGTGGGAGGATCTGTTCCTATTGAGCAGGAGAAGGTTCCAGGTTCAGAAGGAGCTGCAAGATAAGCCATGGCAGAGCAGCTTCTGCTTTTACTGATCATGCTCCACTTCTCCTACTCATGGAACCATGCAATTGTTGCAGAGGTATCAGTATCATTATTTATCACATTCAGTTTTCTGGTATGAAGGCTAAAACTAGTTTGGCTCATCAGAATTCATTAATTCCTTCAGAAGTTCAAAGCCAGGTCAGCACAAGCCGGATCTTTGGCTTGAATGCATTTTATACTTCTTTCTTTTTTAATACTTTTAATATTTATTTATTTATTTATTTATTTTCTTCATTTATTTTATTTTTTATTCTTGCATTAGTTCCATATTTAGCTATGTCCCCACATAAAAGATTTCTGGCCTTCATTCAAGTCATTCTCCTTCATGTCACCGATTAATTCAGAACATTAACTAAGAAGCAAACTAGCTAATCATTTGTCCATATGTGGCCTGCATATGTAGCAATCTTGTAGGCTTATGAATGCAGTTGGCTAGCAAAGAAATCATTGGCATTTTATTACATTGTTGTGTGTCTCAGCATTTTTTGCCCCTGCCCCAAAAAAATGAAAAGCCAAAGCTCAGCCCATCTTTACAGTGATTCCTACCAATGCAATCAGAAATTGAAAAGCTTCTCATCTGTCATTTCTAGTTCATTTTCCAGGGCTCAGATCTTATTATTAAATGGGCAGTCACCTGGTCAAAACTTTGGCTCATTTTTTGCAAGCTGCTGCTGGCAAAACTCTGTGATGATTGCCAAGTTTATACTGTGAATAAAATCAAAGGTAAGGTAATCTGGATAAGTAAAGAATCAGTGATAACTGAATGTTAGAAATTAATTCTCCTGTTGTAATCTCTATCTGTGACTTTCAGACTTTTATTACAGGCTATGCCTAACTGAAGTCTCTGAGCTCTTTCCTATCAAGTCCCAGTTTAATCAAGACTTTTATTTTGGCTGATTCTCTCTCAGTATTTTCATAGTTCAAGTCTATAATCACTATTCAATAGTTTTAATTATAGCTACTGCTCAAGAGACCTGAAACATAGCTTTTCATATCTTCATGAACTATTTCTTGTATGGGGTTTTGAAGACCTCATAATTTAAATGCTATTAGAAAAGTTTTATGTGAAATGGAAGTGAGATCTGGACCATAGTGAATACCCATGAATGGCTTCAAGATTTTATTAATTGCTTTGTGCTTGGATCCTGCAGCCATCACAGACTTAACAGGTGCAAGTTGAATGTGCTCACTAGAGAACTCTGGGCAGGCTTCTGAAAACAAATCTTTAGGGTGATGAGAAATGTCCAGGTGTCCTCTGTAGCTTATCTATAGAAAACAAGCATCACAAAACTCACTGCCTTCCAAACGCACAAAAAATATCCTTGTGTGTCTGCATACACTGAAAGAGTTGTTTCCTGCAAGGATATCTTCTGTTCAAGGTGGTGAGAAAGAGACAGCACAGGCAAACATCTGCTTTGCTTTGCCTTTTCTATCATGAGATTTGGGCAGCCTGTGGAAGTGATTAGTGATCCCATGGGAATACTGCCACTCTCCATTATACATCCTCAATGTTTACCCTGTTTTGATGCTTTTTTTGCACTCTGGCAGATATCACCAATTCACATAGTGTACACGTCACTTTGCTTCAGTTTCCTTCTTCCAGATGTTTTCCACTGTACACACAAGCAGTGTTTATAAGGTTTCCCTGGAAGGCACAGGCAATCAGCTTATCCTAAGTCTAGCTCTGGACACTGAAGTCTTCGAAGGCAGACTGGGCACATTTTTTTTCCTGGAAGTGCCTTTCAAAGTCTTCACAATCAGATGTTCAAACTTGGATTTCTTAAGGATGTATAATACCCAGAACTACACACAAGGCAATGCAATTGCTGACACACAACTTTAGTGATGATTCTTTTATATTCTCTTGTATTTATAAATAGAAAATATGATGAGTGCTATTGCCTGTCTGCATTCATGTGTCCTCCTGAGTTGCCTTCATCACTTTGTTTGAAAGTAAAGATTTTTGTTTTGTCTTCTCTCTTTTTATCTCTGTTCTGTTTTCCTTTCAGTGCTGCTCCAACTCCAGACTAGTGGATGTCAACATCACACCTAATCCTCTGAAACTGAGCTCTCAATTTATTTATTTTTTTTATTATCTTTTTCCAAGGCAAAGTACTGTCTATAATTGCTGCTGGAATGAAAGCACTGGAGAATGAAGACAATATTTGTCTATTAGAGCAACAGAATAACAAACTTCTCTGTAATGCAGTTAGCATGAAGCTTCTGTATTTTCATCTGTGGATAGTTGTTTCTGTGATCAAAAGGAAAAGTTGCAAGACAGTTGTAGTCTACAGAGGGAACTAAGAGCTATTCTGTCTGAAAACATTAAACTAATTTAAATCAGGCTGTGGGAAAAGTGACACACAGTCGATTAATAGAAATTTCTCTAACTTACAGAGGAGGGAAAGAGAGTTAAGGGAATCTGTAGGAATCCTGCTTATATCTTCAGTGGTTGTGAGTCTCATTTTTCTGAAATGTAAAAAAAAAAAAGTAGGCATGAGAGAGAAAATAGCATGAAAGGTAAAAAATATTTATCTGGTGTAAAAATGCGCTATCTGTTGAGATAAGCCCTTTCCTGGTCACTGAAAACACTCATCTGATGCAACATATGACAGGCTGTGCATGACAGAGGAAAGATTATTTCATACTTGACCTTCTTCTTTGGTGCTAATAAAGAAGCTGCTATTCTCCACTTTTAGAGACAAGAAAGCTGACTGGGATTGAGCTGGTGTAGCTCTCCTTGAGGACAGTATGTCCTTCAGGAGAAAACGTGGGACTGAAAGCAGTACAGAGAGCAACTGTGACAGAATTAGGAAATGTATGGGAGAAAAGTTAGATAATCAATTATTGGTTGCATTTTTCTGAAGATCTCTTTCCTCGGAAACAGTTTTGTCCCCTGGTAAATGATGGTATACATGAGGAAGCTTTTGTCAAAAGGGATCAGAACTGATTGGACTAATGATTTGGACTAAAATCAGATGTTTGCTTCAAATCTTATTTGCTGTGTGTAGGCTGTGTTGAATGTCCAGGCTGAGAATGGGAAAATTTTTGACTCTACCTGAAGAGGCAAGTGATGGCTAAAGACCTGCTCAGCAGAGGGAGTGTGGTCAGAGAGATAAGAAAATGTCAGAGGTACAGCTTTCTCAGAGTCTGTAAGAATCAGTGATAAACATAAGAAGACACTACATGCACAGATCCTTAAAATACCTTTAAGAGTCCAGGTTTTAGTCCTTGGGATTATCCAGGCTTTTGATTCTGATAAGATGGTTCATGAAGGTGCCAAAAGGTACTGTTTTCAGAGATACTATTCATCATTTTTGCATTGAAAGCCTTCAGTTCACTACATGGCACCTGCTAGGGAGATAATTTGCAATTATCTAGTCTATGTGTGAAAACTTTGAACATATAAGTTTGGTGAGAATTTAAGTCTCTCTGGGAGTCCCTTTGTTATTTCTCTACTATCCACTCCATTATTTTTTTTTTTTTGGATGAACAGGTTCGAAATAATACACCTTCAAATATTGTTGGCTTTAGCAATGTCCTGTCATAGCTATGCCTCCACTGAGAGGAAGAACAGTGTGATGTCCAGAAAAGAGGTGCTGACTTACCCATGGTGCCTCCTTTTGTAGTATATTCTCTGGTTCTCTTCCTGCTCCATTGCCGTCTCTCATATGAGCAGAGAGCATGAGAACAAAGACACTTGGATTATACCCAGCTCCTCTGCATCTCAGAGGCAAGCGGGATATGGCATGGGATAATGCAGGGCTTTAGAGGGCCCAGCAGAGTGATTCCACACTCAGAGTGTCCATTAGTTTAGTCATGCTGCCAGTGTTAGGTTTGAACCCCTTTAATACCCATAGAGCCCTTTCCACCTTCACTGTGCTATATTTTACCTCACTGCCCTGGGGTTTTATTTAGAGCCCTGCAGTGCTAAGTAGAGGTCTTGTGTTAGAATCAGATCTTCAGCTGTTTTATGGAAACAAACGAATCTTAACCAGAAACTTTGCCACTTTTTTTTCCCCCACCATAGGTTTCAGTTTCAATCAGCACCAAAATCCACTACCTGCTTAAAAGATCTTACAATAATTTCACAATTATAAGCCGCACCTGATTATAAGCCGCACCTCCCGGTAGCCGGGTAGACCATGGGATTTGTCCATAGATAAGCCGCACCTGAATATAAGCCGCACTACTGGGGTAGGCTGGATTCTTCAATGAAAAAGGTGCGGCTTAAAATTGTGAAATTACTGTAGTTATGCTGAGCAGATCACACTGAATGTATTTCTATTCCTTTCAGATACACAGCAAGTGTAGTATTAGTTATTGTATTAGTTCATTGCCATTATGGTGAATGATATTTTTGGCTTAGGGATGTCTATACAAAATTAATTGAAGCCCAAACCTCATTTTTGGTCTGGCCTAGCATGAATGCAAAAACAGTCTGATTCTATAATTATTTTGTTTCATCAAAGAATAGTAGTGAGGAGCTTTCCCTATCTCCACATCACAGGCTTACAAAATTTTAGTAAGCATGTGAACACCATTTCAGAAGGGACTTCCTGGCCTGAAGTAGAGGAGAGAGACCTTTTAGGGTTTTTCATGGTTTTTTTTCTTCTTTTTGGGAAGGCCTATTTAAATCCTGATCTCTTAATTTCCACAGTGTCATAAAGTTGCTGAACCATAATGGAGAGAAAAGTGCTTCTGTTACTGGAGCATAATATAGTAATATATCTGCTTGCCATGTGTCAGTATCAAATAAATACTGTAGCCAGGTTAGGCAGAACATTTGGAATCTCACAATGATTTCCAAGCCAATGAAAGTCTGTAAGACAGGTACATCAATATGGGTATTTCATAATCCATTGTCTATTAATTTATCAAAATAATTTATTTTTTTCTGAATTTTTTTACTATCTTCCATTGTCTTTGTAAAGTGCTTGAGATGGGCTAATCATAGAAAAAATATTCTTTCAGGTAATTATTTATGTAAATTCTAAGTCTTCCTAGTCTTCAGCAATACATAAATGTACTTAAATACCCATATGACTATACAGTTTTACTGCAGCCTACAGCATGTGCCTAATCCTCTGCTTCCCTCCCTTCCCTGTACCTGTCCAGTTCAGGGTTCTGTGCTACCCTTCCATGTGTCCTGATCACAGCTCAATCAATCCCTTCTGCTCTAATGCCAACGTGCTTGCAAAGACGTCCCTGTCCTTTCTTATGAAAGCCAAGGCTAATCTGAAAATGCTTTTACTTCCCAATTATATGATTAGTAATGGGAGTTTCATACAATGGAACTCACTTTACTCCCACACAAAACTCCATTTCACTGCAACACAATCCTGTCAGCTAAAGTGCTGTTTTTTATCTCGATGTCACCAAAAGAAAGGAAAAGATCAGAAATCTCTTCAAAGCAGGATCTCTTTAAAATTTTTGTTTGTAGCAACTCCTTGTTGAGAGGCTCTTTGAACCTGAATGGTCAGATTAAAAAAAACCAACAAAACACAGCGAATTTCTTTGCTGAATAACAACAATAATTATAATAGCAATAATGCTGATAAGTTGTTTTTCAGTGAGCTGGGTTACTGAGAAGTCTCCAGAGCAGAGAGATGTGAGGCACAGAGGGTGGGAGGGAGAGTGGCAGAACTGTTCTTCCCCACGTCCCTGCAGAGCCCACTGAGCTGGGGAATCAGCGGGGGGAGCAAGCAGTGCCAAAATGTTCCTCACAGCCCTGTCTGACAAGGGAGCTCAGATGAGAGCTGTGCTATTTTAGTAAAAGTCTTTGGATAAAAATAAGACCATAATACACAGCAGTGATCTAATAGTTTATAACAGGTTTATTCACGAGTCCTCATTTAGTGTCCACTTAGGTAAAACCCCTGTGGACTTATCAGCTAGTCAATCAAAAAGCAAAATATTTTGTCAAATGTTTAAAAATAAATAGCCATCTGACTTCAACAAAAGAACTTTTGCCCCATCCAGCTGTTGTTTTTATAGAGTTTTCTATCACCATTTATGGTGTGTCTTTTCTCTCCTGTTCCTATGCTCTGTTTCTCTTATGCAATGAATTGTGAGAGTAAGACAAGCTAGGGAAGGAGATAAAGACATCATGTGATTTTTCTTTATTTGTTCTGCAAAGCATGTAGCTCATTTTATACAATTGTATAAATGGCAGTAAAACACTTGGCCTCAGTGGGAGCTTTATTTGGGTAATTTCTACATAAGGACTGCAGTCTGGGGCTCCCACTGTTTTAAGCAGTTCCAAAATACTGAGATCACATCTGTACAATATCTAATATTTATTTTGCTTCTCTACAAAGCTGGTGTATTCGGGTAAAAGGGAGGAAGAAAAATAAAAACGCTAAGTGAATGCATTTTTGGAGTGTGTAGCATTGGATGGTCTCTCCTCTGAGCTTTGCTTGTGTTTTCCATTTAAAATAATGTGTAAAAGTACCTGCCAATTCTTACATTTCCAATTTTAGACTCTAAGCAAAAATACCTTAAAGAGACTTCTCATTCTGAGAGAGAAAAACATATGTTTTAAAATACTTTCTCTTAGGCACATGATAATGTTTATACATAAAAATCTTGTCCCTGTCCCAGGGGAGGTGACACAAAGGGAGGGGTGAGGTGACACAAACTAGAGCAGCTCTGTGCTGTGATGGCACAGCTGCAGCATTTTGCCTTCTCCAGACTGCTCGTGCAGAATCCTGTGCTCCACTGGCATTGAGGGGCACAGCAGACTGGCACAGCCCCCAGCACAGGGGGCAGAGCTTGGCTGGGCACAGGACTTCACAGGATTTTCTTCTTGCATTTTCACAGGAACAGACAAGCTGGCCGAGGATTTCACCAACGAGCCAAAATGTGACATGGAGCCTTTTATCTGTATGAGTCAGAGAAGAACAAAATCTAAGAGGCTGCTGACTCTCACAGCCTGAGAATTGATTTTTTGGTAGAGTCTACTGCTTTATGTAAATAATAAGCTTTCCAAGAATAACATTGAATTCTTCTTCTAAATATTTAAACTCTTCAAGAGATCGGGTTAATCAATAGAAATAATATTGGACTGATTATACATCCCCCCAAACATTTTGAGTTGTAGTCACCTATTCCCTTCATCTAAATCAGCTACTTTTACAGAAACATGAATAATTATGCCGTTGGAAAATACCTGACTCTGCACAAAAGAAACCCCCAAAAAACCAACACCACAACAAAAAAAACAACATAAAAACAGAACTGAGGAAGTGGCTAAAGGGGCTAATAAAGAGCAATGAGGAGAAACAATTAAATATTTGGAGAGATGAACACTATAAAATGGGGATGCTGAGTGACAGTAATTTAAAATGATGACTTTCTAATGGGTGTTCTCCTGCAGTTGAACTGTTTTTCCAAGATATATATTTGCCATTTTAGTGTATGAGCATGTCTTAGAGAGTCCTCTTTTAGATGTCTGTTGAGTCTACTACAATTTACTTGCCTTGAAATTCTTTTTTGCTGCTGGAATGGCCTGTGTGGCCAGTGTAGAGATTAAATGTGAAAAGAGCACAAACCCAAAGGAAAGGAAGGTGTTAAAGTCTAAGTGGTCCTGTAAAACTTTTTTGGCTCTTACTCCAGCTCTCACATCAAGAGGCACTCAGGACCCAACTGCAGGAATTTTTACAAATGCCAGTCAAAAAAGTACTTGTTCTCTTCCGTAAAGAGTGGTACTGAAGTGCCATTATGGGGATCTTGCTTTTACATAAAGGCGTTATAAGAGGATAACCAAAGTTAAGTCTTTATGAAGGGCCTTAATCTTGCAACAAGACCTGGAATCTTTGATAGTGGATATTTATATGCCTAAGATTCAAGCATCTGAAGAATGAGCACCTAAGCAATGCAGGTAAATTTTGTGACAAAGAATGAAAAGTGTTGTGTGGAAGGAGAGACTGAACAGGACACAGCCACTTTCTTACCCTCTGGGAGCACACAGAATGGTGAAAATGAAGCAGGAAGCAACAGTTTTTCTTGAATGTCCAATAAATCTGCTCCATAGATAAACAGCTAAAAGTGATACTGAAACAAGCAGTATGCTTTAGCTAGCTGACATCTTGGAATTAAAACTGTACCTCCAAATAGGCCAGCAAAGGCTACTGGGTTTCTGGGACCTTCAATGTACTGCTGAGAGATGTGTAAGCTTGAATAGAATCCTTCATGCTTTCTTAAAAGTAGAATGTAACGTGCAAGGTAGCCCATGTGCAGAATAGTCATTCCACTTTAATTTTAGAGAGAATGAATTACTAGAGTACTATAAAATAAAAAACAGGTTATAAAACATGCAGGAGAAGAACAAGTTGTACTGCCAGCTCCAGCGCAGATACATATGCACAATGCTGAGAAAATGAGCTGTCTTTCCCAGCCTCAGTGACAGTAAATAAAGAGCGATGGCTAACAAAAACAATGTGATAAAGGCTGGGTTGTGTGAATTGCTCTTTTGCAGGAAACCCATAGTACAACGTATTCATTAGTCATATTATTTCTAACTGAGGGTTATGTATAGCTCTCTGTCCACCCAGCTCAAAGCACAGTATGTACTGTATGTTTCCTCTGATGCACTGGTAGTGATCAAACCTAAGCTGGCTCTAATGTAAGCCAGAAAGGAAAATAAAACCAGCAGTTCTTAGAAGAGGAGGAAAAAGAAAGCAAAGAAACAGTAAGAACACGTTAATTTAAAGTGATGTGAAAGGCTGAGGGTACATAGAGCATCAGAGATGAAAAAAGTGACATTCCACAAGTACTAGAAAAAAATCTAAAGCAATTGGCAGTGTGTTACATTCATGAATTATGGTTCTTGGCTCGGCTACTGCCAGTGGTGGTGTTTATTAGAATGCTGCCTGTACTACAAAGCACCAAAAAGAGCTGCCAGCCTACAGCTGGTGATGTGCTTTATGTCAAGAGTAAAGGCAGAAGGACTGATACAGACAACAGACCAGCAATTTTCTCATTGGGACCAAAGGACTCCTGATGGTTTTAATCCAGAAGGAAGATGGTTGATCAGCCTGGAGTGCATTCCAGTCTTTGGACATCTGAAGAAGTCATTACAGTAATTTCACAACTATAAGGCGCACTGGATTATAAGGCACACTTCCAGGTTATTGGCAATATCCCGAACTTTGTCCATATATAAGGCGCACCGGACTATAAGGCGCACTTTTTTTTGCAGCGAGGATCTGCGTGCAACAAAGTAATGAATTAGTAATGGAATCACACAGTTGCGGGGTTTACTGGCAGGTGCTCAATTTGCAAACACTTTTCACGGATCGGTGTAGCCTGTAAATGCAACCTCAGGAGCCTCCCCTGCCACGGGCCGCGGCACTCCCGCCCGCCCCCAGCGTCGGCTACCGGCTCTCATGGCTCGTACTTCTGGGCTGGTAAAGTCCCGAACTTTGTCTATATATAAGGTGCACCGGATTATAAGCTGCACTTCCAGGTTCCAATCAAAATTTTAGTCAAAAGCGTGGGCCTTATAGTCTTGAAATTATTATACTAAAAGGCTTTGGAGGGTGTGAGGACATCCAATACTTGGTGTTTGCTCATCAACTCCAGCAAGAGGAGTCAGAAGGCTCAATGATGAAAGTCTAGTAACAGCAAATCCTAAAATACTCCCTGATTTCCCAATTTCTCATTCAGGTTGGAGAGCTGAAGAGGCACTGCTGAGGCAGATTCAGATGTTCTGTCCAGTCCCTTCAAAGTAACAGGTTACCACACATCAAGGCCGTGGTGAATATTCTTGGGAGAGCTCCAAGCCAAAGGCAGATGCCTGATGAATTTAGACAATTGAGTCCAGAGTAGAAAGGAGCTGTGTGCAGCATGGACACTGCTTTGGAGTCAACACTGCCTCCCTTGTTAGTACTGCTCCTACACCTGGATGTTACACATAGAAGCAGAAACATTTTCTCCTGTGTCCTTGTACCTTATTTCACCTCCAGGATTATGTACAAAACACATTTCTATGTGAAGAGAGGTTGTCAAAGAGGCCTAAAGAGGTAAAGATATCTCAAGTCTACTGAAATTTAGTGCAAATTGAATGTTTGACAGATTAAGACCCCAATTAAATTATCAAGGACTCAGAAAAACCCCTCAGATATTGCTGGTGTAAATTCATGTAAGTGCATAGTACCAAGTCCCAGTTTAACTTCACCCATAATTTCATTTTGTTCTGTAAAACACATAGTTTACCTAAGATTTTAAAAGCAATTCATTTCTCTTGACAGATAAGACATTACATTATTTTCTTACCTTTGGATTGTCATCAGTCATCAAGTCAGAGATAACCCAAAGTCATTATACCAAGTACTTATAATTTTCCCCCTCGGAAAAAAAAAGCACTGTATCCTCACCCCAGCTGACTTTTCTCTAGGTACAGGAATATAAAATCCAAGAGAGAGAAGCCCAACATTTGCACTGACAGCTGCACAGGACTCAGCTTTAACATAAATGAATATGACTTCCCCACAAAAATGAATTTGGAGATTCAGTGTGTGGTCAGCAGGTTATTGAACTGGGAAGCCTTGTGATGATCTACACTGAATTTCTGCAGGGCACCCCCTTGAAACAAGGGCTGGCACTGAGACACATCACATTATTAATTAGGCCTGCAATGCTTCTGCAACACTTATCAATTAGTAAATTTGTTATGCAAGATATGAATATTCCTGAAACTGTATTTTGGCCTTACTGATTTTCCTGGTGTCATGGCTCCAAGCTGCATGTGAGATTTTCTACTTTGCTCTGGGGACTAGCTAAGCCAGTGCTGAGATACAGACTTTGACAGAGACTTACAGTATCCATCAAACACTTTATTGGCCAATAGAGAGCCAAGGATTAGTGGCTCAATCCTTGAAGCAAATTTTATTTCCTAAATTTTATTTTGCCTACAAAACAAAGTCCCTGTAAACCCAGCCATACGATTTACTAGATGCATTTTTCCAGATTGAAAGCAAATCTTTACTCTCTATCTCATTTTATGAGACACTATTAGTTCATCAGAGCCTTCCAGTGCAGCCTTGAGCCTCAGCTTGTTTTGTACTTGACTTGCTTTGACCAAAAGGTCTCAAGAGCATGGGCAGCACCTCAGGAATGGTGGGCCTGAGAGTGGCAAAGAGCAGCATTGAAAACAGAATTAGATCAGAAATAGGAATTTGCTATTATTTACTCATCAGTATTCTGGTTCAATTGCAGCAATTTCACACGTATAAGGTGCACCAGACTATAGGATGCACTGTTTTTTTGCAGCGAGGATCCACATGCGGGCTTGGCTTGGCTCAGAGCTGCCACGGGCTCGCACTTCCGGGTTGGCAAATTTCCAAACTTTGTCCATACATAAGGCACGCCAGACTATAAGGCGCACTTCTGGGTTTTGATCAAAATTTTAGTCAAAAGGATGCACCTTATAGGCATGAAATTACTGTACAGTGAAGCGTTGAGGAACTGTTTTTTGATACCAACTGTTGTCCACTGCTCTGTTCATCAATTCTTTTGCATTATGTAGCTTTGTACACTGAATAAAATTTACAAATCAGTAGCCTTCTGAGGACAAAAGATGAAGACGCTTCCTCCTGCATTTGAGGTGGCTTGGGGAGGCAAATGAGCAGCTGAGGAACAGGGAATTCTGAGATAGTAAATGGCACATATTTATTGCCAGGGCTGCTCAGGATACTCCCTAATTTAATCACCTGATTTTTAGAGGGAACTATTTTGCTGGAACTGCACAGGAGAGCAGAGGTAACACTGTACTTGAACTCCCTTTCTGAAGCCCTGGAATTTGTATGCTAACAAGACTATATATATAAGATTTATATATTCAGCTGAAACAGTGAAACTAAAAATATGAAATGGCTCCAGCTCTTCAGCTCAGGTGGCTAAATTACTTTTTAGAGCATGAAAAGCCGTGTCAGGAGAGACAGTAAATTTAAGGCAAAAAGTAGAAAAGACAAATATGAACTACAATATATTACATACTATACCAATATGTAATTATCTACCCAAAGAGTAGGGCATTAAAGGGGAATATAAGGTCATGCTTGAGTTAATTCACATAGTGATGCATCACAATATTTGGAAGCTTTTCAATGTACTTCATTCTTTAGACATGCAAAGAGGTGTCAGAAGAAAAATAAATCCCAGTCTATTAGATGAATCAATGTATTTTACTCACCATGACTACTGTTAGGAAAAATACTCCTGAAATGAAATATTTAATAGCAAAAAATATATTGAGAAAATAATGTCATCAAAACTTTGCATAAGAAAAACAAAACAAAACAAAAAATACAAAAAACCCCAAAAAAACAACAAAAAAAACCACCCCAAAAAAACCACAAACAAACAAGAAACAAAAAGAACCAAAACCAAACCAAACCAAAACAAAATAAAGGAAGGAAAAGAACCTAGAGATATACAGCATAATTTCTTATTAGTTCTTACCAAGTCTTCTAAAAAGAAACTTTTAAAAAATGAAAATTAGTATTTTTGAATGGATGTGTAGAGGGGAATCAGTGAGCAAAAAGGAGAGAAATCCTGTAGGTTTCAAGGAAAATCTGCCTGCTCTACATATGTGCTCACAGGAAATACAAGTACAGCACAGGGGAACATGAGTTTGCAGTTACTGAGGTTTTTGAAGTAGGACTGGCTGCAAAGGCATGTCCCATACCAGCCAGCACAAACTGTACTGTAAACTGGAAATGACAGGGGAGCACTTTTACTGTGTCTATAGCACATTATGGGAACAAGAGCAAAGCCCAGGGTTGCCTTGACCTAAAGAAAAGCCAAATACTTTGGCAGAACATACTGTAGGTTCTTCCAAATATGGAAGTATTTTCTGATCTCTGGGCATATTTCAGCAGAACTATTTTTAAACACAGTGTTCACGCTTTTCAAGTACTTTTCTTTGATTGGGGAGCAGAAAAAATGGAGAGAATATAGTAATTCCCATTGGGTTTCTTCAATTTTCTAAACAGGATGTTCCTGGTTTCAGGAATATCAAATAACACTACTTCATGTATACAGCTGAGAGATAAAAACCATATTTCTTTGCTCCCCATAGATTATTTTCTTACGAAGGACACCAAAAAGTAAGGATTCTTTATTTCCCTTCCTCCAACTCAATAACAGAAGTTATCATAATCTAGTCTGGCAAAAGCAGCAGCACTTTTAGAGAGCTATTACCCCTCACTGTTTTACAGCTCTCTGAGAATTCACACTCAACTTTCTGAAGGAAGACATTAATTCCAGCACCTGGAGCCCTACAGTGGCATTGGAACAGCATTTTGTCATCTCTGTGTATATCCAAAGATTTTAAATGACACTGAATTTATTAATATATCCTCTGAGTGCTTCGGTGTAAAAGATGTAACCACAGCTACAGAAGATGGGACTGGGCACTAGGACTAACTGACACTTGTTAATTATCACCATGAGCACAGTTCCAAGGCTTCTGACAGTCCAGGACTAATTATATGAGTCATGCCAAGAACTTGCAGTATAGGAGACTTGATTTATTCTGCAACACAAAAACGTCCTATATCTAGAAACACTTAAACTTTCAGAGACCATTAGTTACAAAGGTACATGATGCAGAAAAGAATTTTTTCCTCTCTTTTTCTTCATAGCTAGGTCCTGGTAATGGAAAAGTAAGATCAGGTTTTTCTAGCTTTATGATCATTCTCAAGAACTGGTGTGGACCAAGGAATAGTCCAAATGGCCAATATGGATGTGGTGTCTCTGGTTTCAGCAGATATAAAAGTTCAGCTGTATGGACAGCGACCCTGTACTATCACTTGTTTCAGGGCCAAAGATCGTTCCCTGGTCACTTTTATTTGCTACAGCAGATGCAGCTGTGATGGAGCACAGCCACTGTAGAAGTTTTGGTTCCAGTTATTTGGCTGGCCTGTGACGCAGATTGATTCAAAGTTACTTAATGTAATGTCCTGGATTTGCTTATTTAATGTAACATAAGAACATAAAAAGTCTTTTCTGGGTCAGCCCAAAATCTTTCTCTAACAAAGAAAGAGGTTACAGATGAGTTTAAGGACAGGACAAACGTAGTAGAACTTGCCAAGAATTCTCTCTTCAGTTCCAGTCATTTCAAGTTCAGGGGCTGCTCAAGCCAGAAACACTTGGTATTCAATCACTCCCTAACATATGGCTCCTCTGTCTGTGAGGCTGGGGAAGCCTTTGGAGCCCCCCCAGATCTTGCAGCATTGTCTGTGTCTTACCTTCCTCCCTTTGTGTGAGAGTGAGTCTCTGTGTGCTTTCAGTCTGCCAACTGCTAGTTTGATTTGATGTCATTGTACTGCAGCAGTGAGCACTGACTGATCATTCTCTGTTTATCCTCTCCATGTAACTTATGATTTTATTGATCACTTTCCTTTGGGGCACCTTGATTTATTTTCCAGGAAAGCACATGCATTTGGTGATTCTTCTCTCAGATGCTATTTCATAGTTCTG
>VRYO01002734.1:11695954-11727645 GCA_009812075.1 Sialia sialis
CAAGCATGGTTGACTAGGTGCTGCTGTAATATAATATGAGGGAAGAGCTCTAGATCAAAGGTAAGATTTATGTAGCTATTCAAGTACCTTAGAAACCAGAAGGTGACAAACAAAATTTACAGAAGCATCTCTGCAGATTAGATGCCTAACATCTCCTGATAGTCTTACCAGCACAGCAGAATTCTTTTCATGTTGCTAATCTTTTGGATAACGGCCCATAGGTCAGTGATTAAAAGCAATCAGGAATACCATATGCACACAGAAAACAGCACTGCTCCTTCACAGGACCAATCAGCATCCAGGCATGACATATCTGTAGAAATAGTGTGAGTCTGGCAAATAAAAATAATTTGAATTTTGATGATTCACAGGGAATATTCAGCCTGTGAATATAAAAGAGGTAATAAAAAATTGCAAAGAAAGAAGATTCAGCAACACTGGATTAATAAGCTGTAAGAAATGAGCCTGGGAAATTAATGAAGTCCTAAGAAATCTGGGACAAAAGATAAATTGATAGACATAATATATGTTTCTTCCACAGAGTTGTTTTTCGCTCTGATACTTAATGTTTAGTTAAAAAGTAGGATTAAAAATCTGTTTAAAATTTTTGCATTTCCCCTAATTTCAATGTAGAAAGAAGGGATTATGATTAATCAGACCAGCAAAGTTTTCAGCAGTTTCAAACCTCTTTAAGTAGCACTGCCTTTATTATGGGAAGAAAAAGAAAAGATGGCCTTTCCAAAGACAAGGTTACAGCTGCAGACACTTGAGTTATAAGCTCAAACTTGTATTCTCAAATTATTGAGTGTTCTCCTGGTGTCTTTAAATTGTGGACAACTAATTCACTACTTTGATATGAAATTTACGGTAATTTCACACTGATAAGCCGTACCTATTTCACTGAAGAATGAAGCCGATTCTGGAAGTGTGACTAATCACCAGGTGCGGCTTATTTAAGGACAAATTCTGGCAAAATGCCAACCCGGAAGTGCAAGCAAGTTGGGCAGGGAGCTGCCATGGAGCTGCTGCCAGGTGGGCGGCAAGCCTGAGCCACTGCCGAGCCGCTTGCCGGCTTCGTGCAGCCAGCCTGCCAAGGAGCTGCCGCTTCTGAGCGGTGCGGGAAGCCACCATCACTGCTGAGCAGGCAGGAAGCTGCGTCAGCCAGCGCCGGGGGCGGGAGTGCTGGGGCCCACGGCATGGGGAGGGCACCTGGGGCTGCATTTAAAGGCTTTGCCAGTCTGTGAAAACTGTTTGCAAATTGAGCATCTGACAGCAAACCCTGCGATTGCGCAATTCTGTTAATAACTCGTTACTTTGTTGCACATGAATCCTCGCTTAAAAAAAAAAAAAAAAAAAAAAAGCGGCTTATCACCCAGTGCAGCTTATTTATGGACAAATTCCGTGGTCTTCCTGGCTACCCTGAAGTGCGGCTTATAGCCAAGCGTGGCTTATGAGTGAGAAATTACTGTATTTACAATGAAGCCAGAAAACACATATATACTTCTTTTGGAAAATGTTTAGTTTTGTGAAAATAATTAATCTGACCTCAACCATTCTAGTTTTTGATGCTTTTGAGGTTGAGAGGGAAAAAATGGCTGAAATTAATTCCATCTGTACACCTGTGATACCTGTTTGTGTCTATCAAGAGTTTAGGAGCCAGAGGTGGCTCTTGGATGCTTCTACACAAAAAATTACATTCTTGACCAGGGTTTCACAGTCCACGACCAAGTCTCAAACTACAGCTTTATTTGGATTTGAGTATCTATTTCTCATGAAATGATTTCTAAATGTCCTGAACTTTCCAGCATGTTGTGTGCAGGCACACACAGAGCAGAGTAAGCTATTCTCAGTGAAAAAACTTACTCATCAAAAATTGCTGCTTTATGTTTTTTAGAAAACTTTTTTGTGTACAAACTTAACTTTTTTTAAAATCTGGAACTACCCTGGAATAAATGTATACTTAGAGTGAATACAGCTGGCAAAACTAGGCATTAGCTGACTGGTTTGTACAAACATGCTGTAGCCTGTGGATTCCTTGCAAGTTATTTCCTGTCTTAACTGTGTGTATTGTGTTTGTACTGGGAATTTATTTTCATGCTGCTCAGTTGTATGAGTTCACCTGGATCACAGGGTTGCACACATTTCCTAAAAGGGGATGCTGCATCTTTACTCCACTGCTACAATGTGCCTAGAGTTTGTCTGGACTCTGAGCAAGTATGCACCAATGCTTTGGTTCCTTCTCTTCCTATGAAAAGATTGTCCTAAGAAGAATTTTCTTGCCTGAAAGTTTATTTAAAATATCAGTTGCAGGTTTTACTGGGGAAAGGATGAGGCATAGCAGAGAAAAGAGGAAAATTAAAACTGTAGCAGTCCTTCCATTAGTTCTGTGAGGTTCATATAGCTCAGAGCAGTAGGGGCTCCATCTCCACATAACAATTGCATTTGGCCCCGGCCAGAGGAAATGGTCCATTGGGTTCAGCACCAGGGTAACTGCACCAGCTCTGAGGTCTGTGTAACTCAAAACATTGCCTTAAAAAATGGAAAATTCATCAGTGGTCTTCAAATCAGTAAATTTCAATAGGGGATTTTTGTGAGTCATAGTGAAATGAATGTTTATGACTAGTTTTCCTAGATGTTGCTATAGTACGATGACTGTGGACTGTTGAACCATGTGCTTTATTTCAGGCAGAACTGATGTACCTCCAAGAGAGGATTATATAATCCCCTTTCAGATCAGATGGTCTGTGAAAGTGCAGATGAATGCAGAGCACACGCTGAAGAAAACTGGAAAGCAGTAAGGTTTATTGGTTAATGTTAGTGTTACTGTCTTTTGCTTATAATAAACGAGCATTAGAAAGGGTTTCACTCACAACAAACACTTCTGATAGCATAATAGACTAAAAAATAGAGTTTTTACAGGCCCTTACTCATATAAATTATAACACAAACTGGATACAATGTCAGGCGAATGGCTTATGCATTATATGAGTGTGTGAACCAAACACTTCTGTTGACATTATATAGAAGTCATTACACTTTCAATTGACTTATTTTACCATTGTAAACACTGTTATCTGCTCACTGGAAGATTTCTTTTCCGTCTGTATTTTTCAGAGAAAAATTGCATATTGCCTTAAGAAGTGCTGCTGTTAATAGGATTATAAAATATTGTTTGCATATATAGACACATTTTTGATCCCTTCAGTTAAAAAAGGAACAAAATAATTATAGAGAGGCTGCTTCTAGTCAGTTGATAGATGTTGATTTCTGTGTGATATAGTAGTTCCTTTTTTGTGTGACATATAGCATGTGCTATACTTGCTGTGGAGAATAGACACACTGTCTTTCTCTTTTTTCCTCGTCCTTCCATACCCTAACAATTCATTACCCTATATTCATTAGTTTACACATTTGTCCCACTAGTTGTCTCAGAAATTGATAGCCCTTTAGTGTAAACCAGTGCTAAAGTGCACAGAAAAACATTTCTTTCTGAAACAATGTTTAACTTTCCCTCATTTCATCAAGTTATAAGAATTAAATACATGAACAACCAAATGCTGTGTTTTTTTTGTTTTTTTTTTATTTTGTCGCTTATCCTGATGTCAGAGCCACTATGAAGAATTTTCAAAATTCTGTTTTTCTGCCATGATTCACAGCCCTAAGCATGCATACACATCTTTATGCCACAAGACATTTTTTTGGTGTTCTCACCCCTAGTTGCCTCGAAGCTGGGAACTGAGCCACGACACCTAATTGAGCAACCACAGACTTGGCCTTGAGGACCTGATGGCCACAGCCCGGATTGTCACTGGTGCTCAGGAATGGGGAGAACACAGGAACTGGCTTGGGTAAGGCTGCACAAACTCACCTGGAACCAGGGGAGTGCAATGCTGCAAAAGTGCTCCAGCAGACATTTCAGACCTTACAGCACAAACCCCAGGCCAGCCAGAGCGCCTTGGTTGCTGTGGGAACCCAGGACATCCCTCTGGGTGCCCTGGATGGTTCGAGACCCAGGCAGGGGGCTCAGAGGCCTTGGCACAGAGCCCAGGACCCCCGTGCCTTTGATTTTAACCCCTCGGAAAAATTACCACCCTTGCATGAAGAATTACAGGTCACAAAAAATAAGTAGAGTATAAGTTTTACAAGGTTAAAAAGTAGTTTTTTAACATCTTTTAGAATAAGGGTCTGGGGTCATGATGGAGGGATTTAAGCATGTTCTGTCCTTCTTTCTCCTTCTTCTTGGCATCCATCTTCTGGGTGATGTTGGCACTTTTGGATTGGTTTAGAGTAGAACTAGACGGTACAATATAGATGATAGGTATTGGAAGATAATTGTAAATAATATTTACGTAGTTTGTAGTATAAAACGATAGTTCCACCCTTGGTGTGGACAGTGTGCCCTGGACTGGCCTGTTGAGCAGATCTTGGCTGGTCAGGGAAAGAACATCCTAGATAAGATATAATAAATAATTCTGGAAACTACAGAAGACTGCTTCTGACTCTTTCTTCGGTGCTTGGGCTGGGAAAACAGAGACTCTTAAACAACAGAGGTGGTTGTCTCAAACTCCTGAGACACCACCATCAGGCTGCCAGCAGGTATTTAGGGACTTGTCCACTACTGACTGCAACACAGGATCTGTTTATCTGCTTCTATGAGACATAGCTGTGAGACATAGCTCAAAGGTACTCTTTCAATAGCTCCACCTGCTCAGGATTAAAGATGGCCCGATTTTATGATCTAAAAATTTTTTATATTATTGTTCTTTAGCTGGTTTCTGAGTTTAAAAAAAATACAATTCCATGGGTTCAATACGCTCCAAAAATTGCTCGTGTAATGAAGCTTTTTGTTTTGTACAGACAGAAATAGTAGTGTGCATTCATTTCAAGTGCATAAAGCAAAATATAGCATTCCAAGGTTTTCAGCTTGACAAGGAAAATATTTTCTTGACCCTCTTGTAGTTAAAAGAGAGGTCAACAAAAAGGAGTATTTGCAACTCTTCTGTCTTCTCTATTAATCTTAGCTTTAGACTTTGACTCATAAACAAGCACGATAGGGTCCTGAACCAGGATTAAAATGGAAGGTTGTTTTCAGAACTGGTATAGAAAAGCACTTTTTTCATTTTGTGTGTGAGTGTAAATGCCTTTAAAAATGAATAGAGCCATTCGTCTAAAAAAAAGCAGTATTGACATTTTTATGGAGTTGTTTTTGGAAAGAGCCAATGTTAAATATTAAATTCAACATATGGTTGTGGTCAAATTGTGCTCCTACTGTGTAAAATGTATGAATAACAACTTACTGCATTCTCTTGGCCAATATACGGAGAGAAGGTTGATTAATTTAACTAGTATCCCTTAATCTCCTGCCTTGGCTTCCATCCCGTTCTGCAAGGGTTGATAAATCTTACATCCCCTGAGGAGTATTACAATTCCTGATAGTCTTATGCTATTAGGAAGAAGCAAGGCTCAACTGTACCAAAACATCCAGCCCATGAAACTGTATAAATAATTTAGCTTTTCCCGTTTAATTTTTTTTTACAGCTTTTCTTTGCAGGCTACGATAAGAGATATTAGCTCAGTCAACTGTAAGCAAATAAAATATAAAAAGGAAAACACTGTTCAGGGGAATTTTATGAAGAGGTAAGGCTGTTCTCACTGTTTGCAGCACCCTGTTAGGCTATCAAACCAAAGTCATTCATACCTTTTCCTTCCTTTAAAAATAACATATTTTGCTTAAAGAGGCTGTTCTCTCAGGATCATCAGCTGTTTTCCAAGGTATGACATGGCCAGAATGGGAAAGTCAGGTACTGATTTCAGTGTAAAGTGGGATTCCCTGTCCTGCCATGGATTTTCTGTATGAGTGTATGCAAATCATGGCATGCTTTCTGAATGCTCAGACAGGCAGGCAATCTACTGAAGTTGTAGGAGTTCCTCTGATTCAGGTGAGCCAGAGCAATTGTCTGTACTCATAGTTGTACTCCACAGCAAACTCAGCTTGGCTTCGCTTACAGCAAAGGAAATTCAAGATAAATAGTATAGCCTTGCATTTGCTATAGGCTGTTAGCACAAGAACAGCCTCCATGTCTCAGATAATGCATATTGAATTATTCAGCTGCAATATCTTGGTCATGTGACTGAGATTTATACTCATTTGTAAATTACCTTGAAGGAGAGTGCTGAAAGGATAGTTGCATTTTTTAAAAAGCAATGAAAAGGACTGTAAAAATCTCAAAACTTAAGACCATGTCACTACTCAAGACAGAGGCACTGTTCTCATGCTTGGGAAGAGACAATATTTGTAATTTCTGAATAGTGATGCATTTTTTCTTCCAGCACGCAGCAAAACCTGGCAAATTAGCTGATTGTTTTCCTATTAACTAATATAAGTGATGAGTATTTTCCTTCAGGAAATATAAACATATTTTGCATAAGATTGAATCACCTGCAACAGGCTAAACCCTATTGTCTTCATTCTAGCAAAATTTCTGCTGGAATTAGTGAGATTTTTAAAGGACTTGGAGCTGGCAGGACATGTTTACAAAAATAATTTTCTGCCTTCAGTAACAGGTGGGACTGAATAAAGATATGAAATCAGGGCTTGGTTCATAGTTTATATTAAAAATAAGGCTTTGAATTATTATATATTATTAAGAATTTTTTCTTAATATATAGTATATTACCTCCTATCACATCTGAGTTAGCCAAGTTTGGTTAAACCTGTAGGTTCAGGATGGGCATCTACTAGTCAGTCAGAGACCGTGGTGTAGTGTCTGGTGCAGCTGTTGTCTTTGCAGTGCTTTGGAGGATTTGGACTGGCTCTGTTATTTAAGATGTGGATGCTGTGTGCCCATGGACTCTATGGTTTGTGTCTTATCAGGTCCCTCCTGCCCCACAAACCTTCAGCCAGGGGTTGGAAAGGGCAAAGCAGGGGAAAGAGACAATTTTGGTAAACTGTGGCACTTTCCAATCCCATGAGGGGCAGCCAATTGTGGTGCCTATCTTGTGAAATTCATGCTTTGAAAGCTCAGCCTTATGCAGTTTTGTAGGATTCAAGTGTAAAAAATTCTCCATGGCAAGAAAGAAATGGTACATATCCACTGGTGCATGTTTGTTGAGGCTCTTGTGACATCCAGGGATACACTGGGATATTGCAGAGATTTATACATAAGAGATAGTGTGGAATGATGAGTCCAGCAGGGTAAAATGGGAAACTTCAGTCCATCCTTCACATTTGCTTTCAGAGAGACCCAGAGGACTCTCTGTCTATCAGAGAGACCAAGAGGACTTGGCTCTAACATTTGTACAGCCTGAGGGTGTGAGGACAACTTCAGGTCAGGCCTGACACAATCCATCTGGCCTGCCATTTGGGTCCACCTTTTACAACCATTCTGGTAAGCTCCCCAGACAATTCAAAATCCCTCTGGACACACTTCCATATGCATTTATTGCTACTGCCAAAGGCTTGCCCCAAACCCCTATAATTTCCCAGAGCTGTGTGTCTGGTTACACAGAGTCCCCTGGGTAACTCCAAAATTAACTGTGACCAGAAGCCTCAAAAAGCCTGTCTTGCACCACACCTCTCAAGGAGACACTTCAATGTGTTTTTCAGGTTCATGTTTTCCAGGAAACAGAGTACAGCATTTCCAATCCAAACCGTGGGAAATAAAACTGAATATCAGAATTGTAGAATGGTTTGGGTTGAAAGAGTTGTTAATGACCGTTTAGTTCCAACTTCCCTACCTTTTTTAGGGACACGTTCCATTAGACCAGATTCATCAAAGCCCCATCACATGTGGTCTGGAACCCTTCCAGGGATGGGGCACCCATAGCTTCTCTGGGCAACCTGATCCAGTTCTTCACCACTCTCACAGTGAAGAAATATCAGCCTCTTGTTCCTTTAAAAAATACAGACGTATTTATTTCCTTATTCCTAGTTTCATGTACGTTGTATTTCATATGCTTTCTGTAATAACACCACAAAAGACTTCATAAATGCACTAGTCAGTGGGGAATGTGTGCCTGCTTGTGATTTTACACATCTTTTCTTTAAGCCAGAAAATCTAAATGTGAAATGGAGTATTCAGAGACACTGAGAGGGGTTTTGTGGTGCTCTCTGGAGGATGCTGGATTCATAAAACAATGAATGGATTACCATCATCAATAGAGTTAGTTTTTCCATCTGTGGCAGACACACAATATACTCTTGCTAACGTGCTTCATATTAATAAACCACCCAAGTATAATTCATTGCAGGTTGCAGCTATAAATCAGAAATAGCCTTCATTTTGTTCAGCTGTCAGACTGAGAGAGCATCAGGGCGTGGGGGCTGTTTGTAGGGAGGGCAGGGGGGCTGCAGCACTCTGACCTCTGCCTGCAGTGTGCAGCGTGTCACACCACAGCTGTCCATGCAGACAGGTCATGGGGCTCCATGCCCTGCCACAAGCAAAATGCCACCTTGTCACCTGCCATCATTTTTTGTCCTGCTGTGCTCTGCTGGGAAAGGAGATAAGAAGCAATGCTGCAGGAGCAGAGCAGTGCAAACTAAGCACAGCTGCCAGCAGCCAAATCCCTCTGGCCCCTGTGCTGCTGCTCCACTGCTGGAGCTCTGGGGCTGCATGTGGCTGACCTGGGCACAAACCCACCCAGACATAGAGCAGAAGAGGAGAGAATAGCATGGAACAGCAGATTTTCAGCTGGAAGTGACCTATCATGATCATCTATCTCAGCTGCCTGACCAATTCAGGGCGGACCAAAAGATCAGATTCAGTCCCAGGAATCTGCAGATATAGGTAACTTCACTCTAATCCTGACATTTTGGTGTTGTTAGACAAATTGCTTTGTACCTGATTGAAGTTCCATGAAAGCTGACAAGGGTTTTGTTCTTCCCTCCCTCCCTGACCCTAGTGGAAGCTCTTGCAGTCACTTAACCTCTTTGTTTCCCTGACTCTGCCCAAGAAATTGGAATAAGCGTGGATAACTCAAAGAGGTGTTCTGAGGATGAATTAGTTAATATTTTCTGGGCATTTTGAGAATAAAAAATGCTGAATATTGGCATTATCACACCTGGCTCTGTGTGTGTCTCTCTCTCTCTGTGCACAAAATGAATACCAAACTTCCATGGGTAAAACTTACATATCCGATAAGCTTCATGCCTATGCAAATAAATCCTCAGGCAAATCAGTTTTCTCCAGTAATCCTTAGGCAACATGCAGAGAAGCAGAGGCAAAGGCAGAGGGCAGCAGAAGCAGGGGGAGATGCACTAAAGAGGGAAAAGACAAGTGTGTAATAGGGGAAATCTGGAGAGGGGAAATATTTTTTTTCTACAAATGCATATGAATGTGCCCTGCTGTGGCCATGCAGGCCACAGGCTGTGTACATGGGAACAGAGTTTTTCAAAATTCTTTTTGCATTATGATTTAGCCATGCATTATGTTTTATGGTGACATAACTTCATTGTTTTGAGATTTTTGGTGTGCGCTATAACAGCCTTTGTATGGCAATGATTGTAAGTCATACATTAATTTTTGGCATTCCTCATACGTTCATTCAGCCCCTGGAATGTGCATAGTTTAAAACTAGCACATTTTAACTGAACAAATAGTGGATTAAATGTGCCTGTTTTGTCTTTTTTATTGAGCTAGGTGGGATCAAAGCTATCAGCCTCTGTGCCATAGTCTAATTATATTTTTACTCAGAGTGCCAACATTTTACAAAATGAAATGAAGTAACAACAGGAGAAAACACAGTGTCATTCAAACAGGCTTTAATCAGGTTTTGGAAGGATAATAGCGAGCAACTGAAGCAGGTTTGTTAATTCTGGTTTCAGCCCATTGTACAACCAGCGCTCATAGCTGTTATTTCAGAGAGGATCAGCACCAGCCCATGTGGACCTGCAGGGTGAGAGGCAGGGTAACAAGGCGTGTGGATGCCCACACAGTGCCAGTGCCAGACCACTGACATGAGGACAAGGCAGGGGCTGATGTGTGGGAGCGAATTGTGCAGAGCAGTAAATGATGGTTCCTCTCTGTGCAATTAGTTCTGAGCGGCAAGCGGGCGGTGAACAATGGCAAAGCACATTCCAGCTCTTGCCTTTGTGCTCTGTAATCTCGAGTGAAGACACGTTTCTTAACATTTCCTAGTCACCCACATCATTCTAAATGCTTAGAAAGTGTGGACTGGGTTTAATTGTGAGAGAATTTCCATGTCTGTAATGGGAAAGGGTTAGCCTATGCTGCTTTTGAAATGACTCTGTGAATATGACTTAGAGAAATGTGCTCACTGTAATGACAGCCCTTAGCAACATGTTGAATCCTCAGGGTAAAAGCTTATTCACTGACTACAGACAAAGGTTGTTAAGGGAGTGAGGGAAAAAAATAAAAATGCAAAAGCAAATTAAAAAAAAACCAAAAGTGTGGAATCAGGTAGCTTTTGCTTCTCCTCTTTGGAATCTGAAGTGCTTGCAGGAAGTGCTGTAATAATTATTTCTTCTAACAGCTGGCACTTCAACCTTCCTTCACACCAGGGGAAGTCAGTACTCAAGGGCTGGAAAGTGAGGTGGAGTCTCAGGGGAGCTTTTATCGCTGAGGATAGCACTTTCGTGCCATCTTTGGGAAAGAAAAAAAAGATTAAAATGCACACTGCTTTCTGCATGAACCACCTGTCTTTCTCGGGGGCTTTAAAAAAAGATGGACCTTGACTGGAGAGTCATCTGCTTGCAGGGCCTTTTAAATGGCTTTTGTGGTTCCTGTTCTCCCTTGTCCTTGTGTCCCCTCCTTTCAGGATGCTCCTTCTCGCCCAGTGCATGGTTCTGCTCACCCCACACCTCCTCTCCAGTTCTGCCAGCCCTGCAGTTTGTAGGGGCTCGCATTAAACCAGACCAGAGACTACCCTGGGGTAAAGTAACTCTGAAAGTAGCACAAAAGGGAGCACAAAAGTGAAAAGTGAAGAGAAAGGTGATTTCTTGCATAAATCTGGATCCTAAAAAGGACCTGCTGGTACCTGAAGCTGGTCCATGGGCACTATTTTGTAGGCGGCAAGAATTATCCAGACTTTCCCCTACAGTTAGAGATATTTTTATGTCTTCATTTTCCTGATATTGCTCTGTAAACATCAGAAATTTCATCTGTCACCTTCATATAGCTCCCTGTGCATATGTGTTTTGCCCCAGATTTTAATTGCACGGTCATCTATTATTTTTATTTCTCTGTATGGATAATTATTAAATAGTTCTTTTTATCTCCTTTCTTCAGTGTATGGCTCCAGGCTCTATTAATCACAATCTAAAGCCTCAGCTGAATACATTGTTATTAAGTTCCTCATGTGGTTTTTATGGTGCTCTTTCTGCAATTTGTCAGTTCTTCACAAACATCATGAATTTATATTCACAGCAGCCCTAGCAATTAAGCATATTATTACCATCATTTTACAGATGGAGAACTGAAGAAAAGATAAATTATAGACAAAGCTGTCAAAATCCTACACTAATTTTTGATGACCAACTTTAGACACCTAGCCTATAATTTCTCAGGGGCAATAGTATTAAATAGACAATCTGCATTCTAGTCATCTATCCATGTGCTTCAGTCTTCTGAATTTCTGAAAATCATACCCAGAAAAAATGTCAACAGCTGACTCTAATCCCGAAGGAACACTGTGGCAGAGGTAGGGAGGTGTTGTAAATGTGGAGTTGAGCTCTGTGCTCTGAGTAGGTCTCAGCTGACCCTGCTGGGAATGGGGACACTCAGCTTTCCTGGACACACTGACCTGGTAGGAAACCAATTTATTTGCCTGAATCTGCAGCCAAGCCTCTTCTTGGTGTATTAAGTAATCAAACACTATACTTTCTACAATATCCTTATATCCTTCCTGTATCTTTTCTTTGGTACCTTGCATTACCTGCAGTAAACTGAAGCTGGGACACCACAGACACATTTTCATTCATCCTGTAATTCTTATTCACATAACACTGCCCACACTTGCTGAGTTTTCAGCACTTATTCACACGCAGAGGAAATGGATTTCCTACTGTACACAGGAATGCGTTTCTCATCACACTGTTCATGACTGGACAATATGCACAATGCTGTGTGCTCTTACCCCAGAGCTCCTTTTTGACAAGCCCTGTCCTGACACCATAACTGTATGACTCTGTTTTTTAAACTGAATCAAAATATTTAAGTATTAATCCACTGTGATGTTGACTATAAGAATGCAGCTGAAACCCTAGAATGGATTTTACTGATACTAAAATGATTTTTCCTATTTTTAATATGTTAGGTTTTTAAATAAACTTTTATTTATTATAACTGATCAATCTGTATGTATCACACAGCATAATTTCCAGTGTCTATGCTACTAGGAGAGTTACCAAAGTGGTGGTATGATCTACAGAACAATGTACAGGCCTGGGAATAAAGGAAATATGCCATTCCCAACTTTGTCATAGACTTTGCAGGTGGAAATATATTGACTAAGTGCAGATGCCTGTGCTGAAGACATCTGCATCTGGCTCCTGGCTCGGTGGATAGTCAGCTAAGAACTAGTCAATAGAATCCAGGGGGCAATTCATCCTCTCCTAAATTAGATGTCTGAAATAGGGCAGATGATTGGCACCCTAAAAGGACATATTTATCTCCAGTGACTATACATGGGGCCCCAGGGGCTAGCTGGAGTTTAAATGTCTACATTGTTGATTTCTAAAGTCAGGTGAGATGGATCCCACCCTCTGTATCCCCAGGCCAGTTATTTCCTCTCAATTTGCCTTTTATTTCTCTTTCTGTGTGAGCTAGTGTAATAGCAGGAGCAGCAGAGTAGAATTAACATAGAGCTCTGCCTTGACTAATTAGTTTCTCAGTAGGGCTGTTTTATAGATCACTGGGGTATCTCTTCATGGCATGATGTTGTGTGATGCAGAAATACTCTAAGTGCTATTATAATAAGCCACATGGTAAAGCTTAGTTAATTACCAGAATCTTCAATATACATGGGAGCCTCTGTTGCCCTGTAGGTTCTTTTATTATAAAAAAAGGTCTGAAATTACATCAGTGCACTATCAATGTCAGAACTTTTATGGTACCAAAGTTTTCATAGGAATCATGGTGAATTTAGCAGAAAACCACAATTCTTATCTTACCTCCTTTCTGTCTCAAATTTATTTCTTTGTCTGGTAGACACTGAAGCAGGAAGCTTCAGAAACAGAAGCCTTGTGGCAAGCCAGAATGAATAATAAAGCTGAATTCTGGGGACATTGCCAGGGAATGTCAGACAGGATGCTCTGTACCAACGGCTCAGGAACTACAGGTGGAATTACAAGATTATATGCTGCCAAGCTCTAAGGCAAGCAAAACAGAGTCAGCAAGGAAGCAGAGGAAGCTCCAGGTAGTTACAATTTGCCCCTTTCTTGAAACTAGGAAAGTTGTAAGGTGTTTAACTTTAACTACACCCACACAGTAACCCTGGCCAGCTGTCACTCTCTATGGAATTTCTCTTTCAAACTCAGCTAAAGACCAGTGCTGCATATATACTTGATTGTTTGTGTTATTGCATCTCTGGAGACTGCAATGTTTCCTTCTGTTTTTATTGCTGAGTAAAACCTATTCTCTTCTGCCTGCTGCATGTCTGTCTGTGCTCTGCTGCATGTGGGGCACTGCCAGGACCTGGGAGGAAGAAGAGCAGCCATGAGCTCATCACCCTGTTTGGAAATTCAGGGTAGATTTCCCTTCTTTCCTTCACTCTATGCGACAGTCTCCTACACCTCTGCTGATAGTTTTCAGCACTTGCTGCATGGTTGCATTCGGTGGGAATATCCTTGGGAAACATCTCCAAATTTGGCTACGAGAGGGATTGTTTGGAAAGTTGGAAGCATAATCCTCAGCTTGACCTGAGTGTCAGCTCAGAGATAAATAAAACGAAAGGTTGCTTTGTTCACTATGAAGTGTCAGGATTATCCAGACACAGCTGTATTTCTGATATCTTCAGAAATTAGCATCTTTATGTTAAGAGAATGGACACTTGTAAGATTTTTTCACACTTACCTTCATGAATTGTAAGAAATTTACCTTAAGATTTCTTGCAAATTAAAACCAAAAAGACCAAAGAAGTATCCAGACTCAAACTGAAGGTAATCAAAAAATCAGCCAAAAGCAATAGCAGTTGACCTTACCCTTGCATGACCTTTATAAGTTTTTTTATCACCTTGCAACAAAGATTTATCATGACACTTGGCTTGTATGTGTGTGTTCGTGGCATAAAATGTCAGACTTTCACTTGTTTTTTAGAGAGAAACAGGAAAACATTGCATTTTGTGTTTTCTTTTATGTTACGTGTACAATAAATTCACTGGCCAGTGTTCTTATGTTGTATCCCAATAAGGAATCTGATTGTGGACCTGTCACAGAGAAACTGCCAGACATTTCTTTAGAAAAGCACCTGTCCTTGCTCTCTGTTTAACCAAGAAAGTAACCATATTTCATTTAGCTTCTCCACCTTTGCCCCTTTTCTGTCAGCAGGTGGGAGGTAGCCCCTGTGTAGAAGATAACTGGTTTTATTTTTTCATCCAGGAGTGTCAATCTCTTGCAATGGACAATTTGATGGCACTTCATTCATTAAAGGGAATCTAAATGATAGTCTAAAGCACTAAATTAGATTCTAATTTCCAGATGACATCATTTTGGTGAAGCACAGCTCATTCACAGGGCCTTGCAAAATGAGACTGACTATAAACTTTAAATACTGCCACAGTGAGACATATATTGCAATAGCAACTATGATGTGGGTTAATAAAATGGCCCACAGTTATGTGAATCCAACCATACACTCAAATTTCCTGGAAAAAAAACGTTCCCACACTTGCACAAATCCCCCTTCATTTTTGAGAGTTTGACTGGTATCCACACGAGACACCAGGTAATATTTACTCTTAACTCTCTCCTGAGATGAACAAGACTGACAACATGGGGCACTAGAAAAATGTCACTTGTCAGTGGCCTGAACATGAAATGATTTAACAGGCTCAGAATGAGCTTGTTTTTGTCATTAAAAAAGCCAAAAAATAAAAGTAGATGTTTCCAGAATGTCCTGTCAGAAAACAAAAAGATTTTCCCTGTAGATGAGCCAAGAGCTGGTCCACTCCTATGGCCTCTGGTTTTTTTTGTTTGTTTGGTTGGTTTTTTTTTTTTTTTTTTTTTTTTTGTTTTTGTTGGTTTTGTTTGTTTGTTTGTTTTTGTTTTGTTTGTTTTTTGTTTTTTTAGTTAAGTGCTGATTCTCCCATGCTGCATTGTATTGGAGGAGGAGATGCAGGAGGAGAGAGAAGAGAAAATCAATATGTTCTTATGGAATCTCAGACAGACAGCAGCATAATACAGCAACTAGCCAAAAACACCAGTGTGGAATCCAGGCTTATGTTCGAACAGTAATATGGCATTTTTCTGGGTTGAAATTCAGGTGTGACTGAAGCAGATGCTTTTACAATTTCTTTAGGACCATATATGCAAAGCTATTCAGTTGCTAATTTATTTTTTGCTACCTGAATCTACTGGTTCTAATAGGAATTAAGAACTCAACTATCTGGTTTTAATTCTTATTACAGAGATTTAAGAGAATTTTCTATTTGAAAAAAAAAATAAATCCATCACTGTAGATTTCTCTAGAAGAAATTTGTCTGTTGGTTGCAAGAAACACTTCCCAGAGTGTTCCAGTTTGTTTACCAAAGGATCAGATCTTTTGTCAGAGCAGCTGACTATCTATTATTGTTTTCTAAACTGATCAATTCAGACAAGAAGCTCAGAGTTTATTCACTAATAAACCAGGGAACTCTGACTTGAGGCATCTATGATAGAAACATGCCTAATTACCAAGCCATCCTCAGATTCCTCTGACAAGAGTAGAGCAGGGTGGATATTTACAGGGATTTTGGATTTTTATGAGTCAGCCTGAGATGCCATGTCTTGCTCTCTGCTGGCTGTAAAGGATCCTGGAGTGATCAGCTCAGTTGATTAGATGCCCCAGCAGAGGCCTCTGCATTCAGAGAAGATGAATCCAAGCCTAAGTTTTTAGAAATTCTCAATTGATTTTAGCTTCCAATGCTGGAGGTTTCCTTAAGTGATTAAAGTTAGTCTTGAACCTGTGTTTATCCCAAGTTAATGCTCTTCACATCAGAGTATCATTTATAACAAAACAATCAATCAACTTATAAACGTTTGTGTTCTGCAGCACAACGTTTAAAGGCACAGATTTCACTGTTTTGTGTAAAGGGCATCTCTTTCTCATTGCCCAGGTGTCCATGAGGTCGGAACATTTTCTCAGGCAGATGTGTTAGAAAGGAGAGCTCACTTCCCCAAGACTAGCAAGCAGAAAGCCAGCAGAAGTTTTAATTCTTTAGGTTCTTTGCTTTAGGGAAGACTGCTTCATCTGCTAATTGGATATATGATATAGATATTTTACATTAAAGCCTGTGGTAGAAATGGTATTTAGGAGTATTAAGAGTATTTAGGAATACTGCAGGCCAATAGTGGTAATATTTATAGATATTTACCATAAGGTTATTGGAAAAGCTGCAAAGTCAGAAGTAATATGGTCATGCTATTGAAATAATAAATTAAGGTGGACCTTTTTCTTTCCCTGCCTAAAGAGAAGGAAAATATCCCATCATTGACCACTGCCAGAGACCCAACACCTGAGCATTGATTGTGTTCCAAAAGTCAATGGCAAAGCCAATGGTTTCTCTAGACCAGGATTTCAACCAGTATTTTCCTATACTCTCTCATACCTGTGGATGCATTTTAATTTGTTGAGCTGATAATGGTAATCAATGAATATTGAAAGCATGCCAAAAACATTTGAAATGCATATTACTAGGCATCAAGTAATTGCAATTTCTAGTCAAATACAGTCATTTGGGAATTTACTGCTGCTTGTTCATCCCCAATCAATGAAGATTAGCCACAAAGAGAAAGAGAACCTGCTTGCAATGACTTTGATAAAAAAGATAATGACTGCAAACATTTTGAAGTTCCACAGCTGTTTTGCTATTTCAATTACATTCAGATTAGGAATAATATTAAGAATTTTTTTAAAAAATCACAATCATTAGCAAAGTTAAACAAGTTTTAAATGTTGGGCTTTAGATGAGGATTTATTTAAAAATTAGCACATTTGCGGTCATGTTTGCTTTTGACTTATTTAGGAAATTTTGTATTTAGGAATCAAGACTGTTAAGACTATCTCACTTAAAAGGAATATTTTTTCATCACATATTCATGAAGCCACCAAACCATTCTATACGTACTATCTTAAACAGGTAAAGTTATCAGGAGCACCTCTTTCCTCCCTGGTAAGCTCATTAAAAGCTTCAAGGAAGGTCTCTGCTTGCAAAGACTGCTTTTCTATTACAGCCAGAGTGGATTCAGCCCCAGATGATGCGCTGAGACTCACAGCACCCTGTACTTCTTCAGGGATCAGCCTGTGCCCTGTGACAGCACTGCAATTAGACAGCAGAGTTACTCTGAGATTATTCATGCACATCTGTCGTTTGTGGACCCTGAGAACCAACAACTGGTTGAACATCTGGTGTTGGAAACAGGTATTTGCTTAACAAAGCCACAGTCCTTTTTGATGACTGAGAACTGCTAGGAAGAGGTAGGATAGACCTGACCAAGTGAAGCAAAAATTTTGTTGTCAACAGGCTGGTCAACCCACTGAGGCCAGCCTTAAACCAGGAAAGGTGGGGGGAAGGAGCTGATAACACACAATCCGGTGGGGAAGTGGTAGACTGGCTGATGTGGAAGGAGAGACCACAAAATCAAAAGAAAAGGATAGAAGGCAGCCCACTGTGACCATATGGGCACAAATGAAAATGTGCCGGTATCAGAGCATTATCAGGGGAGGGGCTCACTCTTTTTTTGGGAAATACATGTGCAGCAAAAAAGAACAAACAGAGAGGTCTGCAGGCAGGTGCAGAGCTATGAGATAGTGCTGAAATAGAGACCTTCAGCAAAAGTACCCATCTGAAATTATCCAGCTAGAAATGGCAATATACCAGATAACTGTGCTGCCTTTCAGACAGACCTGGAAGGCATAGAGAAATGGGACAGCAGGAACCTCATGAAGTTCATCAAAAGGAAATGCCAACAGCCTGATCCAGGAGAGGAAAAACCTTGCACACCTGGATGGGGAATAAAAACCCTTACACGCCTCGGAGCCACTTGTCAGGAAAGCAGCTTGGTAAGGAGCACCCTCCAGGTCCTGGTGAACAAAAGCTGAATGTTCCATCAATGTTCCCTTGCAGCAGAGCAGCCAGCAGCCTCCTGGGCTGCCTCAGGAAGAGGACAGGATGAAGGAGGTGCTCCTTGTCCTGTGCTCACTCTGGAATGAATAAATCTGGAGTGCTTGGCATAGTGCTGAGTTCCTCAGTACAGGAGAGACAAAGGCATGGAAAAGTGAGTTCAGCACAGGATCACAAAGATGTTTAAGAATCTGGAGAGTCTTAAGGGAAAGCTAAGAGAGCTGGGGCTGTCCAGCTTGGAGGACAGAAGGCCAGGGGACCTTATCCATGGGGGACCTTATCCTTATCAATACCTGCTTGGCCAGAAGAAAGAATTCAGAGCCAGAATTTGCCAGAGGTAATGGACATCTGCTGAAATTTCATGTTAAATTAAGAAGAAAATTTTACTGCAAGGGGCAGGGGGCGTCAAAACTTCTAGATACAGTTTTCCAGAAATTATTTGAAGTTGCCAGCTGTGGAAATATTTAAAACACAGCTTATCTCTCTGCACCTTTGTTTTCATGAAGTCAAGTAGTGGGTGTTCAGCAGCTAAGGAAAGTAATTTTCACAGTGGTGAAGCCATAATTCTGTATATTTTAAATTGCTGAATTCCATGCAATTCAGGAGGGCAAGGAACATAAATATATCCAAAAGGAAAATTCACAGGTGGTAAAATTTGAATTTGCCTTTTTCCACCACAGACCTCCAAATCACACTAAATGCCACGGAGTTTTGACTAACAGGAGCACACAGAGCTGATACAGTAGTATGCAAATGAAGCTGAAGGAATCATAAATAAGTTTCCCAGTTTTAGGTGTATTCCCTCAATGGAGCCGTGTTTATGGAAATGCACCTGTCATTGGAAGTCAAATTTATTCCTACATATTTTATTTAGGTCTATTTTTAGCAATAGATGCATTTTCCCAGCTCAGTCAACAATTATGAAAAATAGACCTGCATTTAAGTATTTAAGAACGTGTTCTGCCTGGATAATTTTCTCCTATAGTAATTTTTTTCTGAATATAGAAATTATGAGATCTCTTTAAACATTAAGATTGGTTTTTTTAGGAGCTTGAAATCATTCCAGCATTTTTTTTTTTTAATTTTATTTTAAGAACCTGGGGGGATCCATTGACTTCACTGGAAATACAGATCTAAAGTTAAGGAAACTGTTGAATTCTATTGTGTCAGTTTTTCTCTCTCTAGCAGAAGCAATATAAATACACGTGTAGTTCTGGGTTACAAATGACTGCATTTACTAAGCATATAGAAACATTCAATCCTGGCTGCATGCCCTGATGAGTTTCTGGTGAATTCTAAAGCAAAGCCCCGTGAATATCATTACAGAGCTGATAAAACATTTAAAAGAATGCTATTCTAAATTTGTGTAACACAAACTTTTTCCTAGCTGTGTTTTGAGTGAAGAGGTAAGGCAGGTAGAAATGGGGTCCCCAAACATATTCCATGAATAGAAACCTCACTGCAGAACTAGGCTGAAATATCAAATTTGGCTACTTTAAAAAGATGTGTCATTCACTGTATTCTATAAACAAAGAGAGCCATAAATTAGAATTTAGAGAAATAAAATACACCTAACACAGAGTGTAAAAATAGCAACCTCTAGTCAAAGCTAGAAATGCAGTGTTTGTGCAGAACAAAGCCGGTGGATTTTAATGATGCAGCAAAGACAATCTGGTGTATCATTTAGAAATTAATTCTGTGTATGCAGATAATCTAAAGCTGAAACATGAGCTACCTTTTCTTATTTGAAGTGGCATTGAGGTTATAAGCAGTAATTATTTAATGCTAATTTGTTTGTAATAGGCTTGATTTATTTCAACTTTTATCATTTAATTAATGGAGTGTATATAAATTCTATTTTAATTTTCAATCTTAGCTGTAATATCTCCATTTTCTTAAATTTGGCATTAGCTCAAACAACTCTTGAAGAATCTGCCTCCCACACCCTTCAGAATCTCCCTTCCTTGAGGAAATCCTTTTTCTGAAATTTCCTTTTCATTTCCTGTTTTCCAAATAATACAAGACCAGACTCAGCATACTGCCTGCCAGAGTATGGGCCAAGACAGAGCTAAGGCTTTTCAGTAGCTCACAAGTTCACAAGCACTAATCCTTGTATTAGAACTATTTTTGCTGGTTTTAGGGGATTTATCCCAAATCTCAGCATCTATTGAAGATATGAAGTAGACTTGGCCTGATTTTCACATAGGAGCTGACAGAACTTCACTTTTTTCAAAAACAGGTTACATATATTTAAGAACCTATATTTAGACCACTCTTTTTGAAGCCTTGGATGAGATTTTTCATTCCAGCTGTGTCAAACTTCAAATTCACTCAGTCCTTTGATGAATTTTGGCTTGCAGAGACCAGTCACAGAGGGAAAGTTAGCTTTTCATATGGCAACAATAATCTGGCATTTCTCTTGCATTGTGTCTAATTGACTCAACTGATCTCACAAGAAGATCAGGCGAGTGGAACAGAAAAGGCTTTCATTTCCCTTTCAGAAAAGCTGGATTGTAGATGAATTTTCTTGTACATCTGGAAAGTCATGACCCTCCTCTCTTTACCCTTTTTCTTCTAGCATCAGTAGCATTTCTTCTTTCTTTATTTGATGTTTTGACTCTGGTAAAATTTTCTGTATTTTACTTTCCCTATCTACTGGAAACAGACTCGTGATTACTTTATGGGAATTTGTTTCATCCCACAAGCCTTTAGAGTAAAGGATTGCCTACACTTAGACTTCCCTCATTGCATCAGAAGAAAGACCTGAGTTCTATTTCTGTCTCCTTGGCAAAGGTTTGTGCATGTCCTGCATTTTTTTTAGCTTCTGGGCAAGATCTTACTGTTTATTATTCGTTGTTTTTTGTTTTTTCTTTTTAAACTCACAGTGGGCAGTATTGTGGCATCAAGCCCAAGTTTGGGCATTCAAGAGGAATAAACTAGGCAGGGCTGTGAGTTTAGACCTTGTCCCTTGGAGGCTGGGCTGCGCAGGGCTTGGAGCCCTGCTGCTTCCTGGAGCTGCCCCTTCCCTGCAGCTGCTGGACCCTCACAGTGGAGAGGTCATGGAGAGTCTCCTTTCATCCCCCTCTCACCACCTCAGTGTGTCCTTATTTTGGGTACTCACTCCCCCAAATGGGTCTTTTCCTATATGTGAAAACCCAATTCATTGATTTCCTCTGCTGAAAGAGGACTGCTATGAACTAGGAAAAACATTGAGCAAGATCTAAATCCTGCTTTCATGTAAAGGGCTTTGTGTTCATTTTTCAGCCTGTAAAGCCAATTTTTCCAGTAGTCTCAGAAGCTTCTGTTAAATGAAGCCACCTCATCTTTGCTACATGAACCTATTCAGTTCCTAACCTCTGTTCTGTGCTCCATAACTTTCCACAAAAATGAGATATTTAAGAAATAATTTTATTGGTTCGATGCATTTTCAGGCTTTTGTTCTCTAATTCTGGTGCTAATAAACACCAAAATTTGTATTCCTCCTGCCAAACACTGCATGCCTTCAGGCACTGGTGTAGTTTATATGCACATCACCTTTAAACCATAGTCAGTGGCCTGCATATTGCCTGTTAGGTGAAGTCTAATGAGCAGTGTTATTTTTAGAAGCAGAACTATATCCTTTGATTTCTATTGTATTTTTTTATTGCTGGAATAATTTTTGTTTGTCTTGTGCTCTGCAGCTGCATATCAAGCTGAATGCTTTGGGGATTTGTTATTCTCTGCAGCAAAGCCTGATATTCCTTCCTGGTCAGTGTGTGACTGCACCTGGATGATCTACTGCATTTCTAATGTCTGTAACAGATATTTCCTGTTTTGAGATTCTGTCCATTGTTCTCTGCTTTGAACTTCTCTTGCCTTCTTTAGGCAAGATGTTTAAATGATTGAGGCCTTAGACACCCATTCCTGCATAGTGACCCATTATTTGCTCTTCCTTTACTGTATGCAATGTAAAAATGTGGAGTTTTCCAGGAGCCTTATCTTGTATAATGATGTCCTATTTTTAAACACAATCTACATCAGCGCCACCACATTGCTTTTTTGAACAAATGAAGTTAAAATGATGCAAAGCCTTGGTGGATTAATCTAAATTATTTTACAATTATTTCTTCTTGATTTAATTTAATTAATTAATGGCACGTAAGTGTGATTACAAGTGCTTTGGAGTAATTGCTGTCTCTTCCTAAGTGTTTGTACAGAATCTAAAACAATGAAGACAGTCCTATGAATAGTAATAAATTTAAGGAAGAAGGTTCAATTGTGTATTTCAGTGAAGTTTTTATGATATATTGTTTATCTTTTCCCTTGGTTATAATATGTGCAAATACATTAATAATGACAAATAACATATTCTTACACACTGTGATTTAAAACACCAAACTGAAAAATTTTATTTCTTTATTCCTACAGTAAACAAGGGAAACAGGTTAAAATTCAAAGTAGCGGAATGTTTTCTAATTCACCTAAAGTTAACTTAGTAAATAAGAACATATTGAATATTAGAAAAGTCTTGAAATTCTGTTCAGATGAGCACCTGCTACCCCCCATTAAGAATAAAAGAGAAGGAGAAAGATAAAATGTGCTAGAAGAGTTGTGAAGAGAGAAAGTATTTAGTTAATGAAAGAGTCAGAATTAAAAAGGAAGAATATATCTATATATAGAAGTGATAAGTTGAAACTACAAAGAGAATTGAAGTTTCTCTGGATATAATCACACAAGCTGAATTCTGACAGAGGTATGTGAGATATTAAGAAGATATAATGAATTATGAGTGGTCAGGACTGAAATATTATATTTTTACGAAAATGGAATTCTCCCAAATGCAGAGGTAAAAATGCTTTGAGGGCCAGGATCTGAGTCATCCTTTTTTCTTTCCTCTTTCCTCTACCTACACCCCCAGTTGTCAGGGTCTTAAGTGGGATTTACTTGTGTGAGAAAAGATGAAAGTTGCAAGAGTAGTATTCTTAAGAATGATCCATCCATCTGACTTTGTCACAATTTATGAAACTTGACATAGTTGGAAAAAAATGAAAGACTTGAATTGTGTTCACTAAGGCTAAACACACCTAGTAAAACAAAATCTAGTAAGTGCTTCACTTTCTGATTGCCTTTAGTAGTCCAATACAGAGGAGTGAAATACACAGATAAATTATTACACCAAAAAGTTTTAACACAGTGTTGTAGTCTGTTTGCAAATTATTAAAGGATTTTTTAAAATGTTCCAAACTGAACACTTTTTATTTTTATGTAAAAATGTACCCAAGATTGTACCCATTTATGAGTAAATCTGTACCCATATAATGACCAATGATTCTTTTAATTTTCTTTGATGTATAAACCCATTTCAAATTCCAAATTCCAAATGCCCCGTCTTGTGAATTACATTTGCCTCTAGAAAACATAAATGGCTGTAATCAAATGGATATTGTTGAGAGCATATCACACCCAGTGTGTATCTGGTTATGTACAAATGGTGGTTCCTTGTTTCACTGGGGTTAATGAGCTTGTCATGAGCTTTGTGGTGAGCAATGTGCTTTGTGCTCAGCAGTATGCTTAGCTCTGCCTGCCCTGGGAGCAAACCACATGAGATAATTATGTTGTTTTTTTAGGCCATTTTAATCACATGTAAATACAGCACAAATATTTCAAATTTCTCCACTTAACATGGGGAATGCGCTCTTCTCCATTAACAGCTGGGTGACCCACATTTCAGACAGACAATCTAATCTGGCTTGGGGTACAACATCCACATAGCTGTGTCCTGGAGTAATTTATAGTAAAAAGGAAGAGCAAAATATAGGAGGGCAGAGGTCAGTGAAAATCCAGTAGGATTACAGGCCTTTGCAATTTTGCTGTTCAACTAAATGGTGACTTTCACCGTATGTGTTTTCATTCATGTCTCTCCCTTGCACTTGGCAGGGCCTTGTGAGCAGCACACAGAGTAGGAAAGATGGAGCATGGACAACCCAGGCAGCAGTGAGCAACAGATTTGTCTGCACAGATTATCCCTTCTCACTCGTGCACACAATTGTCTTAAGTACACATAAATAGAATTTTTTCCCCTCCAGCCTTCTGTCAGACTCTCACTTTCACTGTGACCCAGCTTCTAAGGTACTACATATTTAGTCATGTATTAGAGAGAAAAGGCCCTGTTTATCACATCACATGATGGGTTTATGGCATAAAATAGCATCTGGGGATGGTGTCCTTGCTAAATCAGATGCTTATTGAGGGTAATGTTAACCCATGAATTCAGGAATTACAAGCAGCACTCTGCAGAGGAGTAAGATGGGCTGCAAAAAGCAGCGCTCAGACATAATATATGAAACCTGATGTTGCTATTCCCCTGTGTGTTTGTCTAATAGCTGGTGCATTTCTTCAGGCCTAGTGACACAGTTTTATTTTGTTGCTATATGCACGTTTCAGATGGGAAGGAAGCAGGAAGGCACCGGTTTGTGGAGTCTAATCTCACCCTGGTACACTGAGAGCAGAGGTAATATGAATGGAAATGACTTAGTCATGAACCAGCCACGGCAGGAATCAGATGCTCCAGCTCACTGCAGAGACAAATGCTCCTGACAACATTTAGCTGGTGCAGACCATCAGCTCTCAGAGACCAGGATTTTCACAACACTAATCCAACTGAAGCATGGGCTAAAGAAATTTTTCCAAGTGCACCTTGAGTACACAGCCCCTGTGACATAACCAACAGCACTGATAGTGTTTACAGGCAAGTTCCAACACTGTAAAGCGTGAAATGTATGTGTCAAGTTTATTATGCTTCCCCTGCCTGGAGCTGATTAGTGCAAATTAATATTTCACACTAATCAGCATGAGCAGTTAGCACACAATTTGGATTTACGGAATTCAGCTGATTGCATTAAAAATGTATTTAGGCTATTTTTGCGTTGTGCAAATAGAGCAAAAATACCTGAGCTGTTTCCAGTAAGGGTTTTTTTTGGTAATATTTCTAGTGTTAATACTACTCTTCATATAGCCATATATTGTTGACATGATAGTGGCTTTATGGATATACAATACTAATGAAATATACAGGTCACTAAATAAAAAATTAACACAGCATTTTTTATAGGCAATGATTAGTCAAATTTTAATTAAAAATATATTTTCAACATACCTTTAAAACATGAAAACAGCTAACATTTGCATATATTCAGTCTGAAATTTCACCCTAAAATTGCTTAAAAAGCTCACTTCTCAGGTAAAATAGTTATTTTTGGCAATATGAAAATACAGTATTTTCACTTATCTGGATCAAGCAACACTTGCACCAGTTTCCTGCTGTGAAGAAAGGACAAAGACCACTTGCCATACAAAAGACTACATGGAAAACCTACCTCTTTCCTCGAGTTTTCCCAAAACAGCACACTCAGTCTCACAGATCACTACAAAAACCCAAAGAAAGCCTCTTGCAGATGTCCCCATCAGTTTTCAGGAGCACATAAGTCAGCGTGACTTCTGGGAAAGTTACTGTGGAAGTTCTCACTGTCTTCTGTGGAAACTGTCTCCAGTGAAGCATTTACAGAACTTAATTTAGCTCATAGCTCTTGCAGTTGTCCAGAAAATCTTTGTAACATTGATTTCAAATACAGTTAGATGGCACAGGAACTGTCAGACCAATTTTTAGATACTATATTGGATTTCCAACAAGAAGACATTTGAGAACTTTGCACTAATTAAAAATACACAGACATTTTTATAAATTAGGAATTAACTTCTGGAAACTAAACTAAACATTTTTTGAGCCTATCTCCCATAATGACCACAGCAAACTTGCACAGGATGTATTGTCTTCGGTAGGTCTGGAAAGTGGTGACTCCATGTTTTACCCAGTGCCAGGCTCCAGAGCCATTTCCTTCCTTCATGGACATCCATATGAACTTGAGACCACTGGAATAGCTTTGGATTTACTGTGGTGTAACCAAGAAGAGAACCTGAATCTCAGTTGGTATGGTGACACACACTGATGGCCCAATATTTAGTATGTGACTTCTGAGTCTGGTGATGTCTCTGAGATATAATTAGGAAAAAAAGACTTCAGATTTGTCTAAGGACAGGATCTTCATAGGCCATGGAATGTGGTCTGTGTGGTGGTTTTATATCTCAACACGAAACATTAATTTTTTTGACTTGGTTTTTGTTTATATGACACAATTCTTAATAACCTGCTGAAGTGCAAAACCCTCAAATCAATAGATGGAACATTCTATAAAGAACTATTGCAGCTCTCTTTCATCAGAAAAAATGAAAGATGTCTGTATTGGGCTTTGTTGGATGCCAACCCATAATCCTACAAGACTCCTCCCCAAATGTGGGTTGCTATGTTGTGAAATGACCCTGAACCATCTGCATCTCATTATGAGGCTTGCTTTGTACCACAAAACCGAAACAAATATATTTCATTACATAATAGTTATTCATAATGCACATTCTACCATTATCAGTTATATGAGGTCTCTTCAATTTTCTTATTTGCTGATCCAAATCCACTAGTGCTGTTCCCTCTGATTTGCTTGGTAATAAGTAGAGGAAATTATGCAATTAGGCTTGTCAGCACGAAGAACTTGTAATGTTCTTACATATACCATAATTGCATCCCATTTGTCAACAAATGACAACTTTAATAAGAAAAGTGCTCACATCATATAGAATGTCCACACACTCCTTTAATAAACACTGATTGAAAAATTTACTGCCATAGCAAGATGTTTTAGGACTTTAGTGTGAGGAGGAGAAAAGTTCAACTGTAACTGAAAACATATGTCTCGAAAAAAGAATCCAGCTCTCCATACTGTCAAATCTTGCTGCTGGTTCAAATTTAGGCAAGTACATATGGTGAAGTATGTTAAACCTGTAAACCTGGCTTTATGCATGACCAGCAAATCCAGTTAGAACTGCTTGAACTGTGATGGAGTGCTGTGTATCCTCTGGATCCAAGCAAAATTCATATTTGTGCTTTTGTAGACCACTGATGTTTATGCAGCTCTCATGTTCCTTTGCACCACTCCCATGGTTAATGTGCGTATGCCAGTAAAAAGGAGAAAAGAACCTTCCTGCCATGGGTTCCTCTCTGGGCTTGGCAAAGCCAAGTATGGATTGCTGTGGCAAACTTTTGATTCGTCACTTGGCTGAAGTTTCCTATTTTACATCTTGACATGCTGATGCAGATTTTCACAAGCTAAATCACTGTTAAAATTGCAATCCTGCAGAGCATCATCCTATGCAGACTCCCTATGAAGAAAATAAGAATTCAAGCTTTCAGCAGAGACTAGGAATAAACAAACTCTTCATGGTGTTCTTAGGAATGCAACACCCACCTTCTTTAAGTGCTTCGAAAATCCAAACATAATTTATTAATCTGTAATTTGCTTATTGAATTCTCTGTTAGGGCACAGTAAGAATAATGTACAAAAGAAGAATTTGAACTATGACATTCATGTTTCCAAATGGAAGGAAAGAGATAGCAGCAAACTAAAGCTTTAATGAGAAGACAATGAATGATTAATTAGTCTCCAGTAAATAACAGTATAGTTGATGACAAGTTAATGTGATAATAAAATAAGAACGTATGTACAAAAGGAACTGTCCATCATATTTAACCTTAGTAGAGTTAGAGTAAAAAGGTTAAATTGTATTGATTAATCAACTTTATTTATTTTTTTTAACAAATAGGATAGAACACTGTGAAGCTGAATAAAATTCCTTATCTTTCCCCTGTGTTGGTAGCTCATCTCAAGTGTTGGAGTCCTTGGGATATCCTTCAGATAGCTATTGGAGAATTTTCTAGTTTTAAACATATAATAAGATGTCCTTTGGACATTGTAAAAGCTGCAGCCTGCAGTAAAACTCATTCTGTATTTACCCATGCCCATGTAATTGAATAAGTAAAAAGAAAACACTGTGGAGCCCTCAGGGTTTCTTTACTGCTGTGGATGCTGGCAGACCCAGCTGGTTACTGTGGAAAGGGGAACTGGAATCTTTAAATAAAGTCACTCTGGTCACGGCTGTGCCATGGATGTTTATCAGGATGGTGGCCCAGGATTAATGTGACCACTCTGAGAGCTAAAAGGAAACTGCACATCCTGTGTTAATGCATTTGAACAGAATCCTGAAAGGTCAGGGTGACCAGTACATGTATTAAATTCTTTTCCAAGTACATTTGCTGCAAATGCATGAGTTGGACTCCTTTTCAAATGGGAACAATGATGCCATGTTTGTGTCTAGGCTTCTGAACATCATAAGGAATAATTTAAATGCAGATGTACTTTGATGGACAGGTGCTCATTTCAGCATGTAAAATCTGAATGCAAAAACAGATAAATATGTGGCAGCTTTGGATAGGTAATCTATTAATGCAGTAGAAAACAAGAATCACATATACAAATCCTCGGTGTGAAGGCTTATGAGTGGTGTATTGAAGCTTCAGAGCCTGGTGTCTAAAGATTTACATTTTCATGGGCTTTGAGAGGAAAATAAACAGATCCCTAAACAGAGATTCCAAAAAACATCTCGATTCATCCCATCTATTCATTTATCATAGCAAGGAACCCTTAATATCTTACAGAATACACCCAAGCAATACAAAATCTATAAGTTTTATTTATTCATCCCTTCCTGAAAGTCAGAAGCTTTGAAGAAATCTCTAAATAAACTAGATATGCTGGGGCACCCAAAATCACCAAAAATTAAAACACTAATTGTCAAAAATGAATAAATTAATAAAAGAATAATATGCTTGGACAAAAACAGTCAGACCAGGAATATTTATTTAGAGGAAAAAAGGTAAAATTCTTACTAAGTGTGGTGGTCGTGGTCAGTCATTGAAATTACCTCTATCCCAAGAAAGCTGGAGAATCTCCAAATGGTTTGAGTTTCATCTTAGTCTCCACTCCCTGCCATGGACAGGAACACTTTTCACTAGACCAGGTTGTTCAAATGACCAACACCTTGGCTTTGAACACTTCCAGTGATGGGACATCCACACTTTGGGAAACCTCTTCCAGTGTTTCATCACACTCACAGTAAAGAATTTCTTCATCATATCTCAACTAAATCTCTTTTAGTTTAAAGCTATTACCCTTTGTCCTATCATTACATCTCCTTGCAAAAATAGAAATGTGAACATAAATAATGTATAGCATCCACTGAACCTATTTGAAGACCTCTGCAAGCAAGTAATCTGAGTTAATTTGTGCTTGAAAAGTATGTTTTAGCTCTCTTATTTGTAGGCAACATGTGGAAATTTATGAAAACCTCTCAGCTGTACTCTGAAAGGACAGAAATGTTTGTAAACTATGATACTGGAAAATTTCCATCTTGACTTTTGAACTATTGGTATAATAGTTTTCTAGTTAGTTACTATGGTGATAGTGCCCAAAGCATCAGAAGCTACAATGTCAAAAAAGACTGTGAAACACAAGATTACCTAAAAGGAATGGATAACCTTTTATAAAGAAAATGTTTATTTTTCATTTGTGCATCTGTTGCCTCATTGTTGCAGTGCCTCTGTTTTCAGTGTTAATTCTCTCAGCTAAATTCAGCTACCTACAAGCTAATTCACAGGCTGCAAAGCCACAAGAGGAAAACCATCTATATTTCCTATGTCTCTTCTGGGGATATGAATCATTTTCTTGAAACACTTCTCTCTGCCTGTCCCCACTAACTATAGTGTGAACTCATGTAACCTATCCAGCCAGCTCAAATGGATAAAATGAACTGAACATAGGTCGACATTTGCTGTAGGCTTATAGCTATTTTTTTTATGAACAGGCCTGCTGGAGTTAACAACCATAGATTATAAAAATTGCTGTAAATATGATACTGTTACAGCATATATAAAATTATGCAGTAACTGCATATATTCACACACATAGTTTTTTCTGAAGAAATAGATTGCATAATGTAAGTTTATGACCATGTGTGTGCAGTAGTTATAGTTTACTACCCATTACATATTATCACTGCAAAATCGGTTCCAAAAAGTAATTTGAATTACTGGATTTCCTCCTCCTCTCTTTTTTCTTCTCCTATTTTACTTCTATGACAAATCTATCTTGCTGAAAGTCAATATTAGTTATGACTAATGGGATATATGAAGTAAAAGCATGATCAACTCCCTGTTTATTAGTGGACAATATTTCACTATAATTCAATGTAAAAAACAATCAAACTGAGCAGAATATGTACCTATGTAAAGGAATTTTTTTTTCATAATAAAACTGTCTTTTGAAGGTACATTTTTTCTACTTGCACTTGTTTATTATAGTTGCGGTTTAAGCACAAATATTTTTAAAATAAAAATACTGTGAAAAAGGGTGAGGTGAAGAAATTAATTAAAATTAATTTCTGCATTAGTTAGGTAGTTCCGTGCAGTGAGAAGGCATAGACTCACAGCAGTAAGAAAGACCTAATATCTAATATATTTAAAGAACTAAAAGGGAAGGGAAAATGAAAGAGATGTGAAGATATCTGCTTTTTGAAAATAGCTTTAGCATATTGCTATTAGGCACATAATGTTCTGTCTGTATTGTTCAATGCCCTGAGAACTGCTCCCACGCCCTTTAATCACCACAGTGCTCAGCATCTCTGACTTGCTGTCCATTGGAAGTCTATCTGCAAACCTAAAATCAGCTGAAGGAGTAAAGGGTACAGAACCTGATTGATGTGAGAGATTTGGAACTCAATTCTGAAAGTATTTGAAACCCCACTGACATCTGAAAATTGTCAGAATATGCTCCTGAAAAATTATAAATCAAGCACAGAATGAATGTTTTCTGATTCTTTTTAATAAGAATAACCTTAGACTAGAGAACAAAGATTTTTTTCTATGAAAAAAGAAATGTTTTTCTTGCTTTTGCCAAATACATCTGATTTTCTTAAGTGATGCTTTTCTGTGTTTATAAGAAATAAATCTGTTACATTCAAGTCTATTATACAAATGCAAATATCCTTTTTGCACAAGGAAAGTTTCATATTCTAATTCCATAAGGTGCAGATGCTTATTATGTTCTGGAGAGGATTTATCTGACTAGACCTAGACTTCCACAGAGGAAACACCCATGTCTGAGATAGTTACATTAGCTTCCTTCTTTGTGATTGAGGAGGTAAATTTATGTCAGTATATCATTAGTTGGAACATTGCATCATAGGATCATTAAGGCTGGAAAGTACTTCTAAGATCAAAAAGTCCAACAATTGACAGAATACCACCATGCCCACTAAACCATATAGCGAAGTGCTACATTTACAGGAATTTCAGGATTATAAGCCGCACCTCCCAGTAGCTGGGTAGACCATGGGATTTGTCCATATGTAAGCCGCACCTGAATATAAGCCGCACTGTTTTGTTTTTTCTTTTTCTTTTTCTTTTTCTTTTTCTTTTTCTTTTTCTTTTTCT
>VRYO01002734.1:11731696-11802649 GCA_009812075.1 Sialia sialis
CCCCAAGAGTTTCCAGTGTTAATGACCCTTGAAAGAATCTGAAGATAGGCAAGGACCAGAATACAAAAAAACCTCCACAACTTATTACATATAATTTTTTTAATTTTTCTGCCAATCTTCTGATACTGTGGTTCTCGTTCTTGAATGCTTTGGATTACCAAGGAGAATTATTCCCCTCTGTTTAACTTTAATAACTGGAGAACATTAAAATGTTATTATAGCTCAGTTTCCAACAATATATTTGATTGAAAGCAATAGGTGGGGCACTGAAGCTGGAATCCATTTCACACAGGAGCAGGGTGCACTTCTGCTCACTCTCAAAAGTGACAAATTGTTTTGAAGGCTAGTGGGATAAATGGACTGACAAGTGCAGGTATTTGGGTACATAGAGGCACCCCATTTTGGGTCCAGAACCAGTGATATATCTAAATTCTGTGGAAAGCAAAGCAACTTAGCTAGGTACTCAGGCTATTTCTGAAATATTCCATTGGTTTCTTAGGACTCTGTCATCATGATTGTTTTTTATAGCACCTTGCAGTAAATACTTGTGCCCTTCCTCCTCAGAATTCCACCTAGATCAACAAAGAATAATTACTTAATTGTAGGTTATAATTTGTGTTCTACTGTTGACTAAAGGCCAACTGCATTGCACAAAATATAATAGATTATCTCTCTCGGTAGATCAAAAACTAAGATTTTTTTTCTATGTATGTATGTATTTATTTCTTGAACACAGCGTAAGGAGAGCTGCGCTGGGTCAGGCAGTGGCCACAGGAATATTTAACTCTGTGAAGCTGAAGACAGTAATTTCCCGTCTGGTGGGTTGAGTGACTGGAGCACACAACACGATGTGGATGAGCATATTTCTGGCTTAGAGCAGATGGCAGAAGATAAAATGTAAATATGTTTAAATCACCAGGAGTTTTCCCCCACAATCATTATGTTATTATATTTCAGTCTTTCAAAAAGCAGTTTACCTTTTATCAGCTCCTGTTAGCTAACAAACTATATCATCATGCAAATAGAGAAGACAGCTGTTTGAGTCACAAAAGATAAATATCACCTGAAACAGCTATTGTTTTGAGTTCCTGAGTCTACTAAATATCTATCTTCCGTGCAAATAAATGATGTAACCCAAAGTAAGTCCAACAATGCGCTGGCAAAGTAACTTGTGTGGCTTTCAGAGTAGAATATTCAATCTGTGCAAACAGACTACCATCTGCAAACAGCAACATAAATAGGAAGTGTGCATCTGATGTGCCTGCTCAGCAGATCTGATCCTTCAGGGGGGTGTGTGCCCTCAGAGCCTCATAGGAGGACATTTTCAAAGCATTTACTTTCACAGTGAGACTGGGGAGCTGAGGGTCATTTCCAAACACAACAGGTTTTTAAGGTCACAGAATTGACTGAATGGAATCAAGCCCTTAGATTCCCTTAAAAAAAAACAACCCATCTACTAATTTTTCACTCTTAAATTCAGAGCACTAGTCACTAGCAAATGAAATCACTTTTAAAGATAACACCACTCTTCTATTGGACATGATGTTTTTAGAAGAAAAATGCTAAACAACCACTATTACTTTAAATTTCCAAGACATAAAAAGCTCACTTGTAAAAATTCTTTCAATTTACAAGGAGCTTGCATTACACAAAACTGATAAGAAATAGATTAAAAATTAAACATTTATGACCCAAGGAACTGCTGAGCAGACTTTGCTGTGAAGAACATCTGTAACAATAAACCCCAGACTCCTGAAATTTGAATTTGCCTGTTGTACTTGCTTAATTACTGTGCATGCTAACTATTTAGTCTCTGATAGGGTAATGGTGCAGTTGTTCAAAATATTATTCCCTTAGGGATTTTCATGTATAATTTCTAGAGGGGAGCATTCCCATCTCAACATGCACACACAAGTGCCAGTACCATTAATGGAAGTTATGTGCACCATTCAAAGGGAGAGCACACTCCTGAGTATGTAACTAAATCAACAAACCCCCAGTATTACCATAATGCTAGAGGTAGGACCAGAGCAAAATATTTAGAGATAAAGAATGAGCACAATTTCAGTCTTACCATATGTTATAATGGTGATATTATCTCCTGTCAAGGGACTGTGACTAGTCTTGATAAATCTGAGTTATAGAACTAAAACACAATGGAATGGAACAATGGTGTTACTAAGAGTATAAAGGCTGTTGCAGTTTTACCTTTACTTGCTGATGTACAGCATCTCAGAATCAGAACACAATAACATTACTGAAACTTTCATCCTGTTCCTAATTTACACTTTGCTCTGGCAAATTGTTTTTACACCCATCATCAGGCCATTTTTACTCTAGTGCAGGAGTAACAAAGTGAAAATGGGAATTACTCTCCCTTAATGGCAAGTTCTGCCTTCAGATATATTGAACCTGTGTGACTAAAAGCTTAACCACGATCATCCAGTATTTCTTCTATATTTTTTAAGGAGAATTACAAATTCAAATTAGATTATGGTGCCTTTCCTAAGGTTAATTTCAGGTATTCTTTTTACAATGTCACAATTAATTTTTTACTCCATAATAGAAATCCCAATTTAATTAATTGCTCTGAAATTGGCTTTTAATCCCCTTATTTGTGTTAACAGCTCTTATTAAGTCATTACCTTCTTGCTTCTGAGTTATGCACAGTTTAGTCATACAGATGTTTTGCATGAAAAACACGCATGGATCATGCTTCTGCATATGCAATTATCCCATGTAAACTGACATTTTGGAAAGGAAATAATGCAATTCCTAGAGACCAAATGGTTTTCTGGTTCAAAGCCTTCAGTTTTACTGATCAGACATCACAAACAGAGATGCAGCTTCACGTTCAATCCCAGCAATGACTCTGATTTTGCTTCCTGAGGGGTGGAAAGGGACAGGTATGAGAGGAATACAAGACACTTTTTAACAGTTAGTAAAAAACTAGCTTCATACCTTTATGTGTGATTTATGAATTTGAGTTTTAAATGTCAAAGTAGATTCTTGTTTCTAGTAGCTAGTTTTTAAAGCAGTGCTTGCAGCAGAGTGAAATTAAAAGAACAATGTGAATTTTAAAAAAAAATTCTGAAAAATCCTGAGGGAACAAACATATTGATGGGTTATTTGGTGCATACTTTCTAAGTGAATTTTTTCAGGACAATGTAGGCCACTGAAGTCCTGAATAAGGCCCAAATGAAAAGCCATAAAATGCATCTCAGTGAAGAGTAACTCTGTATTAAAACCCAGTTAGTAAGCTTACAAAGATAACAGTACATTTGTTATTTAGTATAGATTTCCTAATTGCAAAACACATTCTGATTTATTATAAAGACTATGATTAGATTAGGCCAAACAAATCAATATGCCTTTAATTAGTGGCATGGCTGCTGCCTCACTACACTCCATGCTAACACCAAAGCCTAATTTTGAGTTTAGGATCCCAAAGTTGTATAACAATGTTCTCCAGCACTGAAACTTCAGCTTTGTTTCACATACAGAGGGAGCCACTATGCCAGGGAGGAAAAAAAAAAAAAAAAAAAAAGGAACAGTTTAACAGTTTCTACAGAAATGAATGAGCTCTATATGTTAATAGTAAAAATATCATCATTTAAGCCCCATCCAATAGCTGTGGGCATGCAATTGTATTTCAACAAAGTACTAGCTTGCATTACTGCTCATTGGATAATATTTCATATTAATTATTGCAGCCTGCTAGCCCATTTCTAAAGATGTCATTATGCGATTGGATACCACTGAGTCACCTAATCAATGAAACAAAAATTACTAACACAGAACAATTAATGGCAGCTACTCAGTCATGTTAAACTAGGAAAACAAGAAAGGTCTCACTTAATTCGGTGTGCCCAGGCAGTTATTGCACTCAAATATCATCAGAAAAGAACACCTCCCAGTTTCAGAATTTTCAGAAATTTCCTTTTTAAAGAAAATTTCTTTTTCCTTTTTAAGAATCATTAGTATGATACTAAGACATTTTAGGACAATAGAAAATTGTGATACCAAAGAAACAGGAACACACACATTCTAAATAGTAAACAGTGTGCATATATATACTTGTACTTTTTAAATAAATATAGCTGAGCTTGGCAGTAGGAAGGTCACATGGCCCTCTGTAATGAGTGCATGCAGATCCCCCAGAAAGAGATGCAGTGCCTACCTGGTAATTTTGGTGATAAGCTCTTTTCTTTAGACTTTCAGAACATGTTCTATTTACTTATTAACAGATCAGAGCAAAGTGCTGCCAGAATGATATGTACAATTCAGCCAAATAACTGCAAATGTGGGCTCATTTTTTGCCTTCTCTGTGATCGGAGACAAACAGATGATTCTTCTATGGAAAAAAAAAAAAAGCATGAGATTAAAATGTGCCCAAACCACAGCCATGAAAACATTGCATCTTTGCAGAGAGATGATTTAAAGAGATAAACAGAGCAGAGGGGTTATTCAGAGGATATTCAGGATCCCCAAAGTTTCTCTCCTCTCCGTTTCCTCTACAAATTAATCTTTTCTGTCCCTCATGCACATAAATTAGGGGCTCATAGCACAACATTTTAATGTCAAAAGAGTTGCAACACATCACAGAAACACACTCCTTTAGCTATTTCCCTCTTCTTGTATGCTCCAAGGAATTATAGTAGTCTAAAAATGGCCACAAACAATAGTTAAGAAAAATATTTTGAGATGTTTTAAGTCTTGCTCAGCTGTGAGTGATTTGCTGCTTCCTTGCTCTTTGGTGAGTGTCCAGTTCCTTCCCTGAGGGCCCATGGGCTATGCAGTGTAAAATTATGTACCCTTCCTCCCTAGCTCCACATTTGCTCTCTGAATCTACTGCTTCTTTTAAATTCCTTCAGAGGTTTTTTTTTCCCATCTCCTGTGTATCTTTAGAATCAGGAACCTAATTATTGAACATCCCTTTTGAAATCTAAATGAAACCACTGCTGCCCAGAGGTTTTAGGTGAAAGAAAATATTTTCCACAAAATAATCAACGAAACATTTTGACTGACCCTCAGTTGCCTCCTTTAACTTTACAGAAACAAGACAATACTCAAAGCCTTCCAAATCTGACTTGGAACAAAATTCAAGATTCCTTTTAAGGTCATTCAAGGACTCATTTGTTGTGAGATTGTCCTGCTCTGCTCTGCACTGTGTGGCCTCACCTTGAGTCTTGTGTGCAGTTTTGTGCCCAGCAATATAAGAAAGATATTAAACTGTGAGAGAGCATCCAAGGGAAAGCAACAAAGATGAGGAGGGGCTGAGGTCACTTGGTCTGTTCAGCCTGGAGGAGAGACCTCACTGCAGTCCCAGATTCCTGAGAGGGGAAGAGAAGGGACAGGCACTGATCTCTGCTCTGTGGTGACAGTGACAGGACCTGAGGGAATGGCCTGGAGCTGTGTCAGGGAGGTTCAGGCTGGATATTGGAAAAAGGTTCTTCCTCCAGAGGATGGTTGGGCACTGGAGCAGCTTCCCCAGGGAAGTATCTCTCTTAGTGTTTATGCTTGGATCAGGAGTGAGATTTTGAAGAAAACCTTCCTGCTCTTCCCTCTTAATATGCTTTGGATCACACTGCTGGGTTGTCAGAGCTCACAGACTGCAGTGGAACCAAAACCCGCCTATAATTAGCAAGCAGTGCAGTCAAACAGGAATGGGTCCCCAGAGCAAACCTGCTGGTGCTGGTGTTCAGTTTCTGTGCGTGAGTTTTACATGCATTATCTCTGGTCTACAGACTGAAAAGGCATGAGCTGGAATTATCAAATGTAATTTTAAAAAAAAGTTTAAAGAAATCCCAACTCAGCATATTCTGTGATATTGTAATTGTTTCAGTAGGTTTTCCTTAAGGAATTCCAGTAGAGACTTCCTGAAAAGTTTTTATTTGATAATGGATTTTAAATTTTCCTTACTTTTATTTCTCCTCAGAAAATCATATGCCTTATTTGGGAGAGATCATGACTACTCGCAAATGGAGTGATGCTCTCCATGTTTACTAAACCCTTTTTCTTACTGCTATGGAAAATTTCCTTTTGCTATGGAAAATTGTAAGATTCTTTCTTTGCTGTGAAGAAGTTATATCTTTGTCCAAGAAACATATATTTTTAAATTTCACTATTTGCTGATAATTTCCCAAATGAGCTGAAAATAACTAAGCTGAATAAGTTTTCCAAGGTACCAGTGGATGTAGCTCATAGCCAAGAACAGAAATGAGAATGGACTCAGATAAGAAGGAATTCTATTCCCTGTCAATATGTAAAAGTCCTAAAAAGAAACCCTGAAGTGAGGTGTGGCTTTATTTAACCTTGGTGTTTTGCTCTCTGTTCATGTTTGAGGTTGGCACTTTCAATAACTGCAGAAGATTAGTGTCTCAGGCTGTGTTTCAAGGGACAGCAAACTTAGGAAAAACCAAAATGGCTCAAATGCTAGAGAACAAAATTGAAAATTCTGTATCTCTTGATTTTTAACCTGGATTTTCAGGGGATATTGAGCCAGTACTCAGGCCAGAGTCCAGAAACACTGTGGCTGCTAGAAGGAGCCTGATGTTAGCTCTGTATATGAATTCGTTTAAAAGCCAGACAAACAAAAGCTTGCTGCTCCATTTCTAATAGGCAGAGCAAACAGCACTGCACATCTTCACCCTCTCTGCAGCCCACAGCAGCACAGGCAGCATGTCAAAGGGCTCAAAATATTTGCATTCATTTCCTATTTCTACCTTGAAAGTGAATCAAGGACACTTCTCAGAATGTCAATGACATTTTTCAAGGCAGAGAATGCAGATGGGGCAATTGAGTGTTTGGCATTTAGGCTTTTAGCTGCAGTCTAGAGAGATTGGATGCAAGCAAGGCTTTGGACATGCAGCTGTAGCAGCGAGCATACAGGCAGATAGTGTTTGTGCTCCTCTGCTTAAAACATGCGCTTGAAAGAAATGGCAGATCCCCAAAGCCACAATTCCTGTCACTCCCAGGCTGGAGTCAGTGGCAATAACAGAGGCAGCTGTTGCATGGAGGGGAAAGATTCACAAGAATTAGGAACCATGGACTTTTTTCTGGTGCTAACCTTCTTTCAGCACTGTTTTTGCATACGTCTCTTCCCTGCTTTCTCTATAACCATGTTCACATTGCAAAATTCCACCTTTCAAAATCTTAAAAAAACAGTAGTCATTATTTTGAAATTGCAGGTTCATATTGTGGTGTTGAGCATGGTTTATAGACATATTTCTGGTAGAATCTAGGCTTTCTTCTACAACCCCAAAGCCTTGCTGTTCCTTCAGCCTGTCAGCAGAAATACAGCAGTTGTCCCAGCTCCTGCCTGTCTTCATGCACAAGCAGATCAGTGGAATTCTGACTTGCTTGTACAAGCTGTGTTGCTAATGCAGAGAGTGACATCATTCCACACAGTTGTTCTGGTGACCGCACTTGGATTATTCCATAAATTCACACAGCATATTGGTAGATGCGGTTTCAAATAAAAGGTAAAACTGTTATGGAACTTTGAAGATGGCATTCATGTTACACCGCAGGGCATCAAATTAATAACAGCTTTGGAAAGAGTTAAAACATTTGCCAGGGGAGCTCATTCAGATGCACTTCATTACATCAGCTGGGAAATATTTCTGCTTTGCAAACACAACAGAAGAAGCATGAGCTATTCTGTTCCCAAAAACAAAGCTATTTCCCATTAACACCATTCACAACCACCCCTGCCAGACAATGGGCACCTTGTCACTCCCTGCATCACCTGTGGGACACCTGTGGGGCCAGGTGCTGCTTCCCTGCAGCACAGGGGGGCTGGAGAACCCAGCAGAAGCTCCAAACCACTGTCACACCACACATTTCTGCTCCTGGTGGAACTAAGTCCCACTGAGTCGTAAATATTGACTCAGCAGTGTGGTTGCTGCTTTCAATTTTTCACCGCACAATGCCACAGGAGATTATTAGGCTTAGCAGCTGATTTTTGCTTGCAGAATGGATCAGTGATCATTGATAACAGAGTCACTTTTTTATACGCTCATTTTAGTTAACAAACTGTTGTAGCATGGCAGCCATGATTATTCAGCTGTGCTGTAAATTGAATTTCCTTCCTCATACAAATACAAGAGTACTTTCCTTGCTTTTCTTTACTCACTGAGTTACAATTATTAAACCTAAAAGATAGCTCACATAAATACCATTACTAGAAAGAGACAGAAAGGAAATGGATGTTTCCATTAAAAATGTTTCTCTCTTCTTTGTGTTATTCCTAACATTAACTCAAATGCAGTTTTACTTAGAAGTCTCAGCTAAGACTGAAGTTCCATTATGATGCTTCTGGTTATACAGACTTCATGAGAGAAAGTGGCTTTCAGTCCACCTTCTGATGTTAGACACGCATTTTTGAGCAGTATTGCCTCTCTTGTCTCAGTGAATAAGTCAATTTGTTGTAGTAGCTTTGCGCCTGCTTTAAAAAACTCACATCTTGGTTGGAGCATCTTGTAACAGCAACATTTTAGACAAATAATGTAAAAATCCTATCTAAGAAGGCAATGTGAAAGAAATAAAAGTAAGTTTTCCCTTTAGAGAGCAGTTGTTCTTTGAGGCTGCAGAGTATGTTTTCACATGGCCAATGAAGCGTGCCTGAGCAAAACCTTTGTGTTTGCCACTATGATCATAACTGGTAAGAATTTATTTTTCTGCAGCAAATGTACAAAAAAAGCAAAAAGTTGTTATCAAAAAGTGATAAACAGATATTTTCATTGCAAGATAAAGGACTGATTTTTGCATGAAGCATTTGGACTTTTTGATGCAGAACACTTTTTCCTCTTACAGTATAAATTTCCTGCCTAAAAAATTCTAAACACTCTTTACTCAAAAAAAAGCAAAAAAAAAAGAAAACCAGAATCTACTGGTAGTTGCAAAGGCTCCAGCTTTACTCCTCAAACTGTAGATCATGAAATAATTGCAGCATTTCTTTCATGATTAATTTCCAAAAGGTTATATATCAATGAAAATGCCATCAATAATTCACAAATGCTATGATAAGAAAAATGCACTAAGTAAACGGCTGGCTATTTATTACTTACAATCTCAGTGTTGGTTATTACAGTTAAATGATGTAACAATTAGATATCATAACTAATCAGTCAAAAATTAGGTTATTTATCATAAGTACATATAGGGAAATTAAATGCAAGGATGCAGTCACTGATGGCAAGAGGGTTTTTAATAGCATTCACTGCAGAGAAAACCACAGACCCTGCCTGAAGAGCTTGTTTTTAATGACAAAAATCCCCAAATATTAGATGATAAAGGTATTCTATATAAGTAAATAGATGAAGGGATATGCAGATGCAGATAGCCTATATGCAGTTATAAACTCTTTTCTAATTGTTTGTAGTCAGCCAGTTAAGCCATTAACATGCTGTGTTTACTGCTATCTGCCTCAGTTCTCCCCTTCCTCGTAAAAATGACTTAATGACTCATCTGATAAAGCCAAAAGAGACAGCTCTTCACTGCACAGCTTTTCATCCCACTTAAACCTTTTGAGATGTACACATAAAATGAGCTGCATGAAGACTTTTAATATCAGGAAAGGAAATCCTACTCTTACTGTTTTTGTGGCTCATGTTTTATATTCAGTCGTGCTTCTGAGCTATGTTGGATCTGCTCTGGTGATGTAAAACTGGGCTCCAGCCCATGTGTGCTGCATGTAGGTGACTGCTGGAGTTCCAAAATATGGCAGGGTAACACCTGGACAGCTGCTGGTAGGAGGTTTCCCTGTGGTTTCCCTGCCTACCCACCACAGAGACCTGGGGATTCCTGCTGGGCTGGGATTTCACCAGCACAGCCCATAGTTCCAAACAAAGGTGAGAAGAAAAACATTCTATGCAGCAAAAAATCAACTTATTTTATGCAAATATGGAAAGTATGTAAGGAAGTTGGGTACATCTTTGAGAAGGGATAGTAGTATTGCTGCTGCAGAACCATGTCTGCAATTCTTTTTCACTCACAAAATGAGTCAAAATCTGTCTTCATTTACTCTGAATTTGTCCTTATATGACCAAGTGTTTTTGGAAACTGAATATTTCTCACATGTGCTTACAAAAGAGGAAGAATTAATTTTATTGCTGGAGTCTGAAAAGTACCCTAATTTGACTTCCAGTTTTTGTCAAAACACAGTGTTATGTCCTAACCCCTTGCCCTTCAGAGGAAACACTGGAGGGCTGTGTTGGCAAGGGAATTACTAATGTGCTTCTCTGCTCCATTAGCTCCTCTCCTCCTTTATTTTCCACATTCAGTTTGTGGAATATGAGTGCTTGTTTTTTGCCCAGCCTCCTTTGACACAGACCCAGCTTGTCCCCCATGGCCGTGTGATGGCACAGGATGCCCTGGGATCTGCTAAACAGGATTAGAGCAGCTCCAAGCCCAGCAGCTTCTGGAAATGCTGCTTGGGTGAGTGGATGGCCCAGGTGTGGAGGGACCTCAGGGGTGACCAGTAGGGGCAGGGTCTGACAGGAGATCAAACCTGGTTGTCCTGGACCTTGAAAAAACTAAAGGAGGAAGACTGAGCTGCTGGACAACTTTCCTCTGCTTAATTACTTCTCCTGTTTTCACCAGAACTTTGCACCAGAAGGGTACAAATCCAAAGTCTTTCTGCAGAGATGTTATCAGGAGTACCAGCCAATCTTTATCTTTACAAGGTCTCAGTCAATATCTTTATTTTAATCTCAAAATAACACTCCAATTATTCCTTCTTTGCTGCTGTGAGCAAGTAACCCATCAAATGCAAGATGGCATGCTTCTTGGATGTTTGAAGGAAGTAAAGGAATGGCCAACTTCAGCAACAGCTGGAGAAACAAAGTGATGTGTAGAGCAGTGCTGTCATTTTCAGTGAATGAATTAAGTGAATTTTAAGAGGGAAAATCAATAAGTGACAATGAGACTTCTACCTTGTTCATTTTTTTTTTTTTTTGTTTTGCCAGTATGGAAAAAAAATACAACAAGAATTTTGTATTTGGTTCATTGAACTGTCCTAGGAGTAGCCAAGGTACTGTTATTGAGGAAGGAAATGGCAACTTACTCTTTTATTCTCTACGGTTAGCAATTCTCTTTTTCTTTCATTTATTTCACAGTCACACCTCCTTCTTCTCAGTCTCTGGATTTTTGGCCATGGGAATTCGGAAGGAGCAGAGAGACAGAAGAAAACATGTTTGAGCTGAATAAAGATAAAACTTGAAACACAAAAAATTCCAAAAATTTTATTTTTTCCTCCTAGAAATGGTACTCTATTACAAGTTTCAGCTATAGCAAGAGCCTCAATGACCCATTTTTCACTTTTGATAAACCAAACCAATTCCTCCTGTTTAGTTTGTTCTTTGCAGTGAAAATATGGCACCCTAACAGAGGGCCAGAGAACCTGTCCACTCTATATTTCTGAATGACTATCTCTAATATCAATTATAATATCTGGCTATCTCTAATACCCATCATGAGGATGCTTTAAGATTACTTTTTAATGTTAACAAAGATTTTTGAGATTATTGAATGAAAGATGTTGAAAAAACATCAACATAGACTATAGAGGCATGATAATAGGTAGATAATTAACTACCCTTCCATTCTTTTCATCTCTTACACATCAGGATCATGTTATCTCAAGTTATTTCTCTTGAGGTATACACTGTCATTTCAGCACTATATGCCTAAACAAATTAGACAAAATTGTTGATGTAAATCCCAAAGAGTAGCAATGCAATTTCATTATAGCAATTATGTGGTTTATGACTTTTTTTTAATATAAAACAGATAGTTGAACCTTAATTTAAGTTCAAAAGATAGTCAAGTACATATGGGAAAAAAATCTGAGGGAAACTGAGTTGAAGCAAGGTAAGAATTGCATTTGGTCATGTTGAAACTAAACCAAATTATCTGGATCAGAACATGCTGCCATAGTGACTGTTTCTACCCCTGAAGGCACATGGCAAATCACATCTACTGACCCCACTACACAAAGAGAGGAGGTAGGAGCCAAAAACCAGACTCTGGTTTGTGTTCCAAAACCCCCAAAATGGCTTAAAGGGAAAAAACATTCTCCCCTTACAAGACACAACCCTCTGTCTGACATGCCTAATTAACTTTCATTTTAGAGTCTTCAAATATCATCACTTGCAATTTATTTTTGAAATGTTTCCTTAATTCTGGTGGTGCCTGCTGTGTTGTTGTTGTTTTTAATGATCTATCAGATCGTCACTGTTAAAAAAAAAACAACCTTGAGGGATTTGTAAGGTGCTCTGAAGTTCACTCTGAGTAGAAATGCAATGAGTAAGAGCTCAGTGAGAGAGTGGTTGAGAATAAAGGTGCCAGGGACAAAGATATGAGCAAAAAGTAGGGAAGCATATGACTCAATCAAAATGAAAAGGAGTAGGGATGAGAAAGATGAAATCAGAAAATCACAAATTATTTGAAGAATATTTCACACACTTTTTTCCCTGCCCCAAACACAATATATTTTTACAATCACATTTCTGTGCATCTTTATTGTTTGAAGATTGCATATCAAATATTACTTTTAATTATATTAAAGGATATGAGGGTTTGCAGGTGAGGCATAGTAAATTCTTTCGGGATCTAAGCTTATGATTGGATATTTATGATTTATGCTTAAGTGGATTTGTGTCATTTTTTGCATCAACATTGAACCAGTAGAGTTAATAAGGAAAACTAGAATCACAGGTGACTTTCCAACAGGTGATCTCAGGTGCTCAGTCCCATATGCTGCAATGAGACTGATCATAGAATCGCAGAATGGTTTGGTTTGGAACAGACCTTAAAGACCATCTGGTTTCAAACCCCTGCCACAGGCAGGGACAGCTGTGACTAGATCAGGTTGCTCAGAGCCCCATCCAACCTGGACTTCTATAGTAAAGAAATGTATACAAGAAATCTTAGCAATGAGATCACATCACTGCAAGAAAGGTATGTGAAAAACAATCCTTCTTAATGCAGTGATTTTCCACATTGGTGGACACACTTGAATAATCCATTTCTTCCAAGATTTCTTTCCTTTTTTATCCCTTTTCTGGTCCTCTGTGTATAGGCCAAGGTTCTCAGCCTGGTCAGGAAAGGTGTTATCCTCTATTCCTTCCATTTTTCTAGAATGGGAAATGCTTTAAAGGCATTAAACAGTATTCAGTGTAGAATGTGAAACAGTTTATCTCTGAAAAATGTTAAGATAAAGATCTCTCAACAGAGATATCTAGAGAGGAGTATTGGAGTAGGTGAAGTGAAGAATTAAGCTTTTATGTAATAGAACTCATGTGGGAACTATATAATTATACTAGGCAAACAATCCTGACTATGTTCTGTAATCATGTCAGCCAACAGCTATGTGATTATGGCATTTCAGTGACTGTGGAAACACATTTTACAGATTTTTAAAACATCTTAATTTGGTTTTCTGCATTTTTCCCTTATAGAGTCAAAGAATTTTGTGCTTGGGAACCTTGAAAATCAGGTTATTCACTGATCACTCAAATTATTTCTAACTTTTGGTTCTTGTACAGCACATACTGTCTCCTGAAGGTCAAGTGCATGTGGGAAGCAAACTTCTCACTGGACATGCACCTTGATTGGCTTTATCAGATCAGTCAATTGCTTGAGTTCATTAAATCTACAATCCTGAACATACAGTTCATGATGCCCATAATAATCAAATAATCAGAACAGATCCAAACAGAACCCAAAGTAAGGTCAAGCATGAGTTTCTACCTGAGATTACTGTGTGTTGCCCACTGCAGAAAGAATTTTCTTTATTCACAGGAAGCCAGGCAAACATCAGTTTTGTGACAATGAAGCAATAACAGTTCTCTGTGAGGTGTGTGAAAATTTATCCCAGCTACTTTTTTAACCACGAGAAAGGAACAGAAAGTAAGTTCATTTATCCAGAAAACATTGGCTGGATTTTGGCTCACCAGCCTTTCAATACCCATGATAAAGATGTTAACATCACAGCCAGTGACCTAAATCTCTCTTAAGAGTCAAAGGAGAGAAATAGATGTCTCAGGGATGTGATTCACCTGAGCTATTTTGGACAGATATTTACCTAGGAGATGAATTGCACCCAGGACTGCACCGAGTGTATTGACTGGATCTTTGCAGACTATAAAGATCATGGGCTGATCAGTGCAGAACAGTACATTTCATCAAATGGATCCTATTTAGTGTCAAAATGCTAAAGGCTGGTACAGGGTCAGCAGTCCAGGTTCCGTGGGCACAGTTTGGATAATTTCCACCAGAATGGGGAGTTCCTTTGTAGCACATCTCTCACTAAACCAAACTGACCCCTTGAAACACCTGCCACTCCAGCCACTGAGAAAGAAAAGGTCTCAAAAACGTGTTTTAAGATGCTTGACACAGCTGTATTTGCAGTTTTAAAGGATGGTAAATAAGAAGGGTAATTTTCATACAGAAAAATTTCAGCAGCTTTCAGTTGCTACAATAGCTTTTCCAACATCTCCAGGAAATTTCAGAAAACTTCTACTTGTCTGTCTGTGAAATATCATGCATTAATTGTAGGAACTGTGTTAAAATTCACTAATGAGTGCACTTGATCAAATAATACTTTTTAATCATAAAGCTACGTTTTGATAAAAATGAAAATTCTTCAGAACAAAATCTCCAGTACTGTTCAAAAATGGAGATAGCACGTATCTCTTCTTTACCACTAATTAAAATGCACAGTTCTTTAGCAGGGCTTAGGAAAGAAAAAAAGTTAACCAGCTGTAGCTATCATGATCCCCACATCCCCACTTTTGTTCTTTTGCTTGTTTGTTTGTTTGTTTGTTTGAGGTGAAAACCAGAGAATGATGGCCTGGTGAGAGCTCAGCAGGCACTTCAGTTTTCTAATATAGCACAGCAGGAGAGAGATACAAAGGAAAGCAAGCAGAAATAATAACCAGAAGCCATATAAATAATGGGAACATGAACCATTGTCGTGGAGGGAAAAAAAAGAATCTGAGTATCCACTCTCTTGACCTTATATTGCACTGTAAGGCACCCAGGCAGTTTTGCTGTCGCCCTTTTCCTCCAGCTAGTAAAGACTTTTGGAGTTCCAATGGTGTTGGAAGAAGGTCTCAGTAGTTAGTGTTATTTCCAGCTCTTTGGACAATTTAATCTTTCATTGTCTGTGCTTTTTTGACATCAGTAAAATGAAGTTAAAACATAATACTGGAGTAAAAGGGAAAGATTTTCCTTTGGACCAGAAAAACAGATTGAAAATAGGCTTTTATTTTTCTTATATCAAAACGTCACTGTTATTTGTATACAGAATTTGTATTAAATGATACAATGAAAACTGGAATTGTCTTTGGGTGTGAAGGTTTGATTGCTGTGATTATGGGGGTTATGGTTATACCTTTTGTGCCATGATTCCTACTCACAGCACAGCAGACTCTGATTAATTTTCAGTTTTGTGCACTTTATTTCTTATGCCAGACACCAATCCAGGGCAATAGATGTGCATGAATATGCACATGTGCACTATTCAGGTTTTTGTCATATTACAGAAGATGGAATGGCCAGAACACATACTGAAAAAGTGGAGTTTTGGTAGAGGCTGATAGGTGAATGCAATATGCCAGGGGAATAAGCTGTTTCACCAAAATATGATCAGTTTGTATTAAATTTACATTAATATTGTAAATTTGTATTAATGAAACATTTCTTTTCAGGTTGAGGGTTTGTGCATTTTTCATACCATTTTAAATTGACTGTAATGAGTTTCTGGCAAAGTTGCACCAGACAAGATCCTACATACCGAGGGGCATTTAATCACATCAGCTTCCCACTGACGTTAATTGGGATATTCTAATGAGCAATGAGCACTCAGGCTAAGAATCAGTCACTCAGTGCTATGACTTTGAAATCCTTATAAATCCTCTATGCACTCAGGATCAATATTTTTGAGTCCAAAGCCATTCAAAATAAAAGATTATGATAATGTATTGTGAAACTATTGCATGAGAAGATTTGCAAAATAGATTTCCTTATTAAACTGTTAACATAACTTCATCATTCTTCATTATGTCCTTAGGGTCCATAAGTCCAAACAAAACCCACAGAGTTCAATAATGTACTCTGCTTGATCATTATGAGACAAAACAACATTTTCACAATTACTAAGTAGATTTACAGGAAAAGTTGGCAGAAATCTTGGTCAAATATTTAATTCAGAACATCTTTACTCTGAATATGTTATCTTGGTGTTTTTCCTTTTGCTTCACAAAAATCAGGAGTTTGATAAAACAGATTATAGTCTAATATAGTATTTTATAATGTTAAAAAGAACCAAAGCATACAATCTAGATGTGAATAAATTGATAATGGAGATTAGAGATAGATTTTTATTCACTTAAGAAGCGAATTTCCAGAATAGCCTCATAACAGACCTAAGAAGAGCAAAAATATTAACAGCTCTAATATGGTTCAATCAACTTATAAAGGTATTAATTACACCTACACTAATGAAGAAAAACTCTTGAGCACAAGAACTCAGTTGTCTACTCTCTAAAAGTGATTCCAAGCATTTCTTTGGTAGGGACCTTGTAGCAATTGCTTAATATTTCCCAGGACAGTCAGTGAGTTTGCATCAATTGGGCAGCATTCCTCATGCCCGCTCTGTTTTGGAGAGTAAGAAAAAGGATGAAATAAACATGAATGATTCATTGTCATGTGGTGACAGCAACAAAGAAGTGTCCTGATCATATTTTATTTACCACTATGAACATAATTGTAAAACTGGGAGCTAGACTTAACACAGAATGTCCTTTTCAGTCCTACATCCATATTGAGTTATCTTAATTTAATAAATGTTCTCTTTCTTTTTTTTATTAAATGCATAAAACCCTAAATCATGTTATTTAAAGTATGAGGAAACACAAGGGCAGAGAATGCTGTAACATGAATATCTCCATAGAGACTGTTTTACTAGATTGATAATTTAAGGTAGCTCAACAAAATTCAAGAAAATTAAAGAAAATTCAATTTTCTTAAAAAGGAAGCTTCTTGAATTGCAACAAATATGTTATTTCAAGTTTCCCAAGTGTGAAAATACTGTCCTCTGTAATACACCCCATATCTGCAGTATGACTTCTTGTCTAAGTCTTCTTTTGGCTCCCTCTTTTGAAAAATTATAGACATTTAGATTTTCTTTCTTGCCCTTAAAGTCAAAACAATCAAGCAATGTGTAATTTAAATGTCTCAGCATTTTGTACACAAAGCTTATGAAGAAAAATTTCCATAGTGGATTTCAGAGCTGCTCCAGCTCAGTGTCCTTTTTCCTCATCCCCAGGACAAAATTGCCTGAGAAGTACTTTTCTTGAAACTCTGCTTTGGGTTCAAATAGATACTTATTTCAAACAATATTTAAATACATTATAATGTTTGCAACTATATTTCATTTGTAATCGTAAATAATTTGTAAATAATGTAGCAAAGTATTACAGAAAATTAGTCAAAGGGGTTAAAGACATGTCCTAAATAAAAGTGAAAATCAAATCAGTTTTACCTTTTGACAGTGTAGATCTCTCACTATCATCTGAATTTATCCATACGTATCATTCATATTGTTCATTCATATGAACATTCATATTCATCTATTTCAGAATAATTTCTGCTAGAAAAACATTACTACCGGAGTTCCCCTAATTGTCTTTAATTCAGAGTAATGGTGTCAGTTCAATTTAAGAACTAATGTTGATGCAAGTTACACTGTCATACACTGGAAGCAATGTTGTGAAAGTTAATGGGATTCAATTGGCAGGAAACTTTCAGAAACATAAGCACAGACAAAGTACAAAAATTAGTAATTCTTATATGTGAAGGAATACCCAGAAAATGAAAGCTATGTGAGTTCTAAAGAAAAAGGAACTGATGTACTTAAAAATGCAACAAAGGTATCTTGATATTGCATGCTGCCCTAAATCTATCAACATTCTATTATTTAATAACTTCAGATAAAATGTGGGTAACCAGGTTATCTCCTACAACAGGTTTCCTGCCTAGGAAAACGATTTCACTTTTTGTGTAAACATATACCAGTCAAATAAAAGTCAGACATACGCCCATGTTATATGGTATCATCACACCATATGGCATATTAACCAAAGACTGATATTTTTATCCCTTATTTCATTGTAAAATCACGGTGAGAGAAGGATAATGTGCATGTGAATAAGCACTAACACAAACACACATAAACACCTGAAGCCCAGGCATATGATAAACATCAGAAACTTCATTTTATTTCAGAGATATTTCTCAATATTAATGACATAGCATAAAAGATTCACAAATACCATGGTGACTAGGAACAATAAAAACACATACGCATGTAGATAAATTATTTTCTATTTCATTTCTGATGCCTATCAATATTTTACTTCCTTTTTTTTATCACCTGCTGTTCATTGGCCAGAAATTTCGACTGTGATTCCTATTTTTTTCCTGAGCAATTACTTACAGTTAATTTAAAACTTAGTAATGTGTGTAAGCAGTTCAAATTATTTCTTCCCGTGTTCATTACCTTGTATTTGTCATCAGAGAATTCCATCTGCTGTTGCAATGCCCATTCATCTAAACAGCACTAATGGCATTGGAAAACCAGGTACTTTTGAAGCAGTGTAAAATAAACTGTGAAGTAGATGTCAAAAGCTATTTTACCTGTTTTACATTCCAATCCTTGCTTTGCTTCACTTGCTTTGCCTCACTCTGCTACTGAGCAGAATCAATAACAGTATTCATGATAGGGTGCAGACATTCAGCTCATAAGCTTTCAAGATATTAGCTTTTTTCACTTATGAAGAGTGGATGAGGAGAAAATGAAATAGTTGGCAAATGTGCTTTTCCTCCTTCTCCAATGACTTCTCACTTTTATTTATTGCAGTTTGTGCAGATATTAAAGACATTTACTTTAAGGTAAATTTGCCAGATTTGACAGTCTGCAAAATATAAAGGACAGCTTTTATAACTGTAAGAAAACTATTTTTCCTCCTCTTTTTTCTTCATTAATGGTTTTTAGGCATTGAAACTTTGTCTAGGCTGTGTCTTATGCTGCAGTTACAAGACAACAAACATTTCAACAATTAGTAGTATTCAGCCTTGTCAATATTTTATTGGGCTACACAATTAAGGGTTACCCCTGCCCCACTACTGGGGCCAGTTTGCTCTGAGACAGCTCAGATCATGTCCCGTGTTCCTTTGTTCCATCCCCTGCCCCAGGCGTAACACTAGAAAACAGAAGGGACACGAGATCTTGCTATATTGCTAATTGTGTCTGCTGCCCACACCTCAACTTATTACTGCAATAAATAATGGGGTTTGTTTAACTTTGGGTTGGCTGTGGCTGAGGTTAGTGAGCCAGATTACTCTGGTTAAGGTGAACCTGGAGAGTGAACAAAACTTACAATAGATGAAATTTAAATCCCTGGACTGTGGATCATCATTCTTCAAAACGCACAAAAAGTTATCATGGGCTGCATTCAGTGATTTGCAGGCTAGCAAGGGCAGGACAATATGGAATCTTTTTGAACATGAAGTAGAACAGCTCAAACCAGAATACTTTGACATGATGGATTTCTCTGTTTGTTTGTTTTACAAGGCTTTTTACTATTTCATAGGTTTTGGGTTGCTCATTAAAAGTAAGTGTAGCTTTTGGCAGATATTCATTACTTTGTTCTTTTCCTTCTTCTGACATATAGAGGATGACAATATAATGCAGTGCTCCACTGCATCCAAGAAAAATCTGCTTAAAACTTGGACTATATTGGAAAAATGAGAAGTAAAAATATATTTATATACGTATACACCATTCTAAAACAGTATCACAGTGACCTAAATAGTATTTCTCTTCATCTCCTATTTCCTTTCATTGTTTTCTTTGTTATTTCCAGAAAATGAACATCCCTGACAGGCGTTAAGGGTAACAGTTATATTTACTCATTAAATCTTGGGTGTCCAGCCTTCCTCAAAACATAGGTTGCATCAGCAAGGGTTTTCAATAAGATTCTTTTAACAACAGATTTGATTGTAGACCAGAGCTGTCATTTAGCTTGGTTATTAATAGAATAAGGAAGAGGAAGCAAGCCCAGATAAGGAATATATAGACAGCAGGTGATATGTAGAAAGGTCAATTAATTCACTAGCTCAGATAAGGAAGATGCAAAGTCCTCTTCACATGTTGTTATCAATCCCTTAGAATTGGTTTATTATGTTATTAAAATTCTAAAGCCTGGTTTGACACTCCAGCTCTTGGGCACTTTAGTATAGTTTGTTTTAGGCATTACTCCAGTTAACTTCGAACAGCAGGTTGGAAGCTGTCCTTCCTGCATGTGCATCCCTGGCACATGGTCTCCTTTCTATGACTGAAACAAGTCAGAACCCAAAAGTTATTTTTTCCTCTTTTGTTAATTACAGTAATTTCACGATTATAAGCCGCCCCTTTTTCATTGAAAAATCCAGCCTAACCCAGTAGTGTGGCTTATATTCAAGTGCGGCTTATCTATGGACAAATCCCAGTGAAATGCCAACCTGGAAGTGAGAGCCGGCCGGGGAGGGCGCCTGGAGCTGCCTTTAAAGGCTTCGCTGGTCTGTGAAAACTGTTTGCAACTTGAGCACCTGACACCAAACCCCGCTGGCAGCGATTCTGTCACTAATTTGTTACTTTGTTACACATGGATCCTCGCTTTAAAAAAAGAAAAAATAAAAAAAAAATAAATAAAAAAAAAAATGCTGCTTGTATTCAGGTGCAGCTTATATACAGACAAATCCCGTGGTCTATCAGGCTACTGGGAGGTGCGACTTATAATCAGGTGGGCCTTATAATTGTGAAGTTACTGTAACTAATTAAATACAGAAATACTCAAGTGTCACCTGGTACACAGCTAAGCTGCCCATGTGGTTTGCAGTCCCTCAGCAGAGATGTTGCTAAAGTCACACTTGCACTCAGTGATATTTATGACATTTATGTATTTCTGTTCACATTATATCCCAAAGCACATATGACTTCCTGGCTTTAAGACCGTGTGTCTTTATCACAAGACTTTATCACTGCTGTCCTGCCCCACATTCCTCAGAAACCTTTGGAAAGAAGATATTCCAAGCCTTTTCGCCGGGAAAACCAGCTCTGATTAGTGAGCTGGAACTTGGCTGGGAAGACTGTGAGATCACTGCAGTGCTGGACCCATTGGATCATGCTGTCTCCTAGGAACAGGCAATCAGGGAATTGGAGTATTAAGCAGCCATTAAGCAGAATAGCCTTGTTGCAGGTCATATTTTATAGCCCCAGCAGAAAGCTGCATTTGAATCAGTTATTACTGGCATGCAGCTACAGAGACATCAGTGAGTCAGTTGTGGTGGTGGATGTGGATTGTCTCCTAGTTTCTGCCATAAAATATATCCATACTTATTTCCACTTCCTCGTGCACCAGCAACTTTTATTATTCCTTCTTTGCATATCACCCCTAAAAAAAAGATAAAAAGTTTTTTTTTTTTCTGTACATAACCAGATAGGTTAGGCTATGCTAGTCATCTGGTAGACATTCTTCAGCTCTGATCAAACAGCTCAAGCAGACCACAAGTACAAGATTCAGATGGAGTTCTTCATTCTTACACATATATTCTATGCATAACCAGAACAGAAAAACATTAGTTCAGATGATGTCTCACAAAATCCTTTAAAATGAACATTAATATTTTTATTTCTGTAATCGTAAAAGAGAGCAAGTCCCCCACCCTAAAGAGGCCTTAAAAGCTTCCTAGTGTCAAACTAGAGACAATTCTGAATTTGCCTCTTTCATTGCTGTGTTGTATTTCATAGACAGATCTTGCCATTAACCTGTCCTCCTCCTTCTCATTTATATTCAGCCTATAGAAAGTACATTAGAATCCTGCCAAGTGCATGACCTAGCATTTTGCATGTGTGTTCAGGGCTGTCTGCCATGTTCTGCATATAGACTCTCAGTTCTCCCTGGTGCTGAAACTGCCTCCTGACTTTATTACATTATTGACTTTCCTCAGGATGCCTTTAATATCTATGTGAAATAATTAATGAAACCAAAATTTGATCCTTAAGGAACTCAACCTCTACTCTCCAATTTTATGCTTCCCTTTTCAACAGTGCCATTTCCTCCTTTTTTCTCGTTTCCCCATCTGTCCTACAATTCTTCTTTAAATTGTGTATTCTTCAGATCAGTTAATAGTTTTCTATGTGACGCATCTGAACCATTGACAAAAATTTTGATAGAAGGGAGCCACTTCATTCATTAGGTTCATTAGGTAAAGAAGCAATAGGGGTTGGGTTTTTTTGGTTGGGGTTTGATTTTTTTTTCTTTTTGGTTGGTTGATTTTGAGGTTTTTCTTTTTTTTAATCAGAAAAAGCTTGTAATGATGTACTATTGGTAAGCTCTTTTTGAATTAAATTTTCTCTATAATACTGTACTTAACTATTCATATCTTTAAATATGATACACATTTAAGATATTTAAAGCATCAGATATTTAATACAAGTCTCCATGAATTAATTAATAAATTCAATGTAAACAACAGCATTGCAAGGAACTTGCTCACCCTATGAATTACAGAGAGGAAATTCCCTCTTGACAAACAGAAGACGTAGATAAAGTATAGCTCCTTGTAGTGTGTTTCATCATAATTTAAAACACGGTCCTTCTTTTGCTGTCTTTAAGTGACCAAAGTCTGGACATAGGGAAATCTATTTCCTTTTGTGGTCTCAATTAAAACAATAATGTACAGTATGCACCCAAAGGCTGGAAAGCCTGAGATATATTAGCAGGAACATTATTTCTAGACTTTTAAAAAGAAATCCTTCATGGGGAGTTTTATCCTTAGCACTGAATGTCAGATAGCTAAGAATCATTTTGCTCTCTGGTTTTTGAGTGCACCCCAGTGATGAAAGGGAAAGTAACTGAGTCTTCTCCAATTTTTAAATTTAATCATTCTATGATAAAATAAGAACATAGACTCTACATTGTTGCTGGATTTTATTGCATGATTTAAGGAAAGAGAAAACATTAATATTTTACAGGTGAAAAGATTTTCCATTGGTCAGGTGTAATATACTGTTATTTGTCAGTATTTTATCTGTGACATTCAGCAATACTTCAGGAAAAATTACCAATATTGAAGTTCCAAATAAAAGACTAAATTTCAACTCTTCAACTTTATGATAAAGCTCAGTTATAAAAGACTCAGATGCAACACTGGAAACAACAGATACTGGGCTGAGGAGGGATTGGACTGAAACAAGAAAATTTCATTTTAGTGCTGTCATGTCTCTGCTAAACTCCTTTAGGGAAATTTATATCAACTCACTTGTTTTTCATTAAGTTCACTCTGTCACTCAATTATATTGGCATAAGTCATGACATCTCTTAAAAAAAAGCAACTGAAAAATAAACCACAAAAAAACATGTGAAGCAAAGAAGCTAATCACTTACAAGTACTCATTTTTTTTCCAAATTATTCATCTAAAAACACTCAGTGCAGCAGTAATAGAGTATCTATTCGGATTGCAGCCTGATAAAATGTTAGTTGGTACTTCCATACTTTGGATGAACTCACCTGTTCAGCCTGAGATAGCTATTTAATCAACCCAAATTTCCTTCAGAGACTTATGACTAACCCAATCAAGACCAAAATGATCAAATATGCAATACTGAAATTATCTCAGGTGCACAGTGATAAATTATACAGAATTCCACAATAAAAGTACTAAGGAGAGAAGCATTTCAGTAATGCAGGAGGCACAGTTCATGTTATTACACTACTTAATGTTAATGTGCTTTAATAGCTCTAATGGCTCAGCATAAACCACATACTGTGTTAGAGCTACATCTGTAGGATGGTGCTATTTGCTCTAACCTCAAATTTGTATTAAACAGGGCTATTAGGATAAAAGTATAGGCCAAATTAGTTCACACTATCAGTGTTTTAGTTTTTGACGTGTTCTCTGAGAGGCAAATTTATGACTAATTAGCACATTTGGTATCATTAGAAGAAATAAAGAATATCTTATGGAAAATTTCATCTCTAATTAATTTTTTTCTCTACTACTCTTTTGTTACTATTAGGAGATATGTCTATGCTACTTATCATAGCATATATTTAGGTTCCTAAATTTTATCAGCTCAATCAGCTCTACCTTCTGCAAATAGAGAACACTGTAGAAGTTCAACTGTCTTGCAAACAGATGGAAAGCAACTGAGCAACTCGATGAATAACATGGAAAGGAGGATTTTGCTCAAGAATAGTATATTAAAAAAAAATCAAGACTTGAGCATTAGAAACAGGTATATATTCACAAAGGATGGGATTCTATTTTCAAGATACATTAGTGAAGTGGCTTTGGATTTATACCAGAAGGGGACATTCAAAGAATTAAAAGGAAAGTCAGATGGGCAATATTTTCTGACACCTTCACCCACTAAGAGAGCATTTAATTGCCTAAACAGAAGAAAGAATTCTGCCAGCCTTAATCAGATAGGAAACAAGGATTTCAATTCATCTTTTAATTTTCTTCCACATCTGCAAACCAGGTCAATAGGAATAGGGACTGGACCACTGTGAAAAATAAAAATGGTCTTTTTGAGGTGTCTCTGAGCGGCAGCCATTAACTGAAAAATATTCTAATTGTACACTATTATAGCAGGAATGTATCTTAAGTTCTTTCTCATCAGTGAACAGAGAAGTTGAATTATGTTATTAAAAGGCAATAAACTGCCATGCTATCTCTTATTAGCTGATTTACTGAATAGAACTCACTTAAAACTGACATAGATCGTATTTGAGCACATATGCTGCTGATGTGGTTTGTCTTTTCCTGGTTTCACCTGTCAGTTTTGAACTCTGAGCCAGCTTTTCCTATTTTTATTATTCACTATAGAAGTTACAGTAAGGTTATGTCACCATGTGATGGGTTTACCATGTCTGGATAACCAGGTGCCCACCATGCCACTCAGCAGGATGAGGGGATTTGTAGAAAAGATGGATAAAAGCTTATGGGTCTAGATAGGTGCAAGTTAAACAAGCAAAATTAAAGTCTGTGAGTGGAAGCATAGAACACAAGAGATTTATTCTCTACTTCCCATCATCAGGCAATATCCACCACTTTCAAGGAAGCAGGGCTTCAGTACAAGCAGTGGTTTTCACCAGAATACAAATATAACAATAATATGATAACAGATACTCTCTGGGTCCCTCCTTTCTCACAGCATTTATTGCTGGGCAGATGTCATCTGGGTTGGAGTATCCCTGTGGTCAGTTGGGGTCAGCTTTCCTGGCTGTGTCCCCTCCTGAGATCTTGCCCAGCCCCAGGCTGGTGAGCAGGGGTGCTGGAGAGGCAGCCCTGGTGCTGTGGAAGCACTGAGCCAACCCACTGGGGTGTTACAGCTCCTTTCTGCCTGCCAACACCAAGCACTGAGGGCTGGAGTGAGGAAATGAGCTCTGTCCCAGCCAGACCCAAAATGCACATTTTTATGTGTTCCACTCTTTGCTTCAAATCTCATAAACAGCTAAAACCTTTTGATATAAGGGTAAGTTCCAGAGGTACAAATTGCAGTACTCTTGCAAGGGAGTACATACCAGAGTTTTTTCCAAGATCTGACTCTTCAAAATAAACCTCCTGCCCCCACCACACGTACAGAGAGAAAAAGAGTACTACCTGCTGCATTACTGCACAGTGGAGTGCATTGCTACAGATTATTATCAAGAAGAACAGTGTAATGTGCTCAGGAATGAGCTGCACAGTTTAGTGCTGAACACATCCATTAGTGGATATTAAAATAAGAACGTAGATAAAGTCTTCAGGTCAGGAAGGCATTTAGCTGCTGATTCCCAGGTATTGCAAGAGCGCAGGAAAAGAGGATTACCCAGTGCTCACCTTGTTCTTACACTCATTTTTAAGCCTCTATAATAGGCCATTTAGAACAGGAAAGATTCTCATGATGCACTTCCAATCCTCCGATTGCAAATCTATCTAGTTAAGCCTGCTCTTCCTTGCTCACTTCTCTCTCTCTCCCACATGCTTAATATTTGGGAAGTCTTGAAAACAAACACTGCACTTTTTGACATCAAAGAAAATATCAACACAGGCTTTGATGAGAACAGTACTGTCAAAATGTAAATATATAAAGAGCATGTATTACTCTGAGGTTCTTGAAAAGGAAAGATCCTTCATTATTTTAATTAAAATAATGTAGACCCTTACAGATATTACTGCTCAATCCATAATTCCTTTTCCAGTACTTCAAAGCAAACAAGGCAAGGGAAAAAATAAACATTTGCAAAACATCCATGAAGATAAAAAGATCTCAATTTTATTGAAATTTTTGGTCATTGATATTGTTTTTTAACAAGAGAATAAAATCACATATACATTACAATACATTTAGATCTTATGTGTAATAAGATTGTTCTATAAATCACATCCTGTATAAAATTGTTGCATAAGAAACAACTGATGGATATTAACTGAAAATATTTATTGATTTGCGTGCTATTGCAACAGTATCAGTAACATCTTGAGTTTAAGACTTGGAATGAGATCTTCTATTACAATAACTTGAGCAAATACCTTACTTTTCCTGTAAATTTCTATTCATTTTCTAGGAGTAAGTGAAGCAGAATAATAGATCAAGGTTTAAAGGATGTATGTCAGGTGACCACATAACCTACTTATTGAATCAAAAAAATCAAACAGAAAAAGCCATTTATGAACAGACTTCCTCCTGACTTCACGTTCACCCTTTGGGACACAGCTGGAAGTACACAACACATAAAATATGGCACTACTATTTTTGACTAGCAAGAAATCCAAAAGGTAAAAGCAAGGATATAAAACATGTTTGAAAGCTTGGCTTGAGTTTTGCTCTGGATGGATAAAGACCTCTGTCATTGGAACTGCTGTTTATTTTGGAAACAGGCTGTCTGTACCTAATTAAAACCAGAACACAAGTAGATTGCACACTTATTGGGTCATATAACAATCTTATGCAAATCACACACTGACTTTAACACGAATTTCCCAAGCACTGCAAGCTGCAAGGTTGTGTCTTGAGCCATTAGGAAGCATTGGAGGAAGTCCAATTTTTAAAAAAGGCCCATTTCCCTGCCACAAGGCATGCAATGGTTTGTTTAATGAAAACTAACCCAAACTCTGCCCGGGCTGCCAAAGTTGTGTTTCTTTGGCTATTGATTACATGATCACCTGTCTAAATCAAGACTTTAAAATCCTGGGGAGGGGATGGTTAACTAGAGCAGGGTGGCTGAAAGCAGGGTCACTCAAAGATCAGATTACAGACTGGATCAGCAGTCAAGGGAGAAGTTGCAGTCATGCAGCATCTTTCATATTCCCTCAGGAGAACTTCGACAGCCCCCACTCCTCCCAACACACACACTTTTTTTCTGGTGTTTTCTGGAAGCAGCTGCTGCACTATATTACAGTTTCAAGCCATGAACTATCTTGGCATGCCTGACTGGCCTAAGAGAATTAGAGCAAAATATTATTTCAGTTGAGTGGATTTTGATAAAAAGCATGTAGGTATCAATGAAATTTCCCAAGTAAGCCGTTCTTGCCTAGAGGCCTTAGGGCTGATGACATGATGCTTGGCTTTTCTTCACAGATTTGCCATGACCTGTTTTGTGGCCCTCTTTAGTGCCTCCTTTCTTTTCCTTCTGCCCAGATGTCTACTTAAATTGTGGATGTGTCAAGGGAGAAATTATCCCCTTCCATGCATTTATGACAATCAAACACTGGTTTTGGTTGCTGGTTCTTTTATGCTTCCAGGAAAGGAAACTCTAACACCCTTGGACTCAAAATCCAACCACTAGTACCAAAATGACCAGAAGCTGCAGTAGAGAAGATTGTTTATACTGGAGCAATTTAAAATATAATATTTTAATATTTAAATGTAGATTTTATTTGCATCTGCATTTAACACATATTGGGATGGGAAATGATCATAAAATTTTTTTAATAAACTTTATTCTGTACTCTGATCAATCATTTCACTGTATTAATAATAAAATAATAAAATCATGCTGCAAATGTCTTCACTAGCATATTTTTTATGTCTTCATCTCATCAGGGAAAGAAAGCCCTTGTCACTAGAGACGCCCTGACAAGGCTTGTCATCTTTTTCCTTGTCTTTCTTTTCAGTGTCACTGGATCCCATTGCGGAAACTGATAATTTAATAGCATGTCTTTCATACTGGGATACATCAGATGTTGTCTAGTGCTTCTGTTCTGAGACAAAAAAGAAATCCCTGAAGTGTAACATACAGTTACTATGATTTTATGTTATATAGAAGTGTAGTATAAAATTAAAGAGCTATCAAATTCATATAGCTTTCTTTGTTACTTCTCCCCTTTCTTTTTAATTTAACACTTGACTAAATTAAAAATAGGCATGATCCAAGGAGGAAAGGATCTTAGAACTTCAAACTCTTTGTGAAATGACCTAAGTCACTAAAGTGATACACAGATTTCTGTTAGCTTGGATCACTGTCTGCTGACATCCATGCATCCATTACAATCATAACTGACTGTAAACAGTTCCAAGCTACAGATTTAAAAGATAGTTTAAATACCAGGAGAGCTCATTTTCTGCAAATTCTAGATTATTATCTGTGCTATGCCGTGAAACATAGGTGGATGGTTTTTTAATGCAATCTTTTATGTTTTATGGGTTTTCCCATTATATTTTAATAACTAATTGCTTTGGAATTCCATAAAATAAGACCTGAAAAAGTGTTGCAATGCTTCCTCAGTAACATTCTCCAATTATTCATTGCATATTGCTATCTTCTTTTGCTTTTGTTGATTTCTTACTTAAATGAAAACATTCCTTTTCATTATTCTTTGTACATCTAATAAACTGGCACTTGAACTTTTAAGGGAGACTACAAATAAAATTAATGTAATATTCCAGATGTGAAAGTCTTATTGATTTAACCTGACATGAAAAGAATTTACTTCTATCCTGAACTTTAATCAACCTCACAATTCCCTTTTAAAACAAAATTCTTGTTGAGCAAATAATTTCATTAGACTCCCTACAGTCCATCTATGCCTTTTCATTAAATAATTAGACAAGTACAGTGGCATCTACTAGCTGTTTTAAACTCTTTTACTCCTTCAAAACACTCTTTGGTTTAACTTTATTATTTTGTTCAGCTGCTGTAATATATGGCACTGAGACAAAAATTCACTGTGACCTTTTCTTTGAGGAGATCTGGTTCTCCTGAAAGCCTGAAAAGTCTCTGAACTTGGTGAGAGAACTGATTTTCCTGTAGGAATCTGCTCATGCCCATCACAGGAAAAATCTGCCCAGGCATGGGCAAGCTGAAAGAAAGTGCAAAGCAGCAGGTTACAGATGGCTGTCATGTGTGACAGCACAGCTTTGCTGCTGATCATCGGGGCTGAGGGCACCACAGGCACCCCTGTCCTTGGCCAGTTCCTGGGAACAGCCCCACCCTGCCATGACCCAGGACCTGTGCCTGTCCCCCTGGCTTTTTGTCCCCCTGGCTGTCACTCCCTGCTGATGGTCTCCAGCCCCTCCGCCCAGCCCAGCCTGGATCCCTCCTGGTGCTCAGGGATGTGCCCAGGGCTGGGGATGTCCCCAGTGTCCCTTGGCCTCGCTGCTCCTGACTGGGGTTGGGAGTCCCATGTGGTCCCCAGCTCCCCGGCCATCATCCTGCAAGATTCCCTACATCCCTGAGGCCACAGAGGAGTTAATTGGAAACCCCAGTAATGGCCACTGTCATGTGATGGGTTCAATAAAACAGGAGCACCCGAAATCAGACTCCCACTGGAGCTGGTCATGGGGAGAGGCAGGCAGCTCTGAGGCCCTGCTGGGTCTATTCCTTCTACACCCTTCTAATCTGCACATCTCAGAAACTTCTGCTTCTAAAAATGATGCAGGAAGAGGACATTCAATTAAGGTGAACCTGTCTAGATTGTGATCTGCAAGTGTTGCCAGATGAACTCTAGCAAAACAGATCAAGACTTCCTAATTATTTACCCAGAGGGCAATTAGTAAATATTTACCATTTAAAGTCTAATTAAAATAGAAGCAAGAGTACAGTCAAGTTAAGCACCCTGTCTTGGAGGTCATTCCAGTGCTTTTTGGCAGAAGACATTTATGGGAAAGCCTTGCAGATAAACAGATCTCTGAACACTAACTGGAGCAGACTTTTTTTTATTACAGCACGTAAATCATTTATCTCTAATGTCTTTAATTGGCCTTGATCAGACATATGTTTTTTTCCAGAGGAAAAAAGGCATATTACAGTACCTCAGGACAATTTGAGTTTGTTTTGGTTCTTTTTTAAACACAGAATTTGGTACCTCAGGACAATTTGGGTTTGTTTTTGGTTCTTTTTTAAACACAGAGTTTGGAGAAAGGAATGCTGTCATGCTCATCTAATGCACCAGTTGCAGTGAATATAATGGGTACCTCTGGACTTGGTTAAAATGCTGAGAAGGGTTTTTCTAGAACCCCCAAAAACTCTTCAGATACATGTAAGAAGGTATATTAGTTTCAAGTAGGGTGTTTTAGAGGTGAGTTTGAGTGAAAAATCTACTGGAGCAATTCCAAACACGTCATAGAATATCCTGAGCTGGAAGAGACCCACAAGGATTATCCAGCTCCTGGTCCTGCACAGGACAACCCCAAGAAAGCCACCATGTGCCTGGAAGTACTGCCCAACTTTTATAGGCTTGGTGATGTGACCTCTTCCCTGGGGAGATTGTTCCAGTGTCACATGTGGAAATTGAATCAAAGCCTGAGCTCCCACTACAAGGATATTAGAGATATAAACATCTTACATGCACACACTTTGAACCAATACCTAAGTCCTAAAAACTCTGTACTTATTGGATAAATAATTTTGCATAAATCCCTTATATGACCTTTCAGCCTTATGGATTACAGTACTGGTTCTGGAACTGAGTGTGTCTGGATGGATTTATGCCTGAAGAGGTTTAATATGTATTTTATAACGTGAGGTTTTGTTGTGGTATGTGTTTACCTGTAGAGAGCTAGAGAAAATCAGACCAATACACTGATTTTTCTAGTTTCTGTTCAGTGTATTTGTCCTTAGGGATGTGTCTTGCAATTAAATGTGATCATAAATCTTAATGGAGCAATGGGAAAATTGAGGTTCTATCCCCATCAAAAACACTTGCTGACACAGAATAGGATTTTGAAATTTTTACTGCAGTGAGAAATAAAGAAACATAATCTTTTACTTGCCTGAATAAATATATTTAAAGTTCTGCTCTTCTCTTCATACCACAGCAGTAGCATTCTGGTTTTCCATAACTAGCCTTTCTACTGACAATAAAACTGTTTCATGAATTTTGGAGAGATTTATGAGGAAATTTTAAAAATCCCATTTTCCAGCTCATGACTTGCAGAATCAAAATCTATGGATTGTCCAAATTACTGAATACAATGGAAGGAAAACTGTAAAAAGCTGGTGACTGAAAGGAATAAACTGAGTGACCCCAGGAATGTGTCGTTAGCACGGAGGCTGCTGAGCTCTCTGGGCATGTTCATGTGTTAATGTATATGGTTAAAAAAATAATGAATAATGGCTAAAAAAAACCCTTTTTCATTGTTGCACAAACCTTGCTCAATCTTTTGGTAGTATGAGCTAAGTAAGTAAAAGGTAAGCATGGTCCAAATTAAAGCATTGAAGATAGCTGCCCTGTCACATTCCCTCCCCCACTTCATTTTTCTTGGATAGATTCATAAACTGTGCAGAGAATAGGTTGGGACACAGAGTTCCATGTAGCTTTGTTTCTCTCTTGGAATGCAGTGTTCCACGTTACAGCAAGCCCAGGTGCCATTTCAGTATAGCAGACTTTAACAATAGCCCATTTCCATATATTTCAAGAGGGGCAGAAACTATTGTTTATTAGAAGAATTCTAAGTAATTGGCAGCCTTCACAAATTCTCCAGCTGTCCAAGTGCTAATGTGTTATTAGCTGAATCTCTGAACATTTTGTGATCATTATAAATAGGCATAGGGCAAGTTGTTGTTGTTTATAATGGAAATATTAAAATTGGCATACATATATAAGTATATAAATACACACATGCACACATATATTCCAGTAAACATTCACTGCATCTGATTACAGAGCTTCTCTTGTCGGATTGTGCTCTGAGCTATGTAATTGAGGATTTCAGAGGGGAACTGATGTGTGACTGATAAAGGATTTGACATGCTGTGACTCTAATATGTGAACCAAGCTATTAATGGGATTTCCTGTGCAAAAGGAGGAAAGGAGGAACTCTCAATATTGCATTGTGGTTTTTTCCTAGAAGCTTGAAAAAAGTTAGATTGCGTCTTTGGTGTCTGTGAACAGCAGTCTATTCATAAAGGCCATAAAAGGAGCAAAGTTACAGCTCTGATGTAACTGTTAGGCTAAAAGTGAGAGAAACAAAATCAGACTTTCAATTCAGAATAAGTTCCTTTAAGGCTGATTTCCTTAAAATGGAGTTTTAAGAGAAGGTTGAACCAATCACAGTGTGATAGAACTTGTCTGACCTGGAAAATATCAGTCTACTAAGACAAGGTGAACACTTACAGTGCTATTATTTAAGCTTAACAAATGGGAAGTGAACAACTGATTTCTAGTTTAAAAAGAGAGAAGCAACAGATTTCTTTATCAAGTCAATTTATTGCTTGTTATGCCAGCATATTAAAAATTAGTCTCACAATTCCAATATGTTCCTTCCAAGAATTTTTTAGCAAATTAAATTACGAAATTGAATATCACTGTTCAGTGCTTCCTCTTGGGACCTACATAATGCTGAAAAGCTTATTCAGGTCAGGAGAGAATGTAAAATATTTTCACCATTCTTGCATTTCATGTGTAACTTCACTGTAAATATTAAATCATTTATCCAAATTTAATCAAGCTTGCAGCTGCAAATTATAAATGAACACTTTTCCACTGCACACACTTTAAGCCTTACAAACTGCTCTTCTCACAGACCATGACTGTGACAGTCATTGACAAATTTGCTCCTATCTATTTAATACTGCCTTTGATATTTTTGAGATCTAGTAACCCATGTTTATAAGGCAGCAGGTTCTTTCACTTCAGGTTGGCCTCTATAAAATCAGTTGGTTTTTATGGAATGTATATTGGTCCTAGTCAAAATTTAAATAGTGGAACTGTGACCATAATAGGTAGTAAGAGACATCTCACTTAACCTTGGTTTACACTGTAATATAAATCTTAAGGTTTTTTAATTTTCTGAACTCTCCCAGTGGTCAATGGACAAAAGAACTTCAGTGTAATCTATTCTAGTTGTTTTAGGTACCTATCTTAATGTGGGTAGTAAAATCACTTGATCTTAACCATTTACTAAAGAAAAAGCTCTCTGACTGCACACACACCTAAAGAGGTGTATCCAGATATGTATACCCAAAGAAACGTAGACAGCTGAAGATATGTGAGATTATTTTTCATACGTGTCCCACACAGTACAAACCCTACAAAAAATTTAAAACATGTAGACTGATCTGATCTGATCTGATCTGAAGATATCTTGTTTTGCATTAGTCTTAATCACAGCAGTTTTATCTAAATGAGGAGGAAACACCCTTATGTGCACTGCCTAGATGTCATGCAGGCCCTTAAATCCAACATTGCAACATCAACATTCAGGTGTTTGGACACCAGCTGGAATTTTCAGCCCTCAGTAGGACACAAAATATTCACGTTGTCTAAATTAGGTGACTAATTCAGGAAGAATTAAGAAGACAAAGGTAAGGGATTAAACTCCTTTTATAGTCAGTGGGGAGAGAAAAAAGACTCCTTTGTCAAACTCTGCTTCCTCTTGTATGGAGTAATGAAATAATTATTGGAGCGAGGGAGAGCCTTAATAGCTTAGAAACTGGAGAGCGACGTCTCCTGCAAGCAGTCTTACATTTTAAATATAATGGAGCATTTTCAATAACAGTGAAAGTGCTTACCTGAAAACACTTAACCTTGGCATTACAAAGCAGTAAGCTCTTTAGATTCAGTCCTGTATATCAGAGAACAAACTGGAGATCCAGCATCATCTGGCTAACCAGAGATACCAGGGATTCCAGCTCTGGGAGTTGAGAAAAAAATCTCTAACCATTAACTGGCTGGGCAGAATGAGAGGTATCTCTCTTAACCACCAGCAAAGAGGAGGAATGTTCAGAATTTTGTTATCAGAGAAGGATTGTAAATTTTGCTAAGACTTGGGATAAGTGCCAGTTACATGCAGAGCCTGCATAAACAAGAGTTATGCTTGGCAAAGTGCAAAACAACCGGGGACCACTCCTGAAACTAGTAGGTGTATAGTTTCAAGCAGTTTTGGGATTTTTTTAAATTTAAGGTACGTATAATGAAAGTTTTATGCATAAATAAAAAAGTATTTATTTCAGTAGTTCCACACTAAACAAAGCCTGTATTCAAGACAAGGGATGAGTCACTGCTTTCAGGGCACACCACTCTCATAGCTTTCCCACATAGCTAAGTATACAAAGAAACTCCCCTTCCAAATATTTCCCACCACCTGGGAGGGTTGAAACATCCTCATAGTAAAGGGAGGAGAAAAGGTGTAGGAGATATTTCAACACAGCTCAGAAACACGTACTGCCTTTTCTCCCAACCTCTTAAAGATTTTCCACATTTTCCAAGCAGCAGCTTGTGTTCATCGTTTTTCTGTGCAGCAGATTCTCTGAGAAGCAGAAAGAGCTAATGTTGATAAGATCAAAGTCTCAACAAGCACGGTTCTCTCCTTATATGACATGAAACCAAATCCTGCAATAGTTTGCCTAATGCATTAGACAAACATTTATAATACTGATACCAATAACACTGTCAGGCTTTTATATTAAATATTGACTCATGTTTTGCCGAAGCAAACCAGTGCAGAAACAAAAAATTGTCTGATGTAGAATAGAAAAAAAGATGTATATCAAAATTTAATCACCAGATTGCTTGTGTACAGGATGGAATATACTCAGCTTTCTGCAGTTGATAGTTGCTTTTTCCCCCTAATTGTGAGAAAAGTAGAAATGGTTTTGCTTCAAGTTATCATTCTTAACTGAGTTCTTATTGCCTCATTAGAAAAAATGTATGAGTTATTTAAAAAAGTCTTAATTTCTGATAGCCCCCAGCTGTCATTATCTAAGTATCATTTAGCTTATGTTTTACAAAAAAGGGACAAAAAAAAAAAAAAAAGAAAGAAAGACACTGATGTTTGCAGTGTTTTCTCATTGGTTTAACCCAGAGAATTGAAATGACCCAGCAGTAAGTGGAAGTGTTACAGCACCAGCAGCACAGCTAGTTAGATGCAGTTTAATCAGCTAATATCCCTCGTGTTCTTCTGAAAAATGATACTTTAGTAAGTCATGGGTCACAAAGCAAAGACTGAGAAGGTATATTATAACCCTAAGTGATTTGAATGAGACATTTAGGAAATTTGAGGATTAGTAAAATACCTTTTTGTTTAGATTTGGAAAGGACAATTCAAACTACATATGTGAACAGCAATCTCAAAACGGAATTTAAGGGCAAAAGAAATAGGACAGCAATATCCCACATGCCTAAGCAAAAACTCTGCAGTGTAGGACTTTAATTAACTGGTGCCCATGCAAATTTAAAACCAAAGATGATCTCTTTAGAATTCAATATTTGAGTTCATAAGAATAGGGAATGGAGTTCAGTGTCCTTTCAAGCTCATGGTCCTCAGACATTTTTAGCTCATACAGCAACAAAAGCAGTTTATCCATTCTGAAGAATCAGGAGCATCTGAGTCATGTGGGGACTGGTTTAGAAAGAGAGGCAGAAAAAGCTAAGTTTAATCAAGTAAAGTCCAAGTGGAAATTATGAAGGAATTAAAGAGATATCTCAAGAAGGAATACTAGGATAGCTGCTCCTAAGTGAAATTATTTTTGTCAGGTTTTCTTTCAAGACCGTCATATCTAATTCTCAAAGTTTGCAAACACCAAAGTTACCTCAAGGCTTGTCAATAGAATGGGGTGTATGGACCATTTACTTTTCTTGACAGCTCATATTTCCATAGCAGAAAATAGTAAACCTTTGTGTAGACCCAAGATAGGGCTAATCCATTGCTTAGATGAGTCACCCTGTATATTTTATTGAAACAGCAAGAGTACACCCAGTCCCCTGACTGGTTAGACATTAACCAGAAGTTAAATGCATAATTAACTTCAACCTTTATTAGTGTTTAGTTCTGAAGAGATCACATTCCAATAAGTACCTGTTAATCTTTTATTTTTGTAAAGTAGACAGCTCTGCTTCCTGTAAGTCCAACAGACACCCAGTGTAGAAAAGAAAACACAGGAGCTGCTGCACAGGTCAACCCAGCAGACTGTTTGCTTGTTTACCATGGTGACAAGTTCCAATTGCTGTACCAAAAAGCACAAACAAAGCTGTACCTAGAATGTAGCCTGCTCTTCTGGTGAGTTTTTTTCTTTTTACTTAACAAGAACAGAGTGGTGGAGAAGGCAAACAATTTTTCTGCCCTTGCCAAAACACATTTTAGTAAACCACCATTACATGTCTAAGTATTTTCAGCCTCCATGACCATTATTTTTAAACCCAAGGTTTCAAGGCATGCCATATCCCATACACAGAGATATTTGCTCCTCTGAAGACGGAGATTAAGGGGTGAAAGTTGTAACTCTTCTCAGTTGCACCAGTTTCAGCTGAAATAATCATATGATTCCAGTCTCTAATGGAAGAAGATTACCACAAACTAATTTACAAATCATAGTTTTCTATTTTCCTTTAGGAGTTCCTTGGATTTTTCACTCGTTGTTCCTCTCAGTGTTCTTCCAGAGGAGCACTCTGAAGGGACACTCAATCCTTGAGGAATAGCATTGCTGACTATGGAATACCAGGCATGAGGCTCAAACAATTGTTTCTGCAGAAACTACACCCAAAAATAGTGGTGAGCTCTGAGTGCAGCTCAGTACTGTGGGGTGCTGCTCTTTCATGGGGCAATTCCTCCTACAACACCAGTCTTGATGATCAATGTCTTTAGGGTCTGAGGCAATGCTTTGTTTAGGCATAGGATGAATAAGTTACCTAAGATAAATTCTTTGGGAGTCTGATTTCATACAAACCAGGGAAGAAAGCCACACAGCAAATGGGAAGGCTTTTCTTTATTGCTGTTATCTTAAGTCATAATTTAGTTATACCACAGAGCATGACAAAAGATTTGAGTCCTTCAAAAGCAGTTAAACTCGTTAGTATTGTTGAGATATGTTTAGATGGCAGAAACTATATATTGTGCTTTTTTTACAATTCTCTAGAGAATATACCACTATTGTGATTTACTCTCAAAGAAAATCATTGCTTTGAGCAGAGGCCAACAAGGAAAATTTTGAAATAATATTTTTTTCCCCCAGCAAACAAAAACTGATTATGCAAGTTAATCACTTAGGTAGACTCAGGAGCTCATGTTTCACTGAATGAAACTACAGGAAATGTCCTTGGAATAACTACAGTCAATTAGATGAGTTTCAATTATACCATAAATGTCAGGAACAAGAAATGCAGATGGATGCCCTAGATAAATCAAGAATGCAAGATAAAAAATACTTTTGCAACCTGTTAAAGTTCAAACGTTTTGCTTTTCCAAAACAAACATCAGGTTTCTAAAATTAAGGTGGAGTTAATGATGCTTACGAAACCAAAATACAGCAATCCTTCTATCATGATCTTTCTATTTAATTCCTGTTAAAGCAACATTGGAGAGGAGGTGTTTTTTCAAGGATTGCTGTAAAACTCTTATTTTTGGAAAAAACCTTAGACTCTAAGTGTTTCGTATAATTATTAAAATAAAATAAATTATTTCATATAATGAATATTCCAGTATTTTTGAAACACCTTTCCATCCTGCCTTAGGACAGAAAGGTAAAACACCAAAATTTGTCAAAACCCAAATTGTTCCATGTGTGCTGAAATGAGGAAATGGTATTTTCAGGGATATGGCACTGCCTCAGCCCATGAATTTTGTTGTACTAGATTTTTATTATCTTAGAAAAGTAGCAGCTTTCAAGATATTCTAATAAAAAAGGAATTCTGCAGGAGGAATTTTCCTGATATTTGAAATACTGTGGCAGCTGCATTTTAGATCTTACCATGGTGGAGTATATTTCACAACTAGTTCGATAATTTCTTCATCATAGTCACTTAAAAGTTAGGTCACAGACCCACCCTTAGCAAAGGGACTACAACAAATAAAAAATACACACTTTAGAAGACGTCTTCTGTATTCATAAATACTTGTAGTCAAATGTGGTAAGAGTGTGTGATAGGCTTTAGGTGAAAACTTTTTGCAAAGTCTCTTAGGAGCTGTTCAGCTGTTTCAGTTGCCCTCGATTGTTCAGTGGATGTGCAACAGCTTGGTGTTGGGCCATGGAGAAGTCATCTATCCCAGGGTGCAATATCTGCACCATGTGAGGATATTTGGGACGGAAACTGGCAAGAGAAGACCTTCTGAAACTGCTGGCACTGCAGCTGTGTCACGGTGTCAGGTTTGCTCAGGGCTCCCAAAGTCACTCCAGGGAACACAAAGGGTGATGTGCCCTAGATGGCTCACAGGCAGCAGGGCATTTATTCTCTACTGAATCACCAAGGGCACAGATAATAAACGTCCTGGTGCTGTTTGCTTAGAGTTGTTGCCTCACTTTACAGTTTCTTCAGTAGCCAGGGTGTAGCTGTGGCCAAGTGGTTGCAGTCTTGCCTGCGCACAAGTGAATCATTGCTGTGCTGTGCAGCAGGACATTCATCCCAGCTCTGAGGTTGGGAAATACAATATATCTGACTTTGCTCTGCAGTTCTCAGAGTGATTCATGAGATCTTATCTACAAGCCAGCCCTCCCCTTTACCCTCAGACAAAACAGAAGAGACAAAATTGGGTGTGTTAGGAATTCCTCTTGTATTAAATACTTTGGGAAACGACAGACAAATGCTCCCCTCTAGTGAAATGATTAGTGGACTAATATGTCAGCTAAATGAGCAAAGAAAAAATATGCTTGCATGTGTGCATATGCATGCAAATAAACACCAAAATTATGCATCTTGCATCTAAACTGACATCCTCCATGCTAGAATATGTTTCACTCTTCTTAGATTTGATTTATATATCAGAGAAATACTTTGCTAAGAAGCAATAGTGAATGGCTGAATACTATTAATACAAAAAACTTTTGACAACTTCAAAAGCATCTTACCAGTGCATTTCTCATTACTTTATTTTTCTTCTTCTTTTGAATGTTCTCTAACAAGAAAAAAACAGAGAAGCCTGAGAAAAGAAAATCAACAAAATCAACATCTATTGTTATCACAGTGATAAATCATCTTAATAAGGGCTTACGTGCTTTCCTGTTAAGCAAAATAAAAGATATTCTTAAATGCTACAAGATTCCACAAGCATATCAAATACATCACAAAAAAAAAAAAAATAAAGAGAGAAAAAATATATAGGAATTCTGACTACACTAAAAATGTTTGGCTTGTCCTTTACATGGTGTATTTTGGACTGCTGAGTTTCATAAATAAATGTGCTTAAGTTTTGGATTTTAATTAAAGAAGAATGTAAAATAAAAGATCTTTTCTTAAAGAGTAGGAAAACATTTTGTGTTGAGAAAGACTAGTATTCTGTATGAAATGGAAAGGGAAAATTCGAAAGAATAGTCAAAATGGACTTTTGTGTACTATTAATGACAAGAATTCAAAATGTTCCTTTTGCTCATAGAATACGTGCAATCAGCTTACAAAGTTCTGGAATTATCTTTGTATTTGTAATTTACAGGACAATTTTTTATTCTGAGTATTATCCTCTTGTTATTGATGACTGAACAGTGAATACCGGAATTGTGTTTTGGGTTATAATTGATCGTATAAATCAAATAACATAATTTCTATTTGCTGACTAAATACACTAAACTCTTAGCATCATGTTATATGGTTTGGAAAACCCTTTGAGGGCATGAAATTTCTTAGGGAGGAGAAGTAGCAGATAAAGAGGATTGAAAATTTTTGATATATTTTAAACCTCTTTTCTTTCTGTGCAATGTAAGCCTTGCCTTAGGGATAGTTCCTAGAAAAATTGGACTACTCTAAAATTGCATGGTTGAGAGCACACCAGTTTAAATTAATTTTTCATTGTCAATCCACATAATGTAATTATATATGCTTGTGTGGTCTTAATTGTAGAAAATGCAGAGGATTTTAGCATTTTGCATGAAGTACTGAAAAGTTTGACCTCTGCATGTTTGAGACATTACTGTCACCAAAATCACCACTTTCCTTTGATGTTCACCTGCACCATTTGAGGAGGTGGATCCAGGAAATGAAAGAAAGGACAGAGGGAAAACTTGCAAGGACATTTCCCACAGGAATTAGCATAAGAAAGGATAATTGCAGTCCATGGGGATATTTCAGGCTAATCCCCTACATGGTTGATCCAATGAGTGCATTGAGTAACTGGCTGTGCTCACACTCCCAACTCATTGCGTATTTTTGATGTGCGAAAGTGATTAAAACTAACATTGAAATGGACTCCTGTACAGACTTCATAAATCCAGATCACTGGCAAGGAGTTTGAGAGGTTTGATCCTGACCACTTGCGGCTGTCAAGGTCTACACTTTGGTGACTGGAGAGATTTTCTAAAGAGCAAAAGAACATAAATTACCCAACTGTCAGAAAAAAATGTTGGGGACAATTAGATGGAAAATCTTTTCACTCTATTTGGTGATTTTTTTTCAAATATCATCCCCAGAACAGATCTGTGCTAGAGGCATAAGACTTCTGTTCTGACAAATGCTTGAATGTGAGTTTAATGTTCACTTCAGATGCATAACTACTGAAGGAAAAGAGCATATCTCAGATGTTGGAAATGTATGAGTAATAATGTAGCTATAAATTTATTTCATAAATACATAATGATCAAAGGTGGATGATTTGTGCACTTTTTACTGCTCTGTAGACAAATTCTTCCTGTTTTACTTTCAAAATTTTACTCTGCATTTTGAAGAGTCTATCTGTACAAATTACAGTGAGTTTTGTATTTGTTGCTCAAGCCACAAGCCAGTGTGGATTTGTGACTGAATGTGTAGGATAAGGTCCCAACTTGTTTGGGTATCCCCTAATAGATGTGTTCTAATGCTTACATTAGAAATTTTTTGCCTAATTAGTAACATTACAAACTGAATTTGCACTTTCAAAAATCAAAATGTTTCTGCAAAATTGTAGTGGTTGTAAGTTACTTGTTAAGGGAAGTCGAATAGGTATCTTTTCACTGAGGATGGAAAGCTTCAAGGAGAAACAGCAATTTCACAGGAGAAAGATTTTGATGGATTCTGAATTTCAAAACAGATTTACAGACCTAATTTTCAAAGGAGTATTCAAAAAAGCCATTTAAACTAGATGACACCAGAAAATACTTCTATCTTTCTAAGATATAAAAATTGGGTTTTGAGCGCAGTTGCAGTGAGAAAAAAGATCAGTCTCTTGGTATAATACAATTTAATTCAATGGGTTTTGAAATAATCTCACAGAAACAACAGCTGAAATGTGATTAAATTCCAAGAATCAATGAAAACAAGCTACAGTAGAACATCAAGACTGATTCTCCTCTAGCTTGTGATGGTATAGTTTGGCAGTTGGTGAATTCATACCAGGACCCATCTCTGAGGAACGTTATTTTGAACTGTTTTTTTCTTTTCACCAAGTGAACACAGGCAGAGAAAGACATCAGTGCATTCTATGAATATAATTATATTTATAATGGGGTGAGCCTTGGTATTTTTAATTTTTTTAGTTGTTATTTTTATTTTAAGCTTCAGACATTCTCAAATCACAGCCATTTCTGCAGAATTATATGAAATTAAGAAGTCATATACTGTGCATCTCCACTTAGAAACTGTTGAAAAAACTAAGACTATTTCTTACTTACCTTAACAGCCATACATCCTGCTGACAAATACAGTAATTTCACGACTATAAGGCGCACCCTTTTGACTAAAATTTTGATCGAAACCTGGAAGTGCGTCTTATACTCCTGTGTGCCTTATATATGGACAAATTTCGGAAATTTGCCAACATGGAAGTGCCAGCTGCGAGTGCCAGGGGCGGGTGGGAGTGCTGGGGCCCGCGACATGGGGAGGGCACCTGGGGCTGCTTTTAAAGGCTACGTTGAGCCACAAAAACTGTTTGCAAATTGAGCACCTGCCAGTAAACCCCGCGATCCCGTTACTAATTCGTTACTTTGTTGCGTGTGGATCCTCGCTGCAAAAAACAAAGTGCGCCTTATAGTCTGGTGCGCCTTATAGGGGTGCATTTACTGTAATTTCAGCACATTGTCCCCACAAGAAACTCCCATATTTCTGATGATTCTAGAAATATGTCATATACATGCACCAGGCATTTGTCTTGAGCAGGCACAAACCCCTTCTGCTCTAAGACAGCAATATCATCCTTACTTTTACTGAGTAAATCTCTTTTGGAAGGTTTTGTGTTAGGGTCTCACTTCTTAAATTTTATGGGTTTATGCATATTTATATTCAGTTATTACAAGCATTGCTATGTTACCTAGAGCACCATAACCCTTCATCCTGCGAGAATTTCAAAGAAATTTTAGAACCTGACCTTCAAGAAGTTATCTGCCCATTGTAATATCAAAAGAGCCTCAGCTAACACACTTCAATATTTTTTCCCACATACTCTTCTTATATGAATGCTACAAAACAGGTGCTGATATTCATTTTCACCCAGCCTTCACAGCCTACACTCTGTAAATTTACTTGAAATATATTAAACAATAAATCATCATCATAAGGAAAATTGTCTGCAGAATTTTTTTTATTAGAAAAAGAATATTATACTTTTAAAACAGAAGAGATAATCTATTTGTTTAAAATAATCTGATGAGGTGTGAAAGAAGTACAATTAGAGTTGCCAAAAAATGCAGTATTTGGCAGGCAGAGCAAAAAACCCATCAGATTGAAATAGCACTTTTGTCAGTACTCAGAAGTCATTAGGTTTGTGCAAAACTGTGCCCTGCTATTAAAAGCAAGCACAAATAAAGTTTTTTAAAATATGTTTGCACACAAAGTGATGCTTTTTCATGTTGCTCTGAAGTATAGTAGCATTTTTTGTATGCAGTGCTTAAGCTAAACTTTTTCCATAATGCCTTGCCCCCATCCATCTGAACCTGTGAAGAAGGGCTGGAATTTCAGTCTCTGACAGCACTGCTCTGAGTCCAGAAAATCCTAAAAGTCATGCTGCATTTCCAGGTACTTTTAAACCATAAATCCATATTTAATTAGAAGTTCATGAAATACTATAGAAGATAAAATCTCTGTTCTAAAAATGAAATAAAATCCTGGGCCTTTGGCTTTCTTCTCTGACTCTGGGCCATAATTTAATTAAAACTGCATATCATATGCTAAAAATCTCATTGACAAGTCTTAGTTGAGGAATTCAGATTCCTTGTGGTACCTCAATCTGTGCTTTCTATTCTGCCATCATATTGTTCCATATTATCCTGTCTCCCACGCCCCTGCATCATGCACTCCTTCCTGTCTTGTTTCTCATTAACAAAGTGAATTCCTTTGAGATTTAATGCTGTGATGTCGAAGTTTGAACATTGGCATCTTACTATCTTAATGGATATCTTGCTTGACAGCTCTGTGAATTTTAGCTCTCTTCTTTAACAGCATATATTGTGGGGAAAAGCTGGCATTGAATATAAGTGCAGGGAGCTCAGGCAGGCTTGAAATGGAAACCTAGCTAAAATAGCTGTGATTCCTTCCTACTTCATTAGAAACTGGAGTAAGCTTGAGACATTAAAAAGAAAATAGTACATCAATGATGTAACTGGAAACCCATCCTTTATAACAAATGCCAGAACATGATATTAATGATTTATTGTACAAATTTGTTATTACATTTTATAGCAAAGTTATGGACAATTATGACACTCAGGTGGATTTTGCTTGTATGTTCAAGCTTGTATTCTGTGTTCATATGGGGAAATTTCTGTTTCTTAATCCATGAAATAGTTTTCATGCTTTGGCATTGAGAGTCTTACAAGTGCAGTCACAGGAGTGGGGTTTATATATTGCCATTAAAAATCTTGCAGCTTGTAGGTACAATGGAATTCCCAGTCCCTAGAACAGCAAGGAGTGGTGGCATCTCAGACCTTTTCCATCTCAGAGGGAACATCTTCAGATAGTACAAAAGAATAGATGCTTGTGATTTCAACCTATTTCAAGTAACTATTTTGTGTTTTCAGTGTGTGTATGCATTTGGGAATATGGACATGACAGAAGACTGTTCATTGACAGAAGACAACTGGGAAGCTTGTATTGTATCTATAAATTTATTAATCTATCTGGAACTATATACTATAAAATAGTATAAATACTATAAAATATTACTTTCCATATTAAGAAAGACTGCTCACATATAAAGGTGATGACATAGTTTTAATTTACATAGAATTGGCTGTTCATTTGGAACTGGTCTGTAAGGAGTCAATTCACATGAATATTCTACATAATCACATCTACAGTGTTTCTCAGACACTGGACCCACATGTAACATTTGCATGAGATATCTTAATATAAACTATTTCACAGCATATTTCCTCCTCACAGCTGTACTTCTGAAGTAGCACCCACACCTTCTGTTCTTGAAATATTGCACTTTCTCCCAACAGCTGAATTCTGCAAGCAGGAAAATTCTACCCACTCCCTCTGTCTCCTCAGTTTCAGGCAGAATCCAGAGCCTGACTATACTGATAAAAATCCATTCATTGGCTCATGGGGCTTCTAACTGTGCATCTTATTCAGTTCCTGGTCAATATGTTGCTGTTCTCCTCACACAGGGGAGCTGCCAGATAAGATATTCAGGATTCATGGCACTCAAAAATAACTTGGTGGATAATTATTCATTCCAGTTAAAGGCTTGCTCAGTTTTGCATACACATCTACCCACAGAAATTACACAGTAGGGAACTCTATGACAAAAAATTTAAATCTATCTTTTAAGAATTAACGTGGTGAAAGAACTGGTGTGAAGACAGGAGCAAGCAGAAGCAGAGTCTGTCCCTGTTATCTAAAATCAGGGAAGGAATTGAGCTCAGAGAAAACCAGAAAAGGTAAAAATTTTCATAATGGAATAACCTCTGGGAATGTAGCAACAAAGATTTAGACTTTTTAGGAATTAAGGTGTTTAAAGGTAAAAACAGACATTAAATATAATGAATTTTTGTGAATACCACTTAATTAAGAGGCAAGAAATAACCAAGGTAGTTTAAGACACAGTCTGGAATCCTTGCATGGACCTGACCCTATTTACATCAGTAGGGGATGGGGGTTGCTTATACATGACAATTTTAATCTACTTAGCAATTCACTTTCTGTTGATAAAAATATCAGTATTTGGAGTTCTAGGTTTGGATTTTTTTGTAATAAAATCCATCATGTGGCAAGTAAAAAGCCATTTTGTTTAGAATTAATTACAACACAAGAAGGCCCTCACAATATTTCTGCTACAATGGTTTCGATTCTTCTATTTTAAAAGCAGTATGGACAACATAATTCCTATGTTTCACCACTACTGTCAGTGCATACTGAAATAATATTTTTTGGTGTTTTATTTTTGGTTCCATGGTATTTTCGATAACTAGCTTATCATAACTTTTTTTTTCTATTTTCTTCATTTTTTTTCCATGATGCTATTTTTCTTTTGATGTACTCTCTCCACCTATACAAGATGCATATTTATCTCCTCTACGTGAGGGATTGAAATGGCTGGTATTGACTTGACATCTGTTTATTTCTGAGTAAGAAATCATCCCCTACTTTTAGAATTTGATTAAAAAGGTTTGCTCAGGCACATGCCACACTAAACAGAAAGACCCTGGGTTTCAATGCAGGATACAGGGCTGTGTGAATACTACATTTTCACACATGATCATTGGGAACCTCTAATATTTGGAATTAAGCCCAGCCTATCTTAACTTCAAGGACATAAACCTAGTGGAAAAAATTTCCAGTGCACAATCCCATCTCCAGCAAGACCATGAGGTTGGAGTGTAAAAGGGCTGGGGTTTAATTCCCTGCCCAGCTTTCCTCTGTGACTCTGGACATGCTGCTCAGGCACCCACAAGAGTTAATAGCAGCTTGTTTCCAGCCAGAGGTTAACTTGGCCACCATATAAAAGAGCATCTGGTGAAACAAGGTGTGGACAGTGTAAACACCTCCAAAATTCTGAGAAAATGAGGCTCAAAAATCACTGGGAGCGAAAAGAGTACAGTAAAGAGAAAAGGAAGATGTAGTAGTTGATCCATTTCTTTAGAAATTATATTTGCCAAATATATCTTAATGTCTGAGATTTCTGATCTTGTTGGGGTTTTTCTTCACTATGATCAGATGAGTGAATATGACCTTTTTGCAAAGAAAGCCATTTACAATTTTCTTATTTTAAAACTAAAGATAGCTTCTTAATTTTCTACTTTTGCTAAAACCCCCTATTTTCTGGTATTCTCTACTGTCTTGCCATATAATCAAAGTGAAGGAATGCAAAGATGCCCAAATAAGACAATCATGCCAAAACAAGGAAATCAAAATTTGGCCTCCTACCTGCATTTTATAGAAAACTGTCGCAACTGTCTCCCAAACAACCTTTATAGAGGAAAAAAGAAAAATGGACTTCAGTTTAGTTTATATTCTTCTTGGGAGATGTCTTTACTATAGCATCTGTGCTCTTCTGCACTCACAGTGAGCAATGTGGCTTTGTTTTTCATAATGATTTGCTCACTTGCAGTCCAGCATTCAGCCACTTGGTAATTCTGTATAATCCAGTTGCACTTAAGCTCCAGTTTGCAAGTGAGAAGTAGAACTGGCACAGAAACTCTCTGTAGTCTATAGGTGCATTATTCAGTAAAATTTTCCCAGTTTAAAGCAGTGGTGTTATTCATTGTAACAAATAGAATAAGGAAAAAAATAGTAAAAATAGGGGAAGGCCTGCAATTCTCCTGCATATATCTAAAATATTTATTTTTTTAAATTTCATCACTTACTATTTGTTTCTCAGTTATTTGCCTTTTCTGTGACTGTTTCAGAATGAGAACTTTTCTGTTCTCATCTTCACAGCTCATAACTTTTATTACTAGGATCAACTCTATTTCCTTCTCACCACATTTTAAAGAAACCAGATTTTTATGATGTGGTAAGTATTACTGAGCACAGTATAAGTGAAGTCTTGCCAGAGATTTCATTATTACTTCCTTACATTTACATCCTACATTTATAGCACTGTGTTGGCTTTTAAATTTATTCCCAAAGTTATCTAGATATTCATGGAAACAAGAGTACTATTATATCAAAATTCTTGTGGACCTCCTTTCCTCTGCTTCATTTCTACACTCTCCTTGGTTTAAGGGTTTTTTATTTCAACGGGAAAATTTTCTTCTCCATTTACAAACATATATGCAAGGAACGGAGCAAGGTCACAGGGTGTTTTTCTTTCCTTATTTTTTTTTTTTCTGTAGGGTATTTCTGTAGAGAAACCATGGTAAGAAATTACCATCTGATCTGATATTTGTGTCCTACATTGAGTACCCAATAAAATGAACCAAGTATGTCATCAGAGGATGGGTGATTTTGTGGATAAGGCTCAAATCCCCCCTCCACAATGAATTTATAGTACATTTTCAGGCTTATTGTAGACTTGTATATATTGCATAAAATGTTGTGTCATGAAGAAATCCTTGGATTAGTGCCAAACCAAGGCTGCATGTCCACAAAAAATAATGCAGTGCTGGGGAGACAAATTACCTTGAGACCCAAGAGCAGTGCAGTTGTGTTGGCCTGAGGATAATGAGCTTCTCAGCAGGGTGGATTAGCACGGATGGAAACATCATCTCCCAGTTTTGAAGCTTGCCTGGATTGAGTCCACCAACCCAGTTTTGAATATTCCTTGTTCTGTCCCTTTTTCAGGAACTTTTAGCAAGTGGTTTCAATCTGTTTCTATTATTATGCTTCCTATGAATCTCCTGCAATATTATTATTTTGGAAAATTGATGGAAATGTATTTCTCTCTGCCTGTTCAAGTTGCAATTGATCTATCCAGAAATCCCCTTCTTTTTATACATTTAAATGGAGCTCTGCACTGTAGAACCTAAATACCACTTTGAAAGAAATAATAAATAGAAATCAAGATAGTCAGAGGCTGAGGGTAAATAAAGTCTCTATGACACAGTGAATTTGTGGTCAAAATAGCCTTGGAAGTCAGTAAAACACAAGAAAATAAAACTAAAAAAAAGTGCATATTTTCAAATAGATGCTTTTCCACTTATGCAAGAGAGGAAAGAAAACAATGTGATGAAAAATATAAGCAATAAACTATGCTATATTTGAAGTTAGTTTTTATTTTGTTACCAAGAAAAAACCTCATATAACTGCAATACTTCAGCTATTACATGTTTGTTTGTTTGTTTGTTTGTTTGTTTGTTTCCAGAGATTAGATGATTCTTTAATTATAACTGAGAAAGTCCACTCAGTCTATGCTCTAGCTAAAAAAGACATCACAGAATATCTTTCTATCAAAAAACAAAAGGTATTTCCTTTGCAATCCGTAGTAACTTTCAAACACACTTGTAACTTTTTAGCCCTTTTTGAGATCCAGGGAACTTACAAAAATCTCATCTAAAAAAATCTTGGAAAAACAACAATCATCATCATAATCATGAAAAAATAAATGCTTCTTATGTTTCTAATATGATATCATGATAATGCTTAAAATAATTTATAGAAAATATCAATCCCTCTCTTCTCAGTAGGAGGCCTCAGTAAGAGTGCAGTTTATCTTGCTCACCTTAGAGAAGGAATCCCTGTCCTTATTGTCCTTAGCTGCCTTTTTTTTATTTCAAACCCATCAATTTCCCATTTATGTATGATGGTGCAGGTTGAGATGCACTTCAAAGACCTTCTCAAGCCTGCTGAGCATCAGCAAGGGTCAAAGCCTCAGTGGAGCACACACAGAGCTCTGCCACAGAGCTCTGCTAAATATTTCTTGTCTTTCCCACAGGACAGCATGCTTGGTATGAAATGTAACAGGCTAAAGCCAAGAGACCACTTTGCCACTTTAGAATATAATTAGTTTATCATCACTCAGCAAAGCCAGCTACTTCAATACAAACCTCTGCCACCCCCACATAACCCCCAGGAGGGCCAAACTGTGCCAACTTCACTGAAATCATTGTCATGCACTAGAAGCTCACACCCTGTGTGTCATTCAAGGCTTGTCTCTCCATCAGTATAATAAATACCTCATGGGAAGTGTTCTGGTACTGGGAAGGCATGACAAATCCTGAGTCACTCACACCACTTTTAGGACATGAGTATTTGGGAATTGCCTTTTCCCCTGAAGGTCTCCCTTCTAAGCATAGCTGAGTCAAACTATTTTAACTTACAACATGTGAGACCAGCTTTGCTTTTAATGTGCTCCCTCAAAATGTGGCCACCATTCTTGGGGTCTTAGCTGTGCTAGTTTTTGTCCATGCAATGAAATAATATTTCATCTTCTTTTCTAAAATATGCTGTAAAGTGTTGACAATCCGATGTGGTTGGGGGAAATTATACTCTTACTTACTGTGTTTAGAATTTGAAAAAGGGGAAATTTGTTTCAGTGCAATAGAACTACTGAGATTTATAATGTGGTCTGATGGACAACTACACACAAACCATGCTGTTATCATCCCAGCTAAGGGCTGATAACAGCATTTGGGCTTTTCACAGCAGAGCAGCAATGGTAATTGATTGCAGCGAGCAGCACTGGGATACTTCACTCCTTCATCCTGCCCCAAACAGCACCAGGTCAGCAGGGAGATGCACAGGAATGGGCTGTCTGGCAGGTACTGAACCATGATGTGTTTGGAAAACAACAAACTCAGAACTTGCTGGAAGATCTTGTTTTCGCTAATATTTCTTCTGTGAATTATAAAGTTTGCAACTTTTCCTTTCTCAATAGGAGTCTGCTTTATATCGAACAATGCAATTAAAAGTTTGGAATTGCAAAGTGTAGAAGGTGTAGGGAAGTCTAGGGCATGTGAAGGAAGGGAAAAGGAAGGGGAAAGGAGAAGGATAGGGACTATTTGACAAAGACTGACACAGTGGAGTAAGAGGAAATTGTGACAGAAAATCAACTTTCATTATACATAAATTGTCTAAGGTCCATTTGATTCTTCATCTTTATGGGTGCTTCTCCATGGTATCAAAGAACCAATGCTTTGGTTTGTTTAAGAAACATAAATGACTTCATTTAGGGGCTAACAGCTCACTTGAAATAAAAACCTAAAATGTAATGAAATATGCCATTCAATGTAATTAAATAGTTCATTTAATCTTAAGAAACCTTATTTTACCTTAAAAATATCCAAAGAATATTGGATTTTGACATTAAAAATTAAAATATTGCCCTAGAAAATTAAAGAAATTAGTTTAGTTAAGCAATTTACTTCTGAAGAACAGTAGATGAAGAATAAGGTTTTTTTCTGATTCTCTCACTGACAGCTGTATCCTGTTGAAGCAAATGGTTTGTGATGAGTTAGTTCCAGGGCTGGAAGAACAGCTTTTCTCACACAAACATATTTCCTGAACTTGATTAAAATTGCAATTGTATTTTTGATGAGTGCATTAACATAGAAAAAGACCTCACAAATCTATTTAGTTTTCCAGTGAGGTGTGAACTGTCTGTGCTCCCTCTGCTCTTCTGGGGATTCTTTTGAATCCTCACCACTTCAGAGCCCTGCATGAGATTCTTCTGTAGTCCCTGGCAGTGCATACAGGTCAGCACCATTTCCCATTTTTGTCAGAGAGGGATACCAAAGGTGGCTTGTCAGTTTAATAACAGCTCTGTGTCCAGCATTATCGCGACCAGCAAGGTGTTACGGTCGTGTGACAGTGAAATACAAATTGGTCTGGACTTGAGAATGGTTTCTGGATTAGGTAAAACAGCTGGGAGGAAGCATGCAAACAAGAATGAGATAGAAATCAAAAAGTTTGTTAAGATGAGGACTTTGCTAGGTTTTGATGAATTCCTGCTAAAACCAGCAGGGATTTTGCTTGCTAATTTGATGGAGTTTGAAGAGGACTTCAAGAACTGAAGGGTCACAAAAGTAGAAGCAAAGGAAGGGAGTGGAGGCAAGTTAATATTTGATGCTGCCAGGGAAATCTGAAGATGAAACAACATGGGCGAAAGAATTTGGAAAGAAGACTGATATGGTCTGGCTTTGTGAGAGAACTATGATTATAGGGCATTTGATCTAGGACAAAATGAGAATACACGTCAGTGCATCCCTTAGGGAAGGAATGTTACCATGTAGTAGAAAATGAATAGAGAGGAGAATTCTGCTGATTGGAAAACTTAGTTCTCGTACATTGGTATGTCATAGCTTATTGCACTTGTATTTCAGCAAGTTGGTACTGGACACAGAATGGTCACTCATTTGCAATGCCTTCAGATGCCCATGGGACAAAGTCATGTTACAAACTCTAGCTTTCCATGGTTGGGCTGTTTTAGGGTTTCCAAGGACACAGAAAGGTGCATGCACTCTGCAGTCACCACCATTCCCTGCAGCTTGGCAGGGACAGCCCTCCATTCCTGGGTTTCCTAACTATGTCTATGGGCGCAGGTTCCTCAGGAGATCTGAATTTGCAAGCTGGTTTGCTTTCTCTGTTTCTGGCAGGATGAAACCTGTTGTTTCACTCTGACTCCCAGCTCTAGGTGTAACACCAAAACAAAGCTATATTGACTAACACACAACGTTAAGCCCTTATCCACATGACTCAAAGCAAAAAGAGCGTGTAAAATATAATTTTGCTATTTGTTTATCTCCTGCTTGAACAGCAGCTCCCTTGCTCAGCTGGTTCAGTGTCCCCCACCTGCACAGCTGTGGCCAGTCATGACTGCACGGTCCAGCGATCCATGCTGAGCCACATCTTCCTGGTGGATCCTTTGTTCCCCAGACCAGCTCCCATTCCAAAACTATTTTCCTTGCATCTATACTTAAGGTACAAATGTCTACAACTTTTTCTCTAGGTTTCATAACTATTAACCCACAGGAGGAGCAGACCGTGAAAACGTCATTCAAAACTCTTTTAGGGATTAGTGCTACAGGTGCTCGTCTTCCTACTTACCTGCCTTTGCCAATCCAATTAGACCACTAATAAATGTTGATTACATGTTATACAAGACTTTAGTTTTGTATGTTTTATGGTGCTCTAGATTTTGGTTGTGCATGAAGCCTCCATCAGAGATTACAAAATATCTAACCCAGTAAGCGATGGTGAGAGGTGAATTGGAGTACACAGTTGTATTAGCTCAGGTTTTAGCATCATGGTAGAAAGGTTGTTTCTGGGATCCCCCAGATGAGGGTTTAATGTTTAAGTGCCAATGCAGAAAAACTCGGTCAGCATTCAAAGTCTTCCAGTCCTCAATGTCCAATGAGTTTTTATACTGCCCCTGCTGAAGTCCAATGACATGAATGTCAGTTTCTTATCTGTAAAACTTGCTATCAACAAGCATCAAATTTGTTGGTCTTAAATTAAAAAATTGTAATGTAACTTTAGCAGAAGATTTAGTCAGTGCTTCTTACATTTATCTCAGCTGTTGTTGCGCAAGACATTACAGAAAAGCTCTGTCAAAAGACTTCAAAATCAGAGAGAAAAATAGTATTCAAGTTATTTCATTGATAAATTGCCAAATTCTATTTTTTAGGGAATTGTCCTGATTTACTGAAATTAAATAAAGATGGAGCATTTTTGGAATCTTTGATAATACTGGCAGCAAGTGAACTTCACTGCAATAGCTACAAAAAACAAATATCTGCTCTAGAAATGTGGATGTCAAGAGTAAAGGAGCTGGAAAAAAAATTGTGGCTTACTGCCTGCATTAGATTAACAGCTCAACGGTTTTAAGAAAAAAAGGACAAGTTGTTAAAAGAATACAATTGATGTAACATTTATAATTGTAAGTGTACTTCTGTAATCCAAAATTTATATTGCTTTGACTTTGCTGTATTCCCATATCCTGTATTTGTCACTCTCCTCTTCTGGCTATATGAAGAAATGAGCTGTGTTACTGTCAGTTTTCTTTATGTTCAATAAAAGTTTGAAATCAGAAACTCAATTTGAAGCAAGATGTTTTAATTAATGATAACAAGGAAAATATTAGATACATTTATTGTTCTGCTCAAGTAAGAAATGTATTGCAGAGAAACATCAGAAATTCTTGGTTGATCACCTTCCTCAAATATTCAAAAACTGAAAAAACACCTTTTCTTAAGTAAGGACTCATGGAACTTTCTTATGGAAACAAATTAACGTTGCTAAATCTGTTGAAGTTAATATGTAAGGCCTTAGATTCATTAAGTCGATCTGTGTTTTACCTCATCTTTTATTGATTTCACCTGGACTGATCAGAACAAGTCTCGTCAATGCCTTTGTTACAGTCTGTGCAGAATAACATATGCCTGTGTCACCACAGATTTTACAAGACAGAGGAAAAAATAAATACTGGAAACTAAGGAATAAAGGGCTATTTTTCCTTCAGTAATTATTATTCAGAACAACAAATTAGCATGACTTTAATGCCAAATCAGATGTAAGGAGCAGATAAACCATGGCCTAAGGCGCGCTTCTGGGTTGTTGACAAACTTCCAGACTTTTCCCCTATATAAGGTGCACCGGACTATTAGGCACACTTTTTTTTGCAGTGAGGATCCGTGCACAACAAAGTAACGAATTGGTAACAGAATTGCGGGGTTTTACTGACAGATGCTCAATTTGCAAACATTTTTCACAGATCAGCATAGCCTTTAAACACAGCTTAAAAAGAATCAAAACATTAAAAAAAAAATACAGAGAAAAATCTCTCACTTTTATTAAAACTGCTGGCTCCACTCTCACGCAGGTGAGGGGAGGACCCAGCCCAGGGAGGTGAGGGCAGTGGGGCCGGGCGGGCTGGGGACCTGCCACCCCAGGCTGGGGGAGGCAGCAGGGGCTGCAGCTGAGAAAGTTTCCTGGCAAGCAGCGGAGCCCCCCAAGCGCCGCGCCGGCCCGCCTCGGTGCCGGGCTGCTTGGGGCTCGGCGCGGCTTGCAGCTCAGCACGGCTCAGTGCGGCTCGTGGCTCATCGCTGTCGGCTCACTGCTCGCTGCTCGGCTCGCATCTCACACTTCCGGGTAGTCGGTAAATTTCTGAACTTTGTCCATATATAAGACGCACTGGATTATAAGGCGCACTTCTGGGTTTCGATCAAAATTTTAGGCTTTAAGGTGTGCCTTATAGTTGTGAATTTACTGTACTTCCAGAGACTCAACTGCATCAGCATTCCCCTGAACTTTTTACTGACTGCTGGTGACAATGGGGGCAGCAAAACAGTAGCAGATCTGGAAACTGAATCCAGTATCCATCCAACAAGTTATATATAAGACTACAAAAACTTTGGGAATGCTTGACTTTTCAGACCACGCCAAAGTTATCCCCACTACTTTCTTATGCAGATCAAACTCTTCCTTGGGTGTCTGTGAATGACCACTTTTAGTGGGTCTGCGCTGACATGGCCCAGGTTAGAAAAATACTTTTGAAGTGTATCTCCTGATCACCCCTTCATGAGACCCATTCATCTGCAATGAGTGCATGAGCAGGCTCTCCCTCAGATCATGTGCTCCAGAGGGCACCCAGTGCACTGCAAACATCAGTGGGTGTTGAATTCTGAGGCCCAGACTCATGGTGAAATTCAGAAGATCACAGATTGGACATCTAAATCTCAGGACCAGCTGCTCTGTTCTGTAGAACCTCCCATTTCCCTGCACTAGTTGCAGATAAAACAGATTTATATCATTCTCTAGGTTTGTCCCTATGTGCCAGAGGCTGACAGAGAAGGGGTGCACGCAAGAATTAGAAGACAGGACTGGAATGTTTATCCAGGGATTATTTTCCAAACCCTCTGATCTGAGCTGCATGACCAAATGTCACTATCCTGAAAAAGGGGCCATTAATGAGGTCAAGAAATTGTTCTTTTCCCTGGCACTCTTACAGTGTCCACAATGTGGATGAGACAGAAGACAAGGATAACAAGAATTGCCAAAGGGTGTCTGTAGACTTGATTTAACAAAGCATCAGAATTTTTGCTAGTCCATCTTTGTGTAAAAATTCACCGCTTTTAATAGACAAAGCCAAACATGCCATTAGATGAATAGTCTCTATAACCAATACTAGAAAATACATACTTTTTTTTTGTATGATAAAACAATAATTTTGTGTACCGAAAAGCTCATGTCAAAACCATTCTCACTAAACCTGTACCAAAATCAGACACAGAAATGATGTTGTGTAAAGAATTTCAGAATAAGGCCATACATTTGCTTTACATTCAATGAATGAGACTGTTGCTGTTTGTGTGTTTTTAAACCAAATGTTGAGCTTTATTACAGTAATTTCACAATTATAATCCGCACCTGATTATAAGCCGCACCTCCTGGTAGCCGGGTAGACCACGGGATTTTTCCATATATAAGCCGCACCTGAATATGAGTCGCACTTTTTTTTTTTTTTTTTTGAAGCGAGGATCCACGTGCAACAAAGTAACAAAAAATTATCAGAATCACGTCAGCACGGGGTTTGGTGTCAGGTGCTCAAGTTGCAAACAGTTTTCATAGACCAGCGAAGCCTTTAAAGGCAGCTCCAGGCACCCTCCCCGGCTGGCTCTCACTTCTGGGTTGGCATTTCACTGGGATTTGTCCATAGATAAGCCGCATCTGAATATAAGCCGCACTACTGGGGTAGGCTGGATTCTTCAATGAAAAAGATGCGGTTGATAATCATGAAATTACTGTAATTAAAAATAGCAATATCTATAATTATAAACGCTGAAAGATAAATATGTATTTCTTCCTTTTTCTTATAATTTTTCTTGGTGAGATAGCATGAGGCCTTAACATACAGGGAAAAAGTTACATCATACTTTCTTTGGAATCAAATATTAGCACCACTTAAAAAAACAGTTCAAAAATTAAATTCAAGGTTAGACATGCTACAGGTCATAAGTGAGAAGTTAGAGCAAAAGAGAAGTCAATAAAAAAATATCTAGTTTGGTAAAAATTTGTAAGAAAAATCAGATCAATAAATATGGGATAAAGGATTTTCTTAGGGACATAGATGTACTAGGAGGGAGAGGGCACAAGGTGAATTAACATCATTGTCCAAACAGGCTGCTGTGCTGGGGGTAGGGAGATGCTCCTCTACTGGCATAATTCTCTTTAAAATGAGTTGGTGCTATCCAGATCTTTCAGGTTCAGTGAAAGCAGCTTCCTTTGGACTTGATTCCTCTGCAGGTGTGGAAATCAGAAATCCTGAGGCTCCAGTATTTGCTGTGGATCCAGCAGTGCAGCCTTAGACCAGCAACTTGCAGTAAAACCTCACTGATTTGAGTTTGCTGCTGTTAAAGCTTGCTGATTTGCTTGAGACTTTGCATAAACATTAGATCTTTTGTGAAAGCCAGATTTGATCTATTTTTCTTTTTCTTTTTTTTTTTAGAGTTATGAATTAATATACTCAAAGTATTCCTTTTTTTTACAGAGAAATGAGGGCAATCACAAGGACTGTCAAGTATTATTCATTTTGAATCTTACACTCAGCATAATTCCAATGCCACTGGAAGCAAAAGGAGGTTTCTCAGATTTCTCAGTATTATGGGCCCATACTAAACTGCGAGATTGGGAGATATTGAGTGCCATTCATTGAACTGAAATTAAAAGCACATCCAGATTTTCACAAGCTGTTAGACTGAACTGATTTAAAGTTCGAGTTGAAGATTTTGGAATTAATTTAAAATTGAATCTAACCTCTCGTATTATTAGTCTTCATATTTATGGGATCGATTTAGAATCTCTATTTAGAGTTAAATGACTTCTTACTCTATCAAACTGCCATTTCTACATGCCATAATAACATTTGCCCTATTGCAGGAAACTTTTGAACTAAGGGCAAAGAATCTGTGAGAAAAGATAGCATCATATGAGATACATGCTTTGGGAAACCAAGAAAAAGGCACTAGAAAAGTAATATAAAATTTAGCCTGAAAACTGTCAAAGAAAGTAAAATATTAACACCACCAAGTTTATTTTAGTACTTCCTGTTGAAATGTATCATAAAAGTATTGGAGCCATGGACACACCACACATACACATATATATATGTGTACATACATAAAGATTTTTGGAGACATAGGCTTTTTTAAAAATATAGATAACTATTTATTGAACATGCAGATATTTCTTCCTAATGCTATCTCACATCTATAGGATTCCTTCATCTTATATCCCATATTTTTCAGGTAATAAACATTTTACGACTTTTTTTTTGCTAGAAACTTACTAAAGGCACCTGATTTGGGGCAGGTGACTTGCATATACTCTATAAAGTAGCTTCTCAGTTCTGATCCACTCAAATACACACAATATACCCACTTGATACATCAGCTGAGCTTCTGCTACATTCTTCTGCTTCTAAGGTAGTAAATAGAAATGAGGGATTGGTAAGCTTTCCCTCTGTGCAACCTGGAAAGAACAGTGGAGATAAAAATTGTCAACAGCAGAGAACTGAGAGATGAGGACAATGAATGCATCATTGTCTTCCAAGTGAGTAGGAACAAATTCAGAAGATTTTGAAAATAAAAGTGACTATTTTACTTTGAAAGCATTTAGGTTTTGTATATTGAAAACCCAAACACTGTAAAACACAAGTGGAGTCATTGTTAGGCAGCATATTTGGTGATTAACCCATTGAAGATATCCAGAAGTAGAATATTTAAAATGCTTCCCCCATTGCCTCACAAACTTCTGTTCTTTCTTTGAGATTCCTTTGTTCCCAGACTTATGTGGACCGTGGCCATCTCTAGCTTTGCTTATGGTAAGTTATTAATCATGATACATTATTGGTAAAATATATACATACAGAAATCAGTAGGTATTTAGACCTGTAGTGTTTTTGTATAATCAGAAATTTTTATAACAAAACTCTTCTCTGGATTGGAAAAGTATACTAAAAATGAACTATTAGGAAAATTAATTTTGATGAAGTACTGATTTAAAAAGACAATAGAAAAAACTTTCAAATTCCTAATTAGTCTTCCTAAGTTAAGTCTCTTCTAGTATATCTTTAATATACAAGATACCTCCCCAAAATTTCTGAAAAAAAACATCAAAACCATCCCCCTCCAAAAAACAGCCAAATAAAATCAGAAGTACTTTGGGGCACAAAGTCGGATTCAAATGTGAAACATCTGTCTGACAGCTGCTGCCACGCCACCATGCCTTGCTCCAGCAGACTGAGGTGCTGTCAGAGAAAACATCCTCTGACTCACTGCTCATGACAAGACTGATGCACCTGGAATCCTGTGCTCAGTTTTGGGGCCCTCACCAAAAGACAGATCTGTCCAGAGGACAGCAGAGTGGTGAAGGGATGGAACAGGTCCTGTGGGGAGCAGCTGATGGAGCTGAGGTTGCTCAGCTGGAGAAGAGGAGGCTCAGGCGAGTCCTTATTGCTCCCTACAGCTCCCTGCAAGGAGAGGCTGAGGTGGGGTCAGCCTCTTCTCCCAGGCACCAGGGGAAGAACAAGGGGAAATGGCCTCAAGCTGTGCTGGAAGAGATTCAGGTTGGATATTAGGAAAAATTTCTTCACTGGAAGAATGGTTAAGCATTGAATGGGATTCCAAGGAAAGTGGAGAAGTCACCAACCCTGGAAGTGTTCAAAAAACAAGTGGATGTGGGGCTTTGCAATATGGTTTAGTGGACATGGTGGTATCCAAGCAAAGGTTGAACCTGATGATCTTGCACATCTTTTACAAGCATAATGATGCTGTGATAACCAGGTCTTTGGCTACTGCATGCAGGAACTCTTTCAAACCCCCCAAGCAATTTCCTGAGCATCCCTGTCCACTTGTTGTCTCTAAAAAGAAGTAAAAAAAAACAGTGAGGGGGAAGATTCATTCTCACAAGAATGACAGGATAATATGATATTCTGAAGGAGGTCAAGAGGTTCATTCAAGCATAGTGCAGTTTTACACTGAAGGCTCCCTTTCATTAAATATGCTGTTCCTTAAGTTGGCTTCACTTGTGCCCAAACCCTGTTAATGCCAACGGGCCCTTCTGTGACATACAGAACAAAACCAGTAGGAACTCCTTTGTGACACTTCTAGGTTTCCTTTCACAGCTCAGTCTGGCCTTCAAGATAGCTCTGATAAATTATTAAATGAAATGGAGAAACCATAGAATTTGTTTGTTGTTGTTTATTGAATGGAAATAAAAAGCCAAACAAAATAAACTCATCATAAAGTAGGTAAAGAAAACTCCTTTGCCATTTGTTGTCTTCTGAGTGCTCTGTTTCTTGACAAAAAGGAGAATGTAATATAAGGGCTACTATTCTCATAAAAAGTGTTATATTTTGCATTAACAGTACATTTCTTTGAAAGACCCGTTCCCTTTCCAACTGATATCTTGTGTTTGGAGCTGATCTTCCTTTTTGGAAATTTTTGCCTTTCTTAAGGGACTATTAAAAACTCCTAAATATTGAAGTCACTCCTACAAACTATTGAGCTGCTAAAAGATATGTTGACTTTTTAAAAGCTGTCAATTATGCCCAGCACCTGATCCATTTTAGCTGTTTTATTTATGCACTTGTAGCATTGTTCTCCCTGGATTGTGACTCTGAGGGAGACCATGATTCAAGGCATTTAACAGAAGTTGAATGGAATCATTCACATGACCAAAGTGACTCATCTGCATATGTTTTTGCAACCTTAATCCTCAAAACCAGATGCTAATAGTTTACCAGTTATACATAATACTTAACTAACTCCTAGCAGAACCAAGCAAAACAAAGATAGGAAAGAATCTATTATCTTTTTATTAATAGGCAAACAGTACCAAACAAACTCTTAAAAGATTTTTAAAAAAGGAAAAACCAACAATACATTATCCTTTAAATATTCTGGTATCTAAAAGGTTGCTTACTAGACCAAATCCAATGAAATTAACTAGGTACATTAGCTCAGTTCATTGCTTTTAATTAAATACATCCTGAGCTTTGCTCTCAATGAATTAGCAAGAGCATTTGCAGCTTCTCATTTACACACTTGCTAAAGTAGCAATTGAAATAACTGTATTCTGACTAAATACTGGGGGAGAATGGTACATAAGGAGGCAGGTGTAGGTTTTCCAAACCAATAGAAATAATCCCAAAGGACAGGGAGAGATGATCCAGGTGTATTTTAACTTAGAAGTACCATATTTCAAAAGCATGTAATCCACAGTGTAATCCCAAATCCTTCTTAAGGAAAGGCTTTGCTGCAAAATATTATCCTGACCTTTCTCTTACTGTTGCTATGGAAAGACATGTTTCCTGGCTTCTGGCAAAGGACCAGTAATTGTATTTAAATGGGGTGTTGAACAACTGTAGTGTGTGCAGTGTGCTATTATTTCTTTGTGGGAGGTTTATTATAGGCTTCTGGTATATAATCTAAATTAGATGTCTGAGGAAAAATAATGCTTTTAAGTTTGGAAATTGTATTCTGTCTTTTAAATCCCCCGATTTTTCTGATAGTCTTTTGAAGTTCTTCTGAAGCTGTAAATGTTATCTATATTCCTTAATCAAACCATCTTTTCAACCAGTTGCAGCAGAATATCTCTCTTTTATGTTTATAGGAACTTGGATGCAATTATTTTACAGAGATGAACTTGCTATAAACAACACTATCATTTTTAGACTTTCAAATTTCATTATCTTAAGCACAAATCAACATTGACGTTGCTCCAGTCTGCCTCTGATATGCTGTTTAACATTAGCATGGGTGGGTGATCTTTTATTCAATTTCATTATATTAGCGAGTAAATTTAGCGAAGTAAGTTAGCCCAGGTTGGGGAATCAAATTTTTCAAGCTATTCACGGTACTTAAATCTTAACAGATTGGTACACAGAAAAAAGGAAACAACTCTTGTTGTTTCCTTACCCTTGTCTGCAACAGGTGACTGGAAATGAATAAATTTTAGACTAAAATCCTGGTAACCAGATGTTTATTAATGTCTTGTATGTTATCTTTCTGTTACGCATGTTTTATAAAAAATAATATTGCACATTTGATTATATTTAACCTTTTATTTCCCTCTTTTTAAAAAAAAATAGTTTTATTTATATAAACATATAATTATTCAAGGGGCTAAACCTTCAAGTCGAGGTTTACTTGACTCAAAAACAAGTCAGCTGGGCAAATATACAGTAATTTAACACTCATAAGCCGCACCTGGTTATAAGCAGCAGGTTTTTTTTTTGTATGAAGCAAGGATTCATGTGCAACAAAGTGATGAGTTAGTAACAGAATCCTGCCAGCGCAGGGTTTGGTGTCAGGTGCTCAATTTGCAAACAGTTTTCACAGACCAGCACAGCCTTTAAACGCAGCCCCAGGTGCCCTCCCTGTGCCGTGGGCCCTGGCACTCCCACCCCCAGCGCTGGCTGCCGCAGCTTCCCACCTGCTCAGCAGCGGTGGCAGCTCGGCGGAGCTGGCTGAGCAAAGGCGGCTCGGCAGGGCTCAGCAGCTCCTCGCCCGCCTCCCTCCCGCCCAGCCACGGCTCTGCGGCAGCTCCCTCTCTGGCCGGCTCGCACTTCTGGGTTGGCATTTCACTGGAATTTGTCTGTAAATAAGCCGCACCTGGTGATTAGCCGCACTTCCAGGATCGGCTCAATTCTTCAGTGAAATAGGTGCAGCTAATCAGTGTGAAATTACTGTAAATGATTCTAGCACAGGTTTCTCATTGAAATCAGATGCCCTTGATTTTGGTTTGAGATGTGAGGTAGTTCCAGAAAGTGTTGCTTCTCTAGAATCTCCTATTGTCTGCTCACAAAATACACTCATGTATCACGGAATGAGTGACTCATGCCCATGAAATGCCATAGAAAAGCAATTTAACTTCTTATGAAGTTGCATACGGTCTGAACTTGTCACATCTTGTTCCTCTCTCTGTGCCTTTTCACTTACAGTGACTTTTCAGCAAAGGTTATCTTTCTTGACTTTCTCTTAAAAAACACTTTCCTGCTGTTTCCATCCTCAGTGCCTCTGAAAGAGCCACTTCTGCTACAATCTGCTGTGAATCAGCTGCGTGATTAGTTCGGGAAAAAAATTATATATACACCTGCTATTTTCCATTTTCCCTAAATGTGTTGTACTCAGTGATGCTTAACCATCTTCCCTGCAGGCCTACCAAGAAGTGTTTATCTTTGGTATAAACCAGGACTGCTTAACACACATCTAACTCAAATTGCAATTTTACTGATCTTCATAATTAGGAAACAAAAAATTTGAACTCCTGCTCAGCTTCTGAAAGAATTTTGGCCATAATTACAGACAGGATAAATACAATAGGCCAACAGTCTAACACAAGCCTAATTTAATGACATTACAATTTCTGTCTGTTCAATGCCTTGTGAGTGCAGTAGTGCCGTGTGTTGGTGTGTAAGCAAACGCAAAACTGTTCTGCTGAGTATGACCAGACCTTTCTCTAGCTCAGGATCTGTCCCATGAGAGTTACCAGTTACAGGTGCCCTGGGCAAGACAAAAGAACCTTCAAACAGGTTGTGACACAATTCCCAGGAGTGCTGAATTCTTGCAGCTTCAGGTCTTAACAATTACTGATTTACCTCCCTTTTTTTTTTAATACTAAACTGCAAACTTCCCAGAAACATGGGATTTTGTATCAGCCTCATCTGGTCTGGAAAAGCTGTTTATTTTTAAAATTTGATACTTTGCAGTAGCTTCATTCAAAGACCTCTAGTGCTTGTCTTGGTGGAGAAATAAAGTAATATAATATTAATATTCTTCATTCTGAAGATCTTTAGCAGTTTATCCATCATCTCTTTTCCATTAGAAAGCATACTGCTCTACTGAAACCCTCCACTCATTTAACCACATTTACCATTGTCTTAGTGCTGTCTTCTAGTTCCTCACACTGTGCTGCCTGACCATTACTAGTGAGGAGTGTTATGCAAATTATGAGAAAGTGAAAAAAAGGCAATAAGGGAATTTTATAAATGTAGAAATTATGGGGATTGGCATCTTCTAATGCCAATTACTGGCTAACCTATTTAAAAGTCAATATCAGCCTAATTTATCACTAGTGAATAAACTTCACCCATGTTAGTAACAAGCAGGGATTGCTGCTTAGTGTATTTCTTTTGATCAGAGAGCCTGTTCATGTCCTGCCCAATCATTTTAAAGATTGCTTGAGCTAATGGATATTATTTTGTAATTGATCTAGTCTGACAAAGAATATGGGGTCACTTTCCAAAGGTATCTGTCTATCAGCAATTTTTGTATTGTACGGTAACTTGATGAATCATGATTACCTGACATATAGTGTTTAGTGTTTTATTACTTAATATGCCATGGGAATGAATTAACTGAATAAGAAGGTTCGGTCCTACAAATTCTTTCTAACAGTATTCTTCATAAGGGATTTAAACTATTCCAAAGGTTCAAAGGGGTTTTTAAGTATTCAGAAAAGCATGCATTTTACTGCTGGCATTTCCAGCCTCAAGGTGTGGCTAAAATAACTATTTTGTCTTTCACCAGATGGGGCGTAGAGAAAAACCTGGGAAATGTTGTCAGGTTGTGTTCACTGGCTGCTACGAGGTTTCTATGCATGAGGCATGCCACTGACATCATTCACTCGCAATGTATGGTCTGAAGCAATCAGACTAAGAAAATCTGGAGATAAAAGTAGGAAAGCAGCAGGGGGACTAGGGTAAGTGAAGCAAAACATATCAATCTGTGGAAGCAGATTGCTTCCAATTGTACTGTCATGATCTTCTGATTTATCCTCCAGGGTGGAAGGATTGCAATTATGCTGTACCAACAGGTACAGAAATGGAAGGAAAAATACATCTTGAGCATTGTTAAAGAGTTGTCAGTTTTACACAAAATCTCCTTTGGTGCCTTCTTATACCTGTGTGAAACTCAACCCAAAATTCAATCAAGATTGTTTTATATGGCTCGCAAACGTTAAAAATCACCAAGTTTGTATAGGTTAAGAGCCTAGATGAATTTGGATGAACATGCACTGCACTGGATCCAAATATGGGGAACACAACCACTAGCTGTAACTGAAAGGTTTGGTAGTGAATCAAATAATAAATACTGTAATTTTTACACCATAAATGTCTGATTCTCACGTGTGTTAGCAAGGTATATCAAGAATAATTCCAAGAAACAAAAATAATTGCATAAATTTTTTGCCACTATCACAGAACCCATGATCTCTGTGTTCTGAGTATCTAATAAATATTCTATGTAAGCCTTCTCTGACCTAGGAAATCATTGCTATTTTACTAAGAAGATATTAAAGTAGAAGCATGCTAAGTGATTTGCATAAGTAATAATAGCATGTCAATGGTGAGGGTTAGTAAAAAGCCACAAGGAATTCCAGTGCTGTAAGTAGCAGTCAGAATCTTCTCCCAGGAAAACTGAAAAGAAAGCAATCCTGACAAAATTAGTCTGTGATAATTTCTAGATAGTACTGTAATTTCAGTCAAACCTATCAGTCTCTAGTCAAAACGTGGAAAAGTTATTTGAATGGACTTTTAGAAGAAATGAAAATATATATTTTGCTTAATGATAAAAATCCATTCCATTCTTTGATTGTATAAGAAAACACGGGAAAATTATTCATTCAAAACTAGAGTGCAGGAAGCCTCTGTTAAAAATACGAACTGCAAACATTTTTAAATTTGAAATAATTGAAACTTCTAGCCAAAAGAATTATTTGGTTTTAATCCAGAATTTTTGAATACATCTATTTATTCAAAAAATCGTGGGGGATTCCCATGGCAATTTTCTGAGCATTTCTGTCTTTGAACAATTCACTACTTCAGTTCAGTGCTTTTCCTATACAATTACCCAAATGATATCTTTGTGCCTTCCAATGAAGATATTTGAATTACAGCTTTTTCAGGTTTTTTTATGTGCCTGCTTTTGTACACATTTTGAGCCAAACCACCATCAGCTCTCAGATCTTTAGTCTATTTTGAAACAAAGGCATCTTGCAAGACTGGATGTCCCTCACAAAATCCAACTGCATCTCTTTTCCAATTGTATGCGAAATGTCCAGTGATGGCAAGTCTGACTTTACCCCAAGGAGGGATTGAAGTGATGATTTCTCCTGCTCCTTTCAGCTACACCTTGCTTGTCTTCATCTGCAACTTGATTTTCAGGACCACAGCAATAAGGACACAGTCCAGTGACTGCTCCTCAGTTGTGTGAAGGCTCTCCAGCTAAGGAAATCAGTCCTCAGGCAGTGCAGATGGATCCAGGTTTTCCAGTGGACCAGGTCAGCTTGAACCCACACACTTACCTGATTTATCTCTGGGGTCATCCTATCAAAATGAGTCACAGGGTTGGATGGTTTCCAGATTTTAAAGACAAAACCACTTTGGTTTTCCTGAGGCATTTCGCTTATTTTGATCATTTAAGCAGAATCAGGTATGAAATACAGCTGGGGCTGAAGATTTAAAGGGGGAAAGATGAGTCAGATTCTGATGCTTTTAAAAGGAGTGCCAATAGATCTGAAACTGCTTCAAATAATAGGCAGAATAATGGATGCAAAAATTAACCATGGTCCTTTTGAAAAAGAGGATCCGTAAGGAACCAGCTGTGCAAAGAATACACCTGAGAAGAAAATCTTGCTGAAAATAGTCCTTGTTGCATCTACTAAGAATCTGTCATGTTTTCTTTGGAACCTTGTGCTGCCATGAGTTGGACACACCGAGATATTTCTCGGAACAAGTTGTTTATAGCACAACTCCTATCTCTCAGTGTAGTGTAGTCAAAATAAAACCTTCCAAACAACCCTTTCAACTTCCACTGTCATCACCTGACGACGTGACTTTTTGAAAGGGTTTTTGTTTTAGCAGCTGTTTGAGATGAAAGAAGCGTAGTCATATTAACAGATAAAACTCCTGTGATAAATCTCTCTTGCCATTTGGGCAAGAAGGAGTGCTTTTCTTCCCAAGATTTTATTGATTGTTTGTGAACTCATTGATAAAACAGGCTGTGTGCCTTGCTGCAAAATGCTGCCAGCTCTACATGCCGTCTGGTTTAACAATGAATCCAATATTAAATGTCCTGTTTGTGACAGGAGCCTTATGAAAAGCCATGCTTTTAAAATAACAAATGGTACTTTGTACATAATTTTAGTGGGGAGATGTTGTTAATGGGAAACAAGAATTAGAGTTGCAATGTTGTTTACTTTTTAAATCTAGCAAGCATATTTTGTAGATTCATTAGTGGGAAGTCAAAAAAGAAAATGAAATTAAGCCTAAAATCATGGTGAAAGGGCAATCCAGGTTACGCAGTCCTGCCTGGAAACAGAATTATTTACTCTTTTAGCTGATAACAAAGACAGAGAAATTAGAAATCTGAAACATTTTTACGATTCTAGCTGGAATTAATCAGTAGGATTCCAAACATTCCAAGTATCACCTCGTACTAGCGAGGCTTAGCTATTTGCACTGGAGTACAGCTAATCTGGAAATATCAGCTAAATTCAGAGTTGCCCACAGTTGGGAGCAGGAAAGTGCAGTGAATTGTGCTCAGCATTTGTCCTCATGTTTGCTGTGAGTGATGGAGGCAAGTCAGCGTAAGAACACACTCACAGATAATCACTTACCTGACAGACTCTGGATGATGAAAAGTCTTTCCTCTGTCTCCAGAGAGCACAATGCTTATTTCAGACGTTTCCTGGAAGACAAAGGGATAGAATAAGAGCCTTTAGATTACACTGGGATGACAGAGATCTGCTAATAAAAATGTAAAGGTCAAAAGGCTCCATCCTCCTCTGGTGTAAAAACAGCAAAACTTCAGCTCTGACATCCACTTACAGCTGCTGGGGATCTTGATTATCAAGGTAGTGTCTGTGTCTTTTTTTGCTTTGTTTGTCACGCAGCACAAAGGCCATGCAGAAGCACAGTTAGTTTCCAGATAAAAGTGTTTGCTATTAACAAACCAAGAATAGTACCCAAGTTATAATTAGTAGGCTGTTTTCTAGCAGTTTACAGGGAAAAAACAAAACCAAGAACAAACACCAACACCCTCAAGCTCTCCAATAGCAGTAAGGATCCCTGCTTGGTTTACAGAACATTTGAAGGGCACTAATAGATAAACCATAGCTCACATATTTGTCTTTTAGTAGTTTAGGTCATCACCAATCTAAGGATGGGTGCAGGGGGCACCTGAAGGTGGAGCTGGAATGTGAATGAGATACCCAGAAGAAATAAGATATCATTCTTGTTACTATCTTATTTGATAGTTTTTGATAATTCATTGCATTTATAATCAAGTTAATCACACTTTTCTTATTATGTACTTTCATAATTTAAGTGGATACAAAGCCTCCCTGTTTGTGCTTTATGTCTTTATTTATTTGTCAAATGGTTGTAATGAAGAGAAAAGAAAACAAAAAGTAAAAATAACCCAACAAACCATCATCAGAAGTGTGGACTTTCAATTTTTTAATGTGACATTTAAAATCCCAGCATGATCCTTTCTTGCTAAATGATTCGAATTCATTCTGGAATGGACAGAAAGTCAATTGTTTTTGCTTAAACCTGTCCCCAGCTGAATTTATGTTGATTGGTACGTGACACAAGGACAAAAGGGCGATTTCCCCTTTGCTTTCATTTTGATGGGCTGGAACCCAAAACTTGCCCTGTTATGGTTTGCTGCTGCTGCTGTTTCAAAGTGGGGTTTCTTTTAATGTATTATTATTTGAAGGATGTAACAAATTAAGTGTTCATTAACTGCAGATGATTGAAGATCATTATTCCTACTTTCATTACAAGCATGTCTGATTAGTGCAGGGCTTTTTGTGTTGGCCTCCCTGCCACCATGTGCCCTCTCCAGCAGCCTGGAATTCACAGACAGACTAAAATTGCTGATCATATCAGTCCTGTGCTGCCATCCTCACAGTGCCTCTGTTTGACAGTAGCCAGTTGCCATGGAAATAATTGTGGTGTCACAAATTCAGTGTTATCATTTCAATAGACGATCATGTAAAGTGGAAGAAAAGGTTTGCAAGTGTAGCTAACACAAACAGCAATGGAAAAAATAAAAACTTATCCAAGAGGACAACACCATCTGCTAACTGTCTGTAAGGTTTTTCTGAGTAGTCCTTCAGGTAGATTTTTCAGGTCAGATCCCTTTTCTTCAATATTTCTGTTGATGGCAAATTCTTGCTCTCTGCCATATTTTCTATTAATCTGCGGGCAGTCAGATATTCAGTGAAGTGACAGCAGCATTCCACAGCAGCAGGTATCTAGGGCTAGACAAAGTGCCCCAGACAGCCCCTCATTTGTATTCTGCCCCACTTGTGGCTGAGGCTCTGCCTTCATGAGCACTGGTACCCAGCCATGGCCCTCCTGCCAGCCAACACACGCTAAACACTCGTGTGCAGCAGGCATGGAGCAAGGTGACAGGGAGTTTCTCTGCCAGCCACTGCACCTGGCACAACTTGTTGTATCACAGATAGCATATTTCTTTGTCTCTTTGTCCTTTTTTTGGTTAATTTGTTGGAACACCTTTCATATGAGCTGTATTCATGGATAAACTCTGCACGGACATTGGTATGAAAAAGCCTCCCATCTACAAAGAGACACAAAACACCTGTTAGTGCTATATATATCTGTTTATGACAATCTCCATGTTCTGCATTTAGACTTTATCATGTTTGAGGTTTCTCACCCAGCTTGTACACAGTAAGTTTCTGAGGCCATTTTCTGAGGTTTAGCTCTTTAACTGTGATAGGGTAACCAGAAGTCCCAGTTTATCTGGGGAAGATTAAGAGTATCTGTTTCAAAAACTGAAAGTTAACTTTTGGCCCAGATTTTTGTTTGGAGAAACAAGAATTCTCTTGTTTTCACCCTTTGAGATGGTGAATAAATAATTCCTGGAAATTTTCAATATACATAAACTTCAACTCACTTCTGGGCTCTGATGCAGCTCAACATATTGCTGTTGCACTTGCTTGGTTGCAGTCAGGGGTATCCCAATTTCCTGATGATGAATATTTCTTTCCTGAGCCTGTCCTGATAGAATATTTGAATAAAAGCCATACATTTGTACAAAGGCATAAAAGCATAAAATATATAGTATTTACAGTAGACATATTACAGATTACTACTCAGGAAATCTGTTAAGGAAATAGGTCTCCCCACTCTTTATTCAATCATCTGGAGAATGAAGGTATTGATATCTCCCCGTCTCACAGGCATATTGTGAGGGTAAATACGTTCATGGCTAAAGATACTCACTCTGGTGTCCTGGGACAGCAGAATAACCAGAGAGTATTCAGAGGGTGTGGAATTTCTTTCAGTTTTGCTAAACTAATTAATTCCTGGTATAGAGCCATTGATTCTAAAGCAGCAAATGTTGTCATTGAATTTTAACAGTTTCAAAACAAGGCTTTGAAGGTTTCTCTTGTGCTGCCCACAATATCTCAACCTATGGGTTAAATTGCATTTGAAATGTGTCCAGGGTGTCCTCAGCACATAGCAGCACACTCTGTTTTCTGCAAGTTTGGGCCAGAGCCATTTTCTCCTGCTTTGAATGGATCTGTTTGAAATAATCAACTTTCTCCTTAGGAGAATTTGCATTCAAGAATTAGTTTTCTCATGCATGGAGAATGTTTTTCATTTCTGAGGGAAATTCAGGGAAAGAATGAGATATGTTTTGATTTATGCAAAGCTGTGAATGTTTTTGGAATTAATTTTTAAATCTAGCTACAACCAGCTTACACTGATATAATTTGTTCTAGACCTTGTCTACACAGAAGTGTTCAACTAGTTTTTAAAAAGGTGAATAAGTAATATTAGGATTCTAATCCCAGAACTAATCTTGGGGGTAATCACAAGAAAATTGATAAGGGATACATAAAGATTTACACAGTAATAGCACAAGCAATGTAAATAAAACTGGGGCAGGGTTGTGTGTAGAAAATTGTCCTTGTCAGAAAAGCTAGATATTGGGGGGTTTTACGGCACTAAAGGTATGGCTGTCAAAGCTAAGTGTTGGTACAATATCTGGGCTGTAATTCAAACCAAGATTTAGGAGTGCTGTTCAGGGCAGAAATAGCTGAAAGTTAGGGCCCTGGCTCTGTAAATCACATTTTCAAGGCATGGGAAAAAGCTAAATTCTTACCAGCAGGAGTCCCAAACACCACACACTGATTTAGAAAATGATAAACAAAATTCTGTTGAAAAGTAAACAGCTGAAACTCAAAGGAAGAGATGAAAAAAGAATGAACTCCTGATTGGCACTAATTGGGCAAGGTAAATATTTCAGGGTATTTTGTAGCATTTGGAGAAATAGTCTGAATTCTGGTGAATTGCTGTCCTGAAGTTCAGGTTTTAAGTGACACATTAAGTGTCTTATCAGTTCAATATGCATCTGTTTCCCTGATGCTCCTCAAATATTTGGTATAATCCTTCATGACATTCTGAAAATAAAATTATCACTATACAAAAATAAGTGAAGTTCTGTTAAATGGATTAAAACTTACTCAGTTTGGCAAGTGACAGTTTGCCAAAACTACAGCCTTTGTATGCAGAAGAGAAGCTTTTGATTAGCTACAGTAATTTCACAATTATAAGCCACACCTGATTATAAGCTGCATATCCAGGTAGCTGGGTAGACCACAGGATTTGTCCATATATAACCTGCACTGGAATATAAGCCGCATTTTTTTTTTTTTTT
>VRYO01002734.1:11803649-11847319 GCA_009812075.1 Sialia sialis
TGAAATTACTGTATTTTTAAATGTTGATGTTTTCTCTACTTCTTCATGTATCTCACCATTTTTTTCAGTGGAAGACTTTTTTTTGGTAGGTGGGGAAGGAGCAGGAATTTTGATTGCTGTTGTTCAGGAAAGTAGGGGAAATATTATTAAAATAAAAATCCATATAAGTGTAAAAATTATCCAAGCTTTGAAGCCAGAATTCTTTTATGCATACAGTTTTCTCTTTCCTTCTTCCTTTTTTTTTCTTTTTCTTCAGCCTCATGAATTTGAAATTTCAGGCTCTTGCTCTATTTCAGGAAAGGAAGAAAAAGCATTAAATCCCGAAGATTTTGCAATATGGAAAAATCATTTTCCATCCAGCTCTAATTAAAAACTTTATCTAATTAAATCTTACTTAATTGACAAATATCAAAAGAAAATAATAATGAATCATGATACTATGGATCTAGTCCCAGTGCAATCTGTTCCTGACCAAATGCTATACAGCATCCTTCTCTGCGGTGATGAGAACAGTCACTGATAGTAAAATTCACAGATGACATGTATGGTTGGCATAGTAAATACTGAGGGTGATTAATTCCTGTGACCTAATTTGGCAATTCCTTGAGCAGTTCTTTTAATTTGAAACACACAAATGAAGACACACCTTTAAGAAAGAAGCAGGTAGGCCATGAATGCAAGCTGGGGGGCAGGACTTAAAATGCTGAAATACTCAAAGCAGATGTGGTAGCAAAGCAGCTTAACATGAGCTCTGTGTGATGCTGCAGCCAACAGGGCAAAACAGCTTTGGTGTATGCATAAAAACAGAATATCAAACAGCCACGTGGTGCTTCTGCTTCCCTGCAGAGATATTGCAAGGCAGTGGCTGTGCCTTGTGTCCTCACTGCAAGAAAAAATCCTGTCAAACCATGTGCGTGAGAGAGAAGCCATTAATTCAGAAAATATTATTGTGTAATGAAAAACTGAGGTATTTGAGGAGTTTGCTAATCTTCCCTCCAAGAGCTGATAAATTGATTATTGATATCATTACAAATCAAAGGATACCAGACTGTAGCTGGTTCTTAGTCCAGCAGAAATAGGTGTGATCAGATTTCAATTTTGTAAGCTGAAGTAAAAAATCTGGGGGAGGAAAAAGAAAATTATCACTGAATGCAGATAAGAGCTGCACTGCTATTTCTTGGAGTGTAGTGGCTTTTAAAGCTTTTAAAGTCTTTTACCCAAGTCCACATGTTTGTAAAATGCATGCCTAGCTGCAGAGAGATTCACACAAGTGTTCAATGTGGTGTCTAAGCAGTTTTTAGATGTGGTTTCAAAACACAATAAAGCTACTATAGGATGTCTGTGCCCCAGGCAGGATGGAATCCAGCAGGGGCCTTCCCTGTCCCTTTTTTTCCTCTCTAATTTTTTCTCCCTCTTTTGTGTCATCAGCACTGATTGCTTGATTGCAGGATGAGGGAGATGAGCTCACTGATCTAGCTGGAAACTAACCTAAAAACAACAAAAAAGCAACCCTAGTGACTGAAATGGCATGTTTAGAGCAGCAAGCAATCTGAGCCCATATGTGCATACACTCACCCTCCTAAACTTGCTCCTCTCCTTGACCAAACAGCTCAAAGAAAGTTGCTGGCTGATTTTGCCCCTTCCACCTCAGACCAAATGGAAAAGTTCACAGTCTGTGTCTCACTTAGGCACTAAAAGAACAGGACAACACCGTCCAGACAGCAGCTATAACAGGATTTACTACTTTCCATTAGGCAATGTGGTGCCCAGAGAGCAGCTGGACCATGAAGAGACCTGCATCCCAGAATAGTTCCTTGCTAGAGCTTTCCACCATCTCTAGCCAGGGCCTTTCTTTTTTTTTCCTTTTTCTAAAATGCAGCAATTTGTCTTTATATACTGTGCTGCTAAGGGCAGGGAGAAGAGAGAGGTCTTGCTACTTTCCTGACCTAAGAAAAGATGATATAGGCTCTGCTAAACAAGCACTTACAGAGTCAGCCAAGCCAAAGTGCCTGCACTTCAGGCACAAAAGTAAACCTTTAGTGCAGTAGGGAAAGTTTGTACCAGAAAAATTAATTAAATGGTATTTATATAGCTAAGTTTTCGAGTTTTACTGTTTGTTTGGTTGGTTTGTTTGGTTTTGGGTTTTTTTGTAGCTCTTTCTCATAAGGTTAGGAAGAAAAAAATGATAGCTATTATTTTTGAATTTTACCCTAAAGTAGATGGATCTAAAGCAATGTGCTGATTTTGAACGACTATGTGCTGTAGCAATGAGGAATTAGGATGGAGATGTGGAGTCTGTCATTTCTAGCACAAGAATTGGGGTATCAGGTGAACAGACAGGTAGCAGGTTATAAGCAGAGATGGTGGCCAAAGGTTGACATAGGTTCAGATAGACACATCTGTGTGATTAAAATCCTGAAAATGTAATTTAATACTACAAAATCATTTCTGCTTCAGGAAGCCCCTAAGCAGCAAACTGCTGGATGTTAGAGGAATACTAACATGTTCCCAAGACATACTATGGGAAAACCATATGTTTGCCTCATTCCTATGCTCTTTTTTAGGCATCCCCTACTACCCACTGCCAGAAACAGAACATTGATCTCGGTGAAACTTCACTCTGACTCATCTTAAGCTCTGCTAAAAACTATTCCCTAACGTCAGGAATTTATCATTTCAGAAGGATGTTCTTGATATCAGACTATCATTTCTGACTATCATCTTTAATTTGACATTTCTTCACAGTTGGTTTGCAACCAGCCACAGCTGTTCAAAATCCTCACATTCTACTACGGATTCCTTGCAACTATTGAATCTAAAGCGCTTCCAAAATTATTCATGGAATTTACTACAAGAATTTTCTTCCCATAGGAGTGGCTCTAAGTTCTTGGCTAGATTTTCCTAGACCTGGTTGTGCCCTGCAGTTTGCCTTAGGAGTTCAGCACTCTTATCACATGACTGTATGGCACAACTGAACCGGAAAAAGAAAAATACTGGCTCATTCATGTGGTCTGGAATTAAATCCATCAGTGTTATTCAAAGTGATAAGTAGAGCTTACATGTACAGTAAATCAGCTAGCACAGCATGATAAATTGTGCTTTCCTTTCTGTCAAAGGATTTTTGAACAACCATTAAAATATTTTTTCTGTGGTCAAACTCTGGATATGCAAAATAGATATGTAGGCTAAAAACACTCTTTTCCTTATACCCTGAGTTAAGTGACAGTGTGGTTTTAGATGCATTAAAGGCTTTGTCTGCTTGGAATCTTTTCTTCTAAAGTAAGGTATTTCAAAACAGCTTGAAGCCCAGATCTCATAATTCAAGGGTGCATAAAACTAAACAACATAAAACAAAACACCCCACAACAAAACCAAACAGGCATTTCTGGAATGGGAGTATCTACAAAAAGACATGTTCTTATGAGAGAGCTATTCTGGACAAATTTCCCATGCAGACAGACCTTTAATTAATTCACTGTAAAACCATGTGTGGAAACTCTCATTCTGACTGAAGCTCAAATTATAGCAGTTTAATTGGTTTCCTTAAATTGACAGGTGTAAACGATATAACTAATTTTAATCTGGATACTAGAACATTTCAAAATTTCAGTTTTCTTGGCTTTAGCATCAATTTTGGGGCTTGTCTATGTTTGCAGTTATACAGGTTTAATTTGAGATTTCAACATATTTAGACATATCGGTGCTGGATGTTATGCAGCAAGCTCACATTCTCCTCTGCCCAAGTATCCCTTGATTACAGCTACATTTAAACTGAAGAAGAAAAAGGCATTTTTCACAGAAAGAAAGAGGGCCCATGAAGGTATCTGCATTATTTAAATAGATCAGTGCAAGTCTGTATGTAGATTCTCACTTACACTTGTTAATCTCTTATCTGTAGATAAGATGAAGGTCTTTAGATACATGAAGGTCTAAGCTGTCTGTCTTTGCTTGGATTTAAGTGATACATATTCAAAAATTGTCTCCCATCACGTGTACTGTAGGGCAGGAGAGGTTAGCTGGGCACAGACAGCTGAGGGCAGAAACTTCAAACGCTCCCGGGTGTGCAGAATAAGCAATGAGTAATTATGCATCTTGTGCATCTTCCCTGAGCAGAGCAAAATTGAGATCTATGGTCATGACAACAACATGCCAGCAGCACATAAACCTTTCCACCTGATCCTCACTGTGCTTTAGATCACTGCACAGGGTAGTCCAGACCACTCAGTGTGCCAGATGCTCTCTGTGTTACACACAGCAGCTTTTTTTTTAACACAGAAATCCTAAGCTTGATGATTAGCATTTTCCTGCTGAACTGTTTCAAATGTACTCTATAAAAGCCACGCAGTCAAACTTCACTGTACACCTCTGATTCCAATGCAGACATGCAGGCTCACGCTCTGATATTCTGCTCACTCCTCCCATGTGTGAGGATTTTACAAATGAACCTTCTACCCTGATAAGAAAAAAGATACTAGCAATTACAAAAGGTTTTGAGTAGGGGAGTGAAGAATATAAATGAGCAGAAAGGTGCCAAGATATCAAGACTAAGTCATCTGACTTGGTGATAGTTATGAAGTGGTTTTTTTAATGTTGTGGGTTGTAGGTTTTTTGGTCCTTTATTTGAATAAGATCTGTTTCTGTGTCCTATGTAGCAAAAACCCCTTTCAAAAAGGTTAAGTCAAACTAAATAAAGCATTATTAAAAGAGTATATATTGTTCTTCTATAAAGCTATTTTATCATAAATAATTATACGATCCTGTTGGTAGTTTAATAAATGAGAAAAAGGAAAAGAGACAGAATGCAGGAAGAAAGAGCGCATTCTTTTCATGCTCAGGTCTTTGTTTTTGTTTTTTAATTAATTCCTGCATTTCTGCAGTTGAACTCAGGAGAATGCTGGAATGTTACTCCCCAAAATGAACACAGTCTGATATGTGAAGGGCACATCTGCAAACGCTGCTGTGAATCTGAAAGGTGAAAGCCAAGTGAGAGGCATGAGGGATAAGGAATGAAGGGAAGGAGAGGAAAGGCTTGCTAAGTGACAAAGAGCACAGGCTGCTAGAAAGATATTGGGATGGTGGATTTCACTATGAAAAATCAGTTGCATTGTTTATCATACAGAAGGTTTTTGTTGTGGCTGTGCAAGTATTGGTGCAAGAGCTTCTATCCTCTTCTGTTTGCCTTCACTTAGAGCCATGCATACTGCTTCCCTTGAGAATATCTTCCAGCTCTGTACTGCAGCCAGTTCAATTAAAATCCTGCTGAATGGTATTGTTTATTTTTGAGAGTGCCACAATTATCAGCAGGAAATCACAGGAATAAGCAAGTGTCATTAATTGCTGTGATCTTGAGTCTGGATGGTCTTGGACACAGACTGCATAACAAAGACAATGTAAGGTATTTGGTTGCAGCTTTAGCTGCTTTCTCCTTCTGTGATATTATCTACAACACAAGAAAATATTTTTAAGGTTTAATTACTATGTCTTTGAAAAGCTCACAGTGTTGGTGCTTTTCTTTTAATATTCAGAATAAAATAAATTTGGTGGGTTGTTATGTCTTACCCTCTATTCATGTTCTTACATTGCCAAGAGTCATTAAAATAATCAGTCTATTTCTTCTATCTTTGAATTTCTTCATTATGGTTTCTACTCTACAAATACTTTGGTGTGCAGTTTTTCAGGGATGGATAGGTAAATCAATAACTTTTAAGCAAAAGTAAGTATCAGCTTATTTACTTAAGAAGGCATGAGATAAAAACTGTTAGTTTTCAAATCACCTGTGTTACTGTCTACAAATACTTCCCAGCATTTAACACTTATCCAAAGACCAGTGACAATATCTTTTAAACCATTAAGTTTGACACTGGGCAGCTTGACACTGAACAATTCTCAGGTATTGATGTACCTCTGTGTATTAAAACATTAAAATTCATTTTATTATAAGTGCGATTTTTAATTTTTTTTACATGGGTGTGTTATATTCAAAGACTGTCTTCTCCCACAGCCTTGAGAGAGACATTGAGAGCCATGAGTTCAACCATGTAAAAGACAGTTATTTGTCTAGGGACAACGTCTAACCTCTAGTTAGGTAGCTCAATACCATGCCATCTCAAAAGGATGGAAAACAAATAACTCTACCACAACTGATATGCCAAGAAATTAATACAATGTACAAAACCCTATTGCCACCAAATTATTGTTAGTAATTAATTCTAATGCTGACATTAAATGGTTAGCAATGGAAAGAATAACATAATTGTTTGAATCTTTGTCTCAGTATAGAATATTGGTGAGTTTTGAGGTCTAAGGATGAAAGGATGAAAGATGAAACTTCTGTTTACATAGAATTCCATTGGCTTAGTTGCAGTAAATCATCTTAAAGCTTAAATTGAGCAAATCTTTTCTTTCCTCACATATTAGTGATATGTGGTTCACTCATAACAATATTAGCTCCAATTTGCCCTCAGCTTTTGCAAAAAAGTATTAAGAATTGCTTTCTTTCTGATTAAGCTTTTTAATATTGGAGAAACCACAGCTGTGCTTGGTTGCTTATTGAAAATTGGCTTTTACCAGAATCAAACCTAATTTCTAAAATACAATCCTTCCTCCTCCACTCTCACTATGCTTTTTGAAAATGCCTTTATCTAATAATCTGCTTTGTCAGGTCCTGTAGCAAATCACATGCCAGTACTTGACCATGACTGCCATTAACTTGATGCCTACCAGCAATGCTAAAATGTGGAAGCAGACTATAGTGGTAGCTGCTGCTGTTAACATGGCAATAATTTTTTTTCCGTAACACATGTAGTAGTAGGCTTTAGTACATTTCTGGGTTTTCTGGGTACAGAAAAGCTGTATGATCAACATGTAACCCAGAGTTTAAATGTGATGAATGGTGAATTCAGAAAATATTTTGTATGCATTATTTATACCATAGATATCATCCTGTTTTTTCAAAGGGGATAAATAAAAAATTAAGAGAAACAGAGGGAAAAACAGTCAAGTGCTCAGTTATGCTTGATTTTTCTGATGGAGACACCTGGAACTGTAATTTCTATTTTCTCACAGCACAATCAGAACGGCACTGCCAGTACACGAATATTGAACTATATTGTGAAAAATGCCTGACCTTGAAATCCTTTGTCTGAGGGCTGAGCACAAAAAATGGCCTTCATAGGAGAAGGTAGCCCAAGTGCCTTAAAGAAAAAAAAAAACCTTCCCAGGTGATAAAATCAACTCTGGAACTACCTAGGCAGTGGGACTGTTTTGGGATGCAGCCTTATCTCACTGGATTCATCTGGAATCCTTCCATTCACAAGGAATTTGTGAAAATCTTCAGCATGAAGAGAGACCTACTAAAACACAGAAAGGAGCAACTAAGTGATCTGGCAACAAGCCTGCAGAGCTCAGCAAGGGTTTGGCCAGCATCCTGAGGCACAAGTGGGATCTTGGGTTGTCCTGTGCTGGGTCAGGAGCTGACTCAAAGATCCTGATGGGTCTCATTGACCTCAAGATATTCTATGAGCTCTGCTGTCAGCATTGCATTTCTCTTTTTGGAAGCAGCATTTCTTTTCCAAAGTGAGAAAATCCCGTTTACTCAAGTTTAGCAGTGATCCACGAATCTGTCACTGATTTTATGCTAAATATTCTTGTTCAATAATGCTTTAAATATTCTTTGTTAACATGAATTTAATTTAAATCCCTTCACAATGAAAGAAGTGACAAATAAAAGTAATTTATAGATTTTCTTATTTTCATCTAAAGGAGTATGTCTCCTGATCCTGCAATCATTTCTACATTAAAGTGAACAAGGAGAGCAGACAGATAAAAAAAGCCAAATAAATACTCCTGCATTAAGCCAGAAATGTTTCCACCTACATTTGTTAACTGTGAAAATGGCAGCTAGAAGCTACAAAATAGCTTTTACTCATCTGTATATTGTCTTTGCTGGCATCAGATATACTTCACCTCCCCTTCATCTCAGCTTAACTTTACTCACTTATGCATGCATAGCATGTGCAAGTGTGAAAAAAATAACTTCTCTTGTAGGAGCTTAAGGTGGATAAATCTTTGATGTACACTGGTAAGCTATTCTAATCTTTGCAGGCACTGTATGAGATATCAACTCTTTAAAACTCGTTCCTCTTAGAACGCTGCACAATTGATCTTTTGAAGATCTTAGTAAATCTAGGATTTACTGTTAGAATAAATTGATACACATCTTTTTAAAGATACTTATAATAATCAGAATGCCTCCATAATGGACATAACTGCATTGTGGGATGTTAAAATGCAGCATGTTTGTCAATAAATATTTTAAAATTAGAGAGCAGAAGATTTCTGCTTTCTGTTTTGAATATACCATCAAGCCAATGAGCATGAGGCAGGTCCTCAGTTGATGAAAACTGAAAGGCTTCTAGGATCTTGTTACTAATATTTTTTTCAATTTGGAACTCTATTAGAATTTCAAATACCCATTAATTATATATTCTGCTTATTATTTAAGATCTATACAGATGGAGACTTTGAAATTCTAAGGCATCTCACTGTCTTTTAAGTTTCTCATGCATTTTTCTCAATTAGGTAAAAGAAGCACCTTTCCTGCTAAAGTACAAGAATGATACTGAAACAGCCTACAAGCTTTATTTTGATCAGTGCCACCAAAACATTATGCAAATATAATGACCAAGATTGTTATTCTGATTCAATTTTTTCTTCCCTAAACTAGATCAGTACATGACTTTAAGTGTAATACATCATCAGAAATCGTTACCAACTGGGTAGTGAAATATGGTTTAATATGGTGTCTTTTTCAATTTCTATATACCCATGTAATGGTGTGTAACAACATTTTCATTACAAGTGAAAGAAGCCTTTAGCCCCTGTGTGTCAAAAGCAATGGTGTCTGTTTTGCTCAGTTGCTCTGTTTAGTGCATGTTACAGGAAATCACAGTGTCTGGGTGGGATCTGCTTCTTTGATCTGTATGGAGATGCTGCCCAGCACAATGAGGCCTTTGATTCAGAAATGGGTACAACTATAATAGATAAGCAGTGAAAGATAATAAACAGTAGGAATTGTAATTGTTGATGTTTGGATTATTAATGCAGAAACTGCCTCACAGACATTATTCCATTTCACTGGTATCCTCTTGTACCAATTGATCCTCTGCCATTCTTTTTTCATTAATTAGGCTAGGGTATGTAGCAAATTAGGATGAATTCCAGCTCTGCCCACATTATTTGATTGGTTCCTCCCATTTTCATTCAGTGTTTTATACACTCTTGATGAGGGAGTTGGAATTCATGCATCTGGCCCAGTAGCCTGGATAAATAAAACAACAGCCCTCAAAGAACTATTCTGAATGAGAGAAACAGACATTTTGGAAAAAAAACCTGAAAAAAAAAAACAACAAAAAAACCCTATCATGGCATAATGAGTTCAGTTTATACAGTAGCTGTATAAGCGTAAATGTCAGGGATTGTTTTTCCCTTCTGACTTTGCTTTGCTTGTACTCACAAACCTTTCTGGCAGGATGGTTCATTTCCTAAATAATCTCAGTGGCCCAGAACCAATGGTATCTTCAACCAAATCGCACCCTGCTGGTCCCTTTCACGTCAAAACTTTGAGGCATTCTGGTTCCTTGTCATTTACAGTTTCTCCACGACACATACAGTATTATTACCAGTCGAGCCAGACTGTACGTCTTTTGATTCCGTTTGCATTCCTGGCTTGCTCAAGCTGGTCTTATTGAGATCACTGAAGAACATCATTTCCTTATTTAAATAGGATTTGCATTTCTCAGGCTTCTTTAGCAGCCTCTCTTTTGAACATTGCTTTTGAAGATTTGCCCTGACGTTCCTACCAGGCAAGACTACAAGAGAGCATTGTGGGCTCTGAATGTCCTCCGCACTGTTAGCCTGGCGGAGGGCATTATGACATGTGGGGTAAATAAAAGTTAACAAAGATAACAAAGATCTTAATACAGGGAAGCATTAAGATCTCTAGAGCAGCTCTACTGTAAAATCTCAGTGACAGTCCTGGGTTTCTGTCAAGCTAGGGCAGCTGCAGAAAATTGCTGCTGATGTTGTTCAAATTACAGTAGTGATAAGTCTAGGCAAACATACATCCAATCAGAGATCAATTTATTGTGCTTTTGGATAAGCTCTCAAAGTGCTTAGGCACCATGCTCTGAAATGTCCCTGACTGAGTTTCCATTCTTTGTTGGGCTGATCATATGGCCGAGCTCCAAAATACCTTGAAATCCATGCAAAGTGAGTGAAAGTTGACACAAAGGCTTATTTATTAAGTTAAACACCCTTTGAAAATACCAGGTGCTGAGATGAAGATACATGGTAAGATTCAAACTGCTGCTTCCCCTAGCAGATCTGACTAGATAGACGTGCATCAGCTGGAGTCCTGGACCAAAACATTTTGAATTCTGCATGAATTCTGTTCATAGAGAATATTGAATTTCAGGAGTTGAATCAATACACAGAAAGTAGGTCACCCCTGTAGCTGAAAGTGATGAGTTCTGTGCTTAGCTCAGGTCTTGCCTAATTGCCCAAACTAGGAACTTGAACTGTGTCTGATCTATCACATATGTCGTTATCTCTTCAAGCCTTATTCTCCTGTAGAGATAATTCAGGGAATGAAGTCCATTGCTATTAGGCAATTCCTTATTTCCAGGACTACACGACCCACTTTGATCTTGTGGGTTAGTAGGTGGTGGAAGAAGAAATGAGATATTAACTTTATAGCTTCTCAGACAACCTCAGAAATTAAACTATTGCCTGTATTATCATATATCGCTGTAATTTCTTTGTACTTCTGAACCCCAGGTCAGAAACTAGCACACTATGAAGTGTTCAGCAATTTCCATACCATAAATCCTGCTAAGGATGAAAGATTCATTTCTGAGTATTACTGTCCAATTTCAGTAACATCAGGATTAGCTTATTTAGGTAAACTACTAAGTCTGAGGCTCTTTAACCAAAAATTAACCTCAGAGTTTTGGGCAAATCTCTGAGTAACAGTTATTTCTAGCAAAACCGGATTACTGCCCTTTCTGTGCTGAAAATTCTTCCCATTACCACTTCCTTGAATAGCAGTGAGCAATAATTGGACCAGATCCAAACCATAGGCAGCATTAAGGATCAGTGATGATTTTTATGAGACATGTTTTTAAATACAGTGTTTGATTCCTAATGAAAAAGCAAGTTTTTGGTGTTTATCAGAAGAAGATTTTTGTTTTATATAAAAGACAGAAGAGAAAAAAGCTGATTTAAAAATAAAACAATGAACCAAGGAAATTCTAAAACCATGCAAGTTTCTATGCCTAAACATAGGAATATTTCAAACTGCCTACTCTGAGTATTTTGACAACCTAAGAGAAAAATATTAATTCAGACAATAACATTTTTATGAATTATTTCATTTTATTGAGGCAGGTATTTCTTGTGGATGTTTTATATGACAAAATGAAAAATGGCGACAAACCCAAAACAAACCAAAGCTTATAAAAATATTTTAAATGCCATTCCACCAGCCCTAATCACAAGTTGCATAAATACCACAAAAATAATTGCTCTGTGTAACTTATTCATATGTTGTTGGAAACCCACCCAGCTCTGTAGAGAAACTGGTTCCCAAAAGATTTTAAATAAAAATCTACCAATTTACCAATCTCGAGCTGATATTATGCTCATTGTACCTGCAATTCCAAAAATAAAGGAATCGTGCACTTTCTTCTTTAAAAGGGCACATGGAGATTCTTAATGAAAAGCTGCTGAGAATCTAAAGCAGTTAAAGGCAACTGCGACTAGAGGAAACCAATTTGTATCCATTGGTTTCACAGCAGGCTGTCATCTCTCTGCCTCTATTCATTTGCTTGTTTTCTGGTTCAGTAAAAACTCTGCTCTACTATTATGATTTAATGGCATGGTAATCTTTATAACCTACTAGATTTTTCTGGAATATGTTTAGGAAAATTAAATGTATAGGGGCTGGCAGCATACTCCTTAGTTAAGATTCCCCATGTGCGGGCAGGAGCAGGTTTGGAATCCAAACCCATTCACACTTCTTACAAACAAGGCTCTGGTTGGAGGGAGGAAGCTGATAATGCCTCCAAACAACCCATCTCTAATAACAAAAAAAAAAAAATTGCAGCTGGAAGTATTTTAACAAATTGTTTCATTCTCGGACGTGTCACTGACTCTCAGAGTGAAAGTGAAGAGTTATGATTCTGAAATTGTGTGGTCTGGAGTGAACTGGGGGTTACTCCAAGTCAAGAATTCAGGCTGCAGTAGGAAGGGTTGGGGATTGTGGCTGGGCTGCTTCTTAGAGCAGTTCTCATACCATGTACAAGGAAATTCACTTCTGGAAGAGGGTTCTCAAGGACACACAATCCCAAGCCTGGAAATGCCAGCACCAGTGGATTTCCCAGGGAAAATGCACAGTTTTCCAGAGGTTAAACAAAGGTGACTGAAGGGTGCTCTAAGAAACACAGGTGGTACAGTTTCTACTTCATTCTCTTTCTTCCGTTCAGGGTAAACACCATGCCAGGAAAAAAAAAGGGAAAAAAAAAATTAAAGGAGCAGAATTAAAAACAGTGAAATTGTCTAGAAAAAGCAAGTGTAGTGAGACTATCTAGGACAAATTATCATGAGGACAATATACATGTGATGGACACGTAAAAAAAAAAATAAAAATTTCTATTTCCTTAACCCTTCTCTGATACAATGAAGCCAAAATTTGCCATAAGAAATTTCCATTTGTGTTTGAGAGCATTAATCTAGATTAGTCACTAGTGGATGTTTTTAGTATTTCTCACTTGGCCTAGTATTCTTATAGAGGAAAATAAGATGTATTCATTCGTGAACAAGGCTTGGACTCTCACACTCCTGGCTGTTTCAGGGATTTCAGCTCCCATTCCCCTTCCTTCCCAGGGAAGGGCACTAGATGCTCATAAAGAAGCTTTTCTTACACTTGTTCATAGTCCTCCTAAACTGGACCTAGGACCAAGGAAGAAAGAGAGTTAAGAACTCCATGAAAACTTCCCCAATATTTTTGATCTCTACATGAAAGCCTACTAGCTTGTGAGAACATTTCATCATGCCTTGCCCATGTCTCCATAAATAGTTGTTTGTAAAATCAAGCAGATCAGTTTGGCTGATTGCACAGTAAATCAGAGGCACAGCATTGCTTACATACCATTCATTGCATGCTTTAAAATGTCAACCTTATTTTCTCTATGAGACAAACAGCACAACAGTCTCCAAAAATGTCAAGTTTGTCTTGTTTTCCATCCCTCTAAATTCACAGTGAATGGACAAACAACCTGACCATGTATAAACTCCTCCCTTGGAATGCCCTGAAAGCGTCAGCAGCTTTCCCAGAAATAATGTTAAAAGCTGCATGATGTTATTGATCTACTTAGAAAATGCCAAAAGCCATAAAGATTAATTTAAAACAAAAAGCCCAACTCTAGTCACAGTCTATGATGCCTAAAAGAAAGAAAAATAAAATCTACTTATTTTTCCATATCAGCCATACAAACACCAATAAATGTTTGAAGCTTTTTATCAATCTCTTATTCTTTTAATGTTTTGAATTACATGGACCTGCTGTTGGAAAGCCAACATAAAACCTCTGCAGCACATATGTCACTTTTTACAGCAGTGAATATCAACAATGGAATTTTAAACCCATGAAAACAAACAGAAAAAAACCCACCAAAATTGAAAACCTAAGCAGGTTCCTACTGTATTGACAACATTACAAATGTCTTTTTTTCTTGCTATAATTCAATTTACAATTGGCCTTAGGGAGAAAATCAACATGACCAAATTACGTCTGGCAAGCCTGAAAAAACCCACTTAAAAACATTCTCTGGATAGATACCAACCCATTCACAGTAGAGAAAGAGAAAATAGTCAAAGAAACAGATGCTGAAATAGTAAATAACTTCAGGAAGACACTGTCGTTTGCATTCTGGACTTTGGTCGCTCAGGCCAGACCCTGAAGAAAAGTTTTGACGTCTTCCTCTTCTAGATAAGATTCCAGCTAAAAGACCCTGAACCACACTGCAGAGAAGCATCCACCCAGATTTTTTTTCAGAAAAGCAATGTCTTTCTCTTCCTCGTATGATATCACAACTTCCATACCAGCAATGATAATTTATCCCTGAACAACTTGACATTCTGTGTTGGTAGAACCACCTGGGCTGAGGGTCAAAAGGAAACTAACAGTTCCATGCCATGGGCAACAGGGGAATCTGCACCAGAAGAAACTGCTCCTCCATCCTCTACAAACTGAGAATTGATATCTTCCCCTTTACTCTTTACCTCTGCTGATGCCATTGCTTTGTTGATTCACTTTCATGGGATGAACACCGTATTACAAAATAGCCAAACATTTCTTCAAAATACAATTCATTCTCTGTAAAAAGAGGTCGAAATACAGGAAACATCAGCGCATGTTTTTCTCTCATTTCTTCTACATGTTGGAGAACTGCTCTGACTTCACTGTCTAACAGCTCTTCATTTTTTTGTTTCCTTCATTTACCTTCTAGTCAGTAAATCTATTATTGGTAAAATGCATTGGCCTAGGATAAGCTTGTTCCTGTTATCAACATTTCTCTCATTCTAAAAAGGATTTAAATGGTGACTAATAGCATTTGTCTTAATCATTTTTGCAATTAACTGTGCAAACCTATCTAGTCGAAAGATATTGAAATAATTAAAGTGGACATTTGCATTCTTTTTCATTTTTCTTCTTTTCCTCTTTTCTGTTATCTTTAGCAAGACATTTAATGGCTGCAAATACTCTTTTTCTTGAAAAAAAGCCACATGAAAAAAGGTTTTTTCAGCAAATACATTGGGACAATTGTACAGGAGGCTGGAATCTGCCTTTTGGTTAAGCTGCAGCATCTTGGTGCAATCCAGAGCACCTTTATTACGCCCAGTCTTTACTGTAAATTGCAATGCAATCCAAAGTCTTTATACAGTCAATTATTAATCCCTATTGAAGTATTTTTTTATTTGTTTGCATTGCCTAAGTGTCTGAGTCACAGGCCAAGATCCTGCTCCACCATGATCTGTGTGGACACGGAGATTTAGGGCTGTGCTTTAGGATTCCTGCCAAGTGGCTGACACTGCCTGTAACTTAGGAACAGCTAATGATTTTGCAAGAAGAATGGAAATACTCACTGCAGGTCACTCAGCCAGCCTCTGGTGCCACTTGAACTCCACAGCCTACATAAGGATAAATGAGTGACTGGAGTGGCCCTGGGCCACCAGCTTGGCCCCTCACCTGAGAAGGCTCAGGCACTGCAAGGGCAAGAAGAGGGCCACCATGAGCCTGCCCACCCAAGGGGAATGAGAATCCCTGAGTTTGGGAGGTCTTTGTTTCATCTTTTGCCACTGTGCAGCTGCAATGTCGCCAAAGTTGACGGTTTCCCTTCACAAGAAGACGCTGGGTGGCAACCTGGCTGATGCCTAAGCCTGGATCAGCTGCAGGATCGTTTAGCCCTGCCAGGGGAACCCATGGGTGTGTTCTCAGTGCAGTTAGGGCCTCTGACACCTGTCTCCCAGAGGTTCACCCACACTGCCAAGGTCAGAAATCGCTGTGCAGCAGGGCTTTGGGGAGTGAGGAGGGTTTGATTTGTTCAGCCAACACTCCAGTCTGCCCCTATCACTGCTTAGTATGAAAGAAGCCTGGGAGATTAACTTCACTGGCTAACCTCAGCCTTTGTGTATCTCTTCCTAAAGCTTTACAATGTGGGTTAGCTTAAGCTAATCAACATTTCCCCTCTCTATTAACTGTGACACAGAATCAAAGTTTCCTCCTCTCCCATACATTTTTGCTACAGTCCCTTGCAGGGAGGAGCTCTGTCTGTGAGCACACTGCCAGTAAAAAAGGGGGTTGATTTCTCAGCACATTAACATACTTCTTGAAGGAGCTGTCTCCACATATTTCGCTTTTTGGGATGGATATATTAAATAAAAATAAAGACATTTTGAAAAAATCTTCTCGCACCTTTCTTCTAGAAATGTGAAAGTATTCACATGCTTAGCTAGGACAGGCCTACTATTTATTTCCTTGATGTTAATTTGTACAAACACATTTAAAATCAAACAAACAAAAAATCCCCTTAGCATATCTCCTTTTTGTCCTATTAGAAAAGCTCATCCTCTCAATCCAATCAATGTCTGCAGCAAATCCATAAAAAGTAACAATATATAAAACATGTCATAGATTTGGCTCCAACATTTTAATTAATTTAGTCCATTTGGGAGTAGATGACAAGGCTTTTTCTTCAGAAACCTTCATTGATTCCTTTTAAATAGTGCTGACACAAGTGGCAGTAACTCAAATTAATGACAGACAAAGTTCTACTTTGGGTCGAGATTCCTTAAACAGTTCACACTATAATCAGTATTAATACACCCAGATGTAAGACTTGTGTTATATATAAACAGAGTTGAGAGGGGTTTTTTAGTGAGTAATTACAGTAATGAGGAAGAGCTTCCATTCTTTCCTTCCACTTCTCTTAATGTTCATATGATCAATTGTCTGACTCATTATCTGTCTAACATAAGACAACCTGACAACTTTCTCAAAGATGTTGAAGAGGAATCTGTGAAGAGGAGATCAAAACTTGGAAGATACACAAATAGCCTAAATTATGTATTGGAAAACTGTTGCGTGCCTGGAATTCAAAAGTATAAATTATTTCAGAGAAAATAAGAATCTGACTTCCTTTGATTTTGATGATAATTAACAGTTATTTGTGTTATGGTAACAAAGTGAGTTTATTTGTGTACTCACAAAAATAAGGTTTTTCTCCAAATCTAAAGTATATCTAAAGTGTATTAAGTATACTGAAATAATTTTTTTTGTTGACACAAAATTATTTCATTCAGCTTCCAAGGATGCAAATGTAAACAGCTCCTCAGCTAAAGTTGGGCACAAAACATTAGAAAGCTCAACTTCACTGCACCTGGTTTGATACTCTCATTCATCACCAGCAACCAGGGAGTGCCTCAGCCTGCTGCTTCTGCCCAAACTACTGAAGTAAACACCTCAGCAGCTCTGGCACATAACTGACTACCCAAACAATCTTCAGAGGGGATTGTCCATGGAGATGAACAGGACAGTGGTTCCTTTCTTGCAGGTCCCATGTGCAGACCCAGGAGGAGCATGGCTGAGGAAACACCACCTCACAGAGGTCAACCGCAACAGCAGCGATTTGGAAGGGAGGTAAAAAACCTACTTTACAGTTTTAAGGATGGTTTTATAAATATATTTCTTAAGAAAACTACAGTATCTTCATTATTTGATGTTTTTTTTAAAAGCCTGAAGACGCTGTCAGGAGCTGAGCTTGAGCTGCTAGAGAAAATGGAGTAGCTGACCTCTCAAGGTGTCTGAAATACTATTTCTGATTCACAAACAGAGCAAAATGAATTCTGCCTGTGGAAGGAAAGCTTAAATTGTGAAAAAATTTACATGGGAGGGAAAGGATTTAAAGCTTTGCAGAAGGATTAAAGTTTGCTATGAGCTCCAGCATAAAAGTAGTACTGTTAAGTGAAAACCTTTATACAGTTAAACAGCACCCTCATCCTTCAGAGAAATACCATTTGTAGATAAGAGACATGGACTTCCAGATCGGAGCAAAGGTCACTTTCATGGTGAGTTTGAATGAAGATTTAGACTTGCCTTTGGATTTTCACTTGTTATTGTATCTTCCTGCTTCTCCATTTCACGGGGAATAATTTTTTTACAAGACTATTGCATTAAGAAAACAAGCTTGAGAAGGTGAAGGTAGCCCAGTGATAGTGCACAGAGCAATGGGAAGCACTCAGAATTTGAAGCGAGTCAAAGGAATCTGAGCTGTGCACCAAGGAGAATAACATATCACTGAGATAAATTCCCTTGCTCACTCCAGGTAGCACAATCATCCTTCATTACACACTCCAGCCCAAGTTTGCAAAATGAGTAGCAATTCCAGTTGCCTGCATTTCTGTCACTTTGGGCTGACCTAGATTCCAAGGAGTAAGGAGCGGGGAGTGAAGAGTGAATATCCCAACCTTAGAGTAAACCTCCTGGGATCAAACTTTTCAGTCTGGTACAGAGCTATTTTGGGTTCAATAAACATAAAGCTGACACAGTAAAGAATGCTGCCACAAGGTAATTAAAGTTACATCTTTTTAGCTGGCCTAGAAGTTGGTCTCAGACTGACTTCATCTATCGTAAAAGAAAACTAAAACCAAGAATAGATGGCCCTGCAGGTTACCTCAAGTGAACCACACCAGAACCTGAGGCAACAGCACAAGCAAAAATAAGTTGTGTACCAAATACTTGTGTCACCTTTGTCTTCCCAGTTGAAATTACTTTTTTTTTTTCTCATTTATTAACTCATATATAGCCATGTTTATTGGGACAGCCTTCAACATGACACTGGAGCAAGGCTAAGTCGCATCCATAATAAGATACTTTTGTCTGTGAGGCTCTTGTCAGATAAATCATGTTGTCCCTTGTTCAAAACTGTAAAAGATGAATGTCTGATTGTTGCCACAATTCAAAATGCAGACTTGTCCTCAAATTATGCTAAAGCTTTAAGGTTTTCCACAAAAGATCCATAGCATAATCTGAATATTCAAGTACTGGTAAACCTCTCTCGAATCTTTGCTGCATAGGAAATGTTAGGATCAGGGAACATAGCCAACAATTCCAGCCATCTCACACTCTCTTAAAGGGCTGCAGCAAGTCATGAGAATTCACGAGCAAAATTGTTTAAAGAAATGTTCTCTTGCTCTCTCTCATGTGAAAATGTTTCTTTTTCATCACCTGCCTTCCTCCCACCCCCCAAACTTGAAATATTTGTTTCCCCTTGCCCCAAATATAGATGTTGCTCATAGATCTGTAGTATTTCCTTCAATAAAACTACTGATTTTTGCTAGGATTATCCACAATTTCGCTCCTTTAAAAAAACAACCAAAACAAAAACAAAACAAACCACTGTATTGGAATTTTTATTTTCTGAATAAAACAGGTTTGGTCATGGTAAACAGAGAAGAACACATCTGAGGCTGACTCTTCCCCACCCCTTCTTCATCTACTGCCTGGATCTGGGAACTTCCCATTCTCCTGTACTTCTTTAAAAGAAAGGATAAAAATAGCCCTAATGAGCAGCTCTGTAACTACAAACAGCAAGTATTTCAGTCAGAAAGAAATGTCACTGTTAAGCTTTCAGTGTCTGTTATTATAACAGCAATTTAAAACATATAGTGTGAAAATGATGAAAGCCACCTTGACAGGGGTGCTTTTAAATCTGTAAGATTCATGGAAATATAAAATAAATATTTAGCATGTTGATTTTACATGTAAGAAAGAGTCAAATGCATGCCACTACCAACATCTGCCCTCCCTCCCCCACTACTGTCTTCAAGGCAGTGAAAGATAGCTCACTGTTGTATGTATTCTGTTATTCCTTTGTGCCTACAGACACTCATATGCATCATTATTTTAGAATAAATAAAAAAAGCCTGGCGCATTATTGAGTGGCAGAGAAGAGTTCAAATGGAATTGAAAAGCTGTTCTCGTCACCAGGTTCATTGTGTAGATGGAGACGGTTTCAAATATTAAATAATGCTGGAGACGAGGGAACAAATATTCCCTGTGAATAGGTATGGAGTTAATTGAAGTTTGCCCTATTGTTCTACCACTGTAATCCAAAACACACCTGCAAGGGCTTCCTTCCTCTTTCAATTCACATACACAACCATTGCGGGGAGGGGAGGAAGAGGAATGAGAGAAAGAAAAGGAAGTAAAATGAAGGGAAGGGAGAGGAGATGAGAATAAGGAAAATCTTGGATTTTTTCTCCCCTAATCTAAAAAGAGTTAATCAAAGTAAAATGTGTGTTGCAATATCGGGGGGTGGGGAGAGGAGGGGAAACAAGCTTAAGAGATTAAGTGCATAAATGGAATGGAATTTAGCCACATGCCATTACAGTCAGTAATAGAGATTTTTTTTTTCCTCCCCCAAACAAATATCACAAATAGAACCAAACAGTAAGGGATAATTTGGGGTGGTAGTTCTGAAGTCCTCTATTCAATGTCAGGAGAATGCATGAACAGTGATGCATGCTATCTGGCTGAGAAAAGGGAATTCTAAAGTAGGCTCCGTTCTTCATGGCCAGACAATTTCTTTTTTGTGTTCTGCCAGAACTGTAATTGTAAAGCCCCTTTCAATTGCACCAATCAGCCATGTCTTTCAAGTTGGCTCCCCCCATTCTATTATTCAGCTGACAAGCTGTTATAAAAAGAGAGATTTTTCCACATAGGCAGAAGCTATATGAAGATAAGTGACGCCAGCTACATTTAAATTTAAAAAACAGATTCTTTCATAAAATTTTAGGTTGCTGTCATTCACTTCTTATTTTATCAGCTGGCAACTGGAAACACTTTCTCTCCTTAAACAATAATAAAAGGAGATAAGCTGGTAAAATACCTCTGAGTAGGAGTACAGACAAAACAGAGTGTTGTAAGAAAAGGACAGATTTTAACCAGCCCAGAATAAAAGGATTGTAAAATATTTCACACTATGGAAAAAAGTGACTGCCCAATCTTAGAGAAAAAGATATCATATGTTTTCCTAATTAATAAGAAGCTGAGGTGTCTTAGGCTGATATAGCCGCCAAATAATAGCCACATAATCCACATCTAAATAAAATATGGAGGGGGAAAAAAGATGGGTGTGACATGCTTATTTTGGTTGGATGAAGTCATATCATACACTTGATACAAAGGTGTCTGAATTTTCTGAAGACAGATTCTTCTCTTACTCCAAGTTAGCAAATTACTTATTTGATTTCAATGGTCTTATTTTAGATCTTAGGCTCCAGCAAAGAGCAGAAAAAGCAAGAAGAAACTGCCAGTGTGATTTACAACTTTGTGTGTGTAATATTCTTGCACAGAGTATTCCTGGATTATGGACTGTCCAGAGAGGTTTGCCAGGCAGAACTCCATGAGAATTAAAAAATGATGATTAGGGTAGGTAACCTCCTGTTTTCAAGATTTCAAAGTAAGATCTGATGCTTCAGACAGCAAAATGTGAGACTGGCCGTTGTGCTGACTTGAGAGAAAACATGCTGGATTTTCTCCATTAGTTTAATGGTGAAGAAAGGAAGTTAAACAGGAGTGACTGAAGATATTCCATAAATAAGAAGTAGCAGCAGGGTATATTGAAAAGTGTTTTCAGGAACAGAATTAATAAAATATAAGGAAATGCAAACTCTCTTTGCATGAGAAACAAGAAATGCATTGAAAGAAGAGAAAAGGTCTTCTCTGGCCTGGAAAGAGACCAAAATTCAGGCAGACCATTAGGAGAGACATATTCTATACAGTTAAGTTTCCATTAATTTATAGCTGTCATATGCCCAGTCATTGTATGCAGATTCAAGGAGTAGAGACAGCTGGGGAGTGATGAGGTGTCATGGAAACCAAGAGAATGGATGAAAATAAAATTCATAATAGATAGGAAGGTATGAAGGAGTTAATGAAGGCCATACCCCATGAAAGTATTTAGACAGGACATATGTCCACAATATTTTCACAAAAATCAGGGGCAGGAGAGGCAGAGAAATTAAAAGGGTTTGAGGAACTTAGGTTCTCAGTACACTGGAAAAATAGTTCAGTCACAATATTCCCCAAACAAAATGCACTTTTTTCTAACAAGAATATGTAATCCCACTATGCATCCTATCAAAGAAATAACTAAGCCAGATAAAACCCTCAAAAAATCCAAATGGAGCAAAAGAAAAGGTTTTACATTCCTACATTTTTACAGAGTTAGTTTGCTGAATAGTGGTGAAGCCAAAGAGAAATTAATGATTAATCCAAGACTATATAGTGAGAACATGCAAACTCAAGAGTTTAGGGTTGCTAGTGTGTCCTTTAGCTATTAGATTTTAATTCTTTGGCAAAGCTGTCACTATGAATTTAGCCAGAATAGTCCTGGTTCCTACCTTTTATTAAAAATTGGTTTCAAATATCTTCCTGCAATTCTAGCCCCTTCATTTTATCCAAGCAGAATATGCATCTATCACATGAGCTGTTATTGGATCAGACAGAGAAATAGAAAATTGTATTCTGTGGGTAAAGAACTCAAGTCAGATACATTAGAAATTGAGAAAACAACCAGTCATGATTGATTGACTGGTTATTCATGTGAACCCACTAGGAAATGCAACATCACTTTATCAGCATGCTCGCACTTCAGGAGTGCTATGCCTCTTGGTTTAAGTAAGCTATTTTTCCTCAAGAGTGTTTATTCATTTTTACGCAGAATTTTCTTGTACTGAGTGTTAAGCCCCAGCAGAAATTAGCCTGAAGGACTCCATAGCTCTAGTTTGCTTCTCAGCATTTCCCAGAGGGTGGCTTTCTAGTTTCCACACCATTTTAAGATAGTTAGGACATCAGTGAAGAGTCCAGGTATCTGTGTGGGTATGGGGATTTCATTAAGTGGAGAAACTCCTGAGAAGTATTTGCTCCAGCATGTCATTCTCGCCTAGATTAGAGAATTCACTGACAGAAACTGTGATGGCACAAAATATGAGCTCAGAAAGAGCAAAAGGCCTATATGTAAAAGGGTGTCTTTTTTCAAGGCTTATCTTTACTTGTCCATCCCACTCAACCCAGCATCAGTTTAATGCCTGCTATTTCTTAAAAAGTTTCCCAATGTCGTGAAGCATGTTTATTTGCACTCATAGTTCTATGTACTTGTGACAGTTCAGCATTCAGCACGTGCTGCACAGCATCATGAAAGTTCCTTAGCAGGACTGCTGAAATTTTAAGGTACAGCAATAGATTGAATCTTTTCAGTACACCAGTTTGGATACACAGAACATTTATGCCAATTGAAACATCATAGAATCATAGCACATTTGGGTTGGAAGGGCCCTTGAAGACCATCTTGTTCCAATCACCCTGCCATGGGCAGGAAACTTTCCACTAAACCATGTTTAAAGCCTCATCCATCCTGGCCTTGAACACCTCTGGGCATGAGTCCATAGCCTCTCTGGGCAACTTGTTCCAGTGCTTCACTACCCTCTCAGTAAAGAATACCTCCCTTATGTCTAATTTAAACGTTCCCTCTTGCACCTTAAAGCCATTACCTCTAGTCCCATGGCTACATCTCCTTGTGAAAAGTTCCCTTCCAGCTCTCCTCTAAGCCCCCTCTACATAGTGTAAGCTTTCACAAGGTCTCCCTGGAGCCTTCTCTTCCCAGGCCAAAGAGCCCCAACTCTCTCAGTCTGTTCATAGGAGAAGTGCTCCTGCCCTTGGATCAGCCTCACCACCCACCATCTGAACTTTTGTGTTTCTTGTGCTGGGGCTCCAGAGCTGGATGCAGCACTCCAGGTGAGGTGCCACAAGAGCAGAATAGAGGGGCAGGATCCCCTCCTCACCCTGCTGCCCATGGTGTGGTTGATGCAGCCCAGGATATGTTTGACCTTCTGGGCTCCAAGCACACACTGCCGAGTCATATTGATTTTTTCATCCACAAACATCCTCTTGTCTTTCTCTCTAGGTCTAGTCTCAATCCACCAGCAGGTGCTTGTGCTTGGGATTGTCTTGAACCCATGAAGGACCTTTCACTTGGCCTTGTTGAACTTCATGAGGTTTGCACAAGCCCAGTTCTCAAACCTTGAAGAGCATGAAGAATTTTTTCTGTTTGTGAATGAAAAACCACTATGGAGAGGGAGAAAAATCTGTCTGTTAAAGGAAAGTAGACCAGAAATCAGAATAAAAATCTCAAAAGATGGAAAACTTCTTAATGAACTTGTTTTACACGTCATTAAAATAAAATTTTTGTTTCTCTATCTGTGGGTTTCTAGACCTCTCTTGCTCACAAACAGCAAGGAGACACAGCACTGTCAAAACTCTTGAGCCTCATATCCATATAGATCATCCTATACCTACTTCTGTGGGTGATGGGTAAGAGAGACTTTGGAGAATGGGTCTTGCTATTTTTGCAGATGAGTCCCTCAGCAGCTTCACCCCAGCCTGCAGCAGAAGTGACCCCATCACATAACCAGGAAGACACACTGCCTTTCCCCATTAATAAACTTATGTTTCATCCGAGAGGCTTCATTCACAGGTTGGGAACAACAGCTACAACAGCTCCCAGAAGTATTTTCACTTGTTAGTGAGAAAAGGAATTTGTAGGAGAGGGTAGAAGAGTGAACATGACAAGTTTTAACTGTGTTTCACTACTGCTGTCAGATGAAAAGGAACTATGTTACAGCTGGAAAGGGAGCAGAAAACTTAAGAGAAAAGATACAAGCCGCCCATTAGTAGCAGATATGGAATAACCCATCCCCGACAGAAGTGATCAGTATAAATTGATTTGTTGTCTGAATTAAACGAAAATATTTCCCTGGATATATTTTATAATGTAGATTTCTTTCTTGTTCATGAATGCATGCAATGTTTTCTACAATCCCACTTACTATATACCATTGACTGTAGCCATGGCTTCCACAAGGAAATCATGAGCTGTGTGAGAAAGTATTTCTGCTAACTGCTTGTGAAAACCATTGGGTACCCTTTGCTTACAGTTTGAAAAAACCCAGATGAGTAAAAGGTCAAGATCTGCTTTTTTACACGTACTTTGTGTACATTATAGTGTTTCCACATCCATTTCCTCTGACAGGTTTTTAAAGTTCTCTCTTGACAGGCAAATCGGTATTTTCCTACAATCTGAACAAAATTGGATTCACATGACAGCCTTCTTAATGCTGACTAACAAGTGCCCTAACCATGCTAATGCATTTCCAGGGAGCACATTGACTGTTCTGCAGCCCAGAAGCATTAACAAAGGACACAGATAGCACTATTTGCTGGGTCCTGGGCCCATTTTCTTCTTCAGAGCCTATAAATACTGTGACTGTCAAATTCTGACAGTGTGGCAGCATGGTATCAGGATTTCTCTGCAATGAGCAATTGAATGTCATTTGAAAGTGGTGTATTTTAATTAGCATGATTCTAGACATCACCAGCCACGTTAAAAATGCACAAAAATGCGGACAATTTGTATTTGGAAATTATACAAGAAGAATACAGTTTTGCAGGAACAATATACTGTACCTAAAATTTAACATTTTGCTAGATTTCTCAACTATTAATTTATCACAAGTAGTCAGAGATATTTCTCTATCATGCCTAATTTTTTTTCAACTGTACTAGGTAGTTATGCTTATCCATAGTGCTAATGTAACCATCTTTGTCTACACACAGTGCTATAAATTGTTTACAAACATGGCAAGGGAACCAATGGCAGACTTTTCCATTTAGGTCACTGCTTTGGAGTTAAACCAATGCCATGAACTTTTGAAACTCCCAGCCTCAGAGTGGCACTGGGCATGATTTAATGAGCATTCACAGTCATAACAGAATCTATGCAAACAAATAATGCTTAATCAGACAATTACATCATGCATGAGAAACAGCTGTGGCAGCAAATACTCTGTGGTTACTTGTGCAAGAAGAAAGGTTTAAAAAAAGAAGAATTAGGCACAAAATGTTCGGTAGGTCTCAACTATTTCTTCCTTTTTCCATAGCATTACATGAATGCTGTAAACTTAAAATAATTTCACAATAAAATCTGGTACACATCATTTCTGTTTGTGCATGACTTTAAAATAAAATAAAAAATAGGAGGGGATCTGTACTGTACCAAGGTAATATAGTATTATTATTTTCGTGTGTGTCTGCACATACATATATGTATGAACAGCAGATGCTATGGTTATGAATGTTTTCAGCCCACCTATTTTCTTTCAGTAAAATCCTAAGATAAACACATGGACACGTATAAACACTACGAAAAGAAAAATTGCATTGCAGTACATACCTAAGCAAACACTCTTTAGAGAGGCTGTTTGGAAGCAATTTATCCCAAGGCAGAGGAGCAGAAGCCCAGCCCCTGGATTCACAGGACAGCCAGGAGCAAAGAGTGTGAGGCTCCCCAGGAAAAACAGGTCTTGACTTTCATCTCTACAGCATCACACATGAACACTTTCACCATGGACTGCAAACAGGTCACTCATGCCCTGGGATGGAGAAAACACCTCAGTCTGAAGGATTCAGGACAGGTTTTCAACCTGTGCTGTGTCATCAAACCACACCACTGACACCCAGGAAGACACAGGGTAGTTTCAGAGACCAGAGAGTGTCTTCATTTTGATATTAGATTAATATGGGGTGAGAACTGCTTTAGTATCTCTAACTAAAAGAAAAAAAGACATTCCATCAGATTAAATGTTGTATTCCTCCAGCACTGAGTGGAATGTATCGACTGCAACTTTTCTTATGAAGGAAAGAAATATGGTAGGAGTATCCAACCCATTTTAGCCATCTACTCAGCTGTACTGATGACACTGATTATATTGACTAGACTTCCAAGGTGACTACCTCAGATAAATGTTACACTGTGTCTTTACCGCTGGACAAGCAGAGTTGTCATTTGTTGTCTGGCCTCAGATCTAAGTCATATAATAAAGTCACATGGTGCCAGGCACATAGGATGAAAGTCTATTAAAAACCAAAAGTTTAAAAAAATGTTTTAAAGAAAATAAATTTTCTGCTCAAATACAAGTAGAATTTGAATTACAAGGAGTTTTCTTTCAAAATTACTTAGAAAGAAAAACGTAATTTTCTAAGAAAATATATTGCTACTCCAAGGGTTGGGAAATAGTCTGGTGCAGATTAAAACATTTTGATGTATTGAATTTTACCAACATGCATGATGTGGTCAGCTTTGGACACTGCCAGTTTCTGGTGACAAAATGCTCTATGGAGGCTGCTGTTTTGATGCTCTGTGTCCATGGTCTCTCCTGCAGCATGACTTTGTCCTGACCTGTGTTTCCATAGGGATGGTTTCCTGGGGCCCATCAGGAATCAGTAAGATTTCTCTTAATTCTTTTTGCACTTGGACTTGCCACTCTCTTACTCGTCTCTTTTTCCTGTGCCCCGAGTCTTGTCTTGGCTCCATCTGGGCCATGATGAAGAAAGCCACATTTTCCCTTTCTCACTTTCTGTAAGGAAGAGCTACTCCTTCCTCTCAGTGTGCATTAGTTTTGCTTTTCTTGGCTGTCCTAGTGTTTCTGTCTGTAACCCTGATTTGAGCTGTTTGCCTCTCCAAGCAACCAACAGCAGTAGCAAGGAAAGAGCAGAGGCCCTGCTGGTCTCAGGCATTGATGAGCCTCTGCTGCAAAGGCAAGTTCTGCAATCACACAGCAAGGGACTCAAACAACTCATACTGGTTCCTAAAGATCAGTATGACACATGGATGAACCTAGAAAAGGATTTTGGTATAAAAAACATTTGGTATGGTGTCTTTTGAAGACCCTGCATGATCTGCCTTTGTTCTTTTTTTTTTTTTTACTTCAGTGAAGAAGGATAACATTCCATTTGACATCATTGTTCCCACAGTGGAGAAGCAAACCATTCGTTGTCTTCTTCTTTTGTGGCACCAATATGGGGCAGTATGCAGGGCTTATTCCTTCCTCTTCTGGACAACCTGTACTTTTGCTTGGCAAAACAATGGTAAAGGGAAATCTGTTCTTGAATTAAGAAATTTGAAATGTGGCAATTTAATGAAGTATTTAATTCAGGAATAAAGTTTCAACAATGAAAGCAATCATGGAAATTAAAGTTTTGAAGATATTTCACAGAGCAATGACCAGTGAGTGGTAGGGTCTCCAAAAACTGCTGTTGCTTTCAGCTAATGGCTGTAATTTGTTTTTTCCTCCCCTCAGAGTCAGCAGAAGTACCTTATAGCTCCAGAGTAGATGCATATGTAAAGCTAGGAAAAATAGGTTATGGAGGAAAGGAAGCTTGCCTTGATACCATTTTTTAAATGAGATAAAAAAGAACAAAAAATTCATGTTTCTTCACCTGTGCTTTGAATAGCATATATGCATTTAATTAAACAACTCACACTCAATTGTAATCCAGATTTCCTTACTACAGCAGATAATTTTTATGTCCCAATTCTTCAACACATAGTGAGAGGAAACAACAAAAATATCATTGCATCATAGGTTATAGTTTATCAGTTCTTAGATGAAAATGTAGAAGTTTTATTAAAGGTATTAGAATGCATTGGGTAATGCAGTCCTGTATAGAATAAATCTGTCCATGAACAGGTAAAGGCAAACCAGGATTAACTCAAACTTTGTTTAAATACTAGGCAAACTTAAAGTTTCTGGTCTAAATGACTTCATTGAGGACAATGCCTAGAACAAAGACCAGCAGGCTGAGAGTTATGGGTAAAAAGAGAATAAATTTTTATGCTTTCCATGGCTGAGGAAAATTTTCATGCCACACCAAGCAAGAGAGGATATATTATAGTTCCATGAGGTATAACCTTTCTAAGATTTGTTGTGGAGAAAACAGAGGGAAAATGTCAATCTTCCTGGGAACAGAAGAATTAACTGTTGTTCTCCAAATTTACTTATAAGAGACTCTTGAGTCCCATGCATTTCTTTAGTCAAGTATTGGGGATTACCAAAGCAATGCCTGACTGGAAGGAGTTTAGTACCCACTATTGTAAAGCATCATAATAATAAAGCCAATGTGAAAGTAATTTTGTTTCAGATTAAAGTAAGTGGTTTTGGCCTTTTAAAATTTTATTATAAAGCTGTATTTTTAAAATATACAAACACACTTCACTTTCAAATTTTTTTTTGAAAGAGGCTTTTTTTTTCCTGATTTGCTTTCTAGAAGATAAAAAAATAGTTTTATATTGATCAAAGATTCGATAAAAAAACATTCAGTAATTTCACACTCATAAGATGCACCTGGTTATAAGCTGCAGTTCCAGGTAGCTGGGAAGACCACAGAATTTGTCCATAAATAAGCCACACCAGGTGATAAGCCGCACTTTTTTTTTTTTGTTTGAAGAGAGGATCCATGTGCAGCAAAGTAACAAGTTAGTAACAGAATTGCATGATTGCAGGGTTTGATGTCAGGTGCTCAATTTGCAAACAGTTTTCACAGACCAGCAAAGCCTTTAAATGCAGCCCCAGGCATCCTCCCCATGCCGTGGGCCCCGGCACTCCTGCTCCTGGCGCTGGCTGCCGCGGCTCCCCTCCTGCTCAGCAGCAATGGTGGGTCCCCGCACCGCTCAAAAGCAGCGGCTCGGCAGGCTGGCCATGGGAAGCTGGCAAGCGGCTTGGCGTGTGAAGGCAGCAGCTCCGTGGCAGCTCCCTCCCCGGCTGGCTCGCACTTCCGGGTTGGAATTTGTCCATAATAAGCCGCACCTGGTGATTAGCTGCACTTCTGGGATCGGCTCAATTATTCAGTGAAATAGGTGCAGCTTATCAGTGTGAAATTACTGTACTTCTCACAAGTTTCTGTGAAGCTGCAAAACATACCTTTTGCTTAAAGAAACTTCAAGTATTTTAATTCTATGATTCAGACTATGGATGAGTAAAAAACAAACAACAGGCCAAAATATTTAATATCTTCCATATTTCCTTCCATGTGAAGCTTTCATTGGAATAGAAATAAATTAAATATATGTTTGTTATACACAATAAGAACAGTTTAAAATTCATTAATGCTTAGTGTCTGGAAAGCTGACATTAAGGCACTTTCCAAAGGAACTTTCTCATTACCAGAGATCTTCTAGCTTGGGGCATCCTACTTAAAACAAGGAAGTGTTAAATCACTGCTTAGTTTGGAAAAAAACCCTTCAACATATGGGAGGGGCCCAGAGTGGGGGGGAAAAAAAAAATAGACATATGATCTTACCTGTCATATTGATGATAGAATTTAGTGTGATCACTTCATGTGGAAAAAGGAAGACAGCCTAACCTAAATCTTTAAATTTACCCCTTTTTATTTTTTTCTAAGAGAAAAGAAGAAAACACCTTTTCTCTCCAAAATGTAAAGTCAGTATAAATTCACTGAGATTTCAATATAAGATTCTCTCAAGCTTTTTCTAGAGAAAGATTCTCTCAAGCTTTGCCAAGAAAAATAAAAGAAACTCCACTTCCCTGCAAAATCAAGGATTTTCTTAACTTTCCTCTTGCGAAAAGAAGTTTCCAGTTTTCACTCATGAAGTGAAGGCAAACTCCAGCTAAAGGGTACAAAAAACTTGCATCTATTTGATTTCTTGCCAAGAATTGTTTTCATTTTTGCTTTTCTCAAAAAAACAACAAACTTTAAGTGAGATCCATACAAACAGATCCTAGTAGAAGTGGACAATATATCTCCAAATACACCAAACTCTGTTAGATTTTATGTATTTTGCATTTGGAGATAAAGTTTAAATGTTGACTTAGAGCTTCAGGGCATTCTTCTTAATCTAAATTTCCATTTTGTCTTCGCTGCGAGGCACATGCAAAGAATTCAAGTTTTTGAAAATAAAATATTTTCTAATTATCTCTGGCATTTACTTCAATTTCACTTTAGTTGGTGGAGCATTTCCAGCAGTTTTGCACGACCTTTTGGAAATTGGATGGATGTTCAGAGTACTACTCAGGTGAAGGGCTAAAGCCACTGCTTTGATGGCTTTTCCCATTACCAGAGAATTCCTTCAGGCATGTGGCTGTGGTGAACCTGTGCCATGGCCGTGCAAACATGCCCAACCTGTCAAGTCTGTTTGAAAGGCAAGCATTTAAGCGGAGCTGCATTTGCTCCCTTGGTTATTATTACCACATTCCTCACTCATTTTTTCTAGAAAACTTGTTCAGATTAAAAAGTGTCATTCTGAAAGCAATTCTGCCTTGTACATTATGCTGCAATACAGTTTCATTTTTCAATGTCTCCTGACAATTCTCATGGTTCGCATGTTTGCGACTAGAACAATGCTGTGAAGAATATAAGGAAGAGTAGGTTATCCAACTAAAGTAGGAACTATGACTTTTAAGGTGAAAGCAAAATTCATATGTGCTCCAGTTGAAAGAAGGATACTCTCTATCCTGGATTCTAAAAGAGAAACATTGCATGCTACTGGTAAAGTACTATATTAGTTGAAACACACCTAGTGCATCGAACAGTAAACATCTACCTGGAGAACAGTAAACGGGGCACAGATATCTCAAAAACTCAGGGAGAAATTAGACAGAAACAAGAAAAAAAGACCACAGAGTAGAAGAACGTTTTCAAAAAGCAGATTGGACACTGGGCCAAACTGTAGGCAGAATAAACCACAACAGCTCTGCAGTGTACCAAAATCTAACCTGGTTGCTTTCTAGTAGACACCAATAAAAGTAATAATTTTCAGTCCTGTGAGCAGTACCTCACTCTGCCTAGCACTGGCACTCATCTGATCAATTACAAAGCTTTTCAACTCACCTGGTACTTAACTCCTTTTCTAGAATATCAGAGGATAAAAATTAAACTGAATTTAGCAAATTGAGTCAGCTGCTTCTTCAGCCAGATGCATCAGAGATGAAGGAAGCAGCAAGAGTTTGCAACTGCAAAAGGAAAGCAAAGAAAGATGGCAAGTATTCTGTAGCCACAAACCTGAGATAAAACACCTGATTTCATAGAGGGAGAGAAAAGCCAGAATAGATCTAATCTCACTGGGTTTCAATAAAACATTTGATATGCAAAATTAGTTCAAAGAAAAAAAAGTACATGAGTTAACAGGCAGATAATGAATATGAAAGCCAGGAGACAGCAAAGGTTGCAATTTACCTGGCTGGGCTGGTTTCAAAAGCACACACAGCATGCACAACTCTTCAGGGTGTTCTTCACTGGTGGTTACCTCTACCAAGGCCAACCTCCACCTGACAATGGAGCTGCTCATAAAGGAAGACGTGAAACATTTTTTTAGCCAGGACAATGTTTCTGTAGCTGCTACAGGAGTTGGGGAAAAGAGTATGCATTCAGGGAGTCCCTGAGAGCCTATTTGTCTTTTAATGAATAGGCTAAAGGGGGGTTGGACTAGCTCAAAGTTCTTTTTTCATAATGCCATATCTATGCATTACAGAAGATCTTGATAATCTGATTTGAGCCATTTTCCTCAAGGGAACTCAACCTCAATAAAATTGGAGTACATTACTTTATCTGTTCCATTGATTTTTCTTTACCTCTTGTACCCTTCTTTACATGTCCATCAAATACCATGTGATCTTCAACTCATATATTGCTGAAAATTTGTGGGCAGAAGGTAGAAACAAAGTCACAGGAAAAAATTAAGGAATGATCAGTGAGCTGAGAAATGTCTTTCCAATACAGATGTACAGTATAAGCTTGTTACTTAAGAGCAAGTCCAGTATGACTGTGAGCACTGCTCTTCCACAGCATTGAAGTTAGCTCATAAAAAAGAAAAATCTCCTTCTCAGATGATCATCCAGGAAAACATATTGCAAAGTTGGGTTGTTTTGTTTTTTTTTTTTTCATTATCTATGCTTGATGCTTTAATTTTGGCACCAGTAGCCTCATTTCAAAGTATGCACTTCTTCCCTGAGAGCACCAATAGAGCCCCCACTGTCAGCTCATCACTCTCAGTGCTCCTCTGGACATGGAGGCCAAAGTTGTGGGGACTTTATTTTCGTTTGCGCCAATACTTATTATGAACATATGTGTCTAAAGACCATTCTCTTGTAGAAATGATCTGTATTAATCCTCCTGTAGAGCCCAGGTGATGAGCAACAACACTGGAGGTGTTAAGTGATTTTAACCTTCTGGTTCCCAAAATAAGGGTTTGCTATTATGAAGCCACAGTGCTGCCAAGGGCCTTTAAAAATTATTTCGTGGCACTAAATTTGCTCAACTGTGATGAGCCACACTTGATAAACCCAACTGTGCCACTGGCAAAAAGTGCAATGGCATTGAATGTAGGGTCAGCAGGAGAAATATTTGAAAATCCTGTCTATATGTAAGACCAAGCATTGCTTTTCTTACCAAAACCTGAGCTTCTCAAGCAATAGAACCTTTGTGGAAACAAGCTGCATATGTAGCCTAATTCAAAAATCTCAAACTAGACAGACACTGATAATTGGCCTGAAGGATTCCATGGCTCTATTTTGCTTCTCAGCACTTCCGAGAGGGAAGTGATGTGATTCCATGTGATTCTATGATCAGTCCCGACATTCAGTCAGGAGAAAGTTGTCATGCAAGATATATTATAATTCAGAGTTTAAGTTCCTTGCTCAGTCTTTTTTTAAGGAGATCTCAGCTTTTCATATCCAAAGGACTATCTTTAAATGTAATAAAGTCCTTTTCAGCAAGCCAAGCATCATAAATATTCAAAAGCCTCAGTTGGAACATTACACATAATTGACGTTACAGAAATCTGTTTCCTCTGGCATGACATCAGAGATTGTCAGACTGGGAAATCAAGAGGATGAGCTTTACAGTTGCCAACTTTTCCTGATAATCTGTGTTGAAATTTTTTCTTAACAAATCCCAGCAATACCAGCCCTTCCCCCAGTCCTACCACAAGGTAGGATTTTCCAAGAAGTGAAAGAAAGGCTCTTGGCCCACATCTGTCTGCTATCTAAGGAACAGACAGCTATTGTTACAGACTTTTTTCATTGCTTATAATCCTGTTTCTTACATTCTGCTTTAGGGTCACCAGTTAGGCCACAAGACTGTGGAAACAGGCACACTGCCAGTTCCACATAGCAGTATACAATTGGATTATTTCTACCCTCTCCCACCAAGGGGAAGAAAATTAAGGGAAGTTAGATGTTCTCTTTTGAGCCAGCCTACTGACATTCCTCACCACTCTTTTGTCTGTGTTTATGATTAATGAGGCAACAGAGGATTTCCACTCAAAGCCCACAGAAGCTGAGCCATCAGCCTCTGTAATTTCCATGGGCAGCACCTGCAGGGCTGCAGCTGAAGAGGTGCACCCCATGAGTACGTGTGCTGTGGCTCATAGTCAGCAGTGCCTGCACAGCACACAGCTACAGCCAGCTCTTCAAAAACTGGAGGCTTCCTTCCTGCTGTTGAACAATACTTGCAGAAATGACAGAACTGTGCAAGGTCTGCTCCCCTGCCGCCCAGCACTGCAGCTCACTCCCCCAAGAAATCCAAACATTTTCTTCATCCCTTCCTCAGTGTTTCACACTAACCTCTGGGCACTGCAGTGTCTCTACCACCAGCCATGCCAAGGTGTAAACCCTGCTGCCCCTTTTCCCAGCGTGACTCCACTGTCTCCCAGGACTGTAAGGAGCAGTTTTCTGACCTGCCTGCAGCCCAGAGAAGCAGAGGTGAGCCCATTGCAGTAAGAGCCAGAGCATCCAGTGGGAAACGCACCCCTTTCCTCTGGGACAGGAGAGAGAGTCAGATAAAATATTTTCACTGAGGGAAGAAGTTATGAATACATATATTTTAAAAAAACAAAAATAAAAAACAACTTGTCCAGCAAACACCTGTTTACTCCCTAACAGAAGCTAAACGCTAAAACCTTCTGCATCCATAGCCATGTAACCACTTTTTGAACCCCTAAAACTTTGGCATTCTTCTACATATTACAAGCACAGCTTGGGCACAAGAAGTTTTGCAAACCACTGACAGAGAACAAGTTTCCTCTATAAAACTGAGCTAATACAGCCCAACCAGACATGGCTGGAACACACAAAGCTGCAAATCAGCCTTTGGCAGTCCTGTGGGCTTGAGCCTACTGCAATAGTATTACAGTGCCATGTGCATACACTGGCTTGAAACCTCCCAGCTCCAAAACAAGCAAATAATGACTGAGCTGCTTTTCCTTGAGCCTGATCAGGTAGCCACACTCGGACCATCATAATGCTAAGTGGGTTGAACAGGGTAAACAACTTAGGAACATTTCAACTGCTGAGCTGAGAGACAGTAAATAATTTAGCTCTGAAAATAACACTGATTTTTCTAGACTCTAAATACAATTGATGAAAAAAAAGCCTAGTTACATATAATTTTATTTTAGAGAATGTACTCCATACATGATTATAAAACATTTCCTCGCAGCTGTAATATTTATTTGTAGTACTTCTTTTAAGCATTTCCAAAATGCTCAGAACAAGTAGAAAGTCCTCCCAAAACCTGAAAAAAGTCAGATATTCTTTTGAATATCATAATATGTTACAGCCTCACAACTTGCATTAAAGCAATAAAAGCCCACAGGATCCAAAGCTACCAACAGGAATTTCTGCACCTATGCACCCTGCTCCCAACCCTATACAGAATACACCAGCTGCATGAGGAAACTCAGCAGTGCTGCCCAGCAGGAGCACCAACATGAAAAACACCTTGCCAAATGTTGCTGAAAGAGGGAAAAAAACCCACAAAACATCAACCTAAAAAACAAGCACAAATCCCCACAAACACAGATATTTTTTGCCTGATTTTGGCCTGATCTCCAGCTACAGTTTACCAATATTGCTTTAACTAACAAGCCTTAAAATTGGCTAAATTTTCACAAAGCAAAGGAAAAGTTTCATGTAATTAAAATAAAATTATAAAAATATATTCCCCCATTCACATCAGCACTGAGCATAAAAAAATTCAAAAGACAAAAGACACCACTCCATCTACATTTGCTTAATCAAGACCACCCTCAATGTCTACATTCCCTTCATGGCCTCCAAACTCCTCAGTGGTTATTTAAATCTTTCCTCTGGGGGCTATACCTTGAAACAGGTTCTTCCTCCCTGGATGCTGCCTCCCACGTTATTAAGAGGTCACAGGAATTTTCAGTGACTCAACAAGCATAAAAATATCAGAATATGGACTAAAGCAAACATACATTAACTGAGCACTTAATCCTCATCTTGTTTACTAATGCTTATTGTGATTACTTCTGTTACATATTCATGAAATATGAGGCAGTTATAGCACTCACATTGTACTAACTAGTAATGATGCAAAATGAAAACATCTTTACTGGGGGGGAAAGACCCCAAAAATACAAAACCTAACAATAAAGACAGCTGAAAAATCTTTGTTCTCGTTGGCACATTATCAGTAACAAATTTCAAAGCATCAAGAATTACTTGAATTACCAGCTGTTACAGCAGAAAAGCACATGTGACCAGCAGAAGATTAATAAAAGTTAGAATAGGACTACACAAAAGAAAAAATGCAAAGTCAGAATGGGATATGTGCCAATAAGAACAAAATTAGAGTAATTATTTGGATAGGTTACAGGCCAGAGATAAAACCACGATAAATTCTCAGAAAACCGGATTACTGAGAAAGCTATTTGAAATTAAAAAGCAACATAAATCAAAATACAATGAATGACATTTGGATAATATTATTTGACTGATTAACTTTTAGTTAGAATAGTGTGGTAAGAAAAAAAGATATAATAACTAAATTTGTACAGCCATAACAGAACAGAAAAACTGATAGGCCTGATGTGAATTTCTTCCTTTATTTTAGCTGTTTATTATTGCTAAAATGCTTTTCTTTATGTTATTATATAAGAAACTGTTCTGAAATTCTACCAGTTTTGATGGTAAATGTGCTTATACCTAGACCATTGTTGAAATTATTTGCCCAGGACAATTCAGCAGAATATTGAATTAATGTACACTAAAATGCTTTGTAGGAGATACCAGTATATTCCCATTCATATATCATAGAAGTCAGATGTACAAGAATTTTTGCTTTTAAATTAATTATACAGAATATGGGCAATCAGCAATTTTTTCCCTAATAAATATAAATATTTGCATCCGAAGCAATTTTCATTTATTCATGTTTAAACAGTATCACATAAATTATCAATTCAACCAGTGCCAACAACACACTTCAGATTCTGAATAAGAAATAACCATAACTGGTTTTGAGCCCTCAGTAGCCAGTGAATTATTGGCAAATTATTTTCAAAGAATAAATAGTTTAAAATTAATTGCAGCATGTTCAGAGATAATTCACAAACATAAAAAAGGAACCTAATTAATCATTGTCAATTTTTTTCTCCAACTTTTTCTGTCAGCTTTATTTAATGTAAAGCAGTAATGAGTAAGAATGAGATTTGTAAAATTGTCTTTCTCCTCTGGAAATTAGACAGATGCCAAAATGTTATAGCTGTCTGTTCACCTCTGATCCAGTTCTTTGATATGGTGGCAAAAGGTCAGAATATTCCTGACTGCTAATGACCTCTGGGATATAAAACAGACATAACTTGAGCAATCTCTTGGTGTAACCTGGAGAGGACAGGTATCTAAGTGACAGCAAGAGACCAGCAGCTGACCCCACTGGTAGGCAGCCTAAGGAGAGGGCTCATGCTTCTGCTAAGGGATCAGACTGGGAGATCTTCCTAAAATCATCACCAGAGAAACAAAGTTCTATATGAGATAGTTCATCTGTCCTGATATTTCTGTGCTTATCATCGGTGCATGATGGGTTCTTTGTTGCCACTAGGGTTTTCATACGTGCTTGGAGTACTAGTACTGTGGCTATTTTCACTTTCATTATTAATTTTAAAGTAGGGGCTTAAATAATTTTTCTTCTATTGCAGATAATGAAAGAACATGTTTGTGCTCCAGGAGAATTCAAGCCCTTGGATTAAACTGGAGAGGTCCAGCACAGACTGGAGACCGCAGGAGAAACCCTCGTGGGCAAAGAGGAAAGTCAGAGTGCTCCTTGCACTCAGCAAGCAGAGGGACTGTGCTGCTGTCACACATCTCCAGGCTGGGCAGGGCAGGAGGGAGAGCCAATCTGCCTTCCCCTGTGCACCCATTCTGGGCTGCTGCCCTGCTCTGATCTAGGTGTGCATCTACCTGTCTGCAAATGTATTAATAATAAATAGCAGATAAGTGGATGACGGTTATGATCATTAAAACAGGATGGGCTGTTTTTTTGCATTACACAACTGTGTGAGTCTTCTTTGGCAGCAGTTCTCTCCACAACAGCTGAAGGACTAAGAAACAAGCCCCTGTAGATATTCATCCTTTTAGAGGAAGGGTGATGGGTCCAAAGTCAAAGACAGCTGCTCATTGAGCTGATGCACAGTCTGCAGCTATCTCAAACTGCGTCACTATTGCTGCCAAGTGTGAAGTCTCCAAGGATCACATAGTAGAGGGAGTAGAGCAGCTCTGAATATAAGAGCTTTTTTGCTTTTACAGGGCAAGATTTATCAAGCAGATATTAATGTTTAAATACAGTAATTCTGAAAAAAAAAATCCCTCTCCATTCATGTTGTTTTTTCTTCATGAAATAATTCTTTTGTAATCTTGTTAAATCATGTGAACTGCTGCACCAAGTTGTTATGGCAACTGGAATTTTGAAAGTAAATTAATTTTGCCATAAGAAGTTAATAAGAACAGGTAAGGATGGCCTTGAATAATAATATCTCCTTTTTGTTTGGAGAGGATATGCCATCTCAAACTTTAACACTGGTTTTTACTTAAGCCAACATGTGTTATTCCTATATCAACAATCTTTAGAACAAATGCAAAAAAATTATTTAATTTTTCCTATGAATTCCTGAATTATACCTTCTCACCAGAAGCATCATCTTATAATAGCAGGGATTCTATGATGCTTAAGTATGATATGTATGTGATATGGCTAGTAAAAGCAAACAAGAGCAATTTTCCAAACTGGAATCAATCTACAGCAAAGCTGCTGATTTCACTCTTAGTGCAAGTGAGTAAAAAGCCTCCAAACAACAAAACAAAACAACAGGTTTTAGTTTTTAAAGTTGGTTTTTATCCTGTAGCCTAAAAATTCTGTCATGCTCTGTCTCAGAGTGATGTCTGCTGTATCCACCTACCAACATTGGATTTGCACCCGTCTGACTTGGTAGCATAATACTTTCTCAAAGCAATACTCTCCTTGAAACTGCTGGAATAAAATGAGGCCAGAAATGTACAGTAACATAAGCCACACCTGAATATAAGCCGCACTTTTTTTTTTTTTTTTTTAAAAAAAACGAGGATCCATGTGTAACAAAGTAACAAATTAGTAACAGAATTGCTGCCAGCTGGGTTTGGTGTCAGGTGCAACAGTTTTCATAGACCAGCAAAGCCTTTAAAGGCAGCCCCAGGCACCCTCCCCGGCCAGCTCTCACTTCCAGGTTGGCATTTTGCCAGGATTTGTCCATAGATAAGCCGCACCTGAATATAAGCTGCACTACTGGGGTAGGCTGGATTCTTCAATGAAAAAGATGCGGCTTATAATCCTGAAATTACTGTAATCCCAGTTAATAATGCAGATAACTTAACAGGCCTGCTGTAATTTTAATTTTCAGGACTTTGGAGCTTGCCTAGAGATAGTAACTCTCTCCAGAAGTAAGCAGTGGTTCTGCATACAGCATGTGGGACATGGATGTGCCACCATAAAGGACACACCTTGACTCAGATCCAGGCTGCAGTCTCAGTTCTGCAGCATGGCCTCACAAACCTCCTTCCTGTCTAAAAGAATCCTGATTTGATGCATTCATGCTCCCTGCCTCTTACCCTTGCATTCAGTAATGACAGAACACACCTGCAATGGGATAGTGTAACAGATTCTGTGAAATTTAGAATGCATAATTTTTGATTTTTTTTTTTTTTATTGGAACTGATATTTTGATTAGCCTGTACGAGGGGTAATACAGAAAGAACTGACCTGCCCCCAAAGGACAGACAAGTGTCTTGGAGCCTTGTCTCTCAGAGTAAATGAGAGAAACAAACACCTCCAAACAGCAATCATGAAAGCCACATTATATAACTGTTGTTTAGTCAAGTGCTCTGAATCATCAAAAGCACCAATTTCTTTTCAATAAACAATCAAAGACACGCCCAAAACTTCCAGAGAGCAATTCTCTCTTCATCCTCTCTGCTTATCAGCTCCTTTTTGAGGTATACAGCACTCCTCAGAGCATTTCAGGGACAATACTTTAGACATTTTAACTTGCTCAGATACTGCAATAGTGAACAGAAAGTATTATAGAGCATGGTGCTTTGTTTTGTAAATGGCTGAGGTAGACAATGGATAGAATGCTTCAAATCACTGGACGTAGAGATTGTTCCATAATAAGGCAAAAGGGTGGCATTGTGCCTTATCCACCCTGGAACATTCTGATATAAGTTCCCCTTAGCAAGGATTTAATTATTTCGGGTTCAGTCCCACAGACTGAATAATTTGGCTTCTGGTTTTTTACTTCTTTTTGTCCTCTGAAATACTGGAGTTCATCCACAGCTGGAAATAGGCTGTAGGTTGATATCTGATGCTATTATTGACATTAGATCCTCTAAGATTTTGGGATGAAAGCAATCTTCACTTTGAGGAGGAATGTCTTCCTTAGGTCAGATAGGTGGAGACAGTTTTTTTCTCTTTTGGCCTCCTCCCCTAGCAGGGATAGGACTTCCTTCTTAGCATCACCTGGAAGATTTCTTTAGTAAAAAATACTTGTAAAGCTTTAAATCCTGCCTCACTGCCTTCTATAATTGGAAATTTAGTCTAGGATAACATCTCCTATATGCTGATGGTGAATATTTTGTCTATGATGTTAGTGCTGTGTAAAGATGAGGAAGCTTCTAAGGTTGATATTGACTGAAGTTACATCTTCCCATTTCAGGGAGGTGGACTCAGAGACCTGCAAGGCATTATCCAGACCAATGCTTACATGTCCCATTTGATGATAGGAAAATGTTTAACATAAATTTGAGTTAGTATTTTATCACTGGAAATGCTATTGAATTGTGATCTTTCAGCTAAAATGCTTTCAACAGAGGTCCTGAATACTTTTAATGGGAATTTTGACATTGAGGTGCTCAGCTTGGTTTCAAGGTTTAGATGCATATTATAAATTGCTAGAAATTGAACCTGGAAATAATCTATAATTAATACTTCAGCATAAGGAAACTCTTCATGCTATGGTGGTCTGCATAAATGATTCACTTCATGTTTAATTCCATTTCAATGAATGTTCAGCAATGAAGTTGATGCACTTGAAAAGGAAGTGTGACATAAGGTAAACAGATTGTAGCAAAAGAAATTACTCTAGGTCTGGTCCAACTCTCATTAAATCAGTGGAAACTTTCCAAACAGGAGTAGGATGAGCCCACAATAGCATAAATTCAGACTGAAGTGGGCCTACTTCGGACTCACACAAGTAAAAGTGAGACTGCAAGTTTATTCCCAGTGTTTGGCAGCTGCAGTCCAAAGCAGGCACTGGTGTTGCACCTTAGGTGGGGTTTTGCCCCGTCACAGTGAATCACAGATATCCACTGAGTCATGAGGAACCTCATCATCAGTGCAAACACACTTTCTCCAGAGTTTGCTTAGGCAGCCAGCATGGCAGTGACTAATTTCCTTTGTGAGTCTGGGTCTCACTGTTGTCAGGAGGAAAGGGTGGAAGAGCAGCAAAATTATGGAAGTTAACTTTTGCACACATAATGAGTAATCAATGCAAAGGATTGGGCTCCACAGAAGGTGGTTACCTCCAGTGACTCCCACTGTACCATTGGAAAAACAATGTACCAAAATATAACCCAGCAAAACCATATGGGAGAAAATTTATTATGTGTTTTAAGCAGAAAGTAATAAAGCAAACAATATAAATAGAGTAGATAAGCAAAGAACAGTCTTAGTCTAACCACAGCACTTTAGTAAATCCCATTAGGCAACTATTTTCACCTTGAAGCAACAGAGTGTTTTAAAAGCACTCAAGTTTTATTGAAGGTGAACAGGACTTGGGCTTTTAGATTAGTGAGGATTTCTCAGAAATTCCACCCACAGGCTTACCTTGGAAAAGATTTAAACTTTTGCGTAGAGTCCTATAAATCAAGGGAAACTCAGAGTAATGTAGAACTTCAGGATGCACCAAGAGAAATTGTATCAAGTGTCCCCAGACAAAGAGACTTGGAGGAAAGCCTTAGCATATAAATGCTCTCAAAAACATTTTTAGACATATATTTAACTGTGATGCTATGATTAAACTCATGAAACTTAGTTTTATGCCTGTAAACAGCATGTTCAGCACTCTAACATGACAGCAGAAAGTCACGTCAGTGCACTGTTTTGATTTTTCTCTGGTATTCTTGGAAGTAAGCTGTTTCAGACCCAGCATCATTTTTCCTAACTCCAGAAATGTTACGGACTGCCTACATATGGTTTCTATGGTTTCTCCCTAACAGGAACAGAGAGAGGGTTAATTGCTTATCTCCATAATTACCATTTACTACGCAAGAAAAATGGGTAGATACCAGCATGGTGCCCTATGCTCCTGGGAGGGGTTCCACAAGTAAGTACCCACATGTATGTTGGGCAAGGTCTTGCTGTAGTTAAATATCTAAGGAATTGTATTGTTATATCATAAGAGGTACTACCTGGAACTTATCATTCTAGGAATTTCACCCCATGTATTTTACAGTATGATACTGAGCTTTGCTTATATATTTAATCATTTAGTGGAAAATCTAAAAAATCTCTCAGTGAAGTGGAAAACCTCAGAAATTTAAAAAGTCCCACCTTAAGAATCAGCATAAGGGGCTTTTGTAAAAAACAGATATGTTCATATGCGCTTAAAATAAAAACCATGGCCACAATTAAATTCAAATGTTGAATTTAACAGGCATGAATACAATCTAATCTACTAATAGTGAATATTTACTATCAACTTACTCTTATCTTGTTTAGTTACTGAAATATTTTTCCTTTGGGTTGGGTGCAATTGCTTTTTTTAAACTTAGTATTGTCCCACACCTTTTATACACTATCCAACACTAATGCCGAAATTTCTGTAAGTTTTCATTAAAAGGCCATGATATGGCCTTACAGTTGTTTTTATACTGGGTTAACATTTTCATTCATACTTGCTTTTCCATGGGTGGATGGGTGTCTACTGAACATGTCCGTGAGATTCATGCTTTGGCAATTTTTGCAAGTTCCTGTCTTATGTTCATAAATGTGCTATGCATGAATCATCAAAGATTATAAGCTACAATGAGTGTTTCTTTATTCAGGACATGCATTTGCTCCCAAGAACCTGAATTCTTCAAGGAAAACACTCTGAACCTGAGAAATCCACTGAGTTATATTGTATTGGTTGTAGGAGATCTCAGCCTCTGCATGCGACTCATCTTGGTTGTTCATTCCACATATATAATCCTTCTAAATAAAGAATAAATTGGAATTAAACTATAGGTAATTTAGATGCAAGAAAAGTGATTGTGTGCTGTAAAACTTGTGTTGTGTGGGCAAAAAAAAGACTGGTTTAAATGCCAGGCGTTTATTATACACCACATACAGGGATGTCAAGCTCTTCCACAGGGGTTCCCAGCTGCTAACACAGTGAACCAGCCTGCCTGAAGTCCTGAAAAAAGAATGTATTTCAGAATACATTTCCTGCTTGGGCCGAGTGCTTATCTGATAGTTGCAGCTGGCTTTCTTTAAGATACGGGGAATCAGTGTCATGCCAGGGCTTAGATAGCACTTTTTTTAATAGTGCACTGGCAGAACTGTTGCCTAAGTTGTAAAAGCGTCAAGAATACTTTCCCAAAGAATGCAACGCCATTAGCTGAGTCCCTAATTTAATGGATTAAATGAACACCATCTCTTTTGAGGGTTGGGGTCCTTTGGGAGATTCAAGAGATCAGGTAGAAGGGAATCTGACTTCACCCTGGCAGCTGAGAGCTCCAGGATACTTCTGGAAGCTCACACTCCCTGTTTTCCAACAACCATTGACACCTGGAGATTTCTTACTCTTCTGTGTACAGAGCTCTGCATTTCC
>VRYO01002734.1:11848319-11883728 GCA_009812075.1 Sialia sialis
CCTTATAGGCGTGAAGTTACTGTAATTAGAATCTGACCCATTGTTGTAAAGGACACGTTTCATCAGTGCTGTCTATAGATGACGTCAATCCTAGACAGCTTCATATGATCCTGATCTTCCAGGTATTACCCCCACAGTTATGTCTAACCTGACTCTTACAAGGCGGACAGCAAAATCCCTTTACAAGGCTTGCAAAATATGGTTGTGTAGTTAGGTAGATAAAAAGCAAAACTGGAAGACAATAATTAAAAACAGAAAGCAGAACACCAGGGGACAAAAAGTATCACAATTTATATATGTGCTGATGTGGACAGGGACACAGCACTTCAGAGAGATACAGAGACCACAATCACTTGGTAAAACTGAAAAACAAAGGACCTGCCACAGCAACTGAAAAAACAGATGCCCCATTTTGCTCATCTGGAAGAAGATGAAAAGTTCTTGATAATAGGATAAAAATAGAAGATATAACTAGAAATACCTTTTTTACTTTTTCTTCAATTTTTTGTGTACGTGACATAAATTACAAGGGAGTTATATCCATGCTTTTTATAAAACAATTATATCAGCAATCCCATCTTTTTACCAAGAGGTACAAACATAATGCAAATAGAGATGGTAGACTACCAAAGACACTTCAATTCACTTCTTCAAACTGGAAAAGATACACTAAATCACAACTGATTTATGTCAGCTGACGAGTCAGCCCTTTGGAAAGGAAGAGACTTACAGGGTAATTAATGGCCCCAGCTGTGGGCTCTATATATTAATTGATTAACCTTTCACACCACAAGAATTTTTCATTTTAGATGTACTCATACTTATGCTTTTTAATTAATTAGAAAATGGAGAGATGGAATCTTCTAGTTTGTTATTGGCTGAATTAATTCAGAAAGCCTTTTGGTTTGGGTTTTTTTTAATTTTCTGAATCCCCCACTCTGAAAAAAAGTCTGTTTCTTTTCCTGGTGGAGCTATAGGTAGTGTTTTTGATGCTACAGAATGCTTCTGATATACACCAGAAAACAAACTTGTAGCAAATGCAAGGTCATATGTGTTAGCAATTCAAAATACAAGGTCATGTGTTAGTAACTCAAAATGCTTCAGCATTTTCAGTTGCTAATTTATTTCCTAGCTTGGAAGAATTTTTGAATTGTTGGAAGTCGTTGCTTGATTGGATAATTGACTATTACTGTTTAATTTTAATGTAGTCACACTGGAAGTAATCAAATACACTTCAGGAAGGGGAGTGGAAGGAAGGCAGGAAAAGAAGTATAAGAAAAGAAAACCCCCCACAAACTTTTTACTTTTAATAAATATCCCATACTGCCAGTGGGATGTAAAAATAGTACATGGTCATAATATTAAGAATTGTGTCACAATGTGTTGGTGCTGAGGACTGTACTTAAACCTTGCTTGTACAACTTTAGCTTGTTGTTTTGTGACTTTAAAGCATCTTATTTTACATATTCATAGGACTGATGTGGAAGGTTAAAGTTATTATCATTTCCATGCCTGCTCTGTCCAAAGACATAAATAAAAAACAATACAATGCAATTACATCTTCCCCCCATGTGCCAGGCTTTTGAGAAGCCTGTCAGGCATGTGAGATAACATATCCATGGAAAATCTCAGCCCCTGGGGACATCCCCTTCAGTGATCACCAGGCATAGTGAGGAAGGGCAAACAAAGATCTTCCACTCCCTGCTTTATAACTTAACCATTCGCAAGCTTAGAGGTACCTGTGTTCGAAACACGTAAGGAAATTCTTTAGGTAAGGGAAATTCTTCTCTTCTGTTTACCAGACCAGGGGTAACAGGAATCAGGGACAATGAAGGAAGATGAGGTAAACCAGTAGTGCAAAGGGAACCAAATCCTAGTATAGCCCTCAATTCATAAAGTCTTCTTTGTTTATCTAAATATCTATCTATCCAATTAATAAACCAGGACATATTTTCATTTTTATTTTATAATGTGAATTGTATTCTTTTTATGTTGCTTTGCTTAAATAAAATTATAGAGTCTTCGATATCTCAGCAAAACTATAAAATGGTCAGTTTGGGTCTGTTTGATGTTGAAATGTACCTAATATTGTGCTGATTGTTCTACACATCTATAATACCTGTCATGCCAAAAACTGTGGTATCTCTTTTCATATTACAAGCTTTATAAAGAGTTTATGCTTTCTGCTAAGCATAGCATATCACAGTAATTTAACTTAGTGCTAATAAAGAAAAGAGTGAATATATATGTAACAAATAACTGATGTTTTACCATTACTATTCAAAGCCTTGGTCCCTGATGGGATGGTTCTTCCCCTCCTGCAAAAAAGGTAGCCTTAAAAGCATCTTTTAACAAGATGGTATAAGAGATTTGTTGAAATAATGAAGTTAAAATATTCAGAATGCAGCTCTATTATATAGAAGTGATAAAAGGCCTTGAAAATCTATGATTTTATCAAAGTTGGGAAAGACTTCAGTTCTATTCCATGGCAATTTTTCAATCAACCATAAGCAGAAGTGTTTTTAATTTACTTTCTGTTAGCGGTCTTAGCTTGAGAAATAGGAACATCAGCTAAAAATAAATTAAATAATGAAAATAAAATTAAAGTTAACTTGATAGTTTAAAATGAATGTGGTACCATGATAAAAATGCAGAAAGACCTGAAGGAATATTCTGAACTTTTGTGAAAGAATAAACTGGGTCTTATAAACCAGCTGAGTTGAGAGGTTTTTTGGCCAGGATGTTATTAATTCATTGCAGTGTGTTAATATGAACTAACAACTATAAAAATGACCCAAAACCTCAATGACCAACAGTGTTTAATTGATCATTAGTACAGTAGGTATTGTCCACAGAAGCAAGAAGCATGGGTCAATAGAAGGAGAATTTATAGTTATTTAACATACAAAAGCATTACAGGCTGTTCAAAACACTGAAATGGAGAAAGATATATTAAGAAACATAAAAGTGATGAAAGTATCCTTGTGTTGAAAACAGCAGTTTTGTGCTGAGATCAGTAGACTGAGTTTGCAGTTCCATTGTATTTTCTAATCTATTATTTATTTGGGATTCATTTTGCACTGTTCAGGTCTTCTACCCCTTGGGCTTCCCCCATCTAAATTAGATCTGTGTGACATGCCATCTGTTTAAAACCTCCACTGCAACATGGAAATATCTTTTTTTTTTCCCATGACAGAAATTAAAATAATATCATTGAAGGAAAGTGAAATTATAGTCCCTTCTAGGCCTCTTCATGACTATATAAGAAAATCGACCTTTTCAAATCTTGGAGTTGAATTTATATTTCAGAGCTGTACAAGATTTGGACTTGAATTCACTATTCAGAAAACACCATATTCAGATAGCTCAGATATGTACTCACTGCTCTGTTAAAGTTTAGGTCTGGGAGACAACTGAAATAAATTTTTAGTTCAACTTCCTGGCTGGCTGCTAACTGGAATGCCACCCAAGAATTCCATCCATGAGTAAGGTCTTATAGACCATGAGAGTAAGACAAGGACACATTTTGTTTGCTCTAGGACATGTGCAGCCTTTCAGAGGTCTGAAGTGTTCATTTATTACATTTTTACTTAGAGCATAAAGAAATTTGATTACTGTTTTTATGGATCCCATGTTGATATCTTACATAGTGGGAGGAAAGGCACACCCAAGACTGTCCTATGGAAAACACTAACAAACAATGGACCAGGAAAAAAGAAGTTAATTCCTAATGCCACTACAGGAAGTTGTTATTTTTTACAGGTTACAGACCTGATGGGAGTGATGTTCTCTTTTTAACAGGGTCACCATCATGGTTTGAATATTTCCAGTAGCTCTTTCTGGAAAGTGGGAAACAATTGTAGCTATTGAGAATGAGCTAATGTTCACACTACAGAGCATGTTATTAAATTTTTTTAAGGTATGTCTAGAATATATATATATATATATATATATATATATATATATATATGGCTGGAACAGTTATAAGAGAGGATCCATACTGACATTTGTAAGAAATCTCCTTTGCCTGATTATGTTGAAAGCTCAACACAGGTACTGATCTTATAGAAAGACCAGATGATGAGTGCCCCCAGTCTGAGCGCTTAGAGCTTCCTATGCCTGCTCTTGTTTGCTCTCTGCCTCTCTCACTTTTTGTTCTTTTTCTCTGAGTAGGACAGGGGGTACCACATGGTTGATTGAAAATTGGAATAACCTCCTTTAATACAGAAGGTGATATTGCTGTAACTTGTAATACCCCGCTAGGCTTCCCTTGTGCTTTTGCATTTATCTCCGTCTGTAGGACTAGATTTTCTTGCTCTGTGCACCCCTGACAGCTGTGCCAAGGGGTGACCCCATAGCTGCTGCATGGCTCAGGTACCATCTCCTTTCCAGGAACATGCCACCTGATCCTGCTGCCACACCACCGTGGGGCTTTCAACTCTCCAAATCTTCTAAACCAAGCAGCCCTGCCTGCAGGGAGATGAGAGATTGTTTTCAGGCTACTTTTTTTCCCTATTATTTTAATACATGTTTTCACACTTGATAATCTAAGGTCTTGGTCCTGAAAGGGGATGAAGATTTGTTACGTGCCAGTAGAGTTAGTCCAGAGGAGAGCTACCAAATTAGTCAAGGTCTGCAGAATGTCTCCTATGAGGAAGGGCTTGAGTTGGGTCAGTTCAGCCTCCAGAAGAGACAACTGGCATGGGACCTCATTAATTGTACAAATCTAAAAGGTTGGTGCCACAAAGATGGAGCCAGGCTCTTCTCAGTGGTGCCCAGCAACAGGACATGAGGCAATGGGTAGAAGGTGATGCAAAGGAAATTCCACTTGAACATGAGGGAGGACTTCACCGTGCAAATAGCCATGAACTGGATCAGGTTGCCCAGAGAGGATGTGGAGTCTGCCTCACTGGAGATATTCAAGGAGTCTTGGAACTCAGTCCTGCACTGTGTGCTCTGGATGACCTTACTCAAGCAAGGAGGCTGGACCAGACGTCCACTGTGGTCCCTTCGAACCGGAACCATTCTCATCATTGAAATGAGTCAAGTCTCCCACTCTTCCTGTAAAGTGGCTGACCTCACTGGAAAAGAAACTTGCTCTGGGCCTAACATGATCAGGTTTGAAACACTGAAAGGTTGTCTGAAAAGTTAAAGAAGCAGTGATTTATTTGCTTGCAGTGCATGTGTAAGTAGGGTACAGGCAGCTGAAGCTGTAGGCATGTTCAGTGTATGCCACTCACATATGCAGCACATATATTTCTCTATCTTGCAAAAATTGAAACAAGTCCCTACAAATAATAACCACAAGAAGATAATTTCTCAGAGGAATATATTCCCTTAACAAAGATTAAATATTGCTATTTATATAACATGTATGAATAAGAATTAAAACACTCTCATATGATAGTAGTCAATACTGTTTTGGTTTAACCTCAGGTGGCAATTATTTTGTTACTTTATTTTCTATAGCATTTTGGCACCTGCAAACAGGGCATTATTGCCCCAACACATGCCTACAGAGATATTTTTATTTTCCTGTTATCCCGGTTACAAGTTGGAGACAAAAGTATTTGCTATTCTAAAAAGAAATTCCATGCATCTGAACAAGATATGCATTGCCATTGCAGAAAATTATAGTAATGCTAACAGCACATATCTCATCCTGGGCAATGCTGCTCCTCACCATCCCATCTGCTTCCCAGAGCTGTCACTGTCTCAGATCTGTCTCAGGAGTGCACCATGCCATGGGGCCCATGAGCAAAGGAAGGGTTCAGCTGCATGTTCACAGACACAGTTTAACTCACCCTCTGTGGGGACCAGCCATGTCCCTGCCTCATTCCTGAGCTGCAGGACCTGCTCTGCAGGGTTCTCCAGCTGCACTGGCCTAGGCAGCGTTTGTCCACCCAGGAGGGATGCTCTGAGAGGGTGATGCCAGCTAAGGCTTTCAAAAGCAGGAATAATCCTGCTCCCCTTTCATATTTGCCATCCACTTTCTCCCAGGTTTCTTTCCAGTCCTGTACCAGCTCTGCAGGTTTCCTGATCATCTGCCAAGGTAATTCAGCTTGCTAACCCTGCAAACAAATTCTTTTTTTTTTTTTTTTGCATCTCCAGCTGTCTGTCAGTGCAGCAGTGTGAGCCCATTGCCTGTGGGTCAGACAGACATCAGTGCTGGGGGGTAGTGCAGGGAGAGATCCTGCAGCACAGGAGGGCAGTGGGTGACTGGGGGAGGCAGTGGCATCACCCCCTGCAGCAGCAGTGAACTGCTGAGCCTCTGTCCCACCTGGCCTGGGTATGGATACCATACACCACCTGCGGAACCTGCATCTCCTTCAGGGAATCCTGATCTTATATAAATGTTACAAATGGGATTGCGCTTGGGATTTAAACACAGAGATGGGAGATTCTATCCCCTTAGTGACAGAGGCCTCCTTTCTGTTTTATATTGCTCCTCTTATACTAATTGGAGGAAACTCTGAGTGCTTTCCAGAAGAGCAATAAGCAACGGAACTAGTATTTGTCATGTGCTCATCCTCTCCACGGGGACACAAATCTGTGTGCAAGCGAATGGTCTATCTGAATTTTTAAAAACCATTTGTACACAGACTCATATCCAAGCAGACAAACATATTTATTTTCCTTTCATGGGAAGCAAGGTCAAAAAGAAGCTTGGGATAATTACAATGAAAAGAGATGAAGCTGCCAATGATGCTGTGTGTGCCTCTGAAAGTAAAGCAACATGCACTTGCTTTAGTACAGTTCTCTTGGAGCATCCTTCACTAAAGCTGTGGGAAAATAACGCATGCTGAAGAAAAAACACATTGGGAAATCACCATAAAATCTAGTCTACATGTACCACATGGCTGCTGTGCCAGCTGCAATTACTTCACCTCTTTAAATAGTTCTCTCACTGAGAAGTTGACTTCAACAAGAACAGGGTTTCCATGCTATTATTTGCACTAACAGACGTCCCACACAATAGGGGATTTCCTGTATTCTGGTCAGAGGACCCACATCCCTTGCTGACATAATTTAGGATATCACTTTGTTAATATTTTTGGCAAATCCAGGCAGTGATACATAGGAGCAATCCAGGTCACAGTGTTGCTGGGCTGGCTGTGGGCAAGACAGCTTGGCCTCTTCCCCAGTGGCAGGGTGATGTTCTTAGAGAGTGGCAGCATCTTGCTGGTGCATGTCCTTCCTCCCAGCACCACTGATCTCCAGGTCACATCACCCCAGCTCCAGTTCAGTCCACCTGGGCAAGCTCTAATTCTCCTCTTGTTCCCTATCCAAGGGCTTCAATGGCATCTCAGCAGCTTTCTGACTCAAGGAGTCAAAAAGCAGTAGGTGGGGGTAAAAAAAGAGGGGCCTTGTTAATGCCAGACCAAGTTTAGTGGTGACCTCAAGGTGGGGAGCTGGAAGAGTCCTCATGGATCATGATCTGGTTTTACTGCACTCTCCAAATCTTGATTCTTTTTCAGGTTGCCTATTTTTTATTGAATGGATGTATCAAACTGTGACACATGTCACCAAAGCATGAGAGTATCTTCAAAGTAGTGACTGTGCCAGCACAGTCAGGACCTGTCACTCCCAAAGGAGCTGTCTGCTAACAGAGCCATTCTTGGAGCAGTCTGGTACCTGTCACTGTGAATCCTCCCCTCTGCACTTTGGGATGCACTTGTCCATCCTGGCAGAGATCATTATTGGGAAGCTGAAGGTGTTTCATGGATAAACAGTGAGAGACATTGCTGGAAACTTTTGCAGTCTCAGCTGCCACTGTCTACTGATGATGGGAGTCCATGAACACTTTATCTCAGTTTATTCATGTCCAAGAGTACCACTTTTTAATAAAATTGTAACACCTGAGAAAAAATCTCAAGACCATTTTTATCTTTATATTATAGCAACAAATGGCTTTAAAAATGGTGCCTTTTTTAAAACCAGAAAACCACCTTTGGCTAAAGACCAAAAGTGGGAAATTTTATGCCAAAGGCTAAATGACCTGAAGATTAATTATACAGGTCAGCTCTCAATGTTCTTTATTGCAGACTGTCCAATATTAATGTTTTCTCTTAAATTTTAGAGCAATAAATGAACAATTTTTCTCTCAGTTTTAAAAGAAGCTGGTATTCCTTGGATAAACAGAAAATATCAACAATGTAGATAAAGCCCAAAGGTTATTATTTCATTAGTAACTCATACTTTTTCAGTTTAATTTTGATCCATTGCTTTAGGCTGGAACTAATTTTTTTCCACTGGAATGGAATGAAAAATTAGGGACTGTAAAACAAAGTCTCAAAAGTCAGAGAAATGCAAGTTACCTCTCATTCCTTTCTTCTAGAGTTGCTTTATTTCCAGGGTCAGAATTTGAAGACAATGCAACTGCTGTTCCTGTATCCTAACTGTAGCACTCAAAAGCTGCAGAGGAGACAAACAAGTCTTTTTCTTTTTAGAATCCAGCCCAGTTAAGCCGTAACAGGAAAAAAATAACACCTTCCCTGCTATATGCCTTACATCTCACTTCTGAGGGCATTACAAAATAAGCTCTGTCTGGAAACCATTCCACTTCACAAGGGTATGTTCATGCTTTGGAAATAAATATTCTTAAATATGAAAAATAGTGTACTTTAATTGAAATAGTTTTCAAGTAATTTTTTTCCTTATTCACAGGGGTATTTAACTTATAAAATCAAACAGGATATAAAAGCCTTTTCTCCTACAAATGCAATTGAAGCATACCAATAAACACCTTGGCTTTGGCCTTTTTTTGTAGAGCTACTGAGTGTCCAATAAATTGAACAACAAATGTTATTAGTATTAAGTGGCTAATAAAATCTTATTTATGTACTCATGTTAACAATAATCTGCTTGTAGAGTATGCATACTTCCCTATCAGCAACTTGGAATATAATTTCCAAGAATATTGCATTGCTTCAAAGAAATAATAGCCTGACTGTGGTCTAGGCTTTACTGGAAAATGGATATAGAGATCATCATCTATTTCACTGCTTAAAAGCTGCAGAGGAAAGGGGAGCTCTAGAGATTTTTCCACTGTGAAGTAAATCAAAAGCAAACACAAAGGGGTTTTTTTACACATATGCTTTACCTGCATTTCCTTTTCTTTAAAGAAGCATTCAGCAAGAAGATTCTATACAAATTATTCTGAAATTGCTTTGAGTAATGTACTCATAAGTTGAGAGTCCCTATAAACACATTTAAATATAGTGTCAAAATGGAGAAATTAACCATTCAAACTCCTGTGGCTGTGTGGAATTCATGATGGTTTATGTTACAAAGCTCATTGGAAAATTCAACAGTTCTGTCTAAAAATCTTTAATCCTGTTGGGAGTCCAGTAGTAATATCCTATCACAGGCCCAGACTAGTGACTGTACACTGCCATTCTGAGAAGCAAACTGGCAGATTCCTGTAAGGACAATGACTGGCTTTGGAAGAAAGTGGAGAAAATGGTGCAATTCCAGAGTCAGCAAAAATCCCCGCCAACTCTGCTGCATGGCACACAATGGGCTGCTGTGGGCAGGAGGACAAATGGTGCTTTACAGCGTGCCCACACCAGATGAGGCTTCACAAGGAAAAGTTGGTGTTCTTCAGCAGAGTGTAAACTTAGGTCATCTGACATAACTCTAGCTCTGTAGTTGTTTTGGCCTTTGACTGGTGTTATTATTTATAGCTGTCTATCGTGCAGACAGTGTCATATCCTATTTACTCATGTCTATCTTTTGTCTTTTTCTTCACAATTAGACTTGCCTCTACCTGCAAATCAGTCTGGCAGAAGGTGTGCTAGTTTAGACAATGCTGTATTCAGTTGGGCACCCTGATACAATACTCTGACAAGTTCCTGGGTGTACACGTTGTGAAATTATTGCTCAGTTACATTCAACTGTAAAAATAACTTGGTCCTTCTTTCCAGCTCTTGACAAAACAAAATAATTTCTAATCCATGAGCAATGGAGTGAATGAAATCTGGACTCCTAGACTTCCTAAATACAGTTGAAACTTTTTTTCCCATCTAGAGACAAATTTCTCTTTTGAGTCCTATTGTATCTGCTAGAGCAAGAGTTCTACTCTAGCATTTTCCTCCAGCATTAGATTTGGTAATGAAGCCCTATTACACTTCATGGGTATCATATGCTGCCATATTACTTAAAATTTGCCACCACATTAAAAAGTTAAGGACAGTAAACAGACAGAAAACACACCTAAACCTGTTTTTTTTACGAACGTGAGAAAAAAAACCCTCTGTTTTGTAAAAAACTATAATAGCTTTAAATATATCCAAATAAAAAATTTGAAGTCCTAAACTTCACAGGGAAATGAAAATCATAGAATCTTTCAATTGAACAGATTTTTGCTCCATTTTTAATTCAGATTAGCTTCAAAACTAACAGAAACCAAATGGCGATACTCTGAAATGGTCAGATATTAGAGGCAGACCTCCATAATTTCTCTGTGTACTGAGTTGACATAACCCTGTGAGTTGTTTTGATGGGAAAAAAAAATCCCCAACATGTAAAACATCTTCAAATCCCAACAAAAACACTACGAAGTTCTATTTTATTAGAATAGAAATGACAACACCAATTTTTCAGAGAAAGCTCAAAATCACTACACCAGGATGGAGGACTTATTCCCTTGCAGTCTGGATTTCAGCTGACTTGTGGGATTTATGATTAGAGGAATATTCTGACCAGTGCCCTCCCAGCAGGGCCCCCTCCATCTCTGCTGAGGTTTGCTGCTGTCTCTCTCTCCCCCAAGGAGTCCCTCTCTGCTGCCCTGGGCTGCAGTTCCTGGCCCCTTCCATCCCTGCAGCACTCTTTGACTGTTTTTCTCCTTGGTTCATCCTAAGTTGGTCACCCAAATCTGAGCTTCCACCCGAGGCTGGCATTTTTGTCTGAAAGAAATATAACTTGTTAAAAAGGAACAAACATATGACAAGGGAGTACAGTAATTTCACGCCTATAAGGCACACCGGACTATAAGGCGCACTTCCGGGTTGTCGGCAATTTCCCGTACTTTGTCCATATATAAGGCGCAGCAGCCAATAAGGTGCACGGGCTCGGCTCAGCTCAGGGCTGTGCAGGCTCGGTTCAGCTCAGGGCTGCCATGGGCTCGCACTTCTGGGTTGGCAAATTTCTTAACTTTGTCCATATATAAGGCACACCAGAGTATAAGGCGCACTTCCAGGTTTCGATCAAAATTTTTGTCAAAAGGGTGCGCCTTATCGTCGTGAAATTACTGTATTTCCTTCAGAGGGCCAAGGGCAATGCTGGAGTGTGTGCATGAGTATTTGTGGCTTGGGTCCTGATCTGGTTTGCTGTCTCCCAAACTGGGAGCAGTTCCAGCAGCTCCAGCTCAGTAAACTCCCCAAGAGCATGTGAAAAGTGAGAAAAGCACCAGAGCAGACAGGAGACACCCATTTCCTCACTAGCAGGCAGCCAGGCTGCTGGATATGGGAGCAGCTGTAGCCCCACAAAATGAGCTGGGTTTTGGTTTCCAAACCTGCTGAAATTCTGCACTCGAGTAAGCCCCAAGCACAACGTTTTCAAATGGCATCTTTGCAAACTGCTTGTACTGCAAGTTCTTTCTATTTTAACAGAACTGATTGGAAAGTGTTTCATGTGTAATTTTTTAATTACCCCTACATAATGTGCTTATCTACTGTATTTGCTCTGATACCTGTTTTGTACATCCTGGGATGGAAGATGTATTTCTATCACTTCATCTTCTTATGCTTTGAAAACAATATCTTATTTTCTATTTCTATTTAAAGGAAGGTAAATTTAAATCCTTCTGAAGCAAAACTGCTTCACCTTAATATTGATTCACTAGTAAAAACAGGAAAAATTAAACTAATCATTCACACTGATATTAATCTAACTAGATGTCTACTTCATGAACTGGCTTTGATTAACAATTATTTGAAAAATTTCTATTCATTTCTATATTGCCTCCATTTCCAGGTTCTTGGGAAATGTGCAGTTTTATTGGCTTGTACATTTTATGGTTTTTAATAGAATTATTTTTCCTTTTTCACAGTTTCCAATTTTATTACTGCAGTCACTTTATTACCTGTTAGCATGTTCCAAAGAAGAAAAAAAGAAAAAGTATCTCCATAGAGAATATCAAAGGTCTCTTTTACAGGACCTGCTGCTATTTTCTCTGAATGTCCAACTTTTATTCAATGATATACAGAGGAAAACACCACAGAAAGATCAATGTCTGATAGAAAAAATTCTCAAATTTGAAAAATGATGCAATATCATTTGAAAATTGCCTATGAAACTAATTTTTCATTAAAGACTTCAGATAAAGAGAATAACCCTTTCTCAAAACAGAGATAATCTGAATTTTAGAAAGGTATTTGAAAAAAAAATTCTTTAAGAGACACATACTTTTGACTTTGTGGAATTTACCTGTGATAAAATATTTGGCTAACACATGGTGCAGAGAAACACCTAATAATGCCTGAAAGGGTCCCTTAGTTCTGGACATGCACACTCATTATGCTGGACTTCAAAGCAAGGTGGAAATTTATCCCCACTCCACATCCCTCTCACTTGTTTTTTTTGTTTGTTTTTTGTTTTTTTTTTTTTTTTTGTTTTTTTTAAATTATATTTAAAGTCATATAGTACACAGTTCTTAGAAAGCTTTCAATGATCTTGAGCATCTCTGACAGGATACAATTTTCTGAATGGGGAGGGGGAAGGTTGCAGGGGTTTTTATTTTGTTACACCGTACAGCCTATTAAAATAGACATGAACATATGTATTTCAAGAGAAAATTGGTAAGAAAGGAACAGGTATTTAGCTGATTTCAGCTAAATCAGGAAAAGTCAAGCCAGTTTATATCAGCTGAGGATCTGACCTGATGGCTCTTTGTTTGGAATTACACACATTTTTCTGACAGGCAGACATGCAGCTTGATTTAACAGCTTCTCATGCTGCTTCTCTCCTTTCTATATTTGTACTAAACATCAGTTGAATCCTTTGAATATTCATATTGAGTTTACATGTCCTTACTTTTCACATTCAGGTTTTGAATAATTATATTCTGAGAACTTCATCAGAGGCAGAAAATAATTTGCAAATCTGAGGAGCCTTGTGTACTCTCTGTTACCTTGAGGCCATAGTACTTCAGTTCATGTTTTCTGAAGATTTTCTGCTGGCAGAAGGTAAGATTTTCAATAGCTTCATATTCCTTCATGTTGTGACTTGTTTTCTTGTGGAGCTTAATTGAGCTTCCTATAACTCACAGGATAGGAAAGATATTTTTGTTGTACTTTTATTGTTTTTTTCTTTCTTAAATACATATTCTGAGTAATGTTCGCCATTGCACATAAAAAGGCACCTGGCCATGCAATGATAGATCTCAGGTAACCAGTTAATACATGAGTAAATGTTATGGTTTTGCAAACAATGGTATTGTCACAGTATTTGAGCCGTGCCCAAAATTTAGGGAGTTTTCAGGAAATGAAATTTTGAGCTGCCGGTTTCCTGGAGGAAGTCTAGGTTTTGAGTTTGTGTCAGTCTAGTTGTACTTGAAAATTTCAGTGGGATATCACCCAAAACCTTTGGTGTCTGAGGTGTTCTTTGGATATGGACCATTTAATCCTATCTAGCCCAACCAAAGCTGTTTTCTGACAAAAGAGCTTCCTTTTTTGCCCTAGACCCAGTAAATTTTCTAGATCATAGGTTTGTGAAGCTTACATGAACTCCAAGATGTTTATCTCAGCTAAAATTTGCTAGATATGGGGCAGAATCATAATAAACAGAACAGCTAAAGAAAAACTGGAAGGAGATAAATAAGTCCCAACACAATTAAATGTTGTGCAGACAAAGGGGCTGCAGATCGACACGGGGTGAAGATTATTGCATCTTGAAAGGCAAGACTGGAGATGTGGAAATACCTTGAGACTGAAGGGGTCCACAGCACGGCAGAGTAATTTCCTATGCAGAGCTGAAAGGGAATAATTTCCTCTGGCCTTGCACAGGAGAACCAAACGAGAAAGTGTTGTGGATGAGATCTGCAAGACCTCCTAAAGATGGGTTAGATGATCTGCAAGGATGCAATGGTTTATGAGGAGGCTCTCACCCCTGGCCACTCCTTCTTGATCCCACCAAGTGCACTAACATCATTGTAGGGCTGAGATGAAAAGAGACTGAGTGAATCTCAGTTAAAACCCCATGTATGGAACAGGCAGTAATAGCAAGCTAAGGGGAAAATGGCAAAATTCTGAAGGTTACTTTATTTCTGAAAGCAACATCTTGTTCAGCTACACTTGACTTCTACCCAAAGAGAAATGTAAGTCCCAAGGCCCATCTTAGCAAAGAGAAATAAATTCATAAACTTCATTCTGACTTGAAAAAGAGTGTGATTTCTGCCTTCTGAAAAGCATTAAAATGGCATTACATGGAAGAGTTTCCTGAGGCTTGCTCATTGAAAAGGAGTTCAATCTTGTTGCAAATTTTGAATCTAAATTTTTACACTGCTCTTAACCATCACTCCCATAGTATTTTAAGTAGTCCCAACCTAGTAGTCAAACATTTCAGTTTGTCTCTGTGATTGACATTCTGCAAATGCAAATGATGAGTTCTTGGGAAAACTGTCAACAGATTGAGGGACTGAAAGCAAATTGTGGGCTACCCATGGTTTTAGTACCAGCCTGTGCATGACCTCTCTGCTCCTTGTCTGGCAGAGGTGCTTCTGGCTCTTTGGCAGAGCTTTTCTCACCAGGATGAGTATGGTTCCAATCTCAGGTGGTAATTCAGCATAACTCCTTTCCTGTGCCCCCGCTTTGCTGCTATACATTAAATTTACGATCTGACACTGGAACTTCAAATACTGGTGGTTTAAGCAACTTTTAGAAAAAGGTGGGAGGTATTTGTGCCAGTTGTGCAGCATGTTGAATATGAAACTGAAGAGTGGAAGGTGTAATTTTAGTGAATTCCAACCCTCTAAGAATACGAGCAGTGCTAAGAGTTAAGACAGTCAGTGCACAGTAAAAATATTGCATATGACAGTCACAAATTAATTGAGATGGAGTAGAAATACTTGTGAGCAGATAAGGCACTTGAAGTAGTCAGTGGATGTAGCAGTCACTTTTATGTTTACATTTCTGAAGCTTATCTCCATGTAGTTATAGATCACATGGCTTTGATTTTGCTTTTTGGCAACCCAAACCAAAAATACCCAGGAGGGAGAGATAGGACTGTAGATTGCAAACCTTCCAAAGAAATTGTCTTTGCATGTTATATGTCTAAATGACTGCTGCACAGTGCAGCATGCATAATCTTCTGTAGAAGGAAAAAAAGTAAGCCATTTTATTGTTAAAACTAAACCATAAACTGATTTAGGGACTTCTCCAAAGTCCATGAAATCAGCAGGAGTTTTTCCATGCATTCCAAGGGGATCAGCCTCTAAAGGTGATGGGTCTTGCAACAAAGGCAGTGAAATCCAAGGTAGCAGTGTGATCAGTAAGAGTCCCAAATATGCACAGAAGCCATCCACAGGGAAATTACTGTAAAACAAAAGGTAGTAAAAATGGGTGTGTTTTAATGGGTATTGACTAGCAATTCATCTGATTTCAAGAGTCTGTAAGATTTCTAAAACAAGTGAAAGAGAAATGGGCACATACCAGGTTCAAGGCAGGAAGTTTTCTGAGCATTGCTTAAAGTATCATTCAAATGGTTCAGAGGCACAGATTATCAAAGACACAACCAGAGAAGACAAGAAAAAATATAGGAGCCTGGAAATGCATTTTAGAATGAGCACATTTTAAAAAGTGTACTCATCTGGTTCCATCTGTGCATGACTCAGCTCTACTGCTGAGTCCTGCCAGGCTTCTCGGCTACATATAAACCAAAATGAAAGAGTGCAATGTGCCTAATTGGACCTCCCTTACTCCCAAATGAATCTCTGGAATTATTTGGAAAAGACTTTGTAGGAGTGTATTCAACTTCATTCCAAATCTGTCCTGCTGATCCCAGAGGAGTGGCAATTATAACAGTGCTAACTTTGACTTCTCAGATTAAGAAAGACCTTTTCTTGCAATATAAACTCTTTTGACAAGAACTATTTGGTCAGTCCCAAGATGCTTTGAGAGTACAAACAAAAAATACCATTTGCCTCCTTTCTCATTATCACACCCTTGTGTGAATGGCTTGTCTTTGTCCTTTAATATCTTTTACTGAATCATGATGAGTAACTATGATATTATTTGATGTGCTTGCTAACACTGCCAGACCCGAGAGATGACTTTGTAGAGAATAATCTCCTAGAAAAGGTTCTTGAAGGGCAGGTTGTTATGAATTCTTTGTTTAAGTCATCCCTTTACCTAATAAAGGTAATGAAACAAGTTTTTTAGACAGGAATCTAATAATAGAGTATAGCATTTTCATGTAAATATCCTAAGAATTCTCCAGCTGACAAACAATCTGCCATCACTGAACTAACAGTTCAAAACAATCTACTCTTTCAGCATTCCTGAATGGCATTTCCTTATCTGATAATGTACAAATGGTGTGAACCTTGGCTGAAGTACAGCTCTGCAGCCTTTTTCCCAGAAAGGCTTTGGGGACAATTGTGTGTGAGGCTGGGACACATGCTGAGCCTGGCAGGGTGGCCAAGGGTCCATCACAGCCAAAGGGTTGGGGAACTGCTCTTGCACTGCAAGCTGGGGACAGCTCTGGGAGCCCCGTGGTGTCACCCCTTCTCAAATCTTGACAGTGAAGGAGGTTCCTCAGCATCCCCAATTAATTATTGCTGACAGTCTGTGTGAGAGTTAGTGTGCCTAATGCATCTGGGACAGGATTCCATAAGCACGAGGCTCATGGACAAAAATCACACTCATGGATTGTACATACACAGGCAGCTGAGTCCCACCTGCACTTTTCAGATGTGAGTCCAAAGTGCATGTCTGCAGGTGTCCCACAGCTCATTGCTCTGGCCAGCAAATTTTTCATTTTGCCACAGTGCTTGGGGAAAGCAGCAAAATAAGCAATATGGATGGTATTGCATTTGTGTTTTTTGGAATAAAGAAAGCATTAGAGTCTCTGAAGATCCCTGTCTAGTCACATACTTTAGAGAACATTATAATGTGACTTTTGAAACCAAACAGGGTGGTAATCTGGCTGCACCAGGTTTATGGCACCAGATATTTGTTCAAAAGGTCCAGGCAGACTAAAGACATACTCAGTAAACTGCAAGGGTGGGAGTGGGGGAGCACAAGTGTATGATACAATAGAGCTATAATCATAAAGCACAAGACCTACTGAGCTACTTTATGACCTTTTTCTTCTCCAGTGAAGAAAGCCTTAATAAGTCACTTCTGGCTGTGCCAGTCATGAATTACTGCTGTCTGCACAAAGGAAGATAAATATTGTAACACATCATAGAACATCTCTCTCTTTAAATACTGCAAATGGATAAAGATATAAAACCCAAGAGGAACCTGAAGTAATAAGTGAAAAACTAAGCCAAAGAACAAGAATGGAATTAATCTAGAGTGTATCACTTTGAAAGCAAACCTTTGATATAAAATTCCTCCTTTTCTATTGACAAGACTAGAAGCACATGTATAGTTGTCCAGAGCTCATAGTGAGTTCTCTCATCAAACCTGCAAAGGACATTTTGTGGTACGCTCAAATGTTTGTAGCTACCAGTCTACTCTCCTTCCCCAAATATTTCTTTCACTGTCTTGGCTGAAGCCTTCACCATCCTGTCACGCATCCCCACTCCCCAGCAGAAACTGTCTTCAGCAGAGCATGCAGAGGAGCTGCTTGTGTGAGTAATTCTCTGACCTGTTTAACTGGCCCAGGTCTTTTGAAATGAGCCAGGTTTGTAAAGAGCTATTTAAGCTGCTTAAGTAAATATGGCTTGTGTTTGCTAAAAAGGATTAGGAGGAGCAGCAGGAACAAACAGCAGGTTTGAGGAGTTTATTGTAGGAACAATGAGAAGCATCTGAGGGAACAGTCCCCTTCTCAGCCAGCAAAGCTGCAGCTGCAGAAAACATCTGGACAAATGCTTCCTGTCTTTTGCTGAGCAGAAGACATGTTAATGCCAGTGTATATCACAAAACTGAAACAGAAACAGCAGGAGCCCTGACAAAAATAAATCTAGAAAGTAGAAATAATAGTTATGTCTGTGTAAACTCTACCTAACTGCTCTCCTGAAACAATAGTTAGGAAAGCGTGTTGGTTTTGGCTGGGATAAAGTTAATTTTCTTCACAGTGGCTGTTGTGGAGCTGTGTTTTGGATTGGTGCTGAACATGAGTCTATAGCAGAGAGATGTTTTTGTTATTGCAGAGCAGGGCTCACACTGAGCCAAAGCCTTTGTGCTTTTCATAGGGCCACAGTGGGCAGGAGGCTGGGGGTGCCTGGGAGGAGACACAGCCAGGACAGGTGACCCAGCTGACCAAAGGGATGTTCCAGACCATGAGACATCATGGCAGTGTATAAACTGGGGGGAAGGAGGAGGAAAGGGGGGCAGTTTTGAGTCATGGGGTTTGTCAGCCTCAGTCACTGTTAACTGTGATGCCCTGCCCTCCTGGGAATGGCTGAACACCTGCCTGCCATGGGAAGCACTGAATTAATTCCTTCTTTTGCTTTGCTTGTGTGTCAGTCTTTCCCTACTAAACATTGTTTATCTCAACCATGAGTTTTCCAGCTTTCACCTTTCCAATTCTCTCCCAGATCCCACTGGCGGGGGAATGAGCCAGTAATTGTGTGGGACTCAGCTGCTAGTGGGGTTGAACCACAGCAGAAGAATCTCTTTCATGGACACAACCTTGGACAAATATCTGTGTACCAAAATACCTCAAAACCACCAGTAATATGAACTTGCTTACAAACTGATAATTTTCATTTATGTGTCAGATAGAACACTATCAAAAAAAAGAGGGAAAAAGTGGTATGCCTAAGAGATTAAAATTAAAATAAGATTGAAAGATAGCAGAAGTGAGACACATTGAAATGGCACATTACTAGCTTGGAAATAAAAGTTACTATTTGTTAGTATTTAGAAATAAAAGTAATTAATTATCCAATGTTTTCTAAATATGTTTAATTTCTAGTGTACAATACTACTGAGATGGTTATTAAACAGGAGACAGGCATCTGAGCTGTAAAAAAAGGAATTTTTTGTTTAGTTTCTCGGGTAGAAAGAAGTTTCAAGGAAGTCTGTAGAGATAAATTCTCATACACATTCTTAATGGAACTTTTGGTTTCTCAGTACTACTTATGAAAGATAAATAGTCTTCATTTTAAAGCATGTTTGGGATTTTTGACATTTTAGAGAAATAATAAAACTGCTTTCCTGAAACTCAAACCATAAAGTGAAACTCAAGGTACTTTCTGCTATTTACTTTTAGCAGGGTGTTGGACCAGATGACTTCCAGAGATCCTTCCCTCTCCTGTTCTGTGATTTTACAACATAAAATATTGACAATCTGCATATGGGAATAATCAGTTTGGTTTTGGGGGTTTTTTGTTTGTTTTAGTTTTGATTTTGGTTTTGGGTGTTTTGTTTTGTTTTTGTTTTTGTGTTTTACAAGAACTGTGTGAGGAAACCAGAACAACCAGGAAACTAAAACTTCCCAAGAGACACTGTACTAAGACTCTGATTTCTCCTTTTCAGTGTGGTGGAGCACTGTGTGCTGCACACTGACATCTGCTCTGCCCTACTCTCCAAACCTCTGTCCTCTCTCCAGCTGGAGCCAAAGAAATGCCAAATGGGAAAGATATCCCTCAAATGGGCATGCAGATTTATACCCTCGGTGTGTGCCACAAGGTACATCCTGGGAAATTTTCAGAGAAGTTGAGTTTGTTGTCTAACTTACTCAAAACCTTTAAGCTTTGAAAAAGGCAACAATGTGCAAGAAATTTCAATGTTTCACATTTTCCTTACCCAATTCCTTTTTTTCCCCCCTTTTATTATTAACTATTTCTATTTTGTAAATAACCGTTGCCTTTCAGATCAGTTTTTCTATGACTGATATTAATTATGTATCCAAAATAATCAATTTTTGAAAGCGTTATCTCCATTGAGCCATTTCATTAATTTCAAAACAATAGGAAACTGCTTGCTCTGTATAACCTTGAGAAAATGGTAACTTATCATGCTCCCAGCTATTCTTTATCCTGGTCAGCTTGAAATCTGAGCAAACACATGCAGACATAGGATGGTCAATTTTCTTGCACCATGAATAATGCTACTGCAGGATGATAATCCATGATGTCTTTGGTAAATCTTCTGTAAAACAGGGACAGTGATGCATCATAATAGGCTTCAAATTTCAGGTAGCATATTTCTGTTTCATAATGTAACAGGGAAAATTTGGAGATAACTATAAATTTTTCAACCTTTAAACAACAAAACTTTCTGATCTTTAAAACATCAATAAAATATTTTTTTTTAAATCATACATTACAATGAAGCATATGGCTGGCATTATAAAAGATACATCAGTGTTATTTCCCTTCTGTAAGTTCCCAGAGGCTGGTTTCATTCTGATTTGTCTTGGGATCCCCACAGGTACGTACTTAATTTGAATGGTGAGTTTATTTGGATTATAATGGAAACAGGCACCATGTGGCTAAACCTATTCAAGCAAATGATTTCATCGTTATGGTTTAGAAAAAGATCTTCCTGATCTATTAAGAATATTTCACTTATTGTAAGGACAATCTCAGTGACACAACTCAGGAATTATGTAGACTCTTTAGAAAGTGATTAATTAGAATAAAGCGAACCTGCTGGGACAGTGGTTTCCTACAGTTTATGAATAATTGTCGACATTTCTCTTTAGATCTACTGCTTTATGTTAAAGCTTAGCTTAGCCAAAGGTAAAATTTAATATCTGTCGCTTTACTAATTTACAAAACCACTTATTGATATGTTTGTGGGAGTTTTATAATTTGGTTAATTTTTGCCCTTTTATAAGGGTACACATTTTTCCAATTCCACCTTTTTTCTGTTACATTCCTAGACAGCCTAATTGAGATTTTTCTTTTTCTCTTGAAAAAGGTGATGAAGCTGTGAACAATACTGAGAGTATTTGGTAATTTAAAAAGACAATACCATGTTCACCAACTCCCTATGGCACCTTGCATTACCCTAGTGTGCAAAAAATAATAAATTCACTTTAAATAAAATTTTAAGGAAAGACCTGTCTCTCTAGTGAATCTGGAATTCCAGAGAGTTTGTCAGACTGGAAGTGGGTAAGTCTTTAAGATATCTAATTTCATTAGATGCCAGAAACATTCTCTGAGAATTTTTTTTTTTTTTTTCCTCTATATATTCTAGGGAAATCTTTATTTTTCCCTCATCAAGAGTCCACCTATAAGCAGGACTAAGTTGAGACACACTCAAAAAAAATTTCAAGAATTGTAAAAAGATAGTTGTCATTACAACCATGGTTAACTTTATTTAATATCATCAAAGTAATAAAGGTGATAGTCAAGTTCTGTTTAATAATCCCACAGTCAGAACACTCACCCAGGAAATGATACATTTCATTATCTAGCATTCATGTGATTGAACCCACATTCTTTGGAAAATGTCCTGACCACAATCCATGAGTTATCCTGATTAAGACTGCTCTTTATGCCTGAAGGTATTCTATTGTGTAAACAGAGGAGCAAAAGTCTTTGCTCCAGCAGAGAGAGGAAAAGGAAATATGATATTAAATTAAGTGTTGAGACACTCAACTGAAACCATGACTTTGTTGGAATTTTACAAATTTTACATTATGTTGTGTCCTAGAAGAAAAAAAAAAGCAGTCTGGAGACAGGGACCAAAGCTGCACCAGCCTTTGCAGCCAAAACCAGAGGTGAGAATCAGAATTGTCTTTGCCTATGTTCATTCAGGGCATGTTCTTCCACATCTCCCGGAGGAAAGGCCCAGCTGTGATCAGATGGATGAGGCATTCTCCCTAAGGACACCCCATAGCACAGCTGTGGGGGCCTTCTGAAGGCTGTGTAGATTTAACTCCCCCTGTGCCTACTCTCAGTGTCTCCCCAGGTCTCAGGTGAGTGTGCAAAACCCTCAGACACCTGGAAAATCAAGTACCAGAAAGAAAAATGTTAATAATTAGCATAACTTGTACTTTCTCTTGAGAGTAAAGATTGCTGCTATTTTGGTCAATGGTGTGAGAAGGAATTTAAAGCAAGAAAGCTGGACTGCCTCCTTCAGACCTGAAGAAGCACTTTGTCCCCATGGATTTAGGACTGCATGTGGGATATTCTGTTATACTGTTATTGCGACTGGGAGTTGGGTATTTAAAAGTTTTGTGGGACTTTGCCCACGTCAGGCACTTAACCTTTGCAAAAATTTAGAAGAAATACTGAATTTTCCAGCTGTATTGTAAACTATTCTCACAGGCCTAGCCACTGAGACAAAATCATAATCTTGCTATTTGTTTAAACACCAAGACAGAGGATGATATTTATAGAGTTCAAAGATGTGAGTTGTACTGAAGATTAAGTGGAATATGACCACAACACTGGACTAATACTTTAACTGCAGTCATTGCACAAATAAAGCAATATTTTGCACACAAATATGATACTACTGACTTCAAAAATCACTGATCAAAAGTATGTGTAGCAAAATTGTGAAAGGGTATCTCAGTCAGCTTTTTTTCTGCCTCTCACTAAATTTAAGTGTCCATGAATGCCTCTGAAGGTTGTTCATGCATATCTGTGTGAATACATGTACATATACATATCGATATCCATATCCATGCACATATCCACATACATTTATTTCCTCTTTAGCTCCTGTGGAAAAGCAGCTCACATCACTGTGCATGCTGTAAGGTCAGAGTCCAGGGGTGCCCCACAGCCTGCTGCAGTTGTAGTGTGGTTAAAACTTCTGTCCAGAGGATGAAGTCCACTCATGCATTGCAAGACTTGATGAAAACTGAAGTGTTTACAGGAGTGGTTGTCCAGTCAACCTAAACAGTTTTATGACTCCACAGGATGTTGAAGGTTAAATCCATTTCAGTATAGTATTTTGGTAGAAATATGCTATTGATGCCATCATTTTTCATAATATCAGAACAATCTCTATTAGATGATCAATGTATTATTTTCACTTTAAATTGCCTTGTGAAGTGACCCAGGGGCTAGAGAAAGCAAGATTAATTTGGCAGTTTCCTTCTAAGCAAGCAAAAAACATAATGTCTAAAAGATTTGCCAAGGATAGTTTAATTTTAGACAGTGAGCATCAGAAACCCTAAGTAATCCTTATAATTCTGATTTTGTAGCTAAAAAAATACCAGAAAATATGGGAAAATAATGAAGATAAGAAAGAAAGAAAAAGAAAATGAAAGAACAAATACTTGGGTTAAAGTCCTGCTATAAGATTTTCTAATGACTTGAACTTTGTGTTTTGTTATTGAAGATAAAGTAATCTACAGTCTAGAATCTGAAAGTGGATAATTTAATGGCAAAAAAATAAAAGGTCTTTATTGATTATTTACAGAGTTATAAAGGCCTTTTCTTATTTCCATAGGCAGGTTATAGCATAATTCTTAAGAAATCAGCTGTTTGGGGCCAAGTGTATATGGCAGAAGGCCAGAAATGTTCCTTGGTTTGTTTCCAGACTACAACCCATCCCATTCTGTATTTCCCAAGGGCTTTTTTCCCCAATATAATTCAATATAACTTTAAAATATAAATTGTCCTCTTTATCATCATATTTCTGCCTGAGTATTGTAAAGCAAATTAAACAATCTTTTCCATGAAGAGAAAATTTCAAATTACAGTAATTTCACACTGATAAGCCGCACCTATTTCACTGAAGAATCGAGCCGATCCCTGAAGTGCGGCTAATCATCAGGTGCGGCTTATTTATGGACAAATTCCGGCGAAATTCCAACCCGGAAGTGCGAACCGGCCGGGCGGGAAGCTGCTGAGGAGCCGCTGCCGGCTTCGCGCGAAGATGAGCCTGCCGAGCGGCCGCTTTTGGGCAGCATGGGGATCCCCAGTCACTGCTGAGCAGGTGGGGAGCCGTGGCAGCCAGCGCCAGGGGCGAGAGTGCCGGTGCCTGTGGCGCGGGGAGGGCACCTGGGGCTGCGTTTAAAGGCTTCCTCGGTCTGTGAAAACTGTTTGCAAATTGAGCACCTGACACCAAACCCCGCGATTGTGCAATTCTGTTACTAAGTCGTTACTTTGTTGCACATGGATCCTCACTTTTTTTTTTTTTTAAAAAAAGTGCGGTTTATCACCCGGTGTGGCTTATTTATTGACAGATTCTGTGGCCTTCCTGGCTACCCGGAAGTGCGGCTTATAACCAGGTGCGGCTTATGAGTGTAAAATTACTGTAAGTCAAGCATAAGATTCACAGATGCATGAAAACCACCAGAAACCACACATTTTTACTAAGTGATCATGTTCCTGTGCAGTGGAACAAATCATAACAGATTTTGTAGCTACCACTTAGAAGATAACCTGGATAAATCAGAAGAAATCACATCATATTTTTCCCTGCTGGCTTATAATGGAGCATTGAACATATCTGATTCGGACTGTAGTCTGTTGACTGATCAAAATACAGGAGTACTCCTGATAAAGTGTTCTGTAAATAGATTCTTAGTTCAGATCTGTGTGATTGTCCTGGAGCATGTCTGTTGATTTCACTAAACATCTTTCTATATTTTCTGGGAGTCAGGATTTAGAAATGGGAGGGTAGAGCTACAGCAGTGTCTCTTAGTTTGCACCATCTTCTCTTCTGTTGTCTGTTTATTGATCGATTACTTGAGAAGTCTAACTTTTCCTTCAGTCCTCTTTAAACTTTTAGGGAATGAAATTTCATCTTATAAAACAGTGTACAGAAGAAATATTCTTCTCTGTGTGATAAATTGCACTTAGATTCCCACAGACAGAAGAAAACACTAACAAATTCAACTAAATGATAAGTAATATCTTACTGTGAATTTACCCTCTTTTCTTCGGGAAAAAACCCAAAATTGCACAGAACATTTAAGCTGAGGTAATATTTTGGGATAGCAAAACTTCCCTTGAAGTAAATATCAGCTGTCTCTCTTCACTAACATTCAGACTAAATTGATATTGTTTGCTTGTACTTGTTCCTGGATAAATGCATAAAAATTATATGTTGTTTCAGATCAGTAGCAATAAAATCTTGAACTTGATCAGCTTTGTCATTACACTGCAGCAACATGGAAAGGTTGGCTGCTGGCCATATATTAATATAGCAATAATAATACTTAACACTGTTCATCTCAAAAGCAATTTACACATATTAACTAATTAGGCCTCAGAACATTTGCATGATAGGTGAACAGCATTCATTCCCCTTTAAAGCAGGGTAAGTGGAGGAACAGAAGATAAAGTCACACTTTCAGCAAGAGTCAGTAGTTGAACAGCCAGCTTGTCGCACACTAATTTTATTTTCTGAAATGTTGAACACCTTCAGCTCCAGTTGAAGTCAAGAGAGGTGAACAGTGATCTTGACCTCTGTATATCAATATAAAGATGCATTTTGGCTGCCATTTGCAAAAGGAAGCCTTCAGTAATTGCTTTGGAGATATTAATTTTCATCCAGATTGTCTCTGATCCCTTGCCGTTTTCTGTTACTGATCTTGCAGGTGCTCAAAAGTTGCTTCTTGCCCTGTATTTTTACACATCTGCAGAGCTGCATCATGTAAGACATAGAGCCCTAGGACAAAGTCTAGCATGAACCAGGAATGAATAATTGACATTATTGATACAATTGAGGGTGTAAATTGACAGCTATAAAATTCTTCTTTAAGGAAAAAAAAAAAAGAAACAGTAAAAGGCACCTCCACTTGCATTAAGAGCAGTTAAGGTCTTTGTGCATTGATTTACCTATTTAGGAAAGAATTTCTCTGCCTTTTTTCTGCAATGAGACCAAGATGGATTCCAGAGCTGGAACTTGAAGTCTTAGACCTCTAGTAATGAACAATAAATGAAAATGCAATGAAGATACTGTTGTATGCCTTAAGAAATTCCAATTCAAAGTCAAAAGAGAAGATGTTGTGGCAAAAAACAAGTTATGAAAAAAAAGTTGAGTGCTGAATGAAGAGAATTGCTAATTCCTCCAGACTGACACAGAGACATTCATTCTTGTCTTTAGAGTTCAGACACCAAGGAGAATTGTATTTAGGTGGACTCTTAGAAGCTGGCCCTGTTCTGCACTTTGTTCCTCCTGTCACACTTCCTTGGCTGATGTAAATAGATTTTGAGACTATGATACCTGCTGCTTGCTCTTTTCAAAGTGTTAACATTCCCCTTCTTTGCTCTGCATTCAGCAGAAACATCCTTCCTCCGTCACAGGCGATGCTTCAGCATTTTTGATAGATGGACATTCATGGTGCCAGTGTGCTGCTCACACACCACAGATAAATCTGCCATAAACAGAGTTCCACATGGAGAACTGCCAGCCTCCATGGGCAATAATTAAAAATGAGGAGATGAGAGCTCACCTGGTACTGCTTCACCATGATCAATGCTGTGCCAAGAACTGGCTGCCAGTACATTCCACCACATAGGAAACAGCTTTTATTTTTTGGTTTGGTTTGGGTTTAGGTGTTTGGAGGCTTTTTAATGAATCTTCTGGAAGTATTAATCTGAGATTAATTACACAATCTCTGCCCTTTCATTTTCTGAAAGATAGATAACACAAATGTTTTGACCCTTCAGCTTTTATCAAGTTAAACACAATGATGTTCTGAGGTTCAGGGTAGGAAACTAGGTGGTTCGTGTCAGTCTCCTATTGTAAATAATTTTAAAAAGGGGAAGATTATTTAATTAACCAAGATCTAAGTCTTCTTCGTTCACTTTTAAAGGAAACATTACTCATTGTAATGGGGCATGCTGGCAGAAATCCTTTGGAGTGCTATACAGGCAACATAAATACACCTTGAGAACACTTGTTCTATTGAAGATCACTGGCAGTTCATAGACTTTAAAGAATATCTTTTGAATTCTCAACAGAATAAGCCATTTGTTGCAAACCGTGCACTGGTTTAAGGAACTGCTGAGACCTCATGGAAAACATTAAGATTCATCTTATTAAAATATCCCACCAAATATATTTTTTGGTCCTACTAAGCCTGTGTCTTCCATCAATCTTCAATTAAATTACCGAAGGCTGACAAAAACCAAACAATTCTAAAGTGCTGAAAAAAAGCCTGCTGGGGTTTGTCTGTTTACTTAGATGCTGGTCTTAGAAAATATTTGTATCCTATCTCCAGGGTGTATTGTGTGATTTGTACAAAATCCAGGGTTGTGGGTGCCTTCAGGGAAAGCACAGGAGGAGACTGTTAGCAGAGACTCTTGGTGTGAGTGGAGTTTTATTGATTTCCCAAGGCCTAACAAGAAGTTCATGCCACAGCCCCAGAGGTCCTTCTTGGTTTCTAGAATTTACTGTGTCACTGATGAGATAGAAAGAAAAATGTGAGGAAATCTCTCCTGCCTGAGGACTGCAGACACCCTTAAAAGTACACACTTTATATTCAAAAATTGAAAACCCACACTGGTGAGTTTGTTTCCAGTCCCTTTAGTTCCTGTCTGTGATGGTGGTGCCCCCACTGGCAGCCTGGCTGCTCTTTTCAGCTTGCCAGACAAGGAGGAAACAGATTTTTGGACAAATGTAAAACCAGTGCCAGGAATGGGGTGATAGCCCTAAAACAAAGCAGAAGTGAAAGGCTAGACTGTATTCACCATCTTTGTCTTGGAAAGCATTAGTTCCCTCCAGTCATAGATGAAAAAATCCAGGTTTCAAGTGGAAAAGAAAACCAAACCAACAACAAATCCAGAGTTTAGACCTTTTTTCTGCTGTGCTCTTACTTCAGGGTGTATCCATGCACTTGCACCCATCCCTCCCGTGTGCAGCTGTCACCCATCCCACTCTCTTGTTCTAACCATGCAGAACATGCAGGAGCTCTGAAACCTGATGTTGGGCACTGCAGTGGGGCAGTGCCAGGCAGGACTGAGGAGAAAGCTCCTGAAAAAGATGTGCACCTGTCATTGAAAAGAAAATCTCTTCCTCTCTCATGCTTTCAAGAAAATCAGAAGGAATCCAGTAAAATGTAGGACAGCAGTGTCCTGTGAAGGTCATCCAGCACATTCAGTGCCTTCATACTCAACTGAATATGTGTTCAGTTTCCAGCGTTAGGAAAATCTCTACTCTGCACCACTATACCATGAAAGACTCCTTAAAAATCCATTAAAAATTTAAATCATTATGTAAAAAGATCAAAAATCCAAACCAATCCCACCACCTACTACGTGCAGTAGGAAGGGACGAGAAAAGCTCGCAAGTCCATTTGGTTGCCCAGCTCCCTCCAGCCACAGAGAACTGTTCTAGTGAAAATCCTCAGAAGAATAAGGCCTAGATCACCTTTCTAAACAGTGGTTACTAATAGGATTTTGGAAAAATGTCTTTGTAATGGTAAATGGATGACACACAGCACATAGACCATTCCAAGACTTCCTGACATTTCTGAGTGTTAGCACTTCCCATTCAACATGTCACCTCACACACCTCTTCACTCTCCAGGACGCATTGGTGGAAAGCCCTGAACCATGCCTCAAAGATATTACAAAGTCCATCAACAAATTGCAACCAAGATTTCTGCCAAGCCACAAAGGGACCACCAGCAAACCAGAAGTTCTGTCACAGGTTTTAATTTCTGTCTCTCTGCAGTTTGAAATCCTGTGGTTCCTTAATCTGGCTAGGCCACTCAGAAACACAGTGCTTTGGACTGTGATGCTCATACGGACTCCACAGCAGGGCCTACAAAGAAGAGAAGGGAGAAAATTCCCACTCATCTGAAGAAAAATGCTGTTGTGAGTAGGGGAGAGCAGGACAAGTGGAGACTGGAGCAGGGCAGAGAAATACAAGGAGCATGCTAGGGGTGTTATCAATGACAGAGGGCAGTGTGACAACAACAAGGTCACAGAATTAGGGCACAAAGAATGGATCTACTCCCTGGATATTGTTGCTGCCTCCCAGCAAAGAATATTTTTGAGAGACTGAGACCCCAAAACTTCACCTAATGAGCCCCTTGTCCTCGACCCTCTCCGTAAGCTGAGTTTTCTCTCTGTGTGGCTGAGTCTGAGCTGAGCCAGTATAGGGTCCCACAGTAATTGTGCCATGAGTTTTGCTGTTGCTGTTGTTGTTTTTTTAAGAAGTGCCTCTGCTATCCTAGCCTCATGTACAAGTTTGACCTATATAACAGACCAAGTAGGTCACTGAGTGCACATTGGACCATGACAAATTGATTTTGAACCATCACTTATCTGGCTCTGTTGCTGTCAAGCAGGATACATCAGTGTGATTAATAAATTATTTACCAAATAGATAAAAGCATGCTTCCCCCACCAGAGATTCTGGAGGGTTTATTGTTTTAAGCTGCTGCACTAATTGGGCTGTACATTCACTTGGAGTTCCAAGAGAGAGGAGCATTAGAGGAACAACGCTCTTTACTGCACATGGTGGTGGCACAGCAGAGGCATCCCATGAACGCCTACAACAACAAATGATGCTCAGTTTAGTGTTTTCCTGGTGGAATTCCCAGCACCCCCCTTGTACCAGCCTCCATCCAGCACTGCCCCCCAGCACAGGGGAGAGAACTGGCCTCACAGGGGCACTGAAACATTTTACCTCGAGTTCCACTGAGATGTGAGGAACAGCTTTGAGATTCCACTCTGAAAGCTTCCTCTCTTTATCGCAGAAATGATGCTAGATTTCTTCCTCTGGGATTTAAACCATCACAGTTGAAAACATATAATAACAGACAAGAGAAAAAAAGAGATAACACCTTTTCCTCAACACCTTTTCTCTATGCTCCTCTGAACTGAAAACAAAAGAGAAATCAAATCAACAAGATTAAATAAAATATATTCTGCCAACAGGAGTTAAAAAATACAGGAATGCCTTCCACTCTCAAGGTGTATGTCATCTGACTGCAGGAAGCAAGTTAGTAATATAGCCTCCTGAGGGGTTATTCAGACTCTTGGGTAGAATAACAGATCTCCAAATAGGCTTAAAGTAAATGAAGCTCTTAGCAACTTAATGGGCTTTTTTTGAGGAGGAAAAAGGAGGAAAGGCAGAAGAGATGTGGGAGGGGGGAAAAGGAAAAAAAATTGCAGAGACTACATTTCTAATTGCATCAGAGAGATAGCAGAATGTTGACCCTTGTCAGAAATTTTTTGTAACATCCGAGCATTCCCCTTTTTTGTCTTTATTTTTTGTGTTTGTCTTTTTTACCTTAATTTTTTCTGCATTGCTTTGAAAACCCTTACAAAGGAATCCTAGATGTATCTCTCACAGGAAAGAGAGACTACTTGGATCAGGGGTTATTGAAGAAAAGTGGTTGAGAATCACAGTCCAGATAAAGCCGCATAATGTCCTGGCACTTGAATTTTAACTGTATTTATTAAACTCTAATTTATTACCTCTTTCCTGTGGGGTATACACTAATCCTGATCACTAGAAAGAAAGACTGTATTATAATGATTCTTAATTAGATACAGATGCAACAGATTGATTCATTATTTCCATGGGCTGCTGTCAGTGTTTTGTGTGGTGTTTTCAGTTTCATTAAGCCACTCTGCTCAATTCCTTCATGAGCTGTGTCTGTCAGCTAAAACAGCCCCTCTGCCCCCAGCAACAATTCTTGCCCAAGCATCTCTGCTTCTGATTTCTTTTGTAAGCCTTATCTATGGAATTACCCTTTGCTGCTGGAGAACAATTTTTCACCTTCAGAACTTGAGTTTGTCCTCGACAATAAAGAGGAAAAAACTTTTAAGTGCGAGAAACTGCAGTGTAATCTAAAATGCATTTTAATCACTGCAACTAATTATGAAGAGTGGTAAATCAGTAAGGGTCAGAGCTCCAGCACTTCACTTCAAATGACAAACAGTAGTACAGCTGATTGTAATGGGATTATTCCTGTGAGTAGCTGCCCATTACTTTTACTGAGAGATTTATAGTCTCTTTGAAAAACTGTCTGCAAGATCATTAATAAAATAATAATTAACAAGGAAACTGAAGCCATTATGTCAAGAATTTCTGCAAACAATAGGAAAACTTCATTTATGGTGCAGACAGTGAATCAGAGCAGTGAAAATCTGGGTAGCTCTGTATTGCTGTCTGATACCAATAGGCACAATCTCATTTTGGGGGTGGGAAAGGTAGGAGGAAAAAAACCCATCTGTTTACAGATCAATGCACTAAATTGCTAAATTGGAGATGAAACCAGATATTGAGACAACAAATGACCTTTAATAGGTGTTAAGTAATTTGGTCATCGTGAATTTTGAATGTGATCAGATTTTTTTCAGTCCTCATTATTTTTGAGAGGAATGACATCTGTCATTTTTCCACTGAAATAAATGAAATGCTTGTGAGATGCTTGCATTAAATAAACTGTCATTGCCCCAGGGTAGAGAACCATCAAAACCCAGCCTAGCTCTTCTGGGGTCGCCTCAGAAGACAGGAGGGCAAGTTCCAAGGCAAACTACTCAAGTGAAGCACCCTGGGCAAGCAGTCCAGAGCTTCCCAAGCTGCTGGGCTCCATGAAGTGGAGCTGCACATTTTGTGGCTGGGGTTTATCAGCTGCTGGGCAGTACTGTGAGAATGCAATTGCTCTGTTGCTTGCCTGAAGCTCTGCTCTGCACTGGGGGCTGTTGCATTACCCCAAGTGGAACCAGCCCACCGCTGTCTGCAGTCACTCCTGGAGCCCTGCTGGTGATTCCAATCTCACAGCCTGTCTCCAGTATCTCTTTAAACAATGGATGTACCAAAACCCAGGCAGACAGACAGGAGATGGCCTTTAAACAGGTTAGATCTAATCCTGTCCCAAAGGTTCACAGGTAGGGATGGGATATGGTGCTGGAGGGGCCACCCCTGATGCCAAAACCCCCTCCCTGTTTGAGTTTGAAAAGGCACAGGTTTGATCTGTTCAGCCAGTGACATCAGTACAAACTGGGTAGGGCTGTGAGGATGTCTGGTCAAGACGCATTTAAAATTTATCACCTCTTGCAAAACAAATATCAGTGCTTCCCTTTGGCTTCTCATCCTCAGGGTTCTATGCTTTAGATGGCTCTTTTAGGAAGTGAACCAGATCAAAAAACTGCACATGAGCACCCAGTAACTGGTTTGGATTATCCCACTCTTACTTAATTTTTGTCAACAATGTTACTCTGCCTCCTATATTTCACTAGAACATTTCTTGCTGGTAAAGTGGGAAAGGAAAGTAGTCCTTTGTCAGCAGAGAAAATTCCAAAGAGTGTGTTTCCCTGAGCCCTGAGGCTTTGCTACAAACATGTGGAGGGCTGAAACATGTATTTCTGTCACCAATGACTGCCACTTCTGTGTGGCATGACCCAGACTGGTGTTCACACATTTACAGTAATGAGATTGCATAATGCATGTGATCTTGCAACCTTACTGGTTAACAAAACACCTGAGACACCTGATCTGGAGCCCTGATTCAGTGTGATATGCCAAAGTGTATTAGTACCCCCGGGGCTGCATGAAATACGTGCCATATTTCCCCAAAATCTCTGCACCATGTTATCTTTAGGCAAAAAGGACAGAAAGAAATCACAAGGTAATGCAGAGGTAAATTCATGTTTTATTCTGTAAAAAAAAAAATCAGCCAAAACATATATATGTTTGTCCTGGACTGGCTTCACATCTACATTACTCAAGATATTTGCCTGCCAATTAAAACTCATTACATAGATATCATGTACATGTTCTATAATTAAGAGTTTTTGTGGTAGATGGTGTTACTTGTTCCCAGTAATCCCAGTGCTGTTTTCCCTGAAGCTACTGTACCAAGACAAAGGCATGAAAAAGTGAGCAGCAAGGGGGAAAAAAGTGCCATTAGATCTCTTCTGTTGTTTATTATGTTTGACTAGGGAATTTACCTTTCTTCTTTTTTTAATCTTGATTTTTTTTGCCTTTCATTAAAATGCAATGTCCTCTAGTTGATAGCATTTGGGCATCTTTCCCAAGTCTGCCTGACAACATCAATGGTGAGCTGTTGAGCTGCAGTGACCCCCTAAGCAAGCTGTCCTCTGCTGTTTTGGCTGCACCTACTATTACTCAAGCAGTGGGAGCCAAACAAATGCGACACTTGGATCTTTCTTGCTCGTTGTGCAGAGCAGCCCAGAGTACAGAGGCGCTGCAGAAGAAATCGACAATTCCCCACGATTACACAGCGGGACACGAGCGCTGGCAGCAGAGCTGAGAACTCAACTCTGGGGTATACAGGGCTGACAAATGCACAGACATATTGATCCTCGGCAGTCTGCCTCATCAGTAGAGTAGTAATGGGCTGCATATTAACACAACCGCCCGTAAGGTGACCAAAGACAGGCAAGGACGTGGAGCTCAGCGCCTGGGGTGGACGTGCTGTGCCAGCACCACACCTAAAGTGGAAGGTCGACCACCACTGCTGGGCTCAGAGCCTCACCAAGGCTTGGTTAAGCACAAGGAATTACAATAACCACTTTTGCTAAAGTGTTTGTGTCGGGGTGAGCAAGACTAGAAAGAGCAAGCAAATTAAGCAGACGGAAAATGAGGTGTTGGGCAAAAGAAGTGGGTAAAAAAGGACTGCTTACAAATCTGCTCTGAATGAGCTGAATGAACACACAGGTCTTCAGCTGGCACCAAGGACAGAAGCAGCTCTCTCTTGGTTCCTAGACAAGTAGTAACAGATACTTCTCTGCCTTCTAAGTACAAGCTGAGGTGTCACTGTAAAACCCAGCCCCGTGCCAGGAGCTGCTTCAGTGGCACTGGGGTATGGTGCTTCTGCTGCTTCAGGGTGATTGATGCTGCAAAATATCTCTGCACTCATCCTCCCCTCACAGAGCCCTGGCAGCCCTGCAAGAATCACCCTGCACAATCCAAACTCCAGAGAAGAGAGGTTTAATTGCTTCAGAAGTGTACACGTCTGTCTTCTACCTGTAAAAAGAGGAGTGTAAACAGAAAAATATGATATCCTGTGAAATTTTAGGTTTCTATCAAAAATTCCCAGTGATTTTGAAATAAGGCATTGTAGAAGACAGTGGATTTTGACAGATTATTCTTACAAAATGTGAGCACTGAAAATACTTTGTTTAGCACTACTATTAGAAATAATATTATTTTAAGACAGGAATACTGGAAAATGCTGTTGACAGTTGATTTTGTCATATGTTATAGCTCATATATTATTATTACTATTAAGGTAAATCACCTGATTAATAATCATGTAGCACTAAAGAATTATTTAAATTCTTGATTATCAGTATCTATTTTAATGCCTCTGAGTATGTACTGTTAACACTTTCCATTACAATTTCAGAATGCATATTCATTATGTCAAAATTTCTCATGAAACAGAAATTCTGTTTCCTGGGAAACCCCAGCATTTTTCTTTTTTTTCATTCTTCCCTTTGCTTCTTTTAATGATTTTTCTAGAGGATTTTAGGTACATTCTTGTGTAGGTTATTTGAACTCCAGGCTTGAGAGCTCTTCAGGCTATTTTTGGGGGTATCTAAAGAGTGGTATATATTTATTGGAGGTATATTTGCTCTTTCACCAAAAAAAAAAATTAAAATAAATAGCAAATTGAAAGAAATTCTTCAATAGATCACAGTAATTCTGCCTGATGGTTAGGGCCCTTTATCACCACACTCACATAAATAAAACCCACCTGCATCAGCAGCCAAGAACACCTGGGACCTAAATTAACTTCTAAGAACACTGTGAGGACATTCTGCACTGGATGATGAAGACAAAAGAAGATGAATTCACAATTTCATTATTATTTAAGTATCACAGTGCATCACTGATATCCTTCTACTTTGGAATGCCAGGGATAATAGAAAGAAACCAAAAATATTTTAAAATGGACTATATTTAGGCCTAACTGAACAACCTCACTATATATAACCTACATTTTTAACATCATCATATTCCTTGCAGTTGCTGCTGACTTCTGCACTGGTGAAACTCCAGGGCCTCACTGTACCCAGCATCAGGAAGGGAAAACCTCTTGAAACAAGTGTGGAAGGAGGATGGGGGCAGCTCGATGAGCCCTTGCTCCTGCTTGCAGAGCCCCACTGGAGTGGAGGGAGATGGATTTGGTTGGTAGGGCTTAGGGCAGGGTAGGGAGGGTCACTCTTTGTCACTGCAGTGTGCCCTGTCTCTGTCCCCATGGGAGCTATGGATGTCTCTCCCATCAAAGCCCTTGGGAGCTGAGTTCAGCCCATTTTGTCTACACAGCCCAGTCAGAAATGTCCTCCAGCCCCCTCCTGAGGGTCTAGTACCTTGAATTCAATGGCAACATCTCATCTGAGATCAAAATCTGCCTTTTAGGATAAAACAGATTTTAAAATTGTACTTC
>VRYO01002734.1:11883916-11909216 GCA_009812075.1 Sialia sialis
CCTTCCCTTCCCTTCCCTCTTTTTTTTAACAGAAGCAAAAAAAAAAAAAGCCGTCAGTTGGATAAATTTCCACATTACAGCCAATAATATTGATTATACTATACTTAGATAATATCCGACATTGAAAATGCTAGCATTCAATACTTATTTGATTTTTAGTCATATTGATACCAACCAAAAATATTTAATAATTTAAAGTTCAATTGCACTGCCAATGCTGTAAGTTAATTGCACACTCCTAGGTTAAATCAAGTCTCACACAACATTTTATTTCACAGGTCTAGTGAAGGAAACAGTGGAATAATCACAAAACTTAGATTCCTGTTGGTTGTTTATAAGAAATCTGGAGAGCAGTTAAAATATAGTTGTAATAAAAAGTTCTTAATTTTCTCCTTTTTTCACAAATTGTGTTTAATTTGTGAAAACCAAATAGTTCCCCAGCAGTAAGAACAGAAACTCATAGCAGTTATATGTGGCATTTATTGTGCAGAGCCTTAGGTGATCTTTCCACACCATGGGCTGGAGTGGTTCTTCCCCTGGGGGTGGTGGGGTCTTACAGTGATTTATGCCCCTTGGTAAAAGATTTGTGTCCTTTTTATCCTACATGGCGTACAGAAACTGTGCATGCTGACACCAAACCCAGCAGCACAGGACACAGGGAGCACCTGAATAGGGAGTGCACAGCAGCCATCCATCAGTGGGGCTGGACCCAGATTTGCAGGGACAGGAATTAAGGTCTGAGATCAATAAGGGGCACACAGGAAAAATTCAGAAGATCTTTTACAAGTACAGTAATTTCATGACTATAAGGCATACCAGATTATAAGGCGTGCTTACGGGTTGTCGGCAAATTTCTGAACTTTGTCCGTATATAAGGTGCACCTGACTATAAGGGGCACATTTTTTTGCAGTGAGGATCCGCACGCAACAAAGTAACCAATTAGTAACAGAATCCACAATCACGGGGTTTACTGGCAGGTGCTTAATTTGCAAACATTTTTCACAGATCGGTGTAGCCTTTAAACGCAGCCCCAGGCGCCCTCCCCGTGCCGCAGGCCCTGGCACTCCTAACTGCCCCAAGCGCCGGCTGCCATGGCTCGCACTTCCGGGTTGGCATATTTCCAAACTTGGTCCAAATATAAGGCGCACGGGATTATAAGGCGCACTTCTGGGTTTTAATCAAAATTGCAGTCAGAAGGGTGTGCCTTATAGTCATGAAATTACTTTAAATGGCTGTTTTGTTTTTCCAGATGAGTAGCAACAAAATGTTCTCACTGTGTTGCATTTTCTTGTTGATGAATAACTTGTGCTGTTCCTGTTTTATTCAATATTGTTCTTTGAAGCGGCTGCATGCCCATACACATCAAATATTACATATTGAATTCTCTGTGACTGCACATACACCTGCACACAGAGTACCACATAAAGTCTTCTGTTATGAGCCCCAGAAGCTAAGAAGCATTAAACCTGTCACTGATTCAGGTGACAGTCCCAACCACCACACTAGTCCTTACTCAAACTAAATGACATCTTTTCCTCCATGTCCTCATTTTTAATCTACAAAGTAGGCTTGCTATAACAGTGCCTTCACCTCATAAAAGCCATGAAGCCAACTCAAATGTAGAAGTATCAGTAATTTTGCAAAGCACAAAAGGTTTATCCCATTTTTCTTTCCTCTGTCAGTGCTGCTGGTACCCTGCCTTTTGGCTCTGCAGAGTTTTAAAGTGGCCATGTGTGAGCTAACAGGCAGCAGGCATCTCTCCCCCCGAAAAAGCTGCCTGTGACTGCGGATTTATTTAAATGTGAATGTGTAGCTGGTTTCCTGCATGCAAAATAAAGCAGGTGCTAAAATATTAAACTCTACTACTGTCCACTATTCATTGCATCCAACTGGTGCTGTCAGAAGCAAGCTGCTTGACTAACCAGGGCCTGTGATTTAGTGTGACATCTCAACACTAATTACTCCCTCCTCCTGATTCATTTTCTCAGTCTCCAATTTTCAGATTTAGAGAGCCTGGATTCAAGGGGATGTGGGTACAGTTGTATGCAGGAGAGCTGGAAATGCACTTGCCTCTGAATGCAGAACGTAATTAATCACCTTGGGGCCCCTGAAATTATTTGCTACACAGCTCAGGCTTTCAAGGGGCAATTTAGCCTGCTCTCAGGTGTCTTTGAGGTGTCCTGGAATACTCAACAAGTCTCACACCCCAGGCATGGGTGTCAGCAGCTGGCTCCCACCTGACTGTGTGCACTGGCCACTGTCACCCAGAGCCTCTCTGCAGCTCTGCCCCATCTGCTGGGCACAGATATGTCTTTTTCTGGCATGAAACAGCACAAAAGTGACTGCACTGATATCATTCCCCTGCTATGCTGTGCTCAGATTCGTGGCAGGGCATGGATCAGGTCATGAGGCAGGGAAACCCCAGACATCCCTGCTGCACATCTGGGCCCTAAGCAAAGCACAGATAACAAACAGCAAAGAAAATAATCAGAAGTGTTTTAATAAATACACACTCTGCTGCAGGGCTAATCTGCTCACGTAACTTACATTGCACCAAGAACAGTCCTTGATAGTCCTATGAATCAACAGCACAGGCAATAAGAAACAACAGCATCTTTATAGCTCTATGCAAGATGCTATTTTCTCTAGGAAAACATTTTTCTGTGCTGAAGAAAGTGAATATTTTGTTGACCTCAGTAAAATATTTTTTCTTTTAAAATTTGCCAGTTAAATCAGAAACAACTGAGACTTTCTTTTTGTGAAGAAGAGGGGGAATAACCGTCCTACTTCCTTTTATTTCTTATTTGCTTTTCAGAAAAGAAAGGCAAAATTTGAAAGTGTTTCCCAGAAAAATGAAAACAAGGCATTCTGGATTGTTAAGAAATGTTCTACCTATTTTTTATAACTTCCACACTCTTTAGAAGGTTAAAATGAAAAGAGTATTCTGGATTGACTTTCATGGGTTAACTTGTATTAATTACATTTTCTCAACTTTTTTAGGTTTGGTTGATTTATGCTAATTTTTCCTGAGTGTTTCCCCAAAGTCCACATTTCAGATGAGGGGACAGGAGCATGCACAACTCAGGCAATGTAAGAGGCACAGGCAGTGTGCCCCTGTGTGTGGGCTGATCCTGTGAAATATTTACCTTGCTGCCTGCAAGTTGCCAGTTCATTGCAAATGCTTCCTGACACTAAAATGTCTTATTTACCTTTTACAGACCTCTTCCCAGGAAATGCTGTCCCATGCAGCACCCAGTACCTGCCTTCTGCTCCCTGAGAAAACCAACCTGCCATGTCTCCTGCTAGAAATATTGTTTGATGTATGAATCAGATTTCTCACCAAATATAATAATAACAATAATAATAATAATAATAATAATAATTATTATTATTATTATTATTATTGCAATAATAATACAGCTTAAAGCTGCAGTGGTAAAATCTGTGGCAATAAAAATTTCTCTGTAGAACACAACAGCCAGGCTTGTCCTCCTGCACCTTCTGAGAGGCTCTGGACACTCCTCACTTGCCCTTGTTTCAGATAGAAGTGTGTGTTTTTTGTAATCCATTAATTGCTATTTTGTCCAGCTGTGACCACCACCACATGCAGTGGGCCTGCTAACGAGTGTGTGCAAGGTGAAGAATTTCTCAGAAATCAGTGAAATTCTTAGAAATCAGGGTGGATTATTTGCCCACAATTTTCAAATTAAACAATTGTAATAGCAATTCTGAACTAAAAACTCTTGTCAGTCTTTTTCTGAAGTCAAGACTGCATATTTCCAGTATTTTCTCTCCTGCATGAAATGACTCACAGGACATTCTTTCTTCTTTTGTGTTCTTTCATTTCATTCTTTATTTCCTTTTTGGCTTTCTCTGTGAGCTTACTCATCCTGTTTCCTCTAAAACACTTGATACTAAAACCAAACATTGACAATAACTTCAGTTTAAATGGATCAAATTTTAATGTGGGGTAAAGAAAAATAATTCCTCTAAATTGAACTAATTTGCTATCATTATTTATTAAGTTCAATCTGACACTTCTGAGAATTTAGTCAAGATAAGGACCCTTTTTTGCTGTGCTTTTACAAATATCCAACAATATATTGTTCCTGCTGCAGACTATTTATTGTCTAGATAAACAAAGGACAAGGCAAAGCAAATAACATACAAGGAAGTCAAAAAGGAAAAAAAAATGCCATCAGTTGTGGTTCTGGCTATTTATATTGTTTAGGAACAGGATTGCATTTTTGTTTCCAGATTGGAATATGCAAGTTAGTTTCTTGGCGTTTGGTCCTATTAAGACAAGTAAAAGAGACATCTACACCCATTTCCTGCTACATATTTATTTTGTGCAGTGGCTTGTGAAAGAAAGTGCTGACTGCTCCTTCTAGCTCTGAAGTCATTTCTCAGTGTGTGTGGGAAACAGCAGAGACTGGAATTTAAGTCTGTTGATGAATTTACAGATCCCTTTAAATCTCAAAGCATAGCACCCTTTTAAACCTTGACCAGTTAGTGGGGGCCGGGCAGATTTCCCCATTCTCCTCCCTGGTGCCAGCCCTGGAATTCTGGGGCTTGGGAATTGTGTGGGTTATCTCCCCCAGCCTCTACCATTCCTTTGGGAATTGCTTACAAGACGCTTTGCGCTTCCGTCCCTGCCTGGGAATATTGCAGGAGAAAGTCCTCTCCAAAATCCTGCTCCCAAATCTGTCTGTGATATGAATCAGAGAAGCACTCTGATGAATGAAACCAGCACTGACTCAAGATCAAATTTAAAGCCAAAAAATTGGTGGTGTGTTCACTGTAACCTACCTAGTGTTTGCTACTGTGTGCCAGTTTGTGTATATATAAACTGGATTAAAAACCACAATACAAATAATTTAAAAATTTATTCTTCCTTATTCAACACTGTCATATGGTATAATTATATGATTTCTAGAAGGTACTTAAAAACGAATTCTAGGGTGTTTTCTTCATATTTTTTGTTGCAAGTGAGCTACTGAGCTTAATATTGCCTTCTGTAAATACCATTCCAAATAGTCATGAAACATCCTATAATTCAATTATAAATAACATCTGAGAACCATAAAATGATATATTCTAGGTTAGTGACACAAACAGATGTATTCACCATCCTGACTGTAAAATGAAACCTAAAACAAACCCAGCATTTTCACTTGCTTTTGATCTGCAATGTGCCTCTGTGTATAAAAAGTACAATGGAGCCCATACAGACTGTAACGCTCTCCCTGGAATTAGGCCTTCTCAGAAAAACAAAGTTAAAATCAGAACAATACAAACACTCAGTGTATTTCCCCTTAAAAAAAATAAAAAATAAAGGCCTTACTCAGCAGAGGTTGAGATACAGATATACAGGAAGAATTAAGAACCATTGCAGGAAAGGATGTTTGTTTGGTTTTTTTTGCACACTGCATTTTCTCACACAAAAATCATGATGTGGCATTTCTACAGATGGTGTTTTACTGCTCCTTGTGTATTAACTTCTGACATCTCTTCAACTTGATGTTTGGTTCAATAAGCCCTCTTTGCACTAACAAATAGCAAAACAGTGTTTTAGAATAAATTAATATTGTGTGAATGAATGTGACAAACTTAACCTGAAGAAGAAGAGCTGTCCTTCACCAGGTGACCAAAAGCTCTATAAATTTGTGCTTAACTCATATATTTTAAATACAGAAGCACCGTTACTGTTATTTTGCCCAAAATTTGGGGAGCTCTATGAAAAAGACCTGCAGTATTTAGACCACACAGGACCCAGACTGGGATACAATTTTATGCTGTAAAGCAAAGCTTTAAAAAGAGACAATAAGTAGGGTTGCATTAGGTTAACGGTGATGAGAGGATGGGCACAAGGTGCAAAGCTGAATTTTGTCAGGGTGGCCAGCCTGTGGTGTGGAGCTCACACAGCACCAGCCCAGGGCTGTGCCCCTGCAGCATCAACTCCACCACAGCCTGAGGCTCGGAGAGCTGGGGGCACCTACCTGAGCATGAGCATGAGCCTCACAAGGGTGGGTGGTCATGTGTGGGGACAGAAATGAAGCTGCCATGTGTGGCTCATTTCGATAAGGGGTGCAAAGAGACAAGCTGACTAAGTACAGGATAATATGCTGGGCTAGGTGGGCTTGATTCCTAAAAACCTTGGGTGAAGCCTCACAAATGTGTCATCTCAGATGCCACTGTGGCACCCAATATCACCCTCTGTTTTTTTAGTTCTATCACCAAGTGGGAGGAATAAAATTGATGATCTTCTTCTAGTGGCTTTGATAAATAAGTGCAACTGTTTTCCTGCAAGCACCTGTTTCCTTCCTACATCTCTTCTTCGGAGATTTTTTAAAGAATTTTTGCCTGAGAAGCAGCTGAATTCCAAATCCCAGGTCACCCCCCATCTGTTTGCAGAACACAAGTTAGTTAATTTTGGTAATGCTAAAAAAAAGTTCTTTAAAGCCTCTTTCACATTGATGCTCCCCAAGACTGGAAGGCAAGGCATATGGGGGAGCAGCAGTTGGTGGAACAATTTTATCTATGGTATGAGAAACTAGATGAAAGTGTTCTTGTGAGGACACATGATAAATGGTAAAGGCAGATTCAATGATCACCTTTTTCCCCTTGGGCTTTTATTACCTACATGTTGTACAGCTGGTACTGACAGCCAGTAATATGTGTCTAGATATTTTAATATTCACTTTTGGAATAGGGTGGCTGAGTCTCCCCGTTTTGTGGTTTGTGGCTCTGTAGGTGTTTGTAACTTTGCACCTTTCCATCTGCATGGAAATTCATGATTCACGCTCACTTCTGGGCACAGTGTTGCCAGGAGGACACAGATAAGCTGAAGGGAGCTGGGAGAAAAAGAACAAAAGTTATTGTGAAGCTGGAAGGAGTGATATAAAAAAGAGATAAGTATGCACAGCTTGACTAAACAATGACTAATTTCTAGAGCATAATAACAATTCTGAAAGGAGTCTTAATTGATTTATCTGAGGAATGCTCAAGGCTTCTTTTAAGATGCTTTACTATTAGAATTATTTATCTGTCTAGGTTAGGGACACAATTGAAGACTTCTGTCCTCATTTAATGTTTGAAATTAGGGAAAACTAAATACACACAGAACCACGAGCATCACAAGGTTATTCAGATGCCAGTGGCACTTAAGATATTCTTTTGTGAATAGTGTGCGTGTCACCAGAGGAAGCTAATGGGTATCCTAGCGTCTCAGATAGTGATAAACAAGGACATTAAATTATAATGGTTACAGGAGTTTTAACAGTGACTTAGTCTAATCCAATACACAAAACGAGATGGCCTGAGAATTGCTGTATAACAAGGAACACCAGACATGAGTCCTGGCTAAGGTGGGCAGCACAAACTGTGCAATGAAACTTGTTAAATGTGGGGAGAAAGGATATGGTATTCCTTCCAAAAAGTTAAAAATATTAGCTTGTAATACTCAGATGGTATAAAATGTCACAGCTTTGACTTCAGCGGCACCGTGTTGATTTGCATTAGCTGAAGTTCTGCCTCTAAATTCTTTAAGAAAACCCAAAATGAAACTATAATGAATTTATTTCTGGAAGGACACCATCTGGTGTTTTATTGCTAGCTGACAAGAAGTAGGAAAGGATAGTCTGACTGCTGGTTGCAGGAACAGTGCAGGATTTGCATTTTACAGGGGCTAGTGAGGATGATATTTAACCAAATATCTCTTTCAACAGATCCCCTCATAATAATCTACAAGCTGTAGATGCATTCAAACCAAATCCAGTGACCTGGATATCATAAACTGTCTCTCTTTAAAAGTGGTGTAAACTAGGAATAATGGCATAATTCTGTCACACCTCAGAAGGAAATTAACCTCCTGTCTAGACCTGTGTGGTGCCTAACTAATCATCTCCATTTAATGGACTCAATATTTCTGTTGATTATAAAACTGGCTCTGAATAGAAGTTAAGTCACCTTTCAGGATTCATAATCCTGTGTAAAACACAGGAACCTTAATCCTTACCTATGTACTGATTTCATTGCATACCCTGGTTTCCCTCAGTTTTTTCCACACCTCTTCTCCCACACAATAAATAACTTTTTCTGTTTTCCTAGCATATAAATCTCTATAGAACTATCCATCCCACCACATTACAACATAAGCAAGGTAAAAGTAGCTTTTGTGCTCTGCTGTTTATTATTTTTGGGAAAATAATATTTAGGGTTTATTGTAAGCTGTTGCTTTTATTAATTTTGTGGCTGTGTCAGATGCAACTCCTTTTTATTCCTGTTCAATGATAATTTTAATAGAACCTCTAGGTAGAATCCTCAAATTAAGGGACTGCAGAAGCTTTCTGAGAAAGATTAAATGATGGTGCTCTGAGAGGGAGTCAGTTTTTCCTTCACCTCAAGCAACAGCCAGTCACAAAGCAAGTACCAAGACTGTCTGAGGAGATAAACACGAGTGTGAGCTATTAAGTAAGGCAGAGCTAAGAAAGCAAAATGCTGTATTTGTCTATTTTTATAATGAAATACAGACATAACAAATGGTGGGACTGCAAAGAAAGTAAGGATACAACTTCTTTTATGGAAATGCATGTTTGGTAGAGGTTCAGCAGAAGAACCTTTGTTTCATGGCATTTGTATTAATTTGCATGATTAGCAAGCACCTGTTGCACGTAGCAGGTAGTGGGTACAAAAGCAGCTGTCAGTGCTGATCCAAAGGCTCCTCATTTGCTTGTGAAGCTCAGTTTTCCTGATGAGACATGGGATTTGCTCTTCACCAGGGGCTGGGTACTGGTGTTTCTGCTGCTGAACCCATCTCTGCTCCTCCCAGGCCGTGGTTCTGGTTCTGTACAAGAGTCCTCTGTGAGTACCAGCAGCAGGGAAGAGCCATCCCAAAGATTGGAGCTGTGGCACAGTGGCTCTGTCACACTGGACACTCCTCTGAGGAGCTGTGGCAATAGCTCTGAGAGGGATGGGTGGGTCTGAGCATTTGCTTTCAGGAGCCCCTGAAGTTGTGGCTACCTCAGTTGACTTTACAAGTACTGCTAAGACAAAATACATGCTTTTCTTTCCACTAGACACTGCTCATAGGCTATTGGGAATTAAATTGTGGGCAGTTGCCAAAGAAATGCCAGACTACAGGAGTTATACGCAGCCAGGGGACTGTGTGTAACTTCTGGTTTCTAAGGAACAGTAAGGATAATCCCATAGTTTCAGCATTAAGACAGCTAATATTCTTATTACCTTTACTTCTATTAATATTGCTTGGAAAATATAATGTTAGTAAATAATCATAATTACAGTAGGTTGGCAATTATAAATAAAGGATTCAGGAATACAGAAAGTAATGTGCCTGCCCTTCTGCATTAGTGTACTTTAAAGGAGATATTCCTAATAGAAAGCAGCCCCACAGAGACTGAATGGGTAAGGTAGACCAAGACTCGTGTACATCTTCCACCATATAAATCCAAAATTCAAAGCCAAGAAACAGAGGACACAAAGAGCATCTTCTAAAGGCAGATACAGGGGCAGCCAAGCTCCTCTGTCCATGGCACACTCAAACAGGAGCTGTATCCAAGCGTGGTTAGAAGGCACAAGAGGTGACTGCTCATCAGTCAAGGCTGCAGCTACAGCTTTCACAGGGCTCTGTGCCCAGCCCAAGGCTTCCCTGGAACCAAGGAGTGTCAGCTTGGGCACCACACCGAGCCAACAAACTGAAGTCAAACTGGAAAATGAGCTGGTGAGAAAATAATGCACTGCTTTGTGCTGATGGATTAATTGGTTCAAGTTTCCACTGCTCTGCACTCCACATGCTTCTGTGCACAGCCCCCATTTAAATAACAAGTTACTTCAATAATTAATGGGCTTTAATGTCTTCATGACTTTGCCATAGAATTCCTATGTGCCCTAGGGCAATTCATTTCATCTCTCTGGCCTTCAGTTCACCATTTTCAAAATAAATGTGAAGTGAGAGCTCAATTAACAAAGATAACAGAGAAACAGTATGACCCAGAGAAAGAGAAAATATGGATGTTTGAATCCTTGTGGTGCACCAACTGCACAAAGAGAGGATGGAACCCAGAAGACCCGTGACAATGTTGATTGTGAAGTGCAGGGATTCCCAAACCACCCTGGAGCTAAGGCATTCAGCCTACCCTGCACACTCCTGCCCAGGCACAGCTACAGGAGCGCATTCTCACACCGACCACAGCAAGGGTCATCTGCCATGTGGGTAAGCAACACAGAAATACTGTGCTAAGGGTGTTCCAAAGGTACCTAAATACACCTAAATTGGATAATATCAGCCTGTAGTCAATAGTATTGTGAATCAAATGTCCCGATGCATCAGGCACCACTGAGTGATTAAATGTTCTTTTGCTGCAAAGCACTTTATGAGAAGCAGTAGATGCAGCAAATAAGGGAGACTAATTTCAGCCCTTCTGCATGTAAAGACTGATGACCTGTGACAGAAAGACTTCCCTGAAAGGGAGGTTTTTTACTTTCTATCCAAGTGCATGTGTAAGTTACACACTTTGCAACAAAGGAAAAAATGGGATATACTGTCAACCCTGGATAAATGGCTGAAATGAAAACCTTTTCCAAGCAGAGAGTGATTTAGGAGCTTGTGTATAACTTCAGTGTAAGATTTATGGTCATAACTATTATACATTGTATGCACATAACAAAAATGTTATCCAAAAGCCAAAGTCAGAGAAAGAATGGGTGATTAAGAGAAAGAATTCCCAATATGCTGAACTATGATTAGGCAAGTGGGAGTGCTGCTGTAAGAATTAAATTTACTACGAAAGTAACTCAGTTTTATCTCTTCTGAGTAATTCAGTACATTCTCACTTTGCTGTTACGGCTAGCTGTAACTTTTTTTCTCTATAATTTATTCAAATATCCCAAAGGGTCAGATAAGAAAATTGCTTTCTTGGAACCAATAATGAATATGGGGTCAGTAAAGGCAAAACAGTAAGGTATGTTGCCAACAAATATTCTTCATATCAAAACAATATCTGCCTCTAAATCATGTTTCCAGCTATTCCTTCCAAAACTGGAGAATATGGGCCATGTCCCCATTTACAGGCTTTCTTTTACAGATGTAACACTTCTGCTTACCCTCCTCATGCAGCCTGACAGTCTGCCTTGCTGAGGAACGTTTTTCTTCCCTTCTTTGAAACACAGAGCACAACCTCACAGACAAACTAGAAACCGCTTGATTTGTAGCTGAACGCTTCCCAAACTCCCAAGCTTTCCTCTGAAACTGAGTGTTCTTGGTCACAAGGTGACAAAAAAACATGGAAAGGAGGCTTAACAGAAATATTTCAAAATAGTTTTGAGGATGCCTGAATTCTTAAAACAAACAAGACTTGGATTTTTTTAACATATCTTACTGTGATATTAGGAAAACATAATTTTTCAGGCCTGGTTAATCTTTCAGTAAGTTCTTTCTATACATTAATGTCTTCTTGTGCAGCACAGTACCCTGCTCTTAAACTACTTTTCCCTCTGTGCTTGTACTTAGACAGTGATTTCTACCTAGCTCTCTTCTAGATCCCTCCTATACTCCCTATTAGCATCTGCATGGAAAGAATATTTTTCTACAGGAATGGGCCAGCAAGTGAGAGGCAGTCAAAAGCTCTTTTCGTGCCTTTGCAGTGTTGACCTTCAAAATCAGGCTTCAAGAATCTCCCCCAAGCAGAGCAGCAGCCATGGCTGAATTCACCACAAAATGTTGATTCAATTTAGAGACATGCCAGTCTGCCACAGCAGCAGGGTCAGTGCTGGTGGGAGGGGAGCAAGGAGGGGTCTCACTTGTGTTCTACTCTGCTGCAAGATGCTTTTCCAATTGCACCATCTCCTATTGATGATACCGCTTTGGAAAGCAGAGTCCCATATTGCAGCTGAAATCAGCAAGCACTTGATGTGAAATCTGTAATTCTGGCTTTTCAAAACCTGTATTGCTGTGTGGAAACTCCTGATGGTGTCTCTGGGCCTGTGAGCACCATGTAAGAGACAAGAGTTATGCATGTGTAAGCACTCCATTAACTTCCTTAATTCTGTTTCTTTTTGCTTGAGTTTACCTCAGAAAAAAAGATGTAGCACCATGGAAGAAGCATATTAGAAGAAGTGAAAAAATATGATCGGCATACAGAAGAGATTTAGTACAGAAGCAGTTCCTTGGTGCTGGGCAATACAATTATTCTTTCTACACAGCAATTTTCAATAGAAGAGTAATAAAACTGATTAAAAATATCCTTCATTTGACCTTTTTCAAGGCATACTACCATCATATTGTCATGTGATGGTGATCTTTGATTTTCTTTTCACAATATTTTATTTGACACAGTTGATGAAGAACAAATCCATATATATTGAATATTGTACTTGGGTTGATTCTGATGTCAAGCCACAGCCGTCATCTCAAATTTTGTCTCCCTAAATGTAAACGCCCATAAACAACACTTGATGTTTAAATCTTCAGGCTCAATTTCACCTTGCAAATCAAGAAAAACCCTTGGGTACTACTGATTTTAATTTAGAAGCAATGGTCTTTTTTTGGTACCTTTAAAAAAAAAAAAAAAAGGTATAAAATAGATTACTGTGAACTTCCACCCAAGAATGGAACTATTCCTTAGCCTTCCTTGCAAAAATAGTAGCTAAGTACCTCAGAGAACATTTAGTACTAATGAATAAATTCCAAGGAAAGTCCTCTACGAGGGGAGTACCCCAGTGGTGCTGCAGGATCTCCAGTGGTTTTCCAGCAGTTGTGGCACAGTAACTCTGACATTCCAGGAGTGGTAGAATTGCACTGGCTGAGAGAGGCTCAGGCTGGCAGGTGTTGCTGCCATTGAAATTTCAGGGCTGCTCTGGGATTCCTATTCATATTCACTCTGCTCAAACTTGGAGCAGTGAAACCTCCAGCAAACTCTTGTCATCACCTTCTTGTGATTTTCCCTCCAAGCTCTTCCTTCTCTTCTCTTGCAGCTCCTAGTGACATGAGAATTTTATGAGTTCATTTAGTAAGGGAAATTCACCAGCTCTGATGTGATAGTATATCTCCTATGTTATGGGTGCAGAAACTGGACAGAAATTAAATTATTTGACTAAAATCAAACAGTCAGTAGCAAAATAAATGTGAAGGTCACCTATCAGGTTAAAGTCTCAGAAATCCTTCACTTTAAATGACATACCATCTTCCCTGTCCTTTAAATCCAGTTTTCTGTGTTTGATTTATAGAGATCCATCCATTAATTTACAAGAATATGACCATAGGTCCTTAAAAGGAAAATATAGGAGGGTTCTGGAGAAGAGGATGACCTGTACGCTTACTTTATAAAGGATCCTATGGATAGATGACATTCCTAGCAAAACATTACTGGTATTTCAAATTTTACCCCCATCAAACAGATCTGTTTTTTTCTGTCATTATTCATGAAAATGATGTCATTTACTGGGTCTGTGTTTTCATTGTTATTAGCTCTTCTCAGTTCTTAGATTTGTTAAAAGACAAGAGGAATAAATATAAATCCTGGTAATGGCTGCAGGTACATTGGCTGTTCTGTGTACAATTACACTATGATGACCTCAATAATTAATGGGTCCATCTATATTGCATAACAGCACCACTGAGAATCTTCATGATCAGACAGCTCTGCTGCCTACTTGCCCTCATACGTATGGCAGAGAACAGGCAATGCATGAAAGAGTAATGGTCCAATCTTAGCTTCTGCAAACTGACATAATTTCACTCAGTAATCTTAAAGAAAAAAACCCTAAGAACAATTCTTCTCATTGACATAAGGCTAAATAATGTCTATGTTACATGTAGTTGGCTTAAAATTCTTGACGAAACACCAGCCTTGCTTCCAGCAGGTTAAGGTCCACTATGGAGAGTTACAGGAACAGCTCCTACAGAATTACAGTGTGACAGATGAAGAGGGAAAAATAAGAAAGAAAATTATCAACGAGGCAAAAAAGGAACAGAAACCAAAGGACAGATTGGCACCAAATGAGAACTGTCCTGGCTCCCTTCACAAAGAGGTTGGGATCTTGTCCTGCTTAACAATGCACAGTCTTAAGACTTGATCTAGCAAATATCCATAGCAAGCCTTCCTACTCCACATCTGTCAGTTTTGTTGTGATCATCACGCTAAGAATTATTTACACAATTATTAAAGAGATCAGGTGTTAAAGTCTGGATATAAGTGAATTGCAAATGGAAAATTGAGATATCTTTATTGCTGGGATTTGTATTGTTTTAAAAATATTTTTTAAAGAATTTCTGCATACACATGTTATTATTTTCCTGTGTTAGATGTTTGCTGATAATCTACTGAATGTCAGACGTACCATCAAATCAGCATCTTGGAGCCTAATATCTGATCTGTCCCTGGATAGCTGCTTCAAAGGTGTATTAATCACACCAGTGCCTAGGACACAGCATATATAAACATAAAATAAGGGGATCCAGGGAGAACAGAAGAAAAGACCATTAGGCAATACCCCACGCAAGTCGATTCCTCCATCTCTGAGAAAGTGCTGTCACAGAAATGTTACTGTTCCCATTTAGGACTCACTTATTGCTTGCACTTAGGACTAATTTGGCAAATCACTGACATGCATTAAGTTGATGGGGTTTAAATAGAAGTTTGACTGGTTTTCTGATTTAAGTCTTTATGTCCTTCTAAATTATTTCGGAACTCCAATATTGAAGCACAAAGGAAACCCATCAACATAATGAACAGGAGAACTGGATTGAACACGAAACAAAACCCTGTAATCCTAAAAGGAAGAAATGAAAAGAGAAGGTAATCTACTATGGACAGAGGATTTCTGAACCCAAGAAACAACAATGAATGGAAATGCATTTCCTGGAGAGACACCTGAACAATCAAGCTGTAGTGCAAAAATTATGAGATAATTTTAAAAAGCAAGAGGATTTAAGAGAGCACATCATAAGAGTGAATTTAAATGCTTATGTTTTTTAGGATAAACCATGAAGGAGCAATTAAGGAGTAAAATACATACATACATACAGACAGACAGACATTTATATTCCTGTATTCTTGGCACTGGACTCCTTTCACTCCAAAGGGTGCCTGCACATAACATACCTACTTTCCAGATAGTAATGATGGGGAACTATAAGAGATTGTTGCGTCAACAGAAAATGTTGGAACAAGCTGCAAGACTAAAGGGCAGTAAATCATCAGCTCTGAAGTGTGAGAGGAACTGTAGAGAAATAGTCAAGATACAGGAAAAGGCAGCACTATTTAACAGGTTTTCTCCTCTGCCACTAACACAGGGCTATTCAATTAAAATGGTAGACTACAAGTAGAGAATAGAGAAGTGAATGCTTATTTTTTCACAGCATCTAGCAAAGATTAGACATTTTCAGAGATATTGCTACCATCACACCTTTGCAACAGCTCCTCATACATATATATTATGGTCACAGTGATCCTTTTTGGTGTTAAAAATTACAGAAAATACTAGTGCTATAAACCTCTGAACTGTTCTATTGATGGCTATTATTAGTTAAAGGATATTGGACTAAGCAACCCATTAGTCTGCCTTTTGGGACAATTTCCTAATGTTTAAATTATCACTCATCTTGTGTGTCATGTTGGCATTCTTAATGTCAACTATATAAAAAAAAAATAATAATTCAGAAATAACAACATAATGTTGTTAAACCATAAAGAGCAAATAAGATTTGAAAAGCCATTTCCTTTACTGGGATTTGTGAGCTAAAGGTTAACTTCCAATTAGAGTTTAAAAGGAAGAACTTTTATTCTGTGTTGGTTGAGGCTTTTAGCAAATCACATTTATATGTGCAGAACATTTGTATATTCCCTAATAACTTGCCATTACATTAAAGGCTGTAAGCTTGCCACCAGAAGTTGTACAACCAATCTGGACACAAGAAATGCAGTGATAAGATTTGTTAATATTGCATTATCAGATGCTATTGCTTTGCTATTGATTGCAATTATGTCACTGTTCAGTTACCAGGTAAATCCTGTGTGCCAGCCTTGCATTGTTATGTATAAATAATATTCAGTAGAGGAAGATTAATTCCTGTGTCATGTTTATATTGTAAGAAAACAGCAATAATAGTATTGTATTAAAAATAACATAAAGGAAAAAGATAAATAGTGCAAAACAATAACCAACATATTTAAATAATAGCAGGCCCAGGGGATTAAGTGATACTTTGCATTTTTATAGAGCTTTCAAAATAAGGATCTCAAAACACTTCACAAACATTAGCAAAATAAGCCTCCCAACACTCTTTAGGTAGGGAAATATTATTATCCTCATTTTACAGATGAATAAGCTTCTTTATGAGGAAGATAAAGCCAAGTGAAGTTCCCAAAGCCACAAAGCATGTCAGAAGCAGAATTACTAAATAGGCTCCGTGCTTAGATTACACAGAGACAGAGACCTTGACAGATAGAAAGGAATTCGCACATTCTCTTGAAAGCCAGGTCACATGTTATGCAGCCATCATCTTAATGAGAATTACAAACGCAAAACAGCCAGATTTTCATTTCTGAAGTCACAGCTAGGCTGTAGTGAGACCCTTCCATCAGTCTGCCCGTGGAGGCTCACGGCAAAGCATCACTCACTGTCTGCTTCACAGATCCCAGGGGTCCTGGCTGGAACACACTGAAGGCTTTTCCCATGCTGCCCACTCTCCTTTAATCTAACTCACAACTACCTAAATTCCTTTTCCATCAACCTGGAGATATTTTTTTCCTGTTTTCAAATCATAAAATGTCTTTTTCTATCTGTAAGTGATGTATAATTCAGAGTACAAGCAGGCCATGAAGAAAAATTTTTTTTGTTCTCCCATATATAGCCTTCCTTTAGCTCTTTGGTTATTACTGAAGTGTATTTTACATGTTTAACTACAGTGTGATTCACCATGAAATATGGATGATATCTGATGCAGCAGGCAAGACAGGAAGTAGACAGTTGATGTCAGATATCAAGAGCCCAATTCTGACAGAGCAGCTGCACAGGAAAATCTAGAGTTATCTCAGGTTTTCACAGCTGTAACAAACTGCAGAACCTGACTGCTGGCATAAAAAAAGTAATAAAATTGCTGAGAATAAAGCAAAAACATTCAGATCCAAGTTTTGGGTTTTTATTCCACAGTAAATAGAAAGTAAGAAGAGGCAGATGGAGTCTGCCCTTTTAAAGAAGAAATAATGTTCCTCCCTTCCACTTTTTTCTGAATGCTACAGATCCTACTGTCATTGCCGCTCAATCATTCTCAAAGCAGAAATTTCTCCATCAGAAGGAATGCTCAGGCAGAGTGTGGGTTTTGGACTTGATGATCCTTGAGAGTCCCTTTCAGCTTAGGATATTCCATGATTTATACATACACACAGATACATACACACACACACATTATGTACCTATGGGTATCTGAGCTTTCCAAGCATGGCAAACTTCTCTCCTTTTTCAGCAGATGAACAAACTTTTCTCCTTTCTCAGCAGGACAAGCCTGCCCCTTCTACACACAGTTGCAGAGGGACTTCAGAAATGCTTCTCCCTAGGAAATGTGCTCATGTCAGCTGTTCACATCAGGAAATGATTTCTTGCAAGAGATTTAAGCAAATCTATCAAACCTCATTAAAATAAATATGAGAAGTACAGATTGCTTTTCAGCTGGGACAAAAGGGGACACATGGCCAGGGGCAGGAACAAGATTTTGCAAAGGAGAATGCAGTAATTTCATCCTGAAATGACTGCAAAGCCATGTTATCCATCTCTGAAGGGATGTCACACTTTTTCTTGGTCACTCGTTCATTGGCAATTTTTTTGATATTTAGAAAATTGTTCTACTTAGAGCTGTGTTCGATGTAGAATTACCTGTGTGCCACTGCAGAACTACTTCACTGCCCTAGCTTCCAAATCCCTTTAGAATGTTCTTCCTTCCTCTGAATGAAATGACAGACAAAGACAATATTAAATTTCTCACGACACAATGTTTTCATTAAGTACCACAAATATCTAACACTTGGATCTCCAACTATTTTTTACTCAAGTGGAAATATATTTACTCTGACAACAAAAACAAAAGTCTATCCTTAAAAAGCTGAGTTACAAAATAGATCTATTGATATTTTGTTGTTTTTCATGAAGACACTTTTTACAGTTTGTTAAAAAGTGAGTAATATTCTCACAGTGCAGAACAGTAGACATGGAAGAGCTTTCTAAAGAAAAGTTTCTCAATAGAAACACTGCTTAGGATAATTCATTGTTTTCTTACTAAGTCACAATATGAAACAAGAACTCCTCAAAACCGCAGTTTACAGAAGAAAAGAAGCAGGAGAAGTGCCATCATTAGTGATTCACATTTCTGAAACTGTCAAGAATTATATCATGAAATTTTTCATATACACCTGAATGAATAAATGAATATTTGTATATATACTGAAAACAAACAAGGTAGATTCAAGTTAAAAGAAGGAAATTGAGGAACCCTAAGTTTGATGAACAGAAATGTTCAAAGAAAATCTTCCTGCTGCATCTACAGTGCTCATTTAAACATGCAATGTTTTCTCTGGTCACAAGGTTTGATTCAGTCCATGAAAACCCACTGCACTATTCAGCATCTGTGAGAGACTCAGCTATCCAATCTCATAAAGTTTCTCCAAAGTCAGGGATAGAAAATATTCAGCTCACAAGGCAACCACTGTAAAAAGCTTTCTGACATTGTAGGAAAAAAATCTGTAATCCTGGGAAACTGTCATGTTCATTTCAGATCTAACAGGAAAATATTGGGATTAAAACCTCAGAATGAGGTTTCCAAATGGGGAAAAGCAGCTGTATTCATCTTTTCAGGCAGAATTTTTCTAAAAGGGTGATTCCTAGTGCTTCACAGGGAACATACTTCTGTCCCCAGCATGCCACTAACTCAACATGACTCCAGCTGATGATGATACCCTGACCCCAGCTCACAGCTGGATTGCAGTGCAAACAAACACAGATAAAAAAACAAAAGGAAAGGTTTGTTCTGATTTTGTGCAATTAAGTGAAAAGAGGACCAAATAACTGGTTGTAAAAATTATAGCTGGATAATCGTAGTTGAACAGAAGAAACAGAAAAAAATAACATTTAAAGGAGCAAGTAATAAAAGTGTTTCGATTAGATCCAGTTGTTCAATCACACCAAATTTCAGAATTATGACGATTTGGTGTCTTTTATTACCTTCAAAACAGAAATATAAAAACTTAAATCCATAAAAAACAGAAAAATGAAAAGTATATAAATATGTATGTGTATGCATATATAATAAATACAGATGCTAGATAAATAGCTATATTGATAAAAATGGAAGTAAAAAAAAATAATTTGTAGTCAAAAACAAATACAGTACAACAGATTAGGAGTAGATCTTCACTGGCAAAATGTTTCCTCTAATGTTCCCAGAAAGAGAGTTTCAAAAGTTCAATGAAGCTTGGTTGTTTCTTTTGCCATTTGAATCTCTTAGTGCTTTATATGCACGTGTTGAGTATGTGGTTTATTTTCCAGACAGAAAACATTTTCCTAACTTGTTTAGGAAAAATGACTGTCTGAAAATGCCTGACTTTAACAAAGATGGGGAAAAGGATGTTGGACCATCTGTTTATTCATTATTTGTGCTTATTTTGCACCTGCAAAAAAAACCAACTCAGTTCCCACGCTTGCCCAAAAAAGAACCAGCCTATAAACAAACAACAGGCTTACACGTGGGATTGACCTGAAGTCTCCTGGTAGTCTCAGCAAACTAATAGCCAGCGACTTGCAAGGATTTCAGATCCAGGAGGAAACCCTCAGCTGCATCTAGACCACATCACTGTTACACAGGGGCCTCATCAGGGCTCAGAAACCATCAGAAATCACCACCATGTCACAGAGACAGAGCACTTAATCAGAAATTCATTACTTTCACCAAGCAAGTGTGTCTGGGCAAGGGATGTGCTAGGGACAAGTGCTAAGGGTGAAGAGCTGAAGAAGATTCAGTGGCTCAGGCAGAGGTTTTTCTATGAGCAGCAGTGAAGTTTCTGATCTAGTTTTACCCAGTCCAAACTCCAGCACTCACTTCACCCAGAGCCTGTTCAGTCATTTTGGCATTTACAGGAGCAAAGCATGGGGCAAGGGGTAGTATTTATGAGACACCTGAATTATAGTGAGAGGCTGATACAGTTGAAGGAGATCTGAGTCTTCAATAAAGCCAGCACAACCAGCTAAAATTCATTTATGAGGAGCCATTCATCCTGTCTGAAAGAGAAACATTTGAAGACTGTCAATGCCGTGCTCACATGGGCCCAAGGGCAGGGAGATGTATGGGTTTTAAGCCTTACCTCAGCTGTAGGAACTCTTAAATAACACAGACTCTCATAGATTTGGGCTTTTTAATGGCACAGTATTTCATATGATCGAATTCAGAAAATGCTTTCATCATTTTTTGTTGCACCAAGTCTTATGCTCTACGCACAAACTGGGGATTTGGCTGGGGTGTTTGGCTGTTTTCTGTCAGTTAGTTATAAAACTGGCTGGTGCAAGCTACCCCACCTCAAAAGCAACTGAGTAGAATCTCAAACCTTGTCTTCTTTGTTTAAAAATTATTTATTACCTGTAGAGAAAGTCTGGGGTCATTACCTGTAGACAACTAACATATTTGCATTGATTGGAGGTAAAATAAAACCCTGAAATAGAAGACATGATAGGACTCTGAGGTCAGCTGTGCAATCAAGATGTGATCACCAAGCCCATGTGTTTTACCTTCAGTAGAACTGCACTGTTTTGTGTCTGGTGCAGCAGTACTCAGACCTGAGATGAAATAAAAAACAACCCAGACAGGAAAAAAAGATGCTGGTTCTACACTATTTGTGAATTAATTAGCATGCTAACTAATGATGGAATTTGGCAACTTAAATGACAAATATCCCAGGGCTTCCTCCCCTAAACATCCAATGTGTACATCCATTCCTAATACAGTTTCATTGTTTCAGCCTCCAAGAAAAACAGGATGCAATATGCCTTCTGTCTATGATAAAGTTTCCTAATACAGTACAGTAATGCAATTTATTTTCATACAGCATCCTGCATATAAAATATTACATAACCCTTTATGAGAAGATAATGCATTACAGACTCAGGCACATTACTGTCTTTCAGGAAGAAATTGAAGGATAATGCTGTGGGAAGGGATGGAGGAAATAGAAGCTGAGGTACAAAAGTAGTTAAAAAAGACAGTAGTAAATGTACTCTGCTTCTGCCCTTATTATCTGCATGAGACTAGCAGAGGGCAGGTCAGCATTACTGCAGATGCAGTGCAACACAAAATGTTACATGCTCATAGGAAGGGATGGCTCTGATCCCATGAGTCTATGCTATAAATAGATAAGCAGGATGACAAGGTGAGTCACAGAAGTATCATGTGAATTCCCTGAGATCAAACAGGGAGCTCCAGGTTCAGGAGGAGAATGAACATGAATGTTAAAAGTTCCAGATGGTGCACAGTCCAAAAAAAATCATAGATGGACCAAAATTGCAGACCCAAACACCTTATGTGGTCTGGGGGGACTCACCCTGGATTTAAATTGTTGCATCTCAGAGCCAAAATTGAGTGCTGCAATTTGAAGGCTTAAAGCAGGCAGAGAAACAAGGTCTTTGTTCAAACTCCATGCTAAAATAGGGAGATTTTGGATCTAAAAACAAAAATTCCATGCAGGAGAATTTTCCATTATTTGGAGCACTGGAGTGCATGTTATTCTTGATTCCCTTGCAGGAAATATGAGTGAGCCAAGCTGAGGCTGTGGCTAATCTGAAAGCAGACAGGTAGGGAGGGGATAAGGTTGTGCAGAAAGTCTTTGGGGGATTGCAAGGAAAGAAGAGAAACTAGGTACACACTCCAAATGAGGGGAAGACACCTCTGACCAAAGCCATGAAAATAAAGCATAACATAAAATAAAATAAAGCCATGTCAATTATAAAGCATAATTATAAAATCTCAAAAATTCCACTATTTCAGTTTAAGAGACAACAAATGGGAAAAAACTTGCCCAGAGGGCTTAATGCTTCTATGGACCCTGCAAAAGTATAAATAACTTATAGGAAAAAGGACGTCCTAGGGAATCTGAACTTTCCATTGAGACTTGAGTCCTTGCCACCACTCAGAATTCAACCTTAGGTAAAGACCAGTTAATGATGTAAAGGATGGGGGAAGTACAAAGCTGGGTACAACTGCAGTGTGATGGGTTTCACTGCCATATGGACACACGAGCCACTGAACATATGCACTCCAAGGGAGGATCTTAGACACACTGTTCTCCTGGAAATCCACCTCTTCAATGTGGTCTTTTTTTTTTCTTTTTTTTTTTTTTCAGAAGCTCAAGGTCTTCTGGAAATTGTGATGATGAAAGCTGGGTTTCTGCCATGACTTCCTCTGTCACCTTGGACAATACATCTAGATGTGCTCAAGGGGTTGGAAGCAGGCAAACAGGAGCTACTCTGCCTCTGCTCTGAGCCTGTGGATGTGAGCCAGCTTCCATCTGGGACCCATATGCCCAAGTGTCCCTGTGCTGAAGAGATCCTCTGCTTCAGGAGACTCCAGATATTATTTGATTTCTCTGACTCCTCCAGCCCCAGTAGAAAGGCACATACTTATGGATAGACACATGCTGGTGTCTTGGCCATGCAGCTCCCATTTCCATATCTCAGTGCATGCCAACCTTTGGTGAGGTTGAAGCTGAGATGCTGAACTGTGAAATGGAGCAGCTGATGCACGAGCACATCTGCTGAGCCAGATGTAGGGGCAGTAATCTCTGGTTGAAGTGTAAAGCAGACAGCTGGTGGCAGTAAAGTTTGAAGAGGCCACAACTAGATTCACCCAAGAAAGACTGTCAAAATCCTAATTAGCTCACTCACAATGAACTAATGCAGCAATACGGCTTCTGCACCACAGCTGATTCTGGCTGCACCCATCTGTGTAAACATGCTATAAATCTCTCTTTGATTTTTCCTCCATCTGTGAAATGGGAGCATATGACATTTTTAAAGTGTTTTCTCTCTCTATTTTAGGTCTTCAAGACTGGGCTCTCACTTATTGTAGCCCTGCTCATTACTATAACAGTGGGAGAGATACTTAATAGCTGTCATAGCTGGGCATTCTCATTGAATTCAAAGGCAAAACTGACATTGACTTTAATGGAAATCAGAAAGGACATTCAGAAGCCCATGAATTACTCAGTTTCTTAGAGCTACATGAATTGTTAATATGATAATGATTCAAAGTGCTGTAAGATTGGGACAGTTTTCAAATGTGCAGATTTGCACAAGCCTAATCTCTGGGTGTTTACAGATGTCTTATGTGCTTATGAAAATCCAAGCAGTTCTTGTGCTCTCAGGATAGAAGTATATATAGCACAGACTGCACTTTTAAGAAAGTGTAGCTGGCAGAGTCTTATGAACTTTAACCCTCAACCCCTTTCTCATGATACCTCCCACTTTCCCTCCACCCCTCTATCTTCAGAAGCCAAAGATAAGTAGTCATAAAGGATAAAAGCATGGACTAAAAGCTGAAAAAGAACATCAGAGCTGTGCTGCCTTTCTGTACAGCTGCTGCCATTTGAGGTGGGGTTAGGGCAAGGTTTGGGGGTGAGGAACAGAGAGATCACAGGACTGCAGCTGGAAATGAGATCCCAAAGCAAAGAGTGGGGAGCAGAGGGAATGTGGTTAAAATAGTTTTATTTGTATGGATACTGCCTGAATGAGCATGGGCATATGGAGTACTGCTAACTGAGGCTTAAATTCATCATTTAGAGAGAGAAAGGTGGAGCCATGAGCTCCCACTGAAGTATGAGGGAAAAGTGGACTGCCAAACCAAAATAATAGGACAACAGGACAGTTTTTCCATGAGGCCCTCTTGGTCTCAGCCATAGTTTTGGGGCCTTTCTAAAGGTCAGGTTAAGGTTAGGTTTACTTTTAAATTTATAGCTGAGAGAAGAAAATGAGACAAGACCTTCACTTGGAGGCAGGTGGCAAAGGGCCTGACAAAAGAAAGAGAAGTCTGTAAAGACTGGAAACCTTGCCTGGGAGACTTTTTCCATTGGTCAATGATCATGAGACCTTATCCAAGGCTCAGGTTACTTTTGTACTTATTATCAGAGTTAAGCACCAAAGAAAGAGGGAGCTTGAACCAGCAGTTGGAATGTGGCTGAGAAGGGAATTCAAAGAGAACAAATAGGTTGCCAAAAGAACTAATGTGTATGTGGGTGGGGGGAAGCATCTGGACACATGCTTGAGGACCCAGTCTAATGCCTAGTGCTGTTAGTGGTGGAGGAAAGAGATAACTGAGAAATCCAATTGCCATGGGATTGGAAAGCAGTTGCCAAAATAAAGGGTAGGATACAGAGAAAATTCTTATGTGCGAAATTTTTTGTGCAGGCACACACTAGGAAGCTTTGTGTAAGGCTCAGCCTATAGTTAGGGTTAGAGCTAAGGTTGCCACTAGATTTGAGAGGAAGAGAGCTCCAGCTGCAGTGTGACTGCCAAAGGAAAGCACAGGCTGCAAGGAGAGTGTTTTTGGGAGTTTTTCCAGTTGTGTGTATTGTTAGCGGTGGGGTTAGGACTGTAGAAAGAAAACCAAAATCAGCAGCAGTAGAGGATTAGAAAGGAGAAGGCAGTGGGAAAGGTGGAGTCGGAGAGAACCTGTTGGCATGAGTGCCTTGGTGTGGCTGTCAGCCTGGGGCCAGGTCCAAAGCTCAGGCTAAGGAGAGCTCCAGATGGATGGGGGCTGGCAAGGGTTTGTCAAGGATAGGTTGCGGTGCAAAGAGATCTTGATGTGAGAACCTTTTCATCATAGAACTGCCTGGAGCCCCTTGTTTTAAGCGCAACGTCTAGCTAAAGCTTGTACTAGGTTGGAGAAAGCCATTTTTCATACGATGAGGAAGCAAGAACTATTCCTTCTAAAACTGAGCTAAATGTTTATATCGATGTCATATTTCAATTAAACAAAAACTGTGCTAAAAAAGTAAAGGAAATGTGGATTTACTATTAGCATCATCAGATCTTTTAGGTCACAGAGCCAATCCTCTTTCTTACAAGTACAATCCATTTACCCCGTTATTTTGGAGAGACTCAAACCTAGAATAAACACTCAATATTTTATTTTTTCTCTCTTTTTCTTCGCTGCTGGTTTTGGCTGGTGTAGTGTTAATTTTTCTACAGTAGCTAGTACAGTAATTTCACACTGATAAGCCGGACCTATTTCACTGAAGAATCGAGCCGATC
>VRYO01002734.1:11910216-11930008 GCA_009812075.1 Sialia sialis
TGTGGTTTATCACCCGGTGCAGCTTATTTATAGACAAATTCCGTGGTCTTCCCAGCTACCTGGAAGTGCAGCTTACAACCAGGTGCGGCTTCTGAGTGTGAAATTACTGTATATGTCTGTATGGACTTTTGCTGGAAACAGAGATGGCCTTGTTATTACTGAGCTGGGCTTTTTTCTGTTCCTCACCCCATTCCACTGGCTGGGGAGCACAGGGAATTGGGAGGGGACAGCTGACCCCAGCTCACCCAAGGGGTATCCCACCTGTTCTGCGTCCTGCTCAGTGCGCAAAGCTGGGGAAAAGAGAAGGAAAGGGAGATATTCAGTGTGATGGTGCTTGTCTTCCCAAGTCACCATTACATGTGGTGGAGCCCTGCTCTCCTGGGGATGGTTGAACAGCTGCCTGCCCAGGGGAAATGGTAAATTAATTCCTTGCTTTGATTTGCATGTGCTCTACCTGTTAAAGTGTCTTTATCTCCACCCATGAGCTTTTCCACTCCTCCCTCTCCTCCATCTTGCTTTGGGGGAGTGAGCAAGAGGCTGCTTGGTGCTTGGTTGCTGGCTGAGGTTCAACCACAACACTAAAAGTCTTACTATTGCAAAACAGCAAGCAGAAAAATCTTTTATAACTCTTTATGTCAACTAGTGAAGCAATAAAGAGCATTGGACAATATTGTATGACTGCCATGTAGTAAAAAAAAATAAAAATCCCGGGCCTGATTCAGCAAAGGGAAAGCCTTGGAACTTACTCCCATTTACAGATTATCTAAAAATTAATTTAATATACTTGTTAAAGAATTATTTAGAGATGAGTGATAGGAAATTTAAATATAATCCACTCCACTCTAATCCAGATTAATAAAAAAATTTAGCTTGCTTACATTCATCATATTCATGACTTTTTGTTTTGTCTTTTTTTTGCCCTCACTTAGCATGTGAGGCCTGAAAAATTGCACTGTGTGATCTACCCTGCGAGGTAGAGCAACATTTCCTTCCTTTTATGAAAGAAAGTCAAGGCTAGGAGGAAGCCAAGATAGTTGTGGTTACAAGGCTTCAAAGCACATGCTTCCAATCCAGTTTCTAATTTCAAACCTTTCTTAGATGTGGCCTGGGACTTTCAACTGCTCATTTCACTCCTTGGGTTTACAGTTTAGCTTTCTGGAAGATTAGACAGCCACCTTAATTACAGCCTCCTGCTTCTATGAGTCAACATGAGTGTATGCAGCACAGGAGGTAGTACCAGGATGGTGAGGGTTGCGTGTGGGTATGGGGCAGGATGGGGATGGGAATGGGAGTGGGAACTCACTGACCTCCTGGAATTGTGATTGCTGGGCCATTTCCACAAAGCAGGTTGGTATAAACTCCAGCATAGCTCAAAGACAGAGAGGTGGCTCTCTTTAATCAAATGTTTCTATGCTGCTAGGACATTCTGCTTGTAAGAAATAACTATCTGCTATTTACCAATTACACCTTTTTCCCAATCTGAATGGGCCTTGAGTTCACACCCTGGTTCAGCTTTCTTCAGGACACACAGGGTGAAGGGGGTGGAATTCTGAGATGTGCTCCAGGTTTGCTGTTGCCCTGCCAGGCAGCTGTCACTGGGCTAAGTCACCTTCCTGGAGGGGCCCTGATGGATTCTGTGCCATCAGATGTACAGGTGATTTACGCTTGGATTGTCTCAAAAAAGCCACCCTAAGCAAAAAAGTGAGGAAGGTTTTCTTCACTCAGTACTCTTGGTTTTTCATATTTGCCCACATGCATGAATATTGCAGTGATTCTGCAACTGAATATAGCAATTCAGCTGCCCTAGCAGTGTTCAGTATTATTTACTCCAGGCTGTTGTAGCCAGAATTAAAGTTAGCCTGCCTTTTATTCAGCTCTAATCATTATGTTTATTCTGTAATATTTATTTATATTTGTATCATTTATACATTATTTTGCTTGTATAACCAGCTGTTTTACAGTCAAGGACCTCATTGCAATGAGCTATAAATCCATGCTGCTGGCCCTTGGGAAAACTGGTAAATTAAACTTTGTGTGCATAGACTTCAAAACTATGAAATCTATTATACCTTCCCTTCCCACTGATAAATGACAGTGGGTTTTCTTGCTGAGTACTTACTTATGAGAGGCTACTGTTTATTAATACCTCCCAGTATAAATATTAACAGAGAAAACCTATAGGAAAAGTATGTGAAAGGTCATCTTTAAATTGCAAAAAGTCAGGCTATTCAGCACAAATGTCCGTGTCTCCTTCTGTCTGGAGACTTAAACAGCCTCATCACCATAGTATCTGGAAGGTGCACACAAGTGTGACATGATTAGCATCTGTCATGTGTAGGTCCTTCTAGTCCTTCTGCTCTCCCTCGGGAGAGCAGTCCAAGGATTTTTCAAAATATACGGTGTGCACACTGCTCTATGTGTTTGTATTAGCAGAGTCAAGGTCAAAGATCTGTACTTCACTCCCATCTTTTGCCTCGTTTTAAAGATGTAACACAGAAAGCAGCACTAGCAGTGCCAGATATATATGCTCAGACACTTTGGCATGTTTCTTTAATTGTTCCTATTAAAAATGTGAACAGGGACTGAATAGAAAGTGGTTCGAATGCCTTTTATTAATTCTTAGCATGCTGAATATCGCTGCCTTCTTCTCATTTCATCTCCTTTTCATGGTACTTAACAGAATAGTATGGATTTCTGTGGAAAGAAGCAAACGTTTCCATAATCTAAGGGTCATTGGTATAATAATAAATGTAAAGATTCCCACACAGCCATTATAGTCTGTTGTGTCAATGCTATTAGGCACCTTTTGTCTGAGAGTTATTGACATGATAGATTACAACAGCTCTTCTGAACATTTTCTCACATAAAGCAAAACCAGCAAAATTGCTTCAGGTGTCCTTTAGAGGAGGCACTAAACCTAGGATTCTCCTGTCCCTTTCAGTTCTGCTGAAATTAAAGGTTTGATGACACTTGCTAAATGTATTTGAGGATGACCCTGTCACTTCGGACAGCGTTTTTCCTCCTCAGTGTCTCTCCTTGCCCCACAGAAGGGACCAAACCTTTGCTGTTGGAGTAGGGCTGTCCTTGGCTGTTTCCATGACTACTCCCTCGGCAGAGGGAAGGATGCAGGGACAGATGCCAGGATTTAAGGAAATAAATATGCTCCCACCTTCACTCACTCTCTGCTGATGCGTTGCCACCTGGCACAAAGGACACCCCCAACCTCACAGAGCAAAAGCAGCTGTGAGATGTGCTCCCTCCCTTTTCCCAGTTCAGCAGCTACAGGCACACTGGGACTTCTACTAAGGGCTTTATCATTTTTCTCTTCCTAATATAACAATAATAATGGTCACAAAAAGCTATTTCTATTTGGGATGGGGATATTTGGTTTTGAACCCTACTATTCTTCATTAGGAAAACAATTTTGTGCTAGAGAAAAAATCCACATTTGCAGAAAATCTCAGTGAGGATCCACAGCACAGGTACTAGGAACCTGAAGACTCCTAGTAATTTGTAAGAGCTTTGTGACAAAAGCAATTTAACCACCACCGACCAACATCTCAGTGCAGAGGGTACATATTTGCACCCCAGCAGCTGCCACTTTTTCTGTAATCCTGCCAAGGAGAGGAGTCACAGAGAATGAATTGACCTTGGGCTGTGCCATAATCAACACCCCAGCACAGGTCTCCCCAGTTCCCTGTATTCAGCTCCGTCTCTGTCCTGCTTGTCCTCAGAGTGAAAATAGACACTAGATGTGATGCCGCCAAGGTCATTGAGTCCTTTGTTCCAAAGAGCTTGGAAAGAATATGGAGATGGGTGCATGGACAGAGTGTGAAGCAGTCACTGCATTTTCACCACCTATTCAGGGAGTGCTTTAGAGACCAGCTTTAGTTGGCTTTTTGGCCAACCTGAGGAATGGAGGAGAAACACCTCCAGAAGGTAGTTTCTGTTTCTCATTTCAGTTTCTTGAAGAACTCTGTATTGGGATGTTTCTGAACACCAGATGAACATGAAGCATCAGTATTTTGGCATTTTCTTTGGGCTCTTTTGTTTTTGAGGTAAGTAGGCCAAACCTGTATGCAATATTTAAAATGATGATATCACTGATTTGCATAAGGACATATTTTTCTTATTGTCCTATTTTCCTTTTTTCAACCATTTCACTTTCTCCTTCTCAGTAGGAAATGAGCAGACATTTTCACTGACCTGTCCAGGGAAACTGAATTCTTCCTTTTGATAGGACATGACTAATCCTGAGCCAGTCACTATGCTCAGGTCACTGAGCACACCTCTCACAGGGTAGTATTGCTTACCCTGCCCTTGCCTACACTTTGACTTTTCTCTAGCAGTCATGGAAAGCCAGTCTTCAGAGGATAGAAGCTGGGGAATCAATGGTCAAGAGACAAGTGATATGTGGTTACATTCCACTCACTGTCTACCATGCAAGTCCTGTGTGCAAAAGAAAGGAGGTGGGGAGAGGAAAGCACTGAGTATTCCTAAAGCAGAGAGCAAATTCAATGGATCAGACACCTTCCCACTTGCCTTGTTTTATAAAGTCTTTGAGTTGCTACCAGCTTTTCCCTTCCACATCAGCGGCAACTTATCCCTGACAACATTTTACAGTCTGCACTTTCACGCTCCTTTCCCCCCTTCACTATAAAAAGCTCTCTGCAAATTTATGCAAAGACTTTATCATTCACTGAGTCTAAAAAGCAAAAAGAATCTCCCTGTAGGTCATCAAATCCAGACCCCTGTCAGCTTTGGCATATTAAACAGTGCCTTTAATAGGCTGCTCAAATTCCATATTGGTAGTAATGAGCTCTTCTGCTTCAGCGGCTCTTATCAGGAAGCTGCTGTTGCAGGTTGATACCTGTGAATAGGTGAGGAATATTCCCACTGCCCAGGCATGGTCAGTCTCAGAAGAGTGATACACAGACCTGCACACCTGGCTGCCATTCAGCTTCCCTGTCAACAGCACAGGAGGAAGAGGTTTGGATTAATTTAAGGAGTTCAAGTGCCCTGAGCAATGGCAGTGCTCAATGTCATCTGCTGGTCATAAGCTTCTGTGCCCGTGTCTAACACCAGATCTTTCTAATCTGTCCATAAAGGTAGCTTTAGGGTCATCACTAAGCCAGGAGCAGAGCCAGAAAATGATATTTCTGAACTATGGTGTAGAGTTTATATCTCTCCATAAAGGGATTACGAAGTTTGACATAGTCCTGACCTCTAGTTCCTAAAAAGAGTGAAATAAATAATAATTCTACCTGCTAAATTTCAAGGAGTGCAGCATGTAGGGAGTGTAAGGGCATTCAGTAGTGCGTATTTCCACTGTGTAGTGAGGGCATTGCTGAACTCTCCCAGGCTCCCTGAGCTCCCCAGGCAGCCTGGCAGCAAAGGGACAGAGTCTGTGTCAGCAACTGGACTTCAGTGATATTTGTGGTTCCCTTCAAAGTCAGGACATTCCATGATTCTGTGATATAACCCTTGGTCTCCTGCTACACAAAACATCTGTGATTTTTCTTTGTCTTTTTCTAGCCAGGGACAGGTGGAGGTGAGGGACAGACTGAAATCAGGGTTCCCTAACATTTAGAAAGGTCGGCAGGAGGGAGAAGCAAGGATAGAATAAGGGGAAAAAATAAGAATAATTAATGCCTAATGCAGTTCCCTTTCCAAAGACCAAGCAGCAAGGGCAGCTATGACAGCTGTAACATTTCCATTTCCTCCTGCTCTAAGTAGTGCCACTGGGGTAGGTGAAGGACAGCAGTGGTCTTGGAAACACTGCAGCATGTAAATTCAGTTAGCATGACTGCAAAGAAAACCAGCAGTGAGCTACAAGGGCAACGAGTGAGATGTCACAGGCAGCCAGCAGACACAAAGAGGCAGCAGATTTTTGTGCATGATATTTTCGAGCTGGCATTTTCAGTCACATTTCCCTTATGAATAAAATGCTAGGATGTGCTGAGAAGCAAAAGACTGCAACAAGGAAGCAGAAAGCAACCTGTTGACTGTGCAAGGACTGAAAAGCAAAATGCAGGCTCCTGCCATCACCTTCACCACAGTTAAACACTGTTGTAGGTCTGACACTGAGGCGAGCCTCTCCCTCTTCCCCACTCACTCGATTTCCAGCTCAAGAGAAACAAAATGAGCTTTGGGCAAGGGTGGGATATTAGTGGGAGGAATGAAAAAATGCAGAAGTGGATTGACCTATTGTGAATTTGCTAACTTTCTCACATACTTGTGTCCAGCCCAGCTCTCAGTTTCCCTTACACATAGAGGATAAAAGTAGGCCCCCAAGACAGGGCAAATAAATACCCCTACTGGAACTCATTTTTCTCCAATAACTATGAAGAAAGTTTGTAATGAGTATCTCAGACTTTCATGTTCAAATGTAAGATATTTGGTACTCAAGAGAGAAAAATCTGAACCCAGAAACAAAAAAAACCCCTCCTTGTATTGTCACTGCTGAAAACCAGTTCCTTTGCCTCCTTCCCGGTCTCACAATGAATAGTAACTTATGAGAGGGATATGATAGCAAAGAAAGGAAGCAGGAAAGTCATATGTCAGACCAGCTGAACCTTATCACTGAAGTAACCACAGGGTATAAGCAGCTCTGCAGGGGGAAAAAAAACTAAGACAGAATTCATATGTGCACCATGTGCACAGCAGAAAGAAAAGAGAAAAGAAAACAGAAAAGAAAAAAGAAAAATGAGAAAAGAAAAAAAGAAAGAAAAAAAGACAAGAAGGAGGAAAGAAGGAAAGGAAAGAAGAAAGGAAAAACAAAGAAAGAAAGTAATGTATTTTAATATAGGCATCCAGATCTGTCTACACTGGAGGTCTTATTCTCCACAGCATAGATTCATGTGTGTTCATTTACACTTGAGCTGAGGGAGATCCTGAATAAGGACTAGAAAAAACTGGGTTCACTCACTATATCAAAGGGACATTTGCTGGGGGTCTATGAACAAGCTGTGTGATCTTCTCTCTCTGACTTATTTTCCCTCCCAGAAATAGTGATGTGAATTCTGATACAAACAGTATATAAATTTGAATAATGCTTGCCTATTTCTGTAGTGAGAGCACTCTACACCCTGTCTATAATGTTTTTGCGTAAGAATAAATAAATAACCAGTTATATGGCTCTGAAACTTGTACTACACATTACTCATTGTGAAATAATTTAATAGCCTTTGATAGCACAAAGGAAAAACGTTTCCACTCTGCAACAAGCATATTCATATATAAGGTCTTCTCCTTGGAGCTCTTTTATGAAGAATTTAATCAGATTCTTACATAAACACTTTGAGAAGTTCCTTGTAAAAGCTTGAGGACAGAAAGATAAATATGTGGTTGATATACTCCTAATCTCAAGAGAGTGGTAGGAACACCTCAAACAGAAGTGTGTCTGCTTTGTTTCCTTGAAGCAATACACTCAGGGAGGTGAACAAAGGCAAAGAAGAGCAGTGACAGCCTAACTCTCAAGTTCCCACTGCAACAGAAGAAATTCCATGAATCGTCCTATCAGTCACCATAGAGCAGAGAGTAAATTCCTCTCAATGCAAAAATTCAGTGTCCACACAAATCAAGCACAGGGCAAAACCCCAAACCAAGCAGAGTCAGATCAAAAGTAAAACAGAATTTGGCTTTGTGATTGCATATCAGCCTTCTAAAACTTCAAGTTTAGGAAAAAAACAATATTTAATAAAAAAGAATAAATAACAATTGATTTAAAAAAAAATCAGGAAGCAGGCAGCAGAAACCAAGCCAAGCTGGAAATTCCACATCTGATGCAACATCCTTCAGTGTTACAATGCTGCTCAAGACCCTAATGTGCAGATAGTCACTAATGGAAAAACTTGTGGATTGCTTAGATCCAAATAGGGGAAATGACTGATTTCCTCTCCCCTTCCTCCAAACTATGCAGTGCATAGGAATGCAGCATCCTGCTTCTTGACTGAAATTCCCAGAAACTGTGCTTTCTATAAATAAAAAGGCTGGTCATTTTCTCAAGAGGACTAGGCATGCAGATGTTCCCTGTGTCACAGCATCACGTCATGTGAGGGTTAGGCTTGATTCCTTTTCTTTAGCTTTAGAGCCCAGCAAGAAGGAAATACAGAAACTTAAGGGAAAAAGCAAAAGCAAAACCAAACCAAACCAACCAACCAACCAACCAAAAATCCTCTGCACAACCACCCAAAGAAACTAAAACATGGAAAAAAAAGGAAAAAATGGGGGGGAAAAGAGATATATATAAAAAATAAAAAGCCAAAGCCTCATTCCCATTACATTTGATCTCTCCTGAGTTTGAATATCATCCCTCTGGGGAGCTATGGCTGGGACCAAGGTTCCACTGGACACAGCTAAATAGGAAAAAGCATCTCTTGAGCAGCTCTCAGTAATTCCTTTCTATTGCTAACAAGGATGTTCAAAAAGGGAGGAAAAAGAATTGTGATCTCCTTAAAGACTAGCAAGGAAGATGCAGGAGGTGTGGGGATTTTCAGGTGTCTGATGAGTATTGGGAGAAAGCCTTAACTATGGATTTGCCTACATTGTAGGGATAGAAAAATGGGCTTTCTGTTGAAGGATTGCTGCTACTCAAATTGAGCGTAGATTGATAGTAGTCAAAGAATTAGTGTGAGTTTACTCAAAAGGAGACGATAAACAGGGCTGAGGATTAAAGACACTTCTCCATGTGGAGGTCCACTGAGAGGATATTTCAAATGGGTGGGACAGCAAATTAAAAAGCAGATTTTCCCCCTTGAGAGAAGGGACAGTCAAAACTCCTTGGAACAGGGATATGTGTGATGCAGTAAAGGATTTAGGTGTTTTAATGACTAGTGTCTCTGGTCTGATATAAACTTAGGTCAAATGAGATAATGAGTGCTTACCTTGGCACAGATTAGCTTGGTTGGAGCACGGTGATAATAATGCCAAGGTCGTGGGCTCGGTCTCTGTATGGACCATTTACTTAAGAGTTGCACTTGATGATCCTTCTGGGTCCTTTTCAACTCAGAATAGTCTGTGATTCTGTGATCTTTAATTAGGTTTATGCTCTTAAACAGCTGCATTAAAGCTAGTGTAGGAAACACTGTTTTCTTTCCCATTAAAACCAACAAACTGTAATTTTTTTAGTCCAGTTCTGAGCATATGCACAAGTATTATAAGAAGTTAATCCTAACAGCTTGTTACCAAAAAGTTAGTCTGATTTAGCAGGAGCAAATGAAGGAGAGCTCTCAGAGTGTTCTTTTCAGGGCCAGATTGCTCTCCTCCACATTGTTAAATATGTTGGTTTCCTTATCCACAAAGTGTCTCACTCATATCCACGTTTGCCCACCTTACACAACACTTAACATTTATTGGATAACTAAAGAATGACATCATGCATATTCTACAGTGTCATTACAGGCAATGCTGTCAAATATTAACTTGTCAAATGCCCTACAAAACAACTTCACAGATGTCTTTCAAGCACACTCTCTGCTTCAACTTCCTCATTATCTACTTTACAAACCTTTCCAACACAACTCATTAATTCATTACAAGGTTAACTGCTCTTGTTACTTCATTAACTGAAACAACATGATTTTTCTTGTGCTTTAATAGAAGATTCAATTTAATAATTTAATGCAATTTATTTCATTCATAATTATAGACAAAAAGTATTCTTATGACTGCCAAATTTAAAATATTTTTAGTAAGGCTGATCAAAATTATTTTCTGTTGGTACAGTCCTTATTACAAAAAGCTTTACTATAAACAACCAATATTTTAGCATAGTCAATGTAGGAGTAGTTGACCTACAACAGCCTGTGGAGGAAAATATTAGAGGTGAAAGGGGATTAGAGAGATCTGGCTCTGCTGCATTGGGCCTTGCTGCTAAATTCATCAGATGTTTTAGAGAAAGCCTACCCTTATTTGCCTGCAAGAAAATATTACAGCAAGCTTTTTTTTCTTTGCCTTTGTAATATGAGAAAATCTGATGATAGTGTTCACTTTATTGACAATATAAACCTGAGTATATCTGAAATCAGTGAAGTTTCACATGCAGCAAACAGAACTAATATCATATGGAGTTCTTGGTTTTCTGCCCAGAGTTCTTCAGGTATATGGCAACCCCAAGAACCAACATCAGCAATAAAATTTCATGATATAAAACTCATGGGAATATAACCCCTATTGCTGTAAGCTGGCAAAGCTCCATTTAAATCACTACAACAAGAGAAAATTTGACCCAAGGACTAGCAGCAACATACAATAACCCTCTCTGAGAATTCCTAGAAAAAGATTTCTATTAAAAGAATTCACAAAATAAAAAGCAAGGTTTCATTTCAACCTCAGAAAAAAAAGTCTGAAATGAAAAAATGAAAACTCCCTCGAAGTTAATGCTGCAAAGAACATATTTGATCTTTGTGGCCAAGGTGGACTTGACCTATGCATTTATGGCTGAGATGGGGAAATTTAAAACTGAAGGAAGGAGAATGGCAATCACAGTACATTTCTGGGGGTTATTAGTACATTCCCCTGACAGCTTCTACCAGCTCTGTGTCTATGGGGATTTTGGAGCTGCTTAAATGCTCTTCCCACTCCTGTTCAAAGGATTGCTTTTAAAAATACTCTTTAAGCTGGCAATTTATACTGTAAAGAGGGATCCAAGGCCAAAAATGCATCCACAGAAAAAGAACTTGAAGCAATAATGTTGTCTGACCCCTTGGTTGCCACCATTAGATGCTGTTGTTTAATGCACAGTGAGTGCTTTATTTTGGGCTGGCTTGGCATTCAGCAAAGAACATTTGCAATGGTTATTAACCCCGTGTTCTACACTTCCACTGCAGCAAATATTTTTGGTAGATATTATATAATGGTAATGATACATCGTGGATGTAAATTTTTCTTGGGAGCTGACCTCTTACTCGATTAAACAAGTGGTAGGAGGTTATTTGCATGTGCTGTTTCAAGATCATCTTCCTCTTCTAATTCTGTACAAGAGATTGTTTCCTCTCCTACAGTCAAGGATATTAGGGAGCAGATAATTTAGATTCAAGGTCATCATCTTTCAAAGCAAGTGGTCTGAGCTACTGCAAGTAATCCTACGGCATGCAAGGGAATTGCCTAATATGAGGAAGATTGCAAAATCAGGTCATGACTGGACTGATGATGTTGGGAAACATGAGGTATTTCCTTCCCTTAAATGACCTTGTGGGATATTACACACCCAACCTTAACCAAGAATGCAACTGAGGAACTAGCATCAATTTTCAAAACTAAGTTTCCACTTAATGGTGCAGTCTGTAAAAACACCACTTCTTGCAGGCAGGATTAATTACACTAAATAAAGGAACTGTCTAGTTACTGTTCATGCCAAACAACATGACATACTCACCTGTGAATTTTCCCAGCCCGGGATAACCACAGTGATTTAAGCAACTCTTTGTTGAATTGCATGAGAATGTGAAAATGAGTCATGGAGAAAACCTACTGAGAACCTTGATTGAAAAGAACCCCAACAAAAATCACAGTACATTGCATGACTGGTGATATATTACATGCGACACAAACTTCATTAGAGCCTCCTATAACCTGAGGGCTGTAATCTCTGTTTAGGTGAATGGCCTGAGCTATACATGTTACATGAATATGCATCAATCCTTTGAGGTCTGCAGTATTCATCTTAATTAAAGCAAAACAATGTTTGCAAGTCAGTTCATGAGGTGCTGATCATGCTGTTACAAACTGCAGAGCTCCATGTCAGAGCTGTACGCTTTGTACACATACAAAAAACCCTAGGCCAGCCTGTATTCTTAATTTCTCAAATTGTATCCTTTAAATGCAATTTGGTAATCCAGCTGTGAAAACTACCGGATCAGGATGGTCTCTCTTCCTGCCCCATTGCAATGCTCCATGTGTGGCCACCTCTGGTGGGATTTTTGCAGGATGTTTCCAGGCAGCACAGCCCAGTCCTGCCCTGCAAAGCCCGAGTACAGCTCCCCACAGCTAGTGCTGAGCCAGTCGCAGCACAACCTTTTCTCCTGAGCTACCCAAGTTAATTCCTGCCACTCGAGTGCTCCTCGGTTGTACAGCAGTGTGCAAAAAGCCCGTGCTGAGCTCTATCACATGGCACAACAAATAGCACAGACGGAATGTGGAGGCAGAGTCTGGTGGCAGCCTTCCCAGCTCAGTCTGCCTCGCTCCCCAGCCTGGGAGCCTCATCCTTCGCTACCAGAACCGGATCACTTCTATTTTCCCCACAAAAGTGAAGCGCAATTATTGATAAATCTGCAGCATCTCTCAGCTGGCAGAGAGCTCGTATCCTATTTGCAGGGCCTCTTTGCACATGTTCTGGAGGGCTGTGGTGGTGGAAGGCTCACCCTCTGCGTGCATTTTGCTGTGCCAGGGCATTAGGCTGTGCAGCCCAAGTGCAGCCCAGCTGTGAGCCCAGCTGGGCTTGGAGCAGCCTTGGATCACCTGGGACTTCTGCACAGCTCTGCAGCACTGGCCCCAGGCTCACACAGACAACAGGCCTTTGCTTTGCTGGGATCACAGCCTCTCCCTTTGCTGCTTGAATCCAGCCCAGCAATTCCTCCTGGGCGCCATTCCCATGGCTCTCCTTGACTTGTCATTGCATTAATGGCCTCCAAGCCCTCTCCATTCAAAACTTCTGTCCTATTCGGACCAAGATTTGCTGTAGCCCCAATTTTACAACATCTTTGCTTGTGGCATTCCCACTGAAATGGGTATGGATAAATCTGCACTGTCTAGTTGTTTCTCAGACTCTGCATGAAGCACAACTAAATATAGAAAACACATATCCACAGAGGAAATGGTCTTGTTTGGTTTTTTTTCTGAAAAAGAGTAACCACCTATCCACACTACTGGTACTCAGCCAGTAATTTCCTCACAGGTGTAAAAGCCATATGTCATAAATAATTGTTGAATTATGTTAAATTCAATGTATCAGGAGTGTTAGTATAATATATAAATTTTTACTGAGAGAGCTAGTACTGAAAACCTGATTTTTCATTGAGAGGGGGAGCACAGCAGGCAAAAAGAAAAGAGAATGGAATTTCATTAAATTAACAGTGACTTAAATCAATAGTATCTCTTTGACTGCAGTTTTTTTGAATGAAAGTTTTCCACTGTATTTTAGTTATAACCATTAGAGAAGTAGAAGAGAATTTTAGATCTGAATTTTTAATATCACATCCTATTGTTTCAAGCCTACAGCTCCACATTTGACGTGTTTTGAAAGAATAGCATGAAATTATCTTAAAATGAAATATGAGTGTAATTACAAAGTGCTAAGCACTCTCCTAATGCACTTGTTGAATATACTATGCCAGCATAAAATATGTCACGATTGATAAAATTTAGAACATGCTTCAGTAATTTCACTTAACTCTTAAGTGCAGGATAGAATAAAAGAGCTTCTGTGTACCTTCCTTGATGCAGTTATAAATGTTTCATTGTTACTTTGGGAAACTAGATTGATCTGGAGTATTTTAATTCTTTTTGCATCAGCAATGCTAGAGTAGATAGGGAATTAAGGCAAGTTAAAAATAAATGGTAATATTCTCAGATAGTGTAAATCAGCCCTGAGATCAATGCAATCATGTAACTTTATACTGGATTAAAATCTAAGGACGTAGGTGCTAAATCACAGCACCTCCCTGCCCAGTTATCTGCTCTGCCTGCAGATAGACAAGATCACCATTGCTTTGCTCCTGTGAGAAACAATTTGACTCCCCTTGGCACATTTTTTGTTTTACTAATTTGAGAATAGAAGCAATGAAATTATTTCACTATAACACTTAATGGAGAAAAACGTTAAACTAAAATTTCCTTTGGTACATGGAGGTAGCAGAACAAAAGGCACAGCAGCTGAGCTGGAGGTAAGATGTTGGAGTTTTGTGGCCAGAGGCTGGTGTGAAGCGGAGAACAGCCAGGGCACTCCTGCCAGGCACCTGCAGGAAAGGGAAGTTCTGATGCTCCTCTCTTCCATGCAGTCCCTGCTGTGTCCATAGCACACAGTTTTCAAACTCACAACAGGCTTTAAAATGAAGTTTAATGAGCCACACTGTCCTAATTGAGCACATCCTTCCTGCACACCTCAGAGTTGGTGGTGCCATGTACTCAAACCAGTATCCAGTGCATGGAGGAGCATGAACAAAACCCTTATTTATAAAATGAACCTAAGTAAAGCAACATCTAGATTGACTTACCAATTATTTAGTTTCGTTTCTCCAGTTTTCAAGCAAAATGTATTGCCAAACAATACATTTATAAATGCTATGAATCAAAATATGTTCCTTACTACAACTATCAAAAGTCTTCAAGACATGCAATTTTGTCTTTGATAACCCCCAGATAAAAAGTTATACTGACCATCCATTGTTCAGTCAGATAACAACAGGATATCCCTAGACACTGAAGTCCACCCGTAGGCATTTTAATTTTATAAATGCGAGTAAAATCAAATGTCACCAGCATCTTGCCCATCAGGAAAACTGAAGAACCATAGAAAAGTTCATACTAGACTGGACCTCTAGAAATCATGTAGTCCAGGGCATTTACCAGCTGAGTTTTGAAAGTCTACGGGTGAAGATTTAATGATTTCCTGGCAGCCAGTACCTCTGCTTAACCAGTCATACTTTTTTCCCTTTATATTAATGAGAAATTGCATTCTCCTTCTACATTCAGAGGCTCTCAGAAGTGGAATCTAAAGCCAAAGATCTCTGGTCCAACCTTTGAAGGAAAATATTTGCCATAAAATTTCACCCATTTATTCCAGTCTTAGTGTCAAAAATTTATTTCATAGAATCATCCCTTTCAAAAAGAGATCCAGTCTTTATCTGCAGACATCAAAGTTTCCCCTGGTTTCCTTAGCAAATTGCTTGAACAGCTAATCTTCCTCTTTCTTAAAACTGTGTGCCTTATTTTCCATTTGAATTTGTCGGATTCCCTCTTCTAACTACAGGTCTCTTTCATTTCCCCCACCCCTAAATTAAAAGGCCATTTATTTTTCATCATTTGCCCATGTCCTGTGATCGTACGACTTAGAGGCACATTCTGCTATATAGGAGTGGCTACAACTGCCTTTTAACAATATGAATATAGAAAGCTGAGGAACATGATCTCTGGAAAACAAGTGGTTATACTTTTTTTTTCAGTCTTGTTCATCTGCCAGGTATGAGAGAAATTATTTGGGGTTTTTTATGTGCTGTAAACAAACTTCCTTTCAGTGTGTTTTTTGTTCAATTAAACAGACTGTCATTGTGGTATCTCTAAAGGTGTGGCATCTATCTTTGCATCTTCCCTAATTTTTGAATTGCTTTTTTAACATATGGCTGCCATAACTGTACAGAATCAGTTTTACTACAGAACAAGGAGAAAAATGTGTCCTTTCTCCCCCTCATTCCTGTTTATCAGCCAAGGATAAACCTTTACAAGCCTCTTGGTATTTATTTCCCTCCCATTTTTTTCTTTTTTAGTACATTATTTCGTTATTCTGCATTCTTATAGTTGCTTGCAAATGCAAAATTATTTCTGCACTACAACCCCTTATTTTAAACATATGGTCTACCATCTTTATTCCTAGAAAGTAGTTGTTTAATTTGCTATTTTAAAATGCATGTGTGTGAAAGGGAATTCTCCCTTCATCAATTAATTATTTTATACTTTTCTTTCCCGTGTTGCTCCATTAATTTATTTATCAGTACTGGCTTTGTATTTACTCCCAGACTATGAATTGAAATGTTAAAAACTACTGGACAATGTATAGACACGTATCAAACACAATTAGAGCATTCAGATATCACTGTGGAGGTCTGGGCAGTAAGGAGTTAATGTGTGGCTGTGCCTCAAACAACAATGGCCACTCAAGTGGGCAAGTTCGAGCAGGATGTGGCTGGAACAGGGGCTGTGTGGAGGTAGGCCTGTACCTTGCTGGGGCTGACTCTCCTGTTTTGATTCACAGCACAGAACAGCACAGGTTCAGGAATGGCTTGGAGAGCAGGCAGGACCAAGGCACCAAGGCCACCAAAAGACCCTCGAAGCCCCTCAAACCGTGTCCACAGAGGTTCAAAAGAAGACATTGCACATGCTCACTCATTTGCATGAAGAACAAGAAAGGACATTAATTTCACGACTATAAGGCGCACCCTTTTGACTAAAGTTTTGATCGGAACTCGGAAGTGCACCCTATAATTGGGTGCGCCTTATATGTGGACAAAGTTTGGAAATTTGCCAACCCGGAAGCGCGAGCCACAGAGCCGTGCCAGGTGCGATGGCTGCGAGAGCTGCGCCAACTGGTGCCGGGGGCGGGCAGAAGTGCCGGGGCCCGCGGCACGGGGAGGGCACCTGGGGCTGCATTTAAAGGCTACGCCAATCCGTGAAAAAAACGTTTGCAAATTGAGCACCTGCCAGTAAACTCCACGATTGCGCGATTCCGTTACTAATTCGTTACTTTGTTCCACACAGATCCTCACTGCAAAAAAAAAGAGTGCGCCTTATAGTCCAGTGCACCTTATAGTTGTGACATTTCTGTAATCTCAGTGTGGGGAAAATTTAGCTGTGCAGGTGCCCTGTCACCTGGATTGAGGCTGGACCCAGGGCAGGTGATCTCCGTTTCTCTCCTATCTGATCTCACTTTAACTTCCTCTTTCCTCCCTCTCTTTTTTTTTTCTTTTATTATTAGAAATTAGGGGCAAATATGTCCTAATTTCCATGCTAAATGTGTAGTTTGCTAATAAAATTTTGTGAGATTTTTTTTTTTCTAGACCTTTCTTGAGTGCACCCTTCTGTGTAACAGAAGGATGCTACACCCATAGATGACTATTATTTGAGACTTGCCAGTTAATTAGTGGTTAACTCATGTAAAGCATGATTTATTTGAAATTAAAGTATCTTGTGGAACTAAGGCAAAGTATATATCCATGGGCCAAAATTACCATTGAATATCAGATAGGAGCAATCATACTAAAGACTAATAATTATGAGCTTATAAATATGTATAGCCACATTATTATTATTATTTTGGAGCATTTCATTCTGCTGCTCTGAGAGAAATCAGTTCCCTGCTTTACTTCCAGATGATTGACAGTTCAAGGGTCACACATTGGTCTGTTGCTCTTCTTAAAGGAGGAAATCTAATTTTAGTCTGAAAGAGACTTAAAAAATCCTAGAGCAAGAGGTCATCCAGCTTTATTAACTGCTCTTTGGGCTAAAATCTTTGATGGAGAACTATGAATTTGGAGGTGCAAAAAAAGATTCCTGTAAAATGTTGATGCCTACCCAGATAGCATGTTAGATCTTAAGAACACCACAAGGCATGTGAAAATAAATTCACTGGTTTTATCAGAGTCTTTCAGGCAGCAGGAGGAAAGGAAAGGAACTTGTTCTTGTGGGCACACAATACATGGCTCCAGAAACACTGCTTTTGTTTCCCACTCTCAAGTACCAAAGGCAAGGAAGGAATTCCTAGAAATCAAAACTGTATTAGAAAAATCTTCAAGTGTACAAAGTCAGCAACAAAACCGTGCAGAAATGAAATACAACTAAACAAAAATATAGATGCATAGGCAGAAGCTACTGATCCTTTACTGTTATAAGAACACATGGGGTTTTGAGGTCACAGTGAAGAAATCAGCAGCACACATCATCCCAGAAGAACAGACGTGTAGGTAGCCATGTACAAAGCTTACTAGAGTTATTGCAAGGATTACCACTGGCTGCAGATGGATTAGGCTACTTCTGCATGATCTAAAATTCCATTGATCTGTACCTCTTACAAAGAACTTCACAGTCTGACATCCTCACAAAACCAAGCCATTGAACTGCACCTGAATTCCCAGCCTAGCTAACATGCACATCTGAAGGCAGATTTTAAAACAAAACTAAAATATTTAATGAGTATCCCTCCCTAATTACAGTGACCTGGTGGTTAAAGGATACTTTTAAGATAGGGGAGGCCTAAATTCAAATCTGATATTTTTCTGATTTCAGATATAGAGATTTAGGGGTTAAGTAAGCATGGAGAAAATAAGTCAGGAGACTAGTGAGATAAAATTCCAGTCTCTCTTTAAGTTACAATTTTCTTAATTTATATTGAATGGAGCAATTCTGGTTGAATATGGAATTTCAGCAGCATTCCAGCATTTTCCAAGGAGTGTGATTGTTTTTCTGAACTGCAGAAAACATCAGTGCAATTTCTTGCCCCAAAGTGGGTTTCAGAGATATATGAACAAGGATCTCACACATACCAAGAGAGAATCACTTCTGCTCTTTGCAAGAAAAGATGAAGCTGACAGATGAAACTAATTCCAAGAGTCATTTGTAGCTGCAAATCCAAAATGGGAAAAGGTGTTTTCCTCCAACCCTGTGTTCATTTAACAACCTTTGATGGCAGAGCAGAAGTCTGAACATTTCTTTGTCATTTCCTACTGTTTAATACTTCACACAAAGCACTGGCTTCTTTGAACCCTATTTTTAGGTGTCTTGTTCTGCCCATAAATTATAGATAGAGCTCTGATTTCACTAGGGAGAAGGCCACCTGAAAAAATGTTCCAAACCTTTTTAGACTTCATCATTTTTCCTCCTTTAGCCTATTTCACTTTAACAATAACTCTGAAACGACTACAGACTCAAATTTCAGAGATTCAAATGCAGTATAAATTGATGCATCTACTGAGCTACCCTGGTTCACATTAGCTGAAAATAGAACTCCAGTCTGGAAGGGACAGACCAGTATCATAGGATCAATGTTGTAGGATAATACCATGAACCAAAGCAGGGCCAAAGGCCTCATAAATATTGTGTGAATTAAGCCTGTAAAATAAATTAACCTATAAAATAAATTAACCTAATAAATATATAAAGGGTGGTTAAGTGTTGATTTTTGCTTGTTGTTGGTTTTTTAAATGAGAATTAGATCTTCAGCAGGTAGTTGAACTGTCATGTTTGGAGATGTGCTGATTTAAACAAGGCAAGCAAAACGTATATTTTAAATTATTCTCCATTCTTAGCTGTTCCATCTTTTGGTGGGAATGGACAATAAGCAGTAATTTCACTGAAAGGAAGAAAAATCATGAGAGATTAAAGCTGATTCTTCATGCATTATGGAGAAATTTTACTGATGATATTTACCTCATGTTTTCACATTCTCAAGGGAAATAAAAACATATTCTTTAACAATAGTTTTAAAAGAATCGAGAAGCATGTTCTTTTACTCTTTAAAGGTTGAAAATTTCAACCTTTAAAATTGACAATATATTGCAAGTACACTTCTGGGAGGAAAAAATGTCATTTCCTAAGGGTGAGTTTGTCAGTGGCATGGCCAACTCAGCAAAAGCTGAGTCACTTTTATCAAATGGGTCTGGTATCAGATTAAGGAAAAATAACATGTGGAGACAGAGAGGTATGCAGTATGTATTTTTACTCACCCTTACATTAATTACCTATTGTCTTAAATCCCATCTACAGTCAGCTGACTCATTTGACCCACCAATAAAAATAAAATATTGTGAAACTACTGAGGTACCACATAGTGACTCATTTATTATCTTTAGCCACCTGAATTTTCAAATAGGAAATGTTTTTTCTGTGTTGTTTAAGTCAATATTAATGTTCCTATTTGTTTAAAATCTACTTTTCTTGTAAAAGTCAATGACAATGAGCTGCCTAGCTGAAAATGCAATGTGTTTATATATACATTCAGGCAGATGGATGGGTCTTGTAACATTGACTACCCAAGGGTGAGATTTTTGAAGTACAGTAATTTCACGATTATAAGCCGCACCTTTTT
>VRYO01002734.1:11931008-11950294 GCA_009812075.1 Sialia sialis
CTTTTTTTTTTTTTTTGTAGAAACATGTTGCTGCAGATTTTTATGAAAAATCAAGATTTTTATACAAAGCTCTTTCCCCAGAAGATGTACTTTAAGAAGAGTCATGGTTTCCTGCACTGCAAAATGAGCAGGGGGTAAGAAGGATTCTTTAATGTATATACAAGCAATTTCAAGACCAGTAAGTTGAAGAAAAGTGTTTTTGACAAGAGGAAACTTTGAAATCTAGTTGCTCCTGCTGTTCCAGTTAGATTCCTTGCCACCAGCTTTTGCTGAATCAGCATTTCTAGAAAGCTGGACCAGATTCAGCACAGTGGGGCACAGGTAGGCTAATTTAATTCCCTCATTCCTAAGCAGCTCTGACTGTTTGATATTCTTTGTTTTCAAGCCTTAACGACAAATACACAGCTTTTGTGCAATTCTTTCTTGCTGTAGCCTGTCATTAGGAGCCCTGAGTAAAGAAGCTGGGACTGCCAAGATCACCCTGAAACGCTGGTGCAATAGTGATGCAGATGATGAAATGCTGTGTTACAGCAGTGTCCATGTGGACAGGCACATGTGTATTTGCCAGAGTGGGAAGCATCCAGTGCGTGGTGGTGTGAAGAGATGGGGGAGCAGGGCTGAGGGTTCCTGGGGTCACCACAGCTGCTGAGCCTGCCCCCCTGCAGCAGCACAGCCCCGTGCCCAGGGCTTGTCCGCCTGTCCTCTGCTCCCCTGCAGGAGTGTGACCACCAACAAACGCTGGTTTTGGGGACACCACTGTTCCTTTCTTCCCTGAGGATCAGGACAGAGCTGCCTTCCACACTGTGCTCCTCCCTCTCTATCCCACAGGACCCCCATTTCCATAATATGGCAAAGGAGAGGTAAGGAAGAACTTTCCTATGTAGATGGCAGGGCTGTTTGATGTTTTTAATACAGTGTTAATTGATTGTTATTGCTGGTTATATCTGTGTCCTGTCAGCTCCCCCCTGCCCCCACCACCCTCTCCCCCACACCCTCTTGCACCAAGATTTTATTGAAAGAAAAACTGTTTTGCCAGAGTAAGAACTTAGGTCTTGGCTAATATTTCACTAGTTGCACAGCTTGAAGTCACAAATAGACAGCATTTCCTTTTGAAGAAATGACAGACTGAAAAAGGTGAAAGATAGCAGGGCAAAACCCTGAGGACAGATTTGTCCTACTCTTTCTGAGGAGTTAAGAAAGGAGAAGGAAGGAATAAAGATAAGTAGGGGGAAAAAACCTCAAACATATACTTCGCATTTACATCTCGAATTTGGAAATGAAGAGTATAATGTTTAAAAGTATTATTTGTCACTCTTTATGATCCGTCTTCTCTTCCTTTCCTTCCCCCAGCATTCCCTCCCCCATGCCAGCTCGATCTCTTTGTGTGAGTGTAATAATAGATAACTCAGCAAGGCACCATCTTTGTTAGCATGCTTCTGAAGCTCTTCTAAGCTGCTGTTTTCAGTGGAAAACTCTGCAGCTTTATGATATGATATCTTCCAATATAATTTCCCCGAATGATTCATATAATTATTGTGGCTACTTGCAGGCAAAAAGCCCTCATCCATTATGCCCTCAAGAACTGCACGGCAAACCCTACTGACACTAAACACACATGTCAGTCTGTAGCCCATACACTGCTTGACTCACTCACATTTTGGACTGACTTCTGAGCAGTGATTCAGCAAAGTCCTGCCCAGCCTTCCATGATGATAACATAGGAAAAAAATGAGAAAGCAGCAACATTGGACTCATTGTATTCTCTCAAAACCAAGAAAAGCCTCACTGTTTTCCTGTTGCAGTTTTGTTTACACTTCCTTGCTGGGTCCCTAGTATCGGCATATGTTTATTATTCACCACCTCAAATATATTTTCCTCAAAAGTGAATTATGTGACAGTGAAATTTTCAGCACATGTCAATCTTCCACAGGGAAGTTTATTGCTCTTATTTCTGAGAGGTTCCTATAGAGCAAAGCCAGAGGAGAATGCACACTGGTGATCTGCCCATGGAAATGAGACACAATCAAATAGTGTTTTCTAAGCAGGGAGAGCACCCTGAATGATGATGGTATCCCTGGAGCTGCTCTCCCTTTCCAGGAGCAGAAGACTCTGTTCAACAGCTGGGAGAGAGCTGGTGGCCCTCAGTGCTCCAAAAATCACATCCACAGAACTCCTCAGCATAAAAAGATTCACCTCTTTGAAACGGAACAACCTCCACTGCCCTTTTATTGTCTCAAACCCATCCACCTTGAACATGATAACTTAATTATATCCCAAACTGGGCAGACTGAAATCTCATTTGTGACATGATCCTTTTGGTGTATAATAGTCTTAACAAGCCTTAATTTTCCACTCTGTCTTCCTGTCATAGTTACTTACCACTGCTAAGAATAATGAGATAAAAATGTGAGGTTGAACCACACAAAGGAAAAAAAAGAACCAGCACAGAGCAATGTGCTCACATGGACTTCCCACAGAGGAATACCTAATGACACTCCTCAGGCCCTTCTGAGACTCAGTGCTTCTCTGGACTGCAGGTGAAGAAGGACCATGTTGCCTGATTTTGGGGGTGGCTTTGCTTTGACATCTTTTTTTCCCAGACATTGTCAGCCTGAAAGGCATGGCCCATGAAAGCAAGGAAACTACCTATCTACTCTACTAAATGATTTCATTTGCACACACTTGCCTCAGCATGACCAATCCACACCATTTCATTGTATGACCATGAGTAACTTGACTTTTTCATTTTTTACTTTCATAACTTTCATTTTTAAAACAGAAGTTTCTAACTTCTGTTGTAAAAATACCATGCAAATGTATTCCAAATGTGTTCTGCTGGATCCAAAATGCAGAATTTAAATTTATAAAAACCAAAAAAAAATCCCCGAAAAGTGCAATTTTCAGACCTTTAAGGAAACATTTCACTTAGTAATTTATATTTTTTAAGGACCTTGTCCCTTACTTGTGGAAACATGGATCTGTGATTCACTGAAATTAACCATCAACAACTTCAATGCTGATGTATTTACTTACTCATATTCCCACAACGTTAGATTAAAAAAAGAAAAAGAAAACAAAATTAAACCACCTTAAAGTTGGCTTTATCTTTTTGTCTTTAATGTTTTTTGGTGTTGTTTTTTGGGTTTTTTTAAAATCTTTTTTCACTAGCCCAGATTGTTTGATTTTGTTTAGTGCTTTCAACTGGTTTCACCTTACACCTCAGGTTAACTCTGAAATACTATTATCAATCCTACACATGACTTTTTAAGGACACTGTTCTATAGAAATGGAATATCATAAAGAAAATAAAAATCCTAGACAAGCAAATCTGTTTCCATTTATGCATGTGTGTGCATATGCATACAAATTTTAATAAAAAAATATTAAATTCTTGGAGTCCTAATAATCCGTAATTATTTTTTAATTAATGCCTTCATATTAGGAACTTAATTTTACAGTTAAAATGCAAGCTCAAGCTAACAGGTCATGGGCCTAAAGGGCACAGCAAAGTGAAGGGCTCTGCTAGGGGCACCTAGGCAGCCATAAAGCTGAGCAGCTCCTACCAAACACTGGCAAATCCAAGTGCTATTGGATGAAGGCTGAAGGTTTTGTCTCAGCACCCATGCTCTAATTCATGTTTTCAAACACTAGTATCACTAGATCTACATTTTTCCACAAGCTTGAATGACTCTCCCCACTTCAGTTCATTACCTTCAGGGTCCTGGTGCACCCCAGAGTTTGGCTGGGGACATCTTCCTTCTGGGACATCACATCTGTTATCAGAGATGGCTCCTGTTCTTTGGGGTGCTCCAAAGCAGTCCTGTATGGTTTGGGTGCCTCAGGGGACAGCAGGTGAGAGTCAGAAGTGTGAGTGCCCAGAGAATCAAGGCTTAAATGTGATTTACATTGAGCTACTTGAGCAGACTTTGGGTGCTGCCCTTTGTGCTAAAAGGAGCTGCATCCCATAGCTCTTCTTTGATGAATGCTCTTCTCTCTCTTTGTGACCTCATCATTGTCTTAAGACATTTAATGTCTAATGAAAAAGATATTTGTTTATATTGAATTACATGGTTGTATTTGTTTGGCGGCTTGCAGTTTTAGCTTCTCTGACAAATATTTTAACTGTAATGCCTAATCTGCTTGGATATGAGAGAATACACGGTCTTTTTTTTTTTTTTTCCTTTTGTTTTAAAGTTATCCATTATAATTAAGATAAATAATGTCCTGTCACAGAGCACAGAGACCAGAGTCTGGGTAGATCCCATCTGTGTAAGTGCTGCAAACCTTATTGCAGAAATCTCCTTTAGTCAGCTGCTTTGTTGCGTGTTACCACATAATTTTTACCTACAGTCATCCAGGCTGGTTTTGCCTGGTGAAGCATCTGCGGTCTGGACTTTGGGGATGGAAATGAGGAGAAGCTGGAGAGGAGCGGAGAGGCCCTGTGCAGACACTGCAGCCCTTTGTGTGCTCGCTGTCCTTTCCCTGGCTGGCGGAGCTGGCAGCACGCGGATTTTGGGAAGCACAGACTATGGATTTCACCTGCAGAGCCTTGTTATACAGACCCACTGCAGCGTTCAGGGCCTCTCCCTTCTGCTTGATTAAAGATAATAAGGGACAAGTCACTGACAACCCTTTGAGGCAGGGTGGTTTCTGGAGATAACTAGGGGATGGATTTGTATCATTGCATTTATATTTAGGATTTGATTAGTTTTTTTGCTTTATAATTCTAGTGATATTTTTAGTCTTGCTTATTGAGCATTAGAGCAACCTTCTCTCCAGTGACCAGTCTAATACCTCCAAAGCCCCAAAAGGGGCTGTTGGGACAATAAAGACCATCTATCCTTATGAATAATGCATCCATTTCCTACCAAGGCTCAAATCCCATTAATACTATAACATTATTACATCTCTTATTTACTCTTTTCCGTCAATGGGATAAAAGATAAATTATGAACAATTTTTTTCTCAAATGAAGAAGAAATATGAGTAGATCCAAATTATTTCACACAGAACATATCAAAGTTATTGCCAGAAGGAAGTGGTTAGAAATAGAAAACAAAATTTTGAAATAATGACCCAATTACATGGGACAGGCATGCACATTACAACGTCCCACCTGAAAATGCCCCCTAAAATGTATTGAAACCCCATGTTCTGCATGGGGAGTTCCCATCATGGTGAGAATGATTCAGAATTAATCCATCTGTGACAGACGGGGGGACTGAGTGGAATTATAATATGGATATTATAACATCACCGGGGTTATCTGTCTGACCAGAAACAGGAAAAAAATGCTGAGATCATCAGAACAGGCTGCAAAACTACTTTCTCTCTCTTTGGATGTGGGTAATTCCAAATGCGTCTTGGCCTAATTAGGCAGAACCTGGATGGAAGAGCCTCCCTCCCTGTAGGTTCACAACAGCAAGATCTCAGCCTCCTCTGCATGTCTGACTGCTGCTGCTAATACTTCTACTGCTGATGAATAATTAATTACTGTGAGGATCTACTAAAATCCAGTTGCCCTCAATGTCCCCTTCATACTTAGCAAAAACAAATAAAGTAAACCCCAGAAGACTGAGTAACTTGCCTAGCAGAGCTTGGAAATGAGCATTAGTCACATCAGTGCATGTTTGAAGATAAATCTTATAAATGAAAAAACATACTACTGCATGTGTAAGGTGAAGTACATAAAGCTCAGAAAAATACAGCTTTGCATGCATAAATAGATTTTTGATATATTCCGTATCAAATCCAAAAGGTAGCACATTACAAGAAAAATATATTACTGTATCCAGTGCAGATCTGCAATTCCTTCCTGAATTATTGCCAAGTGGTTTGCTACAGAATTCAGCAATACATTGCCTTCCCCAGCCCCATTAGATAATTTGCCTTTGTCCAAAACTGACCACACACTCTACTTCTTAAATGCACAGAGGCAATAAAAAGAATATGGAGGTTTAGCAAGTGAGGCACTGAGGGACTAATATTCAGCAACACTAATTCCAGTTAAATTTATATTATATTGAAAGAAAATGCTGTTAAGGAACAGCTTGGCATACATCGAGACATGTGGTTACCAGATTACTTTCTATCTCTGCTCCAAAACATTTAGAGAATTTCTCATTAAAATTATTTAAAGTGGAACAAGTCAAATAAATCTACTTAAGCTGTTGTTGCATTGCCTCATTTGTGCCGAAAAAATGTTGCTTGTTTTTTACATTCTATTTTAACTGTACATATGAGGCTTTACTCACCCATTAACAAAATACATCACCTCCCAATTGCTTTCTATACCTCCTTAAATGTTAAACATAAACATATATACCATCTGTTTCCTATCATGAACCGATCCAAAATGGCTGTACTAGACACCTCCACATAATAGATCATCTTAAAACACCTTAGTGGCTTTGCTTTATGGAGTTATTTTCCTGTGACAAATTATAAACCTATACTTCAAGAACACGACCGATCTGTAGCCTCGATTGCAATTTCTGGATAGTTTCTCTCCATTTTAACAAAATGTGCTGGCTCCTATCTGATGCAGCAATTTTTTTAAAGCCATAAGGCTATCTTTGTTGCTGTGATATTCTGCAAATCCAGTTAATTTCTCCTGTTAATAATTTCTCAGCTAACACTTCATGAGCATTCTGATTGAAACCACTGTAGTTCAAAATAGTCACTGCTATAACTTACAAAATTATTATGTAGCTGTTGTGTAAGTGAAACTGCAGAACAAATTACAGGGCTTATCATCAGTCTGCAATCAAAAAAAAATTTCAGGAGGAGAAAAAAAATCACATTTCTGTTTAAAAAAAAATCCTCTTTGCAATGCTTGTACTTGTGAACTCCAGCTATCAAATGTTCAACAGGAAATGGACAAAATATAGTCATAAATGTCATTGAACGAAAATTTGGCTCTGAATGGATTTCAAATGTATTTTCTCCTCAGGTTCAGCTCTATGAAAAAATGATTCTGTCTGGAGCAAGTCGAATTCAGTGAGGAATTTCTCCTTGACTTAAATGAGCTTTTGACCAAGGGCTCGCAATATTAATGCATGAACCTGCAAACCCTTATTTCCCAGGGTAGCTCCAATGAATCCTAGACTGATTAAACCTCTGTAGACCTGTGTGCAAAAGCAATACTCTGTCTGCTCATTCTCCCTTAAATGTAAGAGCTCAAATGGTTATGAGACAGTCTTGCTACAGGTTTAATCAAAAATAAATGCCATATATCTAAGGACCATGAATAAGGGATGAAACAGCAAGTCCGGAAGTAAAAGAGCTAAAGGGAAAAAACATAAAGGGAAAAAACATCTGCCTTGGACTGCAGAGTGTCAGCAGAGCTTCTTGCCATGTCACAGGCTTTATTTCAGAAGTACCTGCTAATGCCTCTTGGCTACACCATCCCAGCTGATGAGGCAAAAGACTCCTGTGGGGCTGCTTGGTTACCTCTTGTCACCAGAAATAAAGAACTGGAGTGCTGGTATTGTTGCTGAGTCTGTAAACCAGTGCTACCAGAGGAAACAAATCCGAAAAAGCTTGAGGAAGAAATAGTGCAGAGATTTCCTATCTAAGCCATTTTTTCTCCAAGGAATTTCTGAAGAAATGGAGGACCAAGGAGGAAATATCAGGCCTTTCATTCTTTAAAAAGTGGAGGGGAAACCTTTTTTATCTGTGACCCCCCACACATCCTCATGCAGTTAGAGCTCCCCGTATTGTTTCAGTCTACCTGAACTCCACTCTGCAGACCAGGCTGAGGAGATCTCCACTAGATGTACCATGAAGCTTTCCTCTTATCAAATGCTGTTTATCCCTGTCGTGTCAATGTGCAAGGTCACCTACTCTTTTGGTGCTGCATAAAGAACACTCAGCAACTTCTTGAAACAATCGCCACAGTGTTCTTCCTTCTCTTTATTTCTAGTTCTGCTGCTGCTACTTGTGTGATTTACAGAGGTTGTTTTTATTCCTCAGAGCTTTCAGAGCAGTTAAGGAAAATAAAGAACAAATGCCCAAGTAGTTGAGGAGAATGGAAGAGGTAAAAGTCGGACACAAAGGCAGAGATACCATGAACAAATCCTAAAGAGGAAAGAATAAAATAATATAAAAAAGTAAATTAAGGCTTGTTTTCAACATGCCTTAACAGGAACAAGCATTCCAGATTCAGTTTATTTCAAATTGTAAGATGGTTTGGAGGGGAGACAGTCAGTGACTTCTAAACAATATGGACATCCAATTTAACAAAACAGCAATCACTTGTCTATTGTGAACTTCAAAGTCATGCTGTATTTATAATATACACAGTTGTTCAAATAAACTGGTAAACTGTGATACGCCCTGCTAGCACTGACCACTTGTATGCCTGGATTTTTCACACCCAAGAGGATAAAAATCCCCCAAAACAAACATCCAAATGGGTTGTTTGGGGATTTTGACTGTTTCATCTTGATGGTTGCACAATCATGCCATATCTAACCTCTGTGCTAACATGCTGGCTCACAGGCTCTGTCCTCCTTTTCACCTTTCTAACCTCAGCTGAAGCTGCTGGAACTTGCAGAGGCTACTAATCCATGTCCATACCTCAGCAACCTGACTTCTTCACCCTCAAATTCATGTCTCTTCCCCTCTGCTCTGCATTTCAAAACCCAGAATTAAGCAAACCTGCCGTAGATGTGCATGTTGAAATGCACTATTGCTTTCTGCTTTGTAGTTTCCTTGTTGCCCAATAGTTCTGTCAGTAGTCTTTTTTTTTCCTGCACACACTGCTGTTTTATCTGTACAATCTCTCTGGAAATTAAAAAAATAAATAAATAAAAGGTGGGATCTCAATAATATCTTTAATAAAGGAATTTTCAGGCCTTTTTTTTTTTTTTTTTTTTTTTGAGTATGACACAGCTCAAGATGACACACACCAAAAAAACAGGAAAAAATTTGCCAATCCTTGTTCTACATTACACACCCATTGAACATTTTGGGTGGAGAATCTCCAAGGAGGTCAAGCTCAGTTCTTTCAAAATATTTCCATTTCTACACGAGGAGGCAAAATATCTCAATCCCTAAACTTCAGTAGCCTTTTCTATTTCTATTGAAACTTTAGCTAAGTTTCCCAGAAGACACCTGTGTTCCATTGTATGAGATAGGCAGTAGTAAAATTTAACGTGCCCCTCCCATTGCAGATCATGAATTTGCCTAAATTGCCATTTCTGCTGTCTATTTACTAGCCCACTTCAGGGCTAAACTGGGGAAGGTGGCTGCTTCTGCCTCCATCTATATTTATGGTTTCAGTTCTTTTGCATCATTTTAAACCATTTCTAAATCATCTAGATCCATCTGTTAACACGAACTGAATCACGTGCTCAAAGACAGTTTCTCAGCATATCTCTGCCCTTTTGCCAGTGTCTTTACTCAGTGCTAGAGGGACTTTTGACAGAAGCAGGAGCCACGAGGCAATATCAAACAAGTTCTGCATGGGTCTCGAGCCAGGGTGCATACCAGGCACGCTTTGAAGAGACATTGCTCCGAAAGAATGTGGTTCGGAGAGGCTTGTGTTGGACAGGTTGAAGGTCAGCAGCAGCACGTGGGTCAGGACAGCCCTAGAGCAGCCCCAGAAGGGTGTCTGGAGCAGGCACATCTCACACAGCCCCTTCCAAGCTGCACCCCAAGGGTTTGGGCTGGTTTCCCCATGGCCCTCCCCATGGTCCAGGCTCTGCAGGAGATGTCAGGACAGTGCTGCCTCCAGCCAGCCCTCACCTTCCTGCTTTGTCCTTCCCTCTGAATGCCCACTGAAGCTCCTTTCCCATATGCCAAACTCGTCCCGTGCGCATTCACCTCTCAGAACAAACGATTTGAAACGAAGGTGCAGTCTTGCAGTAACAATCACATTAACCATTTATTCCGCTGAGGCAAACGATGAGTCAAGAGCAGCTTTGCAGCTATGGAAGAACTTCCAGTTTCTACTGCCAAAATTGTTTTCCCAACAGGGCTTGTTTTCCACAAAGTGACCTGACCCAAAGGTGCTTGCACCCGTGACCAGGTGTGACTCAAGACAAAGCAGCAACATAGTATTTGACATTGTTTGGTGTGTAGGACTTGGAGAGAAGAAAGATGAAAGCAGACACATGATGCTGATAAGAATTTCTTTTTATGTTATTCCAATAAAAAATACATTCATACAGAAATATAACAATCTTGCAAAAAACAATTTCAAATAAAATCTTGTAAAACAAAATTTTTACAAAAATTTTACAAAGAGATTCTTTAGATAACAGGGTGCTTCAAAAACAAAAAAAGAAATTTCACTAATAGAAACTTTTTCTTCTTAAATTTCAAGCAAAAATGTTTTATTTTTTTTATTTTTCAGCTTGATTGAGGCTCAGTTATCACCTGAACAAAATGTACTTGCTTATTAAGAAAATTACAGGCATTTGACATATGGCACACAGCCCCACCCCATCTGATGGTATTTCACAATTGAAACAAGCCAGTGCAAGGTTTTTTTTTGTTGTTTTGTTTGTTTGTTTTTTGTTTTTTTGTTTTTTTCTTGTTTGGGGTTGGTTGGTTTGTTTCTGCTTTTTTTTGTTTGGTTTTTTTTTTGTTTGTATTAATTTCTTGTTTATAAGAATTACGGCTAAGCCAAGGACAATGCAAACAAGGAGTTAAAAACACAACAAAACCCAATCGTAAATAGAAATCCATTTTCTGGAAATTTTTTCTGTTTGGGGGAAGAAAAAAAAAAAAGTGCATTTTTCAGGCAATTTAAATCAAAAATGAAATGAGAATTATTTAAGCCTGTGTGTTCCATAGAACCAGATCACTTGCATATACTTTTTTTAAACCACTTATCTACATACATTTCCAGGAAGATATATCAAAATATTAGCAGAGTAAGCAAGACTGATAATTAATAGTAAAAGAAACAGGTCACATGTTTCATTGCATCGACTGTAGTGAGCTGGTTTAAAAAAAACAAAACAAAACAAAACTGGTTTTGGACAGACTATTCCTACTCTAGGAAAAAACAGTCTTAATTTTAGCTGAACTATGTAAAATTAGAGCTCAACCACCACAACGACTAGCTCACTCACAGGTCCTCCAGCAAGCTGGAAGGCCAAAACCCGAGTGTGCTTCTTCTGCACACAGCTAATATTCTTTCAGCATGCCAATATTCGGTTCATATCATTCTTAAATGGCCACAGATACGCTATTCCAGACAACCTAATAACTACAAAACACAGTCAGCAGTCTGAGAAGGACTGAATGCCAACAAAGCCTTTAGCATACCATTAAGCTAAAGGTAAAGCCTCTAAAAATGCTAGATTTTAATTAACTGTATATTTCATTTCTTTGTCTCCTTAATGACCATATTGCAGGGGGCAAAGGGGAAGAGGGAATATTTTGATGGGCTGTGGCATTTTCTAGCTATGTGTTCTAATTCTTTTCCTTTTAAAAAAAATATTTATATATTATCTATATATATACACACATACACAGACTGTACACACAAATATACATACACAATTATTTTTCTGCCCACTTTTAAAAAAAAAGTAATATAGTTTCTTTCTGTATGACCAACAGATAGCTAGATATATAGATGTGAAACTTGTGCCTTTTAAGCAAATACATCTTTTAATACTTCTGTATCTTTAATATGTATGAAAACTTGACATATTAAGTACAGTTGGGGTGTGTATATACACAGTTGTTGTGCAAGGTCAATATAAAAAAAGTCTCAAGGTGGCAGAACTGGTCAGGTATTCAATTGGCATATGCATTATACTGTAACACAGTCAAATTGTCTAAGTTAAACAAATACTGTACTGACATGAATGACTTTTCTCTATATTTGTCTTTGTGAAGGAGGACCCTGGAAGTAACCTTTTTTTCCCCTCATATTATACATTTGATACAGTACAATGCCAGGTGAAAAGAGAGCCTTAATAAAGCATGCATCACCCATACCCCTGTATAAGACCCCCTGCAAGAGAAGGTCACTTGCATAAGGCACCATTATTAAGGTCAACAGTGCATTAACAGCTAGAAAACCAGAAGTTAGTCCTCAAGGCATAAATAAGAGAAAAATTAGCTGCATGAGAAAAATCAGTTTCTAACCAATAGTGGTTTTATCCACCCAACAAAAAAATTATTCATGTTCCATACATTATGTAACATTAGACCAATTGTATTTTAGCTGCTCTTAACTGGAATCAAAACTGCAGTCCTGATTAAAGAATGGAAAAGCATATAGTTCCCCAGAACCATGCAATAACCTTTGTATTATAATGAAAAGTTATAGTTGTGTTACATTTGTAAATACACAGCTTATACAATGGATTACAAATGAGCTCTGTAGCAAGTAAAACAAGCTACTTGACACATTGCACGTTTAATAGCTGCACCAGACACCTAAAGCTCCTCTCACACAGGAACAGGGAGGTTCCCCATTTCCATTCTGGCATCCTGACTCTTTTTTTTTTTTTTTTTCCCCCCCTTTCCCCCTCTCAGGTTTTCCCTCTAAAAAGGTGCAGACACCCCTCCCCCCACCCCTAGGAAATGATTGGTGGTCGTCCCATCTCACAAGATATTCCTCACATACAAGACATTCAGACTATTTTTTTTCTCTTACAGTTATAAAACAACCACAAGAAAAAAAATGTGCCTCAGCATACAGTCATCAAGAGATCCTCATCGCATACAGTCGCCCAATCATTAACATTCTCAGTGCACATGCTCACGGCAAAGGCTTAGGAGCCACTCAGAAGGTTAGATACCAGTGTATGAGTCCAGGAAACCCCAAACATCACGCACCGCGGTTGCTATGCCGTTCTTACATGACTTATTAGCCCTCAAAAGACCTTCAGGGAAGTGAGGTCCTGGAGGCAACTGGGTAGGGTGCAAAATGGCATGCTTTGGCTGGAACACGCATCCCTCCGCTCAAGGCTCTTCAACCTTGACGCCTCTTAGCCCGCAGGATTCACCTCTTGACCCGTTCAGAGGTGTCTCTTCATGTGAAGGGCCAGGTGGTCAGACCTGGAAAAACACCTGCAAGGCAAGAGCGAGGCTGCGCGTTACCCACGGCACACGCAACGCGACACGCGGCGCTGAGGCACCTCCCCTCGCTCTGCTGCTCCAAAACACGCTGCTGGAGGAGGGACTTGGCATTCCTGGGATACATGGACTGCTCAAGGTGTCTGTGGGCACCCAGCAGCTCTGCAGATGGGTGGTAACACTGCGGACTTCTCAACATTCATCTACAAGATCAGGCTGCAAACCGCTTCCCAGCGCTTAGGGAAATGGAAGGGTTTCTCTAGCCTAAATATGCAATAGACACAGTTGTGTTCCCAAATAATTCCTACACAAGTGAAAAGCAGCCCAGACTGGCTTTCCAACAAGCATTAAAAATAACTATTTAAAAGGGTGCATTTCAATCACATACCTGTCACAGTGACTACATTTAAAAGGCTTGGCACCAGTGTGCTTTCTGAAGTGTCTGGTTAATTCATCACTTCTTGCAAAACGCCACTCACACCCTTCCCATGAACATCTGTAAGGCTTTTCCCCTACAAAGAAAGCAGATTACATGTTAGTCATGACTTCATTCAAAGACAGGTGCTATCATTTTCTATGTAAATCTCCTTTGCTCCTCCAAAGACATATAATTTTATTTAACCTATCTGAATGCTTCACAACATGCAAGCAAAGAAGGTTCACAAAATTCATCCACATGATTCCTACTTATCTTGCTGCAACAGCACATCAAATAATCTAATTCTTGTGAAAAATAATTTTTTAAAAAGTGATTAGACTGGCTCCCAGGAAACAAAGGAATCCAGCCCTCTACCATTCCTGTTCATCCGTAATGGCAGGCTTACTCCCAAACAGGTACCATTCACCTCATAAAGGTGATTAAAGACAGCACAGCTAGGCTCCACAATGCAATTAGGCTACTGTATTGCATCAAAGTCCTCTGTCACTCACTCATCTGCATAACATGCAATCTCTTTTCTGCTGAGCCACTTATTCTTGGAAAAGCCTCCATACCACTTCGAACACTGCTATTTCAGCATTCAAGAAATACCACTTCCATTCACAGGAACGTTCTCAACCAGACAGCACCAGAACACCAGCTCTGCAATACTTCTGAGCCTGGCAGCTATTTATGTCTGCTCAACAGCCACGGTTTCAGGGAAAATTGTTTTTTCTCTTGAAATAATCCTGTTTTATCTGACTTCTGCACAACAATGGGAGCATCCGAGCTTGCTCAGACTTCCCATAAAAGCCACAAAATGCTGAGCTCATGAGTCAAAATAGAATCTTTTCCTTGAATTCTCTTTCCCACATCTTAAGGGGAAAAAAAAAAGCCAATCATCCATATAGGTTTGGATTAGTACACCAAGAACACCATACCAGTTCCTCACATTAAGCAATGACTACTGAGCCAAGGCTCTACACATCTAACTGCTGTCATAAAGAGATGTCAAATAATAATGCTCAAACAAGCACATCAGCAGGCTACTTCAACCATAAAATATTTATAAAAGCCCTGAAGTGTCTATCTTCCTCACTTTCTTTCCCAATAACACACAGGATTGTTATTTCTAGTTCAGGCTTCATAACAATAAAATGCTGTTGCTCAGTAATTTGGGACCAAATTATACAGTAGATTGTACATTTTTAAGTCCAATTGGGCAGATGTGTCAGAAAGACAACAACATGCTCTGGCTTTCCAAGATTTTTTTGCTGATAACAATGGCACGCATGAGTATTAAATGAGTTACAAATAGCCATACTTAATATAATCAAGGCCTTGGTATGTCTGATAAAATAGACCTTATGTGGACTGAAACATAAAAACAAGCTCTTGAATTATTTAGAGATCTGACTGATTTTTGGATATACATTAGCAAAAAAGTCACTTTTGCTTTAAAAATAATCATCAAGAAAGGCCAGGCACCTATTTTAGCTGGACCTTTGCTCCTGAAGACCGCGTGCTGCTGCAGCTTCCCAACCACTGCCCGCTGAGGCGAGTGGCTCCTGTTTGCTATGGCAGCAGCCTAATCCACCAGCAAGTGCCTGGCTCATGAAGAGAACGAGGAAGTGATGTTGTCCATGCTGGTAAACCTCTGCTGCTATTACATCATCTCTCCAAACCTGGGCTACCACCCAGTGATTGGGCAACGCTGTGACACCAGCACACCAGCACGGGGTATTCCCCAGAGCACCTGCCAGCTCTCAGTAAGCACGGGTTACTAACCTGTATGAGTGCGCTGATGTGCTTTCAGATGTGAACTTTTGGTGTAAACTTTCCTGCAGCCATTAAAATGACACCTGTGGACGCGCCTCCTGCCGTCTGGCGAGGTGTCACCGTTGGAGGGTGTACCTTTTTCTGCAGTCTTTCCAGTGGTACCGGTACGGATTTTCCCCGGTGAATGCAACTCACCCGGCGTACAATTCCATATCTGGGAAGAAGGCTCCTTGCTCAGCTCAGGAGACGAAGGGGGAGTGGAAGTGACAGATGAACTCAAGTTTCCTGAACTGGCTAAAACATCACTTATAGGGTCAGAGGTAAACTTTGTCGTGGGTGAGAGCTCCTCAGAGCTGTCTGAAGATTCGCTGCTCACGTCAGAATTCAAACTGTTGGTCTCTAAGTTCTGACTAGCAAGATTGTCCTCTTTTGGGACACATGTGTTCTTCAGTTCAGATTCCTCCTTTTTCTCACGTGCCAGAATAATTTTGGTCCAGAGATCCTCTTGGCTATCAAATTTGATTTCAGATGCAGAAACATAACAGGGTTCACTCTGGAGATACCGTTCCAGCTCCAAACATGTCTAGGTGAAAGAGAAGGAAGAAGAAAAGAGAAAAGTTACAGGCCTGCTTAAAAATAAACCAAATTATCTTACACTTCAAAAAGCATGCAGGAATGTAGTACGTTCGATTTGAGGTTTCTGGGTTCAAAACAAATTAAAGGCTCCTCAAGCCGTAACTAGGTGACTGTTACGATGAAAAGAAATCAGTTTTCGAGACCTGGGCAGGAGTTCAAACACACAGCTGAAGGTGCAAGTCAGCTTTGGTTTCCAAAATAGCATTCTAATGACTCAGTTAAATTACCATCACTCTCATCATAAAATCTGTGTTTCCAGCAGGCTGATGTTGAAAAGGACCATAGAGAACCACAACATAAAGCTACACTTCGCTCCTGCACCTTGACTAATTTCAAGTTGTTGTGTATCTCTCTCACACAAACACGAGGCTGAAAAGACCCAAGTGAATACAATGTGCTCTGACACGCAGTTAAAACCCAAACCCTGTGTCAGAAAACAAAGCCACATTTCAGCATGGCTGCAGAGCTGCCGGCCTGTCTTCTGGGGACATCAATGGAGCAGCAGACATCCTCCCATTTCCTGTGCATGAGAACACAGCACACTCGACTTTCAAAGAATGTCATTTCCAAGCTCACTGGTATGCACACCACATCACTCAAACTGCTCCCATGCGTGTTCAGAGGAACATGGAGAACTTCAACAACACAGGAGAGGAAAGGAAAAAAAGTTCCCAAATAGAAATGTCCTGTTCTATAGGACGTGAAATGGGAAATGACTCTGAGGTCCTGCTGGGAGTCCCACAATGAACAAGAACTTTATCTACTGGCCAAGAGTGCAACTGTATGAGTCATCTCTTTCTTTCTTTCACGCAATGCCAAAGGAGACTTCCTTTTAAAACCATGACCATCTGCCAAGAAAGTACTCTGCAAATGTACATGTAACAGTACATGGACAACTTCCCCCCAACCACATTCCCCTGGACTCCATGAAAGAAAACAAAACAAAAAACAAAACCACCCTAAATGGCTGAAACTGTGGGTTTCAATTTCATTTCACCATTCTGACTTTCTAGCCATTTTTCAGAGAACAGAAAAAAAAAACCAAAAAAACAAAAAAAAACAAACAAAAACCAAAAAACAGAATGTGAACTGTTATGGCAACAAGCTGATGTTTCAGGATTATTCTTTCCACTATAGGAAATGATCCATATGGAAGCTTTACACAGAAAACGGACACACCAAGTTTCCAACCCAAACACTACTTATTTCAGCAAGATCATCTTTTCCGAGCCCGGTAGAAAAGGCGGTCCCAAAGCCACACATTCCCCCGGGAGCCCGTTTCCATGAGCGGAGCCGCCATGGGAGCAGCTCTCCTTTCTCCCCCAGCACCGCTCCAGCAAACTGGGTCACATGCTCCGGCCAGGCAAAAAACAGACAAAAGTCACAACCACAAACAACCCCCACAACCAAACCCACTGTTGCACACGGTATTTATGTATTTGTCTGTAATTAGGGAACTGGGTTGCGATGCTGTTAAAAACAAGAAGGGTTTCTACAGCCACAGCACAATAGTGCTTTGATTTTTCCGTGAAAACAAGCAAAAAAAGCATTTATTAAGATCTTGTTAAACTTTCATATTCCCGGCTAATTTAAATTCCTCATTAGGTAGATTAGTAATGGGGAGCAGAGTGAAGCTCTCCGAGTTTAAATGCCTCTGAAGGCTACTGGGAACGAGGGCTGGCGCCTCGCCAAGAGCCCGAATGCCTGAAGGAAACTACTTAGCTCCATTTCAATCACGTACTATGGAGCTGCCGCTCTGAAAGGGGAGCGGGGGGAGGGAGGAAAAAAAAAAAAAAGTCATTGCATACAATTAGTAGGCATGTGAAGGTTGTAACACTTTGCATTTCAACCTTCTGGGAAAGGCTCCCTGGTCCTTGTGCAAAGGCAGCAGGTATCCGATGGCGGAGCGGGCTGAGCAGCCCCCGCCGGGCGGAGCGGAGCGGAGCGGCCCCGCTGCCCCCAGGGGCTGTCAGACCCTGCACCGCGCTGCTCGGCGAGGAGAAAAAGGGGAAAAAACGGGCTAAAAAATAGCTCCATTAAAGGGAAGAAGCCTCCGTTCTTCTCCCTTCCCGGCCATGGCAATTAGCACAAGGGGATCGCTGTCATATGACTGACAACTCTCGGGCTCGACAAAGCTCGCTGCGCTGGGAACAGCCACGCTCTGTACATGTACACACACATGCACACACACGGACGTGTGTGTGCCGACACTTCTGGAGGGCTTTTTCCCCGTCTCCGCCAGGAACAAAAACAATAATAGTATACATTTGCAGAAAAAAAGAATTAAACAAAATAAAACAGAAAAAAAAAAAAAAAAGAAAAAAAAAATCATAAACCCACAGCGCAAGGCGCAAAGCAGCCCTTGGCCGAGGCAGGGAGCTCGGATGACAAGACCCAGCTGTGGAGTCTGGACCGGGTACAAGCGCAAAACTTTTGCCAGGACTCGGTGCGGAGCGAGCGGCGAGTCGGCGCGGCCGCGGAGCGGAGCGGGCGCTGACAGCCCCGCAGCGCCGGCGGCAAACAGCGAGAGACGCGGGATGCGCAGCTCCTCCATCCGCTCGGGACTGTGCCCCCCACACAGGCTCCGCTCACAGCCGACACACCTGCTTCAAAACATCGCTACACATTTGTGCTGAATTCTCCCCAAACTCCTCGCTGACGCTTGGGCTTGATTTTTTTTTTTTTCCATTTTTTTTTTCTTTTTCTTTCTTAAATCCGCTTATCCTTTAATACGGCTTTAAAAAAATCCCCGACAACAACAACAACATCGACATCCTCGTTTACCTGTTGCCAATATTCCTCCAGGGACGGCAAGGCTGAGAAGTAACCCGTGTCGTGCACAATCTGGAGTTCCTGGAAGATGCTGCACATTGGGAGAACATCCATGTCTCAAGTTGCAACAACAAAGTCAGTGCTGGTTACCAAAAATACAGATGCCTCCTTTATGTGCAGGGATTGCGGGGTGTGTGCGGGGGGGTGTTAACCTCTGCTCTCAGTTTCCAAGTCCCCCCCCCCTTCCTCCAGAGATGAAAAAAAAAATAATAAAAAAGAAAAAAAAAATTGTATATATAGAGATATATATTAATTCCTTGAGGAGCTCGGGGAGGAAAAAAGACCCAAAGTTTCATGCAAAGTTTAATCGCACAGCAGGGCAGGACGTCTCCCGGGGCGGGCGCGCGGCTGTCCCCCCTCCCGCGGCCGGCGGACCTGGCGCAGGAGCGGCCCCAATATTTGCAAACACGGCGCGGACTCTGCGAGCGGAGCCCCCCGCAAAACTTCCCTATTCAAAGCTCTGCCCGGCCGCGCCGCCGCCCCGCCCCCGCGCCCGCCCCCGCCCCGCGTGATCCCGGCGCGCCGCCCGCCGCCGCCGCCCAATCCCCGCCGCGCGCCCCGCGACCCGCGTGCC
>VRYO01002734.1:11951220-12009919 GCA_009812075.1 Sialia sialis
GCATGGACAAACACCAAAGCAGATGCTCCTGGCCAGCACCATCTGACACTGCTTCTCCCAATTCCACCTAAGCACAGATAGTTATTTGTGTTGATGGAGCGTCAGCTTTTTTAAGACTAGACTTGTCAATGATATTAATGTCTTACTGTAATTTAAGAAACTGTGGTCATTAGCTTTCCAAAGGAGTGTCCAGTATGTGGAACAAACAGTCCTAATATGTTGGTGTTTTTGTTTGTTTGTTTTATTAAAGGACTTATATTTTTCTGCTGATGTTTCCATCATACATTTCCCCACTTTTCTCTGTATCTGTTGCTTGTTGCCTACAAATGGTAACTGAAGTGTTTAATGTGCATTTCTTCTGCCTACTGTCTTCTGTAAGCTGGTGATTGCAGATGCGAAAATGTCAGTCTAACTTTCCATCCCTGGGCCCCTCATAAACTATTAATATGGTGATTCCTTAAACAAACAACTGGTGTTCATCGTTGGTTTTCCTGTGTCTATGGAAAAAAAAAAGTGTAAGGTCAATTTGAGCACTATTTTATGTTTAGAAAAACAAGGTGATGCCGAGAACACAAAACATCTAAATCCAGATAATTATGCACACTTGGTTGAATCAGTAATTCTTTAGTTGGTTTCACATGGCCAAACATGTAAATATATATCCAAAATTGCCTTGCAGGCAGCGATAGTGCAGGTAGTTTTGTGTGCCTACTTGTGGCCAAAACTAGATCCTTTTTCTGAAGGAAACTGCAGAAGGAAAAAAATAAAGGCCCTCTTAAGTAGATGGATTATACACCTTACTTGAGCCTACTTTTAGTTCTGTGGAGTAAAATATTTTTTGGCCTGAAATGTGGTGTGGGCTCCAGTCAAATATAACCTGGTAACATAACTCTGGGAATCATTAGTGTTTTTTTAACTGACCAGCTCCCTGTTTAGACAAGATATTATTTTCAAACATAGTGACAGTAAATGTAAGTATCTGCTCTTTCTATTTTACACTTGCCCCCTTTTTAGCTGTGTGTCATGTCACAGAAATCTGGGCTTGTCAGAGGCTGGATGAGGTTGGCTCTGCCCATGTGGAGTTTGAGGCATAAGGATCTTATTTTGTATGGGCAGTATTTCCCAGTGAAGGACAACTGGAAATAGCAGATGTAAATTGATGGAGATGCGAAGGTCCTTAAATGAAATGCCTCTTTAATGAGTAAGGTTTTCTGCGCTGCTATCAGTCTGTAGTTGGTTGAGTGGGATGAGGAATCCTGTTATAGGAAAAAATGAACTGAATCAAGGAAAGCCATGGCACAGATGTGACTATTGTGCAGTAAAAACTGTTTAAGTCATATTCTGATTAAATGCTGGCTTTCAATAGGCAATTACCAATGGCAAAACAAAATTGACATATGTGCCACTGGATGGGTTAGTTCTAGATTGTGATTGTACTAAGAAATTTTAATTTCAGGTATCAAAAAGCATCAATAGAACTAAAGGTAAAACCCAGATAAGAAATAATGGGTAGGAAAACAGAGGGAAGAAAACAGACAAAGTGTTTTTACCCAGTATGTATTTAATCAGGAATTAAAATGAAATGGTGAGTCAAAAACATGCTGTGGTTTAGGAGACTGTTCTGTGGAACACAAGCTGAAGGGAAACTACTGACACTAATAGCATCCATGTGGAACGAAGGGATGGCGTGTGAGTTGAAGGGAAATTATTGTAGTCTGTAGAGGATAATAAACATTAGGACAAATTTTAATAGGCCCCAAAATGAAAGAAAAATGAAAGAATGAGCTAGTGAAGATACTTGAAGATATAATTTAGTCCCTAATGACTTTCTTCAAGCTATACAAAGCAGTTAAGTTTCAAATATCTATTTAATGCTACTGGGATTTTTTTCAATCATGAGCCAGGATGGAATTTACCTTGAAAACCTTAAAAGAAAACATGTTCTTTAAAAAATCCAAAGCAAAATCAGTCAGTCCCTTGGGACTACACAACTTTATTTAGATGTGCCAGCCAAGGACAAAGACCCTGATTTAGAGCAGAGGCCTCTTCATTTATGTATGTGAAGTGTGTGTACTGACTGGGCAGTGCTAGTGAATTAGGAAGGAACACAGCTACCAAGTTCCTTGGATTATTTTCTTGTCACTGCCGTGCACTTGGTTCATAGTGGATGCCCTTGATTACATAGGGGTAGTCACAGACTTACTTCCAATTCTGTAAATGTTCCCAGTGTTTTTAACTCTATATGATCAATAACACTTTAAAAAGTAGCAAAAATTAGTGTAAATTATATAGGATTGCTCCAAATGCCAGAGTTTTGCCTGTGAAGTTTCACAATGGCTTTTAAGTAGGACTGGCCACAATTTAGGAGCAGCCAATTTGCCACTTTAAGGCTGCTGATTTACAAATATGTGCAGAAAAAAAACCCCTACTTTTTCTTTTTTTTTTTTTTTTTCTTCCCCTTTCATTTTGCTTCATTAATTTTAGTAAGGTTCTGTCTGAAAAGCTTTATTGCCACATTACATACCCCACCACTTCTCCGTAGTAACCACTTTTGTCAGGAATGGTAGACTGTTCCTGGAAAATCTGCTCTCCAAAGTGGCAGGTGACAGACGGTGTTTTCCAGGTGGGCTGAGCTCCACATGAGGCAGGGGGAGCACCTGTTCTGTTCTTAGAATATTCATGCATTTTTAGAGGACACATCAACTTGGTCTGCATTGTGTTCAGTGCTGAGAGTACCAGGAGGAGAAAGCTTTCTGAAAATGGTTCATGTGCAGCCAGATGCAGGGAGGCTAGAGGAAATAGGCAGGAATCGATAGCTTTTGGTTTGATTAGGATGAATGGACTTTATTTGGGAAAAAAGAGAAGGAGGGTGTCAAGCATTGACATGAAAGCGTTGTTAGATAGCAGAGAACACTACTTGAAACTATCTGCTTCCAAGGTGGTAAGTTGCTAAATCGAAAACTAGCGTGCAGTGTGATTCTACCACAGATAAAGTAAATGCTCTTTGAGGATATATAAATAGAACTGTAATGAGTAGACAAGCAAGTGGGGTGATTCCTGATCTGTCACTCTGGCAGAGTTAGAGACTTACATTTCAGACCATGAAGTAAATTAAAACTAGAAAAAGGTAAAAGAATTTAAAGGACATAATGATAAAATTACAGTAAGGAAGAATCTAGGCAAATGTGACCTGAACTTGTTCAGCAGACATAGGAAAGCAGAGAGGTGATGTGTTTCCCTACAAAAACTGGTAAAAAATTAACCAGAATGGAGAGGAAAAAATGGTTGTCATTAGCTAATGTGAACAGAACATGAATCAATGACCCTCAACTGAGTCAGAGGTGGTGAGCTGAGTGGTTTTTGTCATTCTGGTTTGTTGGTTTTTATTTATTTTCCTCTTCAGACAGAACCCACAGCTATGTAATTTCTACAGTTTATCTGCTACAGGGCCTCGCAGTTCATGCTTTTAAACTCCTGCTTTCACTTGGATTCTCCTAGAAGTGCCTAAATAGTCAGCGAGAAGGCAGCACTCTGGGAGCTGCTCTGTGGTTCCTATCAGCACCAGAAACAGCATGAGAACAAAAGGTGTCAACAGACAACATTTTCAGGCAGATGTATTGAAGAATGTCTTCCTTAGGTGTCCTACCCTCACCTTGAAGGCAATTACATTTTCCATTTCAACAACTGCACTGGAAAGGTGATTCTGTCTCTTGCTGCTGTAGTTACCCATGTCAATCCTGTAGTGGCCTCATTGCAAACAGGTTATTAAATCTGTTTTCTCATGTACCTCTGTTGTCTTTATGTTTTAAATAGGTATTTTTTTGCTCCCTGATGTGTAGCTGCTGGATGTGTTTATGAACAAAACATACATTCACTCTTCAGCTCTTTCTTCTGTGACTGTATTAGGACAGAATTAGACCTTATTTCCACAAGAGGCTCAGTTTAACAGTCTGCTTAATAGTACACAAGAGTATTAGTTATAAGAGTTATAAGTCCTGATTGAATGGGAATTTCATGGGTTTTAATATAACAAATAGCATGTATGGTTTTGTAATGTATTTAAAAGCACTTATCCTGTACAGTATAAATAAAAATTGAACTTATAGAAAAGTTAACAGTTTTCATTTTTGTGAGATCTGAACTTTGAGGTGACTACTTTTCTAGGAGTGCACAAAATCTTCCGTAATACAAAAAAAACAAATCAAAACAAAACAAAACAAAACAAAACAAAAAAAAACAAACAAAAAAACCCACAAAATAAAAACAAAAGGAAAAACCAAAAAAAGGAGATGAGGTAGCCTTCCAGAACTTTCTTTGTAAATATGAGTAATCTGTATAAAGAAAAGCACGCATTCTTTGCAAAGCATCTTTACAAAAGATTGGGTTTAGGGTGAGCAGCCTCCTAAGTAGCAGGTTGGAACAACTGGGGCTTGTCTGACAAGTTCCTTGGCTGGTTTTAGGAAGTTTACTGACTGCTTCTCCAGGTGGAAGAGCAGAATTTGCTATGATTAATGATTAAAAAAGCAGTTTGAACTAAAAAAAAAAATAAAACACCTGTGTCACTGGGTGTTTTTCCATTTTCATATGACCGGTTTTTAGGTTTTGCTGCTGCTAATTAGTGAGCATTATTTAACAGAGCATTAAGCTGGGAAACTTAATTCAGACCAATTTTAGAAGCTGTGAGAAAAGGAGCCCAATAAGAACCAGTCATTTTGTGAAGCGAGAGACTGGAGGACTAATGATTGTTAAAAATAGCTGGGCTGTCTCACTAGCTGCTTGTAAGCTTAGTAAAAGTACATAGAATTAGACTGTAGCTGCAAACTTTCATAGGAGAATGCAAGGAAGTATTTCTGAGCAGTGATGCCAATTAGACACAGGGCTGGCTGGCCAGGGTGGTTGTGAAACTGCCTTTTCTGGGAATTAGTCATGGCAAGACTAGACAAGGAGTTGTGTGGAAGCCTCAGCCAAGAACGGCAGACCTTTGCTTGGAATGAGCTGCATGGCCCAGGATAGCTTTTCCAGCTTGTAACATCTCTGCTCGGACTTCACGTGAAGTGCGTTGTAAGTTTTGTAAGGGGTTGTAAGGGTTTCCTTATGTCACAGTACTCTTTTCTGTGGTGAATGGGAAGGGGGAAAAATGCCTGATGCTGTATCATAGGGAGCTTTTATCTTAACAGGTATGGGATGAACCTTTTGCCCCTGGCAACTTGACTTTCCATGGCACAGGAGAGCATTCTCATTGTGTTACTCCTTTTGAGAAGTGGCAGTCAGTGCTGATGCATCCCCCACTCCATTAACTGCAAAATTAGATGCAGGATCTGATATGCACATGTCCATAGTACATATTTGAGAGCAAAATGAACTGTGGCCTTCTTTGGGACACAAGGAAATAAACACAGTCATTAAAGAGTCAGCACCGTTACCACATAGTGAACCTTTACTCACTGTTCCCACCTATTGTTATTTGAAATACCCCATATCCTGTTTTCCATAACTGTTGCCAATGGTCAGGATTCAGATCTCATTCACATCAGAGTAACTCTGTTAGCTGTGGGACATCAACAGGGAAAAGGAAGTGAAAAGCAAGTGACTGTGATGAAGTAACCCTGCATTTCCACTGAAGTGCTGAGGGTTTAGTCCCAGTCAGTGCCAGAGCTCAGCCTGGCGTGTAGGAATTCAGGGAAATTGCTGTTTGCTGTGTAAGTCCCCATCAATACACTCACACTGTTGTCATTTACTGCTATTGTGCACTAGGATGATGACAGAAATAAAATAAAGATACTTACACTGTACATATCTGAGATGAATGGGCATATATAGCATATAAACACACATAACAGCTAGTTACTTTTTCGTTCATGGAGGCTTCTTGGGTCCTCATTATGAGACTGTGAAGTCATAAGAAATTTTTAAAATGACTGTGTAAAAAGTATTTTTCCTGAGTTTTTATATTTCAGCCTGGTGAGAAAAAAAAAGAAACAAACAAAAAAATTACACCCCCTCCCAAAAACCAAAACAAATCTGCCAACCTGCCAACCAACCAATCAACCAAACAAACAAAACCCAAACAAAAACTCAACCAACAAAAAACCCCACCCTTTATTAAAGTGTGGGAGAAAGGAAGCAGAAATACACAGGTAACTGGGGATCAGACCCACAAAGATACCTCTCAACTCTCAGTAATTTTTTTTCTGCGCAGATATTTATTGAAAATGTAAATGCTAGTAAAGCATTGTGAATTCTTGGCTAATATTATCTCTGGGTCTCAGTTCCCTGACTGTACAGAAAGGATACTACTTCCTTCCTTCACTCTATGCCAAGCTTAAACTCTGGCCCAAAATCACAAAGAGAGATTAGGGCAGAGCTAAGAAATGAACTCAGATCTTCTGAGTCCTAATCCAGGCTTGAAATCATAAACTCATCTTTCATTTGCTTTTGAATAACAGCCATAGTGTTAACCTTGTTACTATACCTTTGCAGCCTGATGGAACTCTTATCTGTGGTGGTCATTGTGTATCCTGCTGGTAATTTCACAGCCTTTTGAAGCTTTTTCCTCCTTAATGCTTTTTTCCTTTCCCCAGGAGATAGGCAGCTTCCTTCAAGACTTTTCCAGCAGAGCATGCCTGTCTTCTTTGGTGTGCTGTGTGATCTTCACCTATGCAGAAATCATCTGTGATTATTTTTTAATTACATGTGGATGTTCTCTGTCTCCATTACCTGTTATTTGCATCTAATCACTTTCTCTCAAAAATATGTAAAATTTTTAAGAAGATGTCCTAGAAGTTTTTTGTCAAATAAAAATATTTTGCTTTAAATGAACCCTTTTTTGAGTTTAAATGCTTAAGGCGACTTGCTTTTTTCAAGGGACAAATAATTAAGTTAGTAAGCATACAGAGAAGCCAAAATAACAATTAAGTTAGTAATCGTACAGAGAAGCCAAAATCTTTCTTTCTTGATCTTTTCCATTCTCTTGCAGTTTAGGAAATTTATTTGAGTGGAGATTGTTTAAAATCTCATTTAGCATCCATTTGGAAATGATGAATTTCAGAGGTAGGATAGAAATCAAAAGTTGTATTCAAAACAAATACATTGTCTTCTTGTTTTAACTGAAAGAAAAAAAAAATAATAACCAGCTGATCTTTTTGGTATAATCTGATTTAATAGGCAATCACACTTTTATTTTATAGAATGTTGATGGCACCTTTGACATAATTGTGCATACGTATTGTAAATTTAAATGTAAATGTTCTGATTTTAATAGAAGTAAGAAGTGCTTTCTCATTCTTTTTAAATGTCATCATTATGAATGTATTCAGTACAATAAAACCTTTAAGAGTTTTTCTGATTTTTTGGGTCTTGTCCACTTGGAAACGAATCCATGAAAATGAACATGAAACTAATTTGATCAAAACATTACACACATGAAAATTATTAGACACCCATCCTGCACATGTGTTGCTAAACATTTACACAGTGGTAACCCAAATTATGCAATAGTCAAGCAAATTGATGTAAGATGCCTACAGAAGCAGTCATGCTAGGAAAAAGGCATGAAATTTATACTTTTGTAGTTATTATTCTTCATTGCCTGTGTTGTGATAATACCTAAATGCATCATCAATGCTGAATGCCATTGGGCTGAGTGGTTGTCCCCATCCCAAAAGGATTAAACATGACTTTAATTAGGATTGATTGGTCCCTTAACAGAGTATATTTCTGCCACTAACTATCTCAACATACAACATATAAATTATGACTGCATTTTTCCCAGTTCCATCAGTAGCCAGCCTCAGGGATGTCATTGGGGGCAGGATGTAACATGGCAGTTTCCCATCTTTCTAGGGGTCCCATCTGAGCTGAGTATGGAGCATGGGAATGGAAAGGAGGAGTGGGAAGGAGAGTCTTGGGATCGTGGCCCTGCCCCTGGCTGAGTTGGTGATGCTCTGTGTTGCTGCATTTGAATGCTTGCCTTTTGATGAGAACTCTGGACTCAGGAGCTGTCTTGGAGGCCTCGTGGTGCTAGCCAAGCTGTAAATACATCCACACAGCCAATCTCTTGCCTGACCAGCCTGTTTTTGGAAAAAAAAAATAAAAACGAACAAAGCAGGGTAAAAGGGAGCCACACTGTTCCCAAATTTGCAGACTAAGAGATGTGAAACACCAAAAGTTTGTGTAGACAGGGAGATTTACACTGCTGTGAGATTCTCAGTGGAAACGTTCCCTGCTCACTGACAAGCAGTATCTGTGTCCAGATGAGCAGATGGCTTTTGCTTCACTGTGACTCATGGCTGTTACAGGGTGGAAAGTCCTCTGATGTAAGAGCGTTGGGGTTTCTATGCTTTGCTCCTTTGTGCTGTTGCTGGGCCCAAAGCACTACAGAATTGCTCTCTAGCTTTTGGCTGATGTTCATAGTGTTATTTTTTAGTGATGTGGGCAGCAACTGTTGAAAAGGCCGTGTTTCTTTTAGGGAGGTTGTCTCATCATTTGAAAGGGGATATGCCTCAACGTGATCACAAGGGAGAAGTTGTAGAAGGAAAAAGAATAACTAGTCAGAGTGTTGTGGAGAGCAGTGAGGGAAGTGAAGTGCAAAAATGTTGGGCATTCTTTGTTCAAAGGCGAGTAAAAACCTCTTATCTAAATGTTTAAAGACAGGAGCACACAATGGTGCATGTGTACAGATAATTAAAATGCCATCAATTCCCTGCCTCCAGCAACTGTAACTCAGAGCATGTTGTGTCTTTTTGTAAAGTATCAGACAATGCTATAGATGCTGCTTCAAAAATTAAAATGACACAAAAATCAAAAATTCAAAAAAATCCAATTAAATGTAAATAAGGTCTCCTGGAGGTTTTTCTGAAATGGAAACACTGCTTGCTCAAGTAAAATTCCTTTTAATCCAGTAGCTTTCTATCTCCCCAAATCCCTGTGGGATGAAAAGATGAACCTTGTGGCATGCTTGGAAGGTTAATGAATGTGAACTCTAAACACAGTCTCAGGAAATACTTCTTATTGAAAATATGATATGGAAAGCGTTTAAAAAAAGGGCACTAGTACGAGCGCTTCTGTGACTTGTAACAATAGTTCCACACGAGAGTAAACATGATTTTTTATTAGCTGCTTCCTGTGCCATTGGAACACAGCACTGTATCATCCTCAAGTGAATAGCTCCTGCAAGCACTAAACTCAGCTGGTTCCATGCAGTCCTGCTTTGTCAGAGAGCAGCAATGGCTCCTAGAGCTGAATAATCTCTAGATAGAGGGCCCAGCACCAGGAGCTTAATCTGCACATTGCCGAAGGGCAAGACACCTGCCACAGCCTCTTCAGCTGGAATAAGTGGTTGTGCTTGTCTGGCCAAGGAGAGAATTTTGCCAGGACTGTTATTTAACCTGCAAGGTGCATCCTGGGGTCCAGCCAAACGACCCTCCCATCTCAGAGTGTAACCCAAACCACTCCTTTCCAGTCCATTCCATTGCTTCTGACAGTGTTTCTGTGTTATTGTTTTGTTGTTGTTTTTTTTCCCAGTATTGAGACTTCCATGTATCCATCATCTATGCTTCAGTATTGAAATGGCATATGGAACATTCATTTTCATACCAGGAGGCTGAAGTAGGACAGAGATAGATAAATACACAATATGTGTAATTCTTTTATCCATCGTAATCTCAGTGGATATACTTTTATTTCAGTACAATTGCAATAGTACAGATGACTTATATAAAATCTCTAGAGCAACATGCTCTTTGTCAAATGACTTTTCTTTGAAAATTCATTATAATGGCAACTCTCAGTATGATATTTGATTACTTGTAAGATTCCCTTTTTCCCTAGCCCCTCAAAAGTTCTGTGTGTGCCTGACTGCATCTGACACTCACACAGCTGCTAAAATATTTAACCTTTATTCTTATTTCTAAGACCCTAGGACAAATGAATAGGTGATAATCTGAATTCTAACATGAAAATAAATAGGCTGTCACTGGTTTCTTACATTTGAGGAAATCCTGAAGTGCCAACCAGCTGGTCAAAAACTGCCCCAACCTGACACTGACACACCTGTGGTATAAGAAAATATGAAGTTTTAGACCAGTATCATGAATTTTAAGAAGCCTGACAAATAAAATTTAGGATTTATTTAATGTATCTGTTGGATGTTGGTTTTAGTATTACAGGACATAATTTAGATTCTTTTCAGGTTTTAATATTACCTCAATCAGATTAAAAATACAAAATTATGATCCTTCTGCTGTCTTCCCAAGAGACTTCTCTGGTGTCTAATTTAGATTTCATTAGGCTAACATATATCATTAATTAGACATTTCACTGATAAAAGAATAGATTTTCTCTTATCAAGAGAAAATCGATAGATTTTTCTCAAGGGAACTCTGACAGATCTAATTTTCCTGGACTTCATGAAAGAATTTGAACTGATATTGCATGTAGAATTATTATTAATATTTCTATTCCATGTCTTGGCAGGCACGAGAAGTAGAAGTGTAGTGATGAAATATACTGGTGGCACAGAGCTGGGAGATGTTGTCAATACAGGGATAGATTATACTGTAGCACCACAGTAAAAGAAGCTTTGAGGACTGGGGTAATACCAACTGAAAGGGAAAACCAGTCTAAATTCAGGGTTATACACAAGGATTTATTTTGCACTGTAGGAAATCTTCAGTTTGTCTTGACAGAAGACCGAATAAGCCATTTAATCACTGATCAGGAAATCACCTGAGTCTCATCCGGTGGCAGGAAGGTAAATGAAGTTGTGGAGTGCAAAAGGCATTTCCAGATATGAATGTATCTGTGCACATTAGATACTAATGTGCAAAGTCCAGGTTATATCATGTCTGGAACCCATATCTAGCAGGAAATACACTGCATGAACAAGTGGCAGAAAAGCGTGGTGTGGCCCAGAGAACTTTTGTTGAGAGAAATACAAAATTGTGCTCATTTAGGCAGAGAGACTTTCTCCTCTAAATGAAGAGGAAGAAATATCAGAGAGGAAGAACATTAATAAACATGACAGGCAAAAGAAGAGTTGCATAGAAAGTAGTTATGCAAAGGTTCAGACTGGAAACTAGGATGTTTTATGTATTTTGTTTAGACTGGGAGATCTTGTAGTAGGAGTAGTGGAATGAAAATCTCATTATTAGCAGTAAAAGAAGGCAACATTACTGGATGAAGTGAGTGGTGTATCAGTTTCAGTATTCTCTGTTCAGCTATGATAACATTATTGAGAAATGCCAGAAATTCAACCTCAGAACTTTTGGTAATGAAGGATTCGATCCATATTCTCCCTTTAAAATAACAAGGACTAAAGCCCAGTGGCAATATTTTTAGAGAGGGAGAGTTTGTGAGGCTGTGTGCTTTCTGCAATCCATTCCTTTTGTGCTCCTTAGCATTCAGAACTGCTGGGCTGGTGATGTTAGATATTACATCTGTGCCTTAAAAAAATCTGTTCATAGATCTGATGACCATGAATTTAATTTCTGTTTGTTTCTTCTTATTTTACTGATGGTTGTCTGTTTTAGGGGTTTAGGCTCTATATGTGGATATGTTCCTTCCACTCATCTCACATGTTGCAGCTCTGAGCAGCAAAAGTATTTACCCTTACTGGACTCTTGTGATTTTGTGTGTCACCCTTGTGTCATCATGAAAATCCTCTGCTATGGGACACTTTTAATATTAAGATATGTTTAGCTTCTTAGGAGCCAAATACTATGTTTCTGTAGCATAGAAATGAGTATTCTGGTGGCATCACAAGTGCTTTAGTGACTAAGCAATATTTGAAACAAATAAATATGCATTCAAATTTTAGGATACGTAGCAGGCATATTTCAGCCTTTAAATAGGCTTTTTCCCTTTTGAAATAACCACTCAACTAGAGTTGTTATCTCAGTCCCCACTTTCAAGCTCTATCAAAAAGCAAGGACCAGTGGTGATTGCCTAGCAGCTGCACAGTACACAACAGGAAGGAAGGGAAGTTTAATGAAGTTTGCAGTTGTTTAAAAGACAGTCGAGATTGTCCTTGTGTGAGTTTGAGATAGCGAGCTGGAGGCAGGTCTGAGCTGGCACTTACTCACCTCCAACACACACCTTAGTCTTTCAGACTCTCATGGGAGTGGATATTCCATTGTCTGGCATCTTTTTTTCAACAAGACTGCTGTTGTTGTCAGGGTGACTGTTTTCCATCATCACTGGCATTTTGCCTGTAGTACCTGCCACGTGGCCTTGGATGTCATGCTTCCTGTGCAACTTTACTCCTAGAGCCATGGCTCCTATCCTTATTGTTTATCAGATTCAGTTAGTCATAAAGAGCTCAGGAAATGTCTTTCTGGGAACCCCCAAATACTTTTAAAGGCCTGTTTGTTTGGTTTTTCAACTTTCCCCACTCCTACTTTTTTTTTTTTTTTGCTTAGATTTTCCAAATAAGGTTTGCTTTCCTCTTTTGTCTATAATATGTCTATAATATAATAATATAAACATTTCTCAAATCAAAGCTGCAAATGCTTTCATAAATAGGCAGAAGTATTGTCTGCCTTCACTTCTTTTAGTAGAATATCTCTTGCAATAATTTTAACGAGGAGAGCATTGAATTTATTGAACTTATTCAAAAAGCACGTTTATGACCATTATAGTGCTGCTCTGCAGGCTCTCACTCTTCAGAGATGGAAACACATTACTGTTGTTAAGAACTGTGTACAATGATTGCTCTTTCCCCATTTTGTGGCTAACAGGAAATATGTTTAAACTGTGGCATGAGAAATAGACAGCTCAGAAGAGGAATTGGAGCAGAAAAGCCTATTGCATAAATGGTACAATTTTATAGTATTGAGTAAATGTTTATAATCTGCAGTGGTGAGTTTAGACATTCATGACAAAACTGCAAACATACGATTTTTTTTCTTTCTTGAGGACAAGGATTAGTAGTTGAAATCCTATTTGTACTGGAAAGAGATTCATGTTTGCAGTTGACACCCAAAGGTTCTGGTAGGTGCTGGACTTACGGCTCATTGGTTGGACAATATTGAACACAATTCTAACCTCTTCCAGGCATGCGCAACCTCAGATCACAATCACATTAAGAACTGAGGAAAGGGAGGATTTGATGTCTTTATAAGTCTGTCCAGTCCTGAGCTTTAGTTTGTCAATAGATCTCATGAACTCTGCATATAGGCTGGGAAGGGTGAAGAATGTTTCTGAGCTTTCAGATTCGACAGTGTGGTGTAGCTGCATCCCAGCTCTCTGTTAGCATTCCTGTATCCTACTTTGGGCTGTGTTTTTGCTACAGCATATTCTTGGATCATGTTGAGCTTCTCATCCAACGACACCCCCAAGTTCTTCACCTCTGGGCTGCTCTCAAGCCATCCATCCCTCAGCCTGTGCTTGTCCCTGGGATTGCCCTGACCCACATGCAGAACCTTTCACAGGACCAGGCTGAACTTCAGGAGCTTTCCATGTGCCCACCTGTCCAGCCTGCCCAGGTCCCTCTGGATGGCATTGCTCCCCTCCAGTGTGTGTACCACACAGCTCGGTGTCAAACCTGCTGAGGGTGCACTGAGCCCACTGTCCGTGTCACCAGCAGAGATTAAACACTGTGAATACAGTGAAACACTGTGACATCCTGAGGGAAGTGGACAATATTAGCAAGAGCGTACTTTTTCTGCATCAGGGTATTTTATAATTTCAGTATAATATGTTATCTCTATTAATTCCTGGAATTCATAAGAGTTTGCTTTTCTTTCTGACTATTGCTCCTGTCCCTGTTAGGATCACTTTTAGAATGAGCTAGGCAAATGAAGATCACTTTTTTGTTTCTGACTGGAGTTTCTGTGTCTTTAGTTTCAAGGAGAACTTGTCTCCTATGAAGCCCATTTCCTTTTTTGGTTCTGCAAAATTTCTGCAGTTTCTTTATTTCCCTTATTTTGTATGATGCAGTACATATTGGAGAGAAGAAATATCAAGAATTTGATTTAATAGGTCTCTCTGTGTATGTGTGATATTTGTATTCCACCAAAAGCTTGTGTATTTTATAGGGAATTCCTTCTGCATGCCCAAAATGAGTTTTCAGAATCTTTCCACTTTAGAACTCAAGGCCATTAAAATGCATTACAGCAGGATCCCAAATGTATACAGCTGAAAAAAATATTTTGTCTTTATGAAAATGCAACCTGTATTATCTTCCTAGGTGTACAAATCATGAACATTGTTAGTGGGTACTGTGCCTTACAAGAAGTTTAAAATAATATCCTGTCCCAGAAAAAAAAAAGAATAAAAAGAAAAAAAGAAAAAGAAAAAAATAGAAAAAAAAGAAACAAAATAAAAACAGGTCACTAATCTGAAAAACTCAGAACGCTTTCTCCATGCCCAGCTCTTGGGTCAGCCTGGCCTGACATGAGGCTGGGAGGTGCACACAGTAACGAGCATGTTATAGTTTATCTGTTCCTGTCAACTGCTGCTCCTGGCTGAGCTGCTAAATCAGAGCTCTGGAGGCTCTATTTCACTAAGAAATATAACATCAGGGCTGGAACTTGCCAGTTCCTAGATTAAGGCTTCACATATGATGGAGGCCCATTAAAACATGAGTACTTGTGAGAGCACATGCGAATGGAGGATTTGTAATCATAAAACTGACACGGTTCCAATGGAAGATAGCAATATATTCGTGCCTGTTGAATGTAATGCAGAGAAAGCTGACTCCAAGCATTCATATATTAAATGTGAAGTCCCAGAAAAGTAGAACATTAGCTTTAAAGTAGTGAAATGCAGATAATAAGTAAGTTCCTCTTATTATCCTTCGAGTGTTAAAGCACTGAGGGTTTATGTTTCAAGTCTGTCTGAGCAAATACAAGATGTACAAAAAAGTTACATATCTGTGTGTGAGTATTCAGATATAACATTGTGGTTCCCAGTTTGTTTTTTTTCAGACACTTGCAACAGTGTACCCTGAAAGTAGATATGGGATAGGAAGAATTTTGCTGTAGAGGTGAAATAATTTTCATATTGTGTTCTATGTTTATACAGTTGGAAGAAGAAATGTAGTTTCTCAAATCTAGTTTCTCAAATCTAGTACTTTGAAAACGTTAGGGTCTGATTGTCAGTATATTTCATAGGTGTAACACTGGCATTAATTAAGCTTCTGCAATTTGAAATCACAGAAGCACACCCTGTGGTTTAGTAGTTTTGGGCAGATGGTGGAACAAGGTAGCTATATTTTACTGCTAGAAGATGAAAATGCTATTTGACAGAGCACAGAAAACCATGTTGCTTTAACAGCAAAATTATGAAATCTACTGTTTTCACGGGCTAGAATTAAAAAATGATGCTTGTATCACAAGGAAGATGACAGTGAAATGATGTAGGGTGCTGAGGCTTTTCAGGATGTATTTCAGTTTTTGCTGAATTGTAAATTCATATTTATGGCAATGGCTTTCCAAAGAAGTTTAATTTTTACACATTTTAAAAAGTACTGTGTTTTGATGTCAAAGAAAAATGCTTGAGGCCTTGCTATGTTCTTGCAGTGCCTGTTGTGGGAAATTGTCCAGCGTTTTATTTTTAATACCTAAAATTAGGCTCTGGGCACAGTGTGGAGGCAATAGATAAACACTGTTGCTATAGAGCTTTTAAGTTGCCCCATGAACTCTTTTTTTGGCTGCTCCCTGCCCAAAAAGAAAAAGCTGGTATTAGTATTTATATGTTATTTATATATTTGTATGGGATATTTGAGTCATTGTAATGTGAAGTACAATGCTTCCTTGGCATTTTAAAAATACAAAACTGACAACAGACCAGGAAAATATTCAGAGGATGATGAAATCCTGTTCCAGGAGTCCTGCAGCTGGTGGCATGTTTACTCTGTCGTTAGAGGGAGAATTTGAATTGGCCTTGCACAGTTAGTTTCTTTTTGTGCAACCTTTATGCCATTGTGGACTGTGCTTAAAAGTACTTGAGCCCAAAATTAATAACAGCAGTGTTGCATTTAAAGGAAAACAGGTTTTTTTTTTCTTTTCACACAGTCATGTGAACTTATATGTGATGCAAAAGATACACACTGTAAGTAACACTGCAGAAGTGGAGGAGGAAAGAAACTGTTCTGGGTTGGGCTTGGTGCCAGGTATTAAGAGAATTTTTCTTTTACACTGATTTTAGGAGAAGCAGCATAGCACCATGTGCCATTTATAAGTACTTGATGAAAGGTCATGTAATAGGCCGTTACAACAAGGCACATATTTGCCTCAGCTGTAATGCCTGTGTGAAGCAGTTTTACTTGAACTGTAACAGCAATATCAGTCATGTTAATTATCATGGAAAGTTACTGGTCCAGACACAATTCTCCTCACTCATCCTCGTTCTCATGATGATAATGTGGCTGGTTATACTTTACTCACCCATGTGGGAGAATTCTTGCCTGGGGGGGTTGAATCTTGGACGGGCAGCAAATTTTAGAGAGTTGAAAGGACAAGGGTTTTCCAGATGCCTTGCATTAAACAGAGTGGTTATTCCTAACCATAAATGTTTAACTACACTCCCTCAGCAAATCACTTTCAAAATAGATATTCGTTTTCAAACAAAACCAGTTGCCTTGTGATACTGTTGGTTGGTTAGGGGGAAAAAAATGACCTAATGCTTCTGAATAAAATATCTGATCTCCTGTTGCCAAGGCTGAGTCACTTCCTGTTACAATAACAAGACTGTCATCAGCAAACTTCTCTAGCCACACAGTGGAGCTTGCCAGTGTGTGCATGGCTTTATTTGTCCATGTTGTTAGAAAGTTACCGTTGAAAAACACTTTGTACTAAATTTGGAGGCACCAGCTTTGTATTCGAGTGCATTAGTGTCAGGTCTGGGTTGCATTTACTCCTGATAGTATAATCTCTTATTTCTTTGTGCAACATAATAATATCCACCCAGCTGTGTACAGTAATGTTGTAATTCTGTCAAGGGATTCTTGACACAACATAGTGCATTAATATCATCAGAGCTTTCTCGACTGGAATCTGCAGGATCACACTCAGCTGTCTCTTATTTACAGGAATGAGATTTGAAAAGTACCTGGAAGTTCATTCCACTTGTCACCTAACAGATAACCTCTGGTGCTTTCTGGGCTTTCTGCGGTGGGTTTTGAAGACCCGTTGAAGTTATCTGTAAAAGCATTGAGCACACAGTGGTTCCGATCCTGGTTTGCAGAGGGGGGTCTGCTCCTGCTGCACCGCTGAGTCAGCAGAGCAGGAATTCATTAGGGCTTTGACATCACAGCTTGGAACTCATTTCCTGGGCAAGAGCACTTGGCAAAAGCCCTTTCTGCCGTTAAAGCGGCTAGAAAATAAAAGCTAAATGCAGTGTTTCACTTCAGTAGTATTCTGACCCCCTGCATGCCCCGTGTTTCAATCATTATGTGGGAGCAGTGTCTGGCAGGCTGTACTCTGGATGATCTGTCAGATCTGTATGTGAATCACCATGACTGACTCATCCTGTGCAACACAAATTACTTTTCTGAACCTGTTAATAAGAGAAGGGAGAGTGCATGTTATCTTACACATTCTTTCAGGCTTTCATCCTGGTTTTCTGTCTGAAAAATCAAGCCTTACATCAAGCCCCCAAGCGCTAGGGCCAATGGAAAACCTTCACTTCTTTGTGCCTCAGTTTCCCTCTTTTGGGAAAGAGAAGTTTTTAAACTTTTGAATTGATTTGGCACTCTGCACAAGCAAGCACAAGCAGAACTAGACACAAAGAAAACTCTGATCCTTTCTAACAAACAAAATAGTCTTCCCAGGTCCTGGTTTTGTTTTACTGTGTTTGCTGTATTTAATACTTGTTCTGCAGAAACGTTTATGCTTGTTCTTCCTGAGAGCCGTGTGATGGATAGTCCTACATGGCCTGTGTCTCTTTTGCCAGAGTTCTTCAGCCAAATCCAGAGGACTCCATCTGAATGAACATACTTGTGAAGTGCTGCTTACAAGAAGAAGGTCATCTCACTCATGGGGAAATGTGTCAATGAACATCCTTTTCATCCCCCCATTTTTACAATCAAATTGTAATAAACATGGCACAGAACAAGGATCCTGTTAACAGTTAGCCAAACTTAATCTTCACTTTTCTTGCTTTCACATTTTTCTTAAAAAAAAATAAAAAAAATCACTTTTCTTTTTTTTTCTTTTTTCCTCTTTCGTTTAAAAAAGAAAACTAGAAAATGTAAGTTGATATGTTTCAGTTGACTGTGATGAATCTGGCATAAGTTACTATGCTCTGTTCTCTGATAAACAGAGATGTTATTGTGCAGTCCTGGATAAAGTAACTGATTATACTGTTTGGGCCATGAATGCAAAATGTGTTGCAAGGATTTGGATGTCTGTAATTAACCAGTTGTAAATGCTGTGGTTGGTGGCTAAGCAGCTGTTCAGATCACTGTCAGAATTTCACCACTGTAAAGGAGCGAGCATGTGTTATTCCATTGTTTCAGGATGGGAAAGAACAGTTTGTGTACGTTTCTTTTTTCCCTAAAACAGAACAAATGTTGGCTCTAAATTGCACTTACAGTATTCCAGACTATATCAGTGGAAGGGAATTGTATTTGCCTGACCCTGTCTTTGTTTCTGGTGTAGCGTATCAGACACCAGAGTATCACTGTGACCCAAAGGTTCATTTTTCTCGAGGCTTTGCTGCTGCATAGCTTGGACATTCATTCTGCTGTGGGCAGCTCCCCCTGTCCTTGCACCAACTCACTGCCAGAATACTTCTGTGGATATAATTGACCCCTAAGTTTGGATATTAAGAATCTCATACTTTTCCTTTTTTTTTTTTTTTTTAATAAGAGCACATATCATTCTTATACTAAATTCGAGCCTTCTGTCTTAAAATAAACCTTGCAGTTTGAGTAACTCTTTAGTGCGTAGACAGTAAAAAACTTTGCCACCAGCAGATTATTTCAGGTGCAGCAGGTCAGCCACTGGCTGCCTGGAAATCCCAATCCTTGTAGGTGAAACTATGGTGTAAGACCTTTGGCACTCAAACCTCCTGACTATCTAGTTCAGGGAACGGTGAGTTCTCAGTTACAGGGAGTGGGAAGATGATGTCATCGAAAAGCTATTGCCCTGCTTTGATATTAGTAAATGTGTTCAAAGTTCTCTAGGGGCCTCCAAGGACTGAAAACCTCTCCCTGCTGTGGGATAGAGGTGTTTCTCTCTCTCAAAATGTATTGGGTTTTTTTTGGGGGTTATTTTTTTGTTTTGTTTTTTTTTGGGGGGGTGGAGGGGTGGGGGTTTGGTTGAGGTTTTTTTCTTTTTTTCTTTTTTTTTTTTTTTTTTTTTTTTTTTTTAACTAGAATGCCAGTGAAAGACTTTTAGAAAAATAAGTCTGTTTCTGTACTGTCTAACAATTGTTTTGAAAATGAGGCTGAATCCTTTCTTGTATCATGAATGAAAACAACGATAGGAGCAGAAAAATCCCAGAAGTCTGAGTGGGGAAGAGGGGGAGGGGGAGACAGGATGAAGTTCCTTTGCAAAACAAAATAGTAGGTGCCAATGTTGATGTCCTTTAAGGCATGCCTTTCACTAGGCACTATGGATAACTTGTTAGCAATCAAAACCTGAGGGGCCAGATTCCTACTTTTCCTTTTTCCGCATGCACAGCATAAAAAAGAATAGAGTGAAAGGTCCTGGCAAGCTGCCAGTCCTCCTCGGATAAGGGGGCGAGTGACAGAACGCTATGAGTGTGTTTCCTTCTCCCATCTTGCCTATCACAAGGGGAAGTGAGCGATTGCTGAGCTCTTTCATGCCTGTGAGCTGGACTGAGCTTTGTCCTCCTTGTTCTGGTGACTTTACAGCTTGTGTGAGTGCGGCCCCAGCCAGCCTTCGGGACATCTGAAATCTTAAATCTCTCTGCATCTGGGTTCTGCTGCCGTCTTATGCCTTTATAGCAGGACCATCATGTGTGTTAGAGACACGAACCCAGGCTATGTGCTAAAATGCCAGTAGCAAGCATAAATCTCTTAAGTTGCCTCCAATTTCACCCACACGAATTGACGAATTTAGCTTTTTAAGCTGTAGGGTCTATGTATTGTGAATTTTCTTCCCAGCAGTGAAGCCTGACTTTGATTTGTTTAATCACGGAATACTGGATTCTCTAATATTTTCCACGGTGTAGTGAGACTTTTAGCAGGACAACAAGTATCACAAGACTCCTGATAAAATCACGGGAGTAAGTAAGCAAGGCTAGCACTTGGAGGAGCTTTGTAGATTCAGCCTTTTCTGCAAATAGCATTCCAGTGAAACAGAGATAAACTGAATGTCTGAAACAATCTTGCAGAATATTTTACTTTGTGGGATTTTCCTCTGCATAAAGACCCTCTTCTTTGACATCTGAATAGGATGCCAATTGTCACATGCCAGCTCCTGTGTCCCTTGGTCAGTGTCATAACCTGGCAGGGGGGAGGGAGGAAAAATGGAAGATTTAGCCCTTTTCACAAAAGTTAGAAAACGTGGCGAGGATTCTCGGTGTTACCAAGCACCCCTTGAAGGAATAACATCCAGCACCAGCCAGCAGGGCTGGGACCGGCGGTGATGTCAGGGTGACACGTCTGGTACCTGTCCCTGCATCTGGCCGGATTCCAGCCCGCTGAGTCAAAGGTGAAATGCCAGCACCGGCAGAGATTGCTGGTTTCGCCGGCTGAAATACCACTGGCATTACACATTTATTACACTCGCACGGAGAGAGTGCGGAGACAGGGCAAAGGGGTAAACAGCAGCAGGAGTGCTGCGATGGCGAGAGGCAGTGCTCAAACGCGACAAAAGTGCAGCTGTGATAAAAAAGCAATAGCGTTGGCTGGCACGTATTGTTGCTGATACAGCATTGGACGTTTATAAGGGTGTTTTTGTTTCCTAAAATGGGGGGAAATGCACGTTTTTTCTGTGTGTGTGTGTTTGCCACATCTCCCGTGCATTCTGAAAACCTGCAGCTGTTCTGATTCATAGCAATATTTATGGCAGGCATATGGGCAGTACTTGCTGAAATTGAGGTCCACGGACCTGAAACATACCCTGAACCCCAATTCTTATACGCAGAGTCAGGAACATACTGCAGTGACTGCAACAGAATCACTTCGCTCTGATTGACTTCTCCCACTTCCCAAGACTGAAATGTATAATTAATATTGGTTTATATTCAGATAATTGCTCTTGGAAGTTTGGGAGACTTTGCCACTAGTGACTTATCTTTTTAAAAAAAAACATAAACTCGTTCTGGAAATGGAAAAATAGATGTTATTTGGTTTTTTTGTTTTTTAGACTTCTGTTGTGTGATTGATTCAGTTTTTAGAATTAACATAGGACAATCTCTACTAGTAGTACACTTCATCTTCTTGTAATTTTTTTTTTAAAAATATCTGTCTTGAAAAGAGTGAATTTGGTTGGATTCAAGGAATACTTGTTTTGAAATTTTGTCATTTTGAGGGAAGAAGCTTTAACACATTTAAACAGGTACTTTCACAGGCTACTGGTACCAGTAAAGCAAAGATCTAAGTGATAGAAAAATGTTACTACTTTTTGCCACAGACCATGACGTAAGAAGAATTTCTGTGTTTTAAATTAACTTACCATAATAGTTATTGAATTGTCATTTTTAATATAAAGATTCTAACTTCCAGAGACAGATGTAGAAAAGTTTAATGAAGAGAAACAGCCCAAAAAGTTGAAATGGGAAAAAATAAAAAGATTCTGTGATGGTTTATTATTGATACCAAGATGAATGTAATAGCTGTCTTTTAATGAAATCCAAGAAGTGACAGATGTGGTTATGGGGTATGCACATATGACCTCCCTTTAAGAACATTCAATATCCCAATTCCATAAGCACTTGTTGCTGGGCTTGGCTTTATGCACGTGAGGAGCCACTTTGATTCAAATTACACATATGCTTCATGTTTGCAACCTTACTCTTCCAGGACATCTTCCAGCAAATTCAACACTCATTTCATTTCTTCCAAATGCGAGCTCTGGTACATGCTTTCCTCCCTCCCAGTCACTTAGAAAAATATGATCTGTTAAGTCAGTGGCAGAACTCCCACTGACTTCTGTAATGCTGGGAGTTAAGCTCTCTGCTTATGAGACTTACACATTTCTTTTTTAGAAAACTTTCCAACATTGTAAAAGGGTCATTTCAGTCCTGCAGCTCTCCAAAAGGCTCAGTGAAAGTCTTAGACTTTTCCTTTCTTTAATACAATTTATCACCAGCATTTATTATACCATTCTGTGTGGATTTTTGGAGGAGATGCTAAGGATTGATGGCATGTCTACTTATCTGAACATTTAAAGCTCTCATGATAATATTTATAAGAATTTTTGGGCTTTATTTCTCAACCCTGCACTCCTTTCCAAGATTCTGGATGTCAGATTTTTGTTGCTGTCTGCACCAGAATTGTTATTCCATCCTCCGATTCAATTTTTGTTAAAGATCTTAGTGGGAGTTCAGAGGCAGTGGCCAAGAGATGGAAGGTGCTGAAGATTTCCACCAAGGTTCATTTGCAAAGAAATATGGAATGAGTTTATATTTATTCTCAGTCACGCCAAATTTTTCCATATCTTTTTTCTCACCCTTGAAACAGAGGCGTGCTGGAAAGATTTTTGTGTTCTTTATGTATCCTCCTCTAGCTTTGGCACTGCTGAGAGGTAAAAGAACATGTTTCAGAAGAAATGAAATGAATCTGTGAAGAGCTGTGGAGTTGTTACAAATGGATTTACTATGTTCAGTTGCTTCACCATGCTGGCTCCAAATGTACTGTCAAACACAGGGCAGAGCATGGCCCTCAAAGCAGCAGAGCTGACATCACATCTCTAGGTTCAGAGCCAGAGGTTGTTGGAGTTAAACACTGGTTCTGCAGAACACACATCAATAGGTAAGATGGGTCCTACCTTTCAGTTCAGATTTAGATTCACTGGTATTTTCAATTTCTCTTAAATTAATCTGATTTAAAGTGCTCTGAAATAACAGTGCATTGTGCAGAATTAAACTTCAAACCCTTCTTGAACACATTGAAGTAATCCTCTAGCATAATTATACACTGTTCACCTCCATATTCCTCGTGAAACAGAAGTATTCCCACTTTGGAAATCAGCCTTTATGGAGTTTTTCTGCAAGTGGAGGTCGGACACTAATGAGACAGTTTGGCCAGCCAGCGCCTTGACATGTTTCATTTATGGCTTGATTAGACCCTGATTTAATAAGATATTGTACTACATGGAAGCACATTGTCTTCAGTCATTTAACACTGAGTGGAGTCTGAATGTTTCATTTTGGCAGTTTCTCTGCACTTTTGAAACTAAGAAAAAACCCCCACAGAATAAAGTATAATTTAAGTAGAATGTTTCATTCCAACTGCAGTAGGCAATTACAAAGAAAACCATTCTGACTCTGCCCACTTCTCTGCTCCCCTACTCAGTCCTATAGGCTATACATCAGTCCTTCTGAGGTTTTATTATGCTGTATAGAGTGTGTTTTGAATTTGAGATTTGTAAAGGGAAAGCAGACAAAAGGTCAACCTCGTGTTTCCATTCACATTCCCTCTGTGTTATTCCAGGGACCCAAAAGGTTGATACATTGTCTAGATTTTGTTACTGGTGAATTTCTTTGTTACAGTGTGTTTTAAGATGACACAGAATTTTTCTGAGGTTTTCTTTCCCATGGCTTCCAGCAGAGGGGCAGTTCCAGAGTTCTGCAACACTCCAGTGGATTTTCTCTGTTGGATGACATCTAGGCATCCAAAGGCTTCGCTAAATTATTCTGTAGGATGAGCAGTCCTGTAGTTGTACAAGATCTGAAGTGCTGCTGCTGTGTTTTAGACTCACCTCCCTTTGCAGTGGTTTTGGACCAAATGGATTTCAGGTGAACCCAGTGACACAAAAATTGCCAAGATAACCTCACTGTGAGAGGTGGGCTGTGAACAAGTAGCACTCATATACATTCTTCCATGGGAACAAGGCACGGTGCCATGTGGAATGGCTCATATCCATTTCTTGGCTCTGGGTTAATTGTGTTAACTTACAGAAGAATCTTAGGAAAAAAAAAAAAAAGTATTTATTAAGAATGCATTATATCAGGCTGGGATGAGGTTAATTATTTAACATCTGGCAAAAGCAGATGGATTCTCAGTTAACACAGTGAAATCCATTCAGTCAGCACCTTGATAAGCACCATGCCTGTTTCCCTGTCTCCCTTCCAGGAGAAAACCTGAGTGTGTGCTTTCCAGTTGCTCTGACGAGGGGCTCGGTAGCACATCAGGACACTTGAAAACCATTGTCTGCCATCCCCTGCAAGGCTTTGGTAATTTGCAAGTGTGAATGATGTGCCTGGCAGACAGCCTCTTACTGCCCAGCAATTTGATGCTTTACTGAGAAGGTTTGGGGCTGTACATCAGTATCCTGGGATGGATTTTCTCCAAGGTATATTTAATTGAGATGTGGCCACTGCATTCCACTGGTGCCTATTAAAGCATTGTGTTGGAATTGCGCAGGAGAATATGATCCAGCACAGAGGCCACACATGATGTTCTTGGTGGTCTCACACAGGAAAGACAATTTAAGATTTGCTGACATGGAATGCAGTCTTCCATGAAGGAATGCATAGCAAGTTGCCTCTATGTTACAACAGACTTTAAATATATTTAATTTGTCATGAGACATTTTTGACTCAGTGTTGACCACCTTGATCTTCTTTCAGGATGAATTCCCTGTGGTCCCTTCTAAAGGCAACCCTCAAAGAAGCACCTTCAAATTATTATGATTCATATTTTTGTGCTCTCCCTAGATCCCAGGCAGAAAATATGTGCAGAATTTCCCATAGCCTTGTGTTGGTCAGCAGCTTTTTATCAGGTATCATTTAACTAAGAACCTTGTGAGAGTGTACTGTTAGCAGACAAAGCTTCAGCCCTGCTCTACTTTACATTCATACAAAAATTAAAAAAAAGAAAAGCCACAGAGATCAGAATTCCAGGTGTATTGAAAATTTCTGCAAGCAAAGAACCAAGAAAAAATATACTTGAATGAGAAAACAGTCAGTGGGAACTTTATTTTTATACCTGTCCCATCAGATCCTGCACATCCCTGCACCTTGCTGGAGGTGCAAGACTGGACTGTCAGTACTGTCATGTCATGTACATGGATCCAAATGTAGGAGAAATGCTTTTTCTAGTACCTCATATTTGTAATCCACAGGATTAAAGTCCCTGGTATTGCTTTTTCAAAGGGCTGGTGTTCCACAGCACCTGGAGATTGGTGCAGAAAAGTGCAAGATTTGGGCATGATTCTTGGAAGGTACTGCTCCTCTCATTTTAAAAAGGTGTAAATCAGGGGTTGGTCCACTTTATGCAGTAATGTCTCCAAGTCTGGAGATCCTTGGCCTCGCTGCTTCCGATGCTTTCCAAGGCACAACTTGTGTGTTTCTGACTTAGCAAGTGCTTGCACAACTGATGGCCAAACATTCTTTCTGAGGCGCTTACCATTTCCAAATATATCTATCTTTCAAGTAAATCAATTTTGTGTTAATTAGTGACAGCTCTCTGCTGAAATATTCCCTTCATTCTTTTATCACCCTGTGGCAGAGTTCTGCGTGCTCTGCCAGCTGTCCTTCACAGCAGGTCTTAAAGGTTTGAAGCCTTATTTGGTGTCTGCAGTGACCTTTTAAATTCCAGAGTAAAGTTGGGGCTGCACAACTCACAAATATAACACTTGTTAATAAAATGTCAGCTTTGTAGCAGTCAGACTTGCATGGAGCTTTCAAACTGCATTTTCTATCAGGCTAATAGCTCAGGATTGTGTACATGTGCTGGCACAGCTGCAAGAAAGGTAAAACCTTCAAAAAGAGCTCCCTTCTGGTCCCACCATGTAATCAGGTCACAACTCTACCCCCTGGGGAAAAAAAAATAATTTTTTCAGTTACAATCCAGCAAACAGTTGTTAGTTCCTTCATTGCTTAGGTGACCTCAGTAAAACCCAGAAATGCCAGGTTTTAAAGACTAAAAGATTGCCTATTCCTTCAACTCCTGAAACAAGAAATGCCTGAATGTAAGAAATAATAGTAGTATGGAAAAGCAAGTGAGTGGAGGAGGGGAAGCAGAAGCAGCAGAATGGCGAGCAGATGTTTCCTAAAGAAGGTATAAACATGGAAAGCAAGCAGTCAGATTTTCCTTTAGCTTTATAGTGCAGTTTACAAGTTCATTAAACAGAACTTCTGAGCAGGGCAGCCCTTGGTGAAGGGTTGTTTAAGTTGAAGCATTCTTGATTTCCTGCTTAACTGACTCACTTGGTAAGATGCTCTGTAGTGATATTATCAGCCACGGAATAGTTAACAAAATCTTTGGATTGTATAAACCCTGTAGTTTAGATCGTTCTTGACTTTTTCTATGTAGGGAATGATTACTTACACATCTGAAAGGATGCTGAAAGTTCTATGTAATGTGCTCAGGAGAAATTACATTGATATTGTTCAAAACTGTTACTTTCTTATTCTTTTAATACAGTTATTATAGCAGATTACATCCTAATTATCTGTCTATGTAGTTACCTAAAGTAATTCCTTTTCCAGGTATTTACTGAAAGTACAGACGTAGTATGTTTAAAACATGTCATGTTTTAAAGATTTATCCAAGGTTAAGTATTGCCTATGTTCATTCTAGGAAGCACTTCCTGGTGAAACAGCAATGCTTAACTCTTGTCACACTGTGGCAAAAAATTTTGGTTGGTCCACAATAGGACTTATTTTTCTCATCTATAAAATATTTTTAGCTGCTTGTTATCAACGAAAATTTGTCAATGGACATCAGTGGATTTCTACTTGGCTCATTAATGCACTTTCATTACTGAACTAATACTAGACAGCTGGATGTTGCCCAGTACACATGCAATTCTCATTTAACCAATAATATGGAATAATCAGAATACTTTGAAATAATCACAAACAATATGTGGTGAATTGACAATTGGCCTGTTCTGCCTGGGAAAAAAAAAATCAAACCTTTGAAAATCGATGTCATTGCATGAAACAACACAAGGCATTTCCAAGTTTTCTCTTCCACTTGCTGACTTGCACATGTCTGTGCATAGCCCTAATCATCTGAGTTCACTGGTACATCTGTATTTTCATCACAAAATAAGAATGTTTGCTCGACTGCTGTAGTGAAAGTAAAGGTATTCCTTTTCCATGCCAAGTAGGATAAATGTTAAAATCAACTCAAATTATCACCTCATAACAAATATGAGATTTTGTTAAATGGTGCATTGCAAATAGTATCTGTGTCACAATATGGTCATGACTGTTTTCCATTGTATTTTCTAAAATACTATGAATTAATATTCCATAACTGATATGGAATGAGATTTTTGAAGAATTGCTATGGAAATGCTCTAAGGAGTACAGGAATGGATATATCTTTCTATCTTTGCATTCTTCTTCAGCTGCTGTGTTCACATAACAGAAATCAGTTTGGAATTTCTGTAAATCCAACAGCAACGTTTTGTGTACTGTTTGTAAACTAATTTTTTATGTTTGCAAATCCTTTTAAGTGTTCCTGATGATCTTAACAGACATAATTTCTCCCTTTTAGTATGAGTACTTCTATAATGTTTGCAGTCATGTTTTTTTTAAATAAAATCAGCATTTAAGTCTTGTAAGGAATTGAACTACAGCTCTATTAAAAAAAAAAGATTCCATGAAGTTCAGAAATTATCAAACACTTCAAACTATTTCAAGTTTAGAAAACAAAATAAATGTGATCTGACAATGCTATTGAATTCCATCATTTATATTTGGTTAAATATTATAACTCTCTTTTTTAGCTGAAGTGAGGACTGCAGTATATTTTGTGTGTGCTGGTTTTGGCGAAATGTGTTATCAAAAAAAGTCTTCCTTCCTAGGTAAGGATCAGCTAAGGTCTGTCTTGGGGTAATTCCCTCTTTTCTTTACTTAAGGTACTAGCTTCTAGATGACTCAGAAACATTTTTTTAATAGAGTACTTGCTTATATACTCTACTTTTTTGTTTGTTTCTTTGTTTGTGGGGATTTTTTGTGGATTGTCCTGTCTAGCAGGAAAGAAGCTGTGGCCAGTAATATCCAAATGACTGATTTGTTTGATAAAATAATTTCTGGTGGCATCACCATCAGTTCCAGGCCTAAGTATAGAGAGACAAGTACATCATGCACAGATATCTTCCGCAAGTGTGCACAGTGAATCCATGTTAGGTGACATCTTCCATAGGATTAAGTGTTGTAAGACATCAACTGTGAATACAGCAGAGAGTAAGATTATGTAACAGGGTCTAAGAATGATGATTCTTAGAAATTCATCACTCTCTGCTGATGTCCTCATAACTGCATGGTGAATTAGTGCTCACTCTCGCTTCTGTCAATCAGCAAAAGCTGAGCAAATAAAATGAGCTGTCACATTTTTGGTTCTTTTCACTGTGAAACTGAAAGCATTTCTTGAGCTAATAAATGAGTCTAGGACTGCTGGTATGTGCTTGACTTTCTCAGACTGTATACTTCAAAGTGCAGAAGCTAGATAAGCTAACAGCTTGTTCAGTGGAGTTATTGTGCAGAAGGCAGCATGTCTATCAAATGCTTGCTTTATAAATTTGAATAGATGTGATTGCTCTCAGCAATGTCACCCCCTCTGTTGTGGCTGAAGGCATTGTTTGAACAGAGGGAATGTGATGCTTTTTTTTTTTTTTCTTTTAATTTTATCCAGAGATGCTTTGCAGGAAAGTCATCCATTCTTTCTCTGGATCCTCTTTGTCGAAACTGGTGCAAGAACAGCTAGGGAGGCAGAGGATATTGCTGGCCAAAATACTGAAGGTCAAGCTGATGGTTTAGCTGCGTGGTCTTCAGAGTAGGTGAATCCAAGTGTAAGAAGAGAAAGTTTCCATGGTAACTACAATAATTTCACTACTATAAGGCGCACCCTTTTGGCTAAAATTTTGATCAAAACCTGGAAGTGTGCCTTATAATCTGGTGCCCCTTATATATGGACAAAGTTTGGAAATTTGCCAACCTGGAAGTACGAGCCACAAGCACCACAGCAGCTGGGGGCGGGTGGGAGTGCCAGGGCCCACGGCACAGGGAGGGCATCTGGAGCTGCATTTAAAGGCTACGCTGATCCGTGAAAAATGTTTGCAAATTGAGCACCTGCCAGTAAACCCCGCAATCGCACTATTCCATTACTAATTCATTACTTCGTTGCAAAAAAAAGTGTGCCTTAAAGTCTGATGCGCCTTATGTATGGAGACTGTTCGGAAAATTGCCGACAATCCAGAAGTGCGCCTTATAATCTGGTGAGCGTTATAGTTGTAAAATTACTGTAAATGTTGCTTCTCCTTTTCAGGGAAACTGAGTGAGAAGACAGCCTTAACAGGAAATACTAAGGAATACATCTTTGGTTTTGTTATTTAGCAAGTGTAAGGACAGATGACACAGTGGCTGATTTCTATCTCCATGGTGTCCTAGGTCAGTGTGTTACAGACATCTGCACATTGCTGCAATCTGGTTGTGAGATGAGCACCAAACTCATTCCTTGTCACAGTAACACAAATACGGTCTGGCCCTTTGTGTTTATTTCAGCACAGAGTGAATTCTTCTGGTTATTTATAGATCTTTGTGAGATTGTGTCAGTGGGGTGAGAGTGAAGCTGCATGAGCAGCCAGAGTACTCCAGAGAGGTTTGTTGGCTGGCACTCATCCACTGGCTGTGTAAAAGTCACAGAGGCAGAGATGTGGTGTTGCATATTTACTACCACAGAACAAATGCACTGTGGATTTTGTGCCAGTGGTGAGAGACCTCAGCCATGGACTGGAAGAAGAACTGGAGAAGTTCTTCTGCCCTGACTTCCCAGGAGGCAAGTAATCTGTTTCTGGTATCTACAATTCAGAGGAGGGGATTTTTTTGGTTTTTGTTGGGTTTTTTTGCCTGGTCCTCTTGAGCAAGGCATTGAGAAGGAAACAGTCAATGATTTTAATGGGCAGGACTTCCCTTTATCCAGAGAAATTCAAAGCACAAGACAGTAGTTGCTTTACACAGCTGCAAAGTCTATTATTGCTCCCTTATCTGACCTGTCCAAAAAACACATAGCTCTGTGGTGCCTCATGTGTCTGTGTTGACAAGTACCTTTAACAGACTTTACCAGGTTCCTGTCAATGCCTTCAGTCTCCATAGCTCCATTATTGTTCCTCTGGGACTCTCAAGAATGGCTAAGGAAATTGGGTGGACAGAAACTGAGTGGAAGCTTTCTAGGGAATGAAGGGATAGAAAAGTTATTTTGTGGGTTGGCTGAGGTCTTGATGAGATGTTTAATGTCACTATGATTTATTTCTATTGCTAATGGTGCATCAGGGTGGCTGAGCATTTTGATAATAGACTCTTAGATATTATTTAAACTGAAGTGAATAAAACACAATATGTGTCTCTAGAGATCCCTGTCTGTATTTTGGAGACATTCAGTAGCACTTGGCATGTATCTAGTAAAAGACATTATTTCCTGTTTTTACTTTCATTAATATTTTTTTACACAGCTTGGTCAGATAAAGGGCTCCTGATATCATAAGTTGATTTTGTTCCCTTCTGCTCCATTCTATGCTGCTTTGAGCATGCCAGAGTTGTGCTTGAACTTAGGGGGACTAGCTCAGGCTGTGCAAGTTTGTGTGCCTTGGCCCACAGATAAATGAAACCAGACCTATCATCTCCACCATGTAAATATTTTGGTTTATATCTTGCTGGGGCCATCTCGTCTTTGTTAGAGAGACTGCTGTGGGTTTTAGGCTATCCATTATTAATTAATGAAGGTCCAAGCAGCAAAGATGAGTGCTCAGAAAGGCAAACAGATAACAACCATCATATTTGCTAAGGATGTGTCATTCTGCTGCTCAGGAATATTGAAAACACTCACTGAGCGAAGGTGCTTAATCCTTTAATTCCTGTAACGGAAAATTATCTCCCAGAATTTCCTCTTCAGATTACCTGCTGTAATTGCTATTATTCTATGCAAAAACATATTATTGCAGGCAAAGACAAACCCTTGTGTGAGGTCAAAAACTTACTGAGAATAAATTATTTTGGGTAGACATTAAGGGTTTTTTGTGGTTTTCACTGTGGTTTAGTAATTGCTTCTGTTCTGTTACTTTGTTTTACATTTCACCTTTCTTGTATGTGTAAGACTTTTTTACCTTTCTGAGACGTCTCTCAGCTGCTCCATCACTACAGCTTTTTCAAAGGAGATTGTAGTAGTGTCTGAAAGATGTTGTTCTGCTGATCTCTTAACACATGTTTTTATTCTCTCCAAGGAAGGTAATTTCAGCATGACAACTCACTCCTTGTTTATTTTGATTGCACATAGATGACCCTTACATGGTTTTCTTGCTACAGAACTGAACAACCTTATTAGTTCCTATTGCAGCATCAGAGGAGTGTATCAAATCCACTGCTGAGATCATGCTGCCAGGTTGTGGAGCCCCAAAGACAAAAGAAACTTCAATCACAACTTTTTTCAGGTGGAGTAGTCAAGGGCGTGTTAAACTGCACAAAAAAACCCAAAATACATTGCTGCAACTTGCTTTAACTCAAGCTTGAGTTAATAACTTGTCAGGAATAAGTGCTCCTGGAATATTAGTGAATTACTGGAATGATTGCTCTCTCAGTGCTACTATAAATAAAAACATATTACTTCTGCATATTGCTTAACTATTTCCACTATAGTGAGATGACCTCTACTATTCGTACTCTTTTGGGCATGGGAATCAACTTTTCCAAAAAAAGACATGAAGTAAAATGTTTATTCATATTTCCTTTTCTTTTGGGTGGAGAAATAATTTCTATTTTTAAAATATATGTGCTTCAAAATGAAAGACAGTCTCTATATTGGTTTCCTCATTTAACATTTTGCCTGATTTAAGACAGTTTTTTATTTTAGGATCTAAAGCAGAGAGGTGGCCTGAGAAATCTGAAGGGCTTTCAACCACAAAAATCACTGTATACTTAACAAAGCAAACAATTTTTTTCACAGAATATTCCTGAAAGACAGCAAATTCATTTTAATAGTGTTTATATTTAATTGCCTCGAGGGACACCAGCAGTAGAAAATACTCGTTATATCTGACAATTAAAGGCAATTATTACCAATTAAATAAAAGCTTCCCTCTGAATAAATAGGAAAAAAAAATAGAGCCAGTCTTCAGTACAGTAGTTTCAGTTTCTGTTATTTTGTTTCTTTATTTGACTCCAGTTGCTATGTCACCATAACAGTCTTCTGGTGATAAAAGGATATGGACTAGAAACTTGGAACTTTCTTATTTATAGTAGATTTGTGGGTTTGGACTAGTTTGCTCATTTTTGTTCAGACAGTAACAAGAAGCTGCTTCATGGGAAGCTCTATCATTGATAAATATTTTTAATCACAAAAATATTTCCTGTATCTCTGCATTTGATGTTACAAACAGGTTTCTACCCCTTTCCTGGAAAGATTTTTCCCCAACCTAAAACTTCACGTGGACAGTTTTATAATTTATTATTTGCACTGTGATATTAACTCTTTTCATTGCTGAAAATTTCTGACAGAAACAAGGATGTGGTCATCAGGAGGGAGTACACATCATAATTTAGAAGTCCACAGTATGAATGTCTGCAGCTGACTGGGTAGGTGAGTTCCCTTTGTAGTCAATGGGGAGGCAGAGGCATTTTTAGTGTGCACTAACTAATATATTTTAGATGTTTACTGCAGGAAAAGAGGTGTTGCATCCTATGCCTCCACTGATTGTGTTTGCCACGTATCTCTTGACTCCATTAAGTCTGGGAAACTGGACTCTGTGTCCTGAATTGTGGAAGTCTAATGAGTAATACACAGAAAAGTGCATGCAAATCACAGAGGTGATGACAACCATCTGCAGGGATATTATATGTACTAATTTGCAAATTGTATCGGCTCAGGATTAAGCCATTTGGCTGTTCCAGGTTGATAGCCAGTGAGGAAAAAAGGACAATTCATGCTTTGTACAGATGGAGCAAAATGCCTACGAGAATTCTGGGATGGGGAAATCTGATGAAAATTATGAAAGTCATGATGCAGATAATTCTCCATCACAAGAAAGCTTTTTGAGACCTCTGTGTTATATGAGATGTTAAGCAGGTATCTGCTGGCAGAAGAATCCTGAATTAGGGCCTCATAAGAAAAAAACATTTGGAGAACAGAAAATATGAGCTGAAATAATGAAATTAAAAACTATTAAAAAGCTGACATGCAGACAAAAATACACTGAAAATAAGATAAAGTGTACTAAGAGATATTATTGCCCATGAAAAATCCAGATGAAATTGGGTTCCCACTGGACTAGACATTAAATGTGCCTAATATGCAAGACATCTCAAAGAGTTTGAAAAACTAATTGTTTTATATAGTTTTCAAAATAATTTTTTAATGTTAAAAGTTACTGTTACATTGACTGGACTCAAAATCGTGACAATATTCTGTTGGGAGTATTCAGTACATAATCTTCATAGCAAATGATTATTTCTCTTTCCCTTGGCTTGCCTTTTTTGTTGTTAATTTTTATTTTTGTTTGTTTGTTGGTTATTTGGTTTGTTTTCCCATCCTTGCTATTATTTTATTTCATTTTTGCCTTCAGCTACCTGTCTGTAATTATAGCAACAGTTATTCAGGAGTGTGTTTGTTGAAAGTAAACACAGGAATATCACCACAGCTCAACAGTGACAGCTTGATCCATAAATCAATGACTATGAAAAAGGACATCTCAGCCTTTCATTCATGACTGAGACAGCCACTGAGTTGCTTTCTGGTGCAGTAATGCCATTAAAAAATGTGAGTTTCTATCACAGTGCATAATATCAAGAGGATTAAAGAACTGCAGGAGGTCTGGAGCAACCATTTTTGAGATAAGTCACCCTGTGTAGCTCTGACCTGTTTCTTCACTATGGAGAAACCTATAGCATTACAACTGATCCCAAGTAATAGTAAGAAAAATATAATGACTAATTTTCTTTTCAGAGTACAGAATTGTAGCTCTCTAAGAATTCAGTAGTAATCAATGAAATGCAGAGTCAGAAGGCAGCTTTTATATCTGACAATTATTCAATAAGTTAACTAAAACTGGGTCCCATTAGCAGTGTTTAAATATATAGATCACATTTCTGTGCAAATAATTACATTAAATGTACCAGTGCATATGTTGGTATATAAATCTGTTCCCAATCACGTGGTTTCAATGGGAAAGTATTGTTTAAAGAAATTCAAATTCAGTCAAATTCAGATTTAACTGACTCAGATATCTAATTTTCATGCACCTTCCTAATGGTTTGGTGCACAACATACCCATTGAAGTCAATGGTAATCTCCCATGAAACCCTATGGGAAAGCATGTTGTAGTAACTGAATTATTCAGTTTTCTTGTAATCAGATTTCTATCTATAAAATTGAAATTTAGCTGCCCCTAGATAAAATGTAGAAGTACATGTAAATATTTATTTAAACTATTTAATAACAGGCCTAATATTGAACATGTGCACATTTTGCAGCAGAAGAATAAATCCCAGCATATAGCTACATAATGTGGTGCATTAATTCCATACAGCCTGGCAGTGCATTAAAATGCCAGTTATGGCATTTAAGAGGCAAGGAATGCATATATTCTATATAAGGTTATAAGAAACACTTTCTGATACTCTTTCTAGAAAAAAAGTTTAACTGCAAAAATGAACTTAATTAATAGATATAGCAAGCAGTGATTCCTAACACAAGATCTAACACATGATTCTTACATTGTGGCCAGGTTCAGATGATAGTGGTGAGAAGTACATTTGTTTATCTTTATAATAAATCTTTCCTTTTGATCTCCTGGCTGACAGCACCAATCTTTCCTGATCCAAGGAACCCTCATGTGTTTTAACCAGAGCTTAAATGAAGATGGCTGAATCCAGCAGCTGTAATGACACTGAGAATCACTAGGAATCTGGAAACAATTACAGTTGCTATTTAATGTACACATGTATGCACAAAAACATCACATAAAGAAATACTGTTAGTAGCACTAATTTAATCAGCAGATTTGTGAATTTGTGAATGTTTTTTGAAGGTTCTTTTGCTACCAGATACATAGAAGGGAAACTATGGGGTGCCAGCACTGAACCCAAAGTCATGAGCAGCTTTTCCGTTTATTTCCTTGGATAGTAAATCCTCAAAATATTTTATGCGTTTAGGTTGAGCTGATGTGGTTTTTTTCTCGCTATATTTTTCTTTTCTCTTTTATTTCTATGCTACTCACTTTCTTAAATTGAATTTTGTCTATCACAACAGAGTTTTCAACCTCAGGATGGAACATATTAGAGGACTAAACCATAAACGACTCTGCAGTTTACAACAAAGTGTCCATAAGATGCCCTCACATAAAAACATAGAACAAGAAAATAAGTGCAGTAAAATAATAAAATATCTATCTCACTGCTTGCTCACTCATACAGTAAAACCAAAACTAATGCCTGCCTTTAGCTGACATGCCATATCCTTTAAATGGCTGAAAGGACAAGAGCTGGTGGGAATGATTAGTTTCTGTAGTGGCAGAAAGGAGATTTCAAGGGAATTAACATTTAGCCTATTAGTCCTTTTTGATATTCCTTGATATCTGTTTCTCTTGAGATCGCAGGTGAGTTTTTTGTTTCCTCGTGAAGTTGATGATACCAGGAGTCTTATCTTCAGCTGTTTCTTTCCTGTCTCTCAAAAGTTCACTTTATATGGGAAGATCTTGCTATGCTGGGTTCCTACCCAGTAAATCATCCCAGCCTTGATGCCTGAATTGGAGATATACCAAAAATATGGAAGACAAGACCCCAAATCCCAAGCCTTGCCACTTTTTTGGGGCCATAAGTGGAGTTATTCCCATTTAAATCTATTGAAGAAAGGCAAATGTAACAAAGATGCTTCTTTACAAACATCACCGATGCACCAGCTCCTTACACTGCATACCTAACTAATAACTTGCCACTGCTTCTTCCTGGCTTTTCTTGGAACCAAGTGGCAGAGTGAACTTAATTCTTCAGGCTTTTCTTAGAGTTTGGTCAGTCTCTTGAGTGGCCTCTTTGAGCTAGGACATGGATCACTGGGAAAAGCAAGAGCAGCACTATTTGTATTTATTAGTGACAGCCTGTGCAAACCCATGAATGATTAATCTCACACCTGAGCTAAGAATGCTCCAAAAGTTCGTCAGGTTTGTCTCTCACATCCATGAGAACCTGGAGTTTTAACCACCATATCATCAATCCCTTCCTGTTTCCCTCTCTCAAGTGTCTTTCCTTTTAAACTGCTACAGTCTTGAATTAGGCCAATATTTCATCCTTTAAAATCAGTTCCCATTTACCCAGTTCACCACTTTTTGAAACTACAATAACTCATGATTTCTGGGGCCAGAGGGGAATTGCCTGAGAGATGTGTAATGTGCTGAGCTAACATGTAAGGCTAAAGTATAAAATTTAGGTTCTAAATGAAAGTGACAAGCAAAATTTTTCTCCACTTAGCTCTATTAATGATGCAATATTTTATTGCCTGTGGCTAAAAGTATTTATTGTCATTGTGCTTAGCCCTAATTTGGTTTCATAATTCAGTTTTCTCTTTACATTTTTTTAACTTCATTTTTTTCCCCCAGCATCTATTTTTGTTTCCATGCAGATTGTTGTCATTTTGTGTTCAGATAGTAGTAAGTGTGTGGTCTTCTGGGAGCAAACACATGCATATTGGCATTAATCTGAAGAAGCAAAAGCCTATTTTTAAGCATATGAATACGTTGCGGAAATCAATAGCTACATAGATTGTCCTTCTGGGGTGATTAATAAAACTGCATGTGTTTTTTTGGTTGTAGGCACAAACATGTATTTGGCAACATCCAGCAGCAATGTCTTCAACATTTATTAAATTACACAAAAATTCCCACTGAGAGTAGAGGGAATATTCGTCTGCTTTAAATTAAGTATCTGGTGAGTGACAAGCAGTGTTAAGAATCTTGCAGTATCAAGTCTTGAATTTGCACATCATATATTAGTGTGATCAGAGAAAGATAATGGCAGTGAGCAAAAAGAACTTTATGGAAGAGAGTTTCAAAAGATGAAATTATTTGATTTAGAAAGGAGAGGAATTGAGCAAACATATAGAAAGTTTGTGAAATGGCTTCTGCTATTGAAATAGAAGAAGGGGAATATCCCTTTTCTCTGATAAATAGTACAGCAACAAGAATATAGAAAGGGCAAGTCAGAAATCATGATAAGGAGACACTTTTTGTTTTGCAGTGTTTTATTAGGTAATAGAGCTCATTCTCAGACGAGGTGAGGCCAATGAAGAGTCCTAGTGAGACTGAATAATCCCATGGATATCAGTGGTACCTGGAGTTGTACAAGCAATGCAATTAAACCCATTGGGATGGCCTTCAAATCTTGTGCTCCGGGGCTCCATGCCAAAAGTGCTGCTGGACACAATCAGCAGATGTTTGACAGAAGAGATGAGTTGTATCCTGGAAAGGTCTTCTGCCATCTTCTCAGTGATCTGGTGACAGCCAGCCTCAAAGCCAGCATTAATTAGTGCTTGCATAGAGCCATTCTTTTCTTCTGTAGATCTAACCTAACATGATCATTTCAGTTCTTCTATGTATCTGTCTAATATTTTTTGAGACAGATAGATTGGCCATTCAAAGTGCTGTCACTTGGTAGCTCTGTGTGGTATATTACTAGTACAATAGACTATCCCTTGAGGGAAAAACGAGATAGCAGACCCATTGGAATTTTTTTGGTTGGTTGGTTGTTTTGTTTGGGTTTTTTTTTAATTAACTGAACTAACCCTACTTGATGATTAGATCTTTTCATTGCAGCATTTTTCAGCATCAAACTTGGCCTATCATCAAATATCATTCTGCTCTTTCACTCATTTTATTGATTTTAATATTCCTTTCTTAGGATGAAAAATTTTATCAGTCTTTCAAATCAAGAATCTCCATAGAGGGGTTCCTGCCCTTTTTGGCTATCTTTCACCTTGATTACCATCACTCGAAAGAGAGTGGAGAAGGATGTTTCTATTGATGAAGTCTGTAATGACCAGGACTGTGGAGAACATGGTACAGACTTGGTTAATAGAAAAAGGACATAGTCAGAGAGACTTACTGCAAATGCAGTAAGTCTAGCAAACGGTCAAGGCAAGGACATGGTGTCCTTGCAAAAGAAGAAACTTGGCAGATGCGAACACAGACAGGATGTAAAGTAGGAACCGAGAACTGCAATAGTTACACACAAAAGGAGCAGCCAATAATGAGCTTAGCTTTTGCGATACGTATGAGACTAATTTAGAATGGTATAAATATGAGATATAGGACTAATTTAGTACGGTATAAATATAAAGCTGTTTTAGTATGGTATAAATATGGAGCTGTTCTTATCAATAAACGAGTCTTGCTGACGACCACCTGGTGTCCGCAGTCTCCCTATCTCCGACACAGGACAAAGCAGAAGCAGCATCATGAACCTGTGCCATATGTATGCATGGATAGCATAAATAGCAGGGTGGTCTGACAATAATGACTTTTACTGACAATCCTGCCCTCAAAATCTTGTGGGTTTTTTCAAGCTGGTTCAAGGTGAGCACCTACAACTCCCACACTGTCAGCAATGCCAATTATGCGCATTTCTTTGCTTCATTGTGCAGATTCAAGTGAGGATTGGAGAATTTAAAATCTTCTTGGTAGGCATGGGCATGTTCATAGCAAATTGGTTCAGTTTCACTTCTCACTTCTATTATAACATGCATCTTAATTGTTTAATGTAATATTGCTACTTAATTACAGGAAATTTCTCTTACTATACTGATGGTAAAATGAACATATGCAATGTAAATGTCATTGTACATTTTTACAGTGAGAGAGAAAATGATTAATTATGACATGGAATAAACTCATGCATCAAATGCTTTCACGAGGTGTTAGAGGTAGGAATTGTTTCCAGCTTAATCCCTTCTGCAGAGGGAATTAAGAGTCAAATTATACTAGACACTAAAGAGCAGAAATGGTCTCCATGGCCTAGAAGAGCATATAATGATACCTAACATTTATAGACACACAACCTATCACCTTGCAGATTATTCTTGGTCAGAATCACTTTATTTATCACTTCAAGTACATTGTAACACCACGGCACATTCCCTCACCAGTTTTATTAGAAAGCATGAATTCAGTCAGGGTGAGTGTAAACCAGCTGGAGCACACTTGCAGGAGAGGGCACACACATTAGAGGAATCACAGGTCATATCATGAAGCTGGAACTGCAAATTGATTACTTTAGGTCAGCCTTGGGAAAATCTCTGAAAACTTGTTCTTAACAAGTAAAGAGGTTGTGAGTCTGTAAATTATTACTTTTCATTGTCCAGAGATTTAAACTAGAGTAATCCCAAGTGTGGATGGACACTTTATTCAGTAATAAAGTCAGATTTCTCTAGAAATGTATACTGTAACCTGGGTTTAGACTTTTTTTTTTCTTTTTTTTTTTTTCCTCTATTGCATATAAGTGTCTTATGTGATAGAGAAGTTGAAATTGCTTATTCTAACATTTTTACAAGTTGAGCAGGAAACCTTTTTAGGAACAGTGTTTTAAGAGGGGAAGAAATACATTATTTGCCTGAAGTAGTGTGCTTTTGTTCATAAACCTTTGATGCTGCATAAAGTTGACAACAATCAACTGCGACTGTTCACAATAGACAGTCCAAAAAAAGCTTTCAACATTTCCCTCTCAAATTAAGTGCAGCTATTCCTCAGATTGAGAGACCAACAAAAAGGGAAAGGCATCGTTTTTCCAAGAAGGCAGGAAAAATGGACAAGGGAGGGAGAGCTCACTCAGCAGAGACTCTTAAGTTGTGAGCCTGGCAGGAAAGGAATGGCCAACTGGTAGAGAGAGACACAGAGAAGATCAAAAGATATTAAGGCTGGTTATTAGATACTTGGTAGAGATATTCTTGCTTTTATGTACTGTTGGTGTACTTTTAAAATGGAAATAATTTACAGAAATTTTACAATTATAAGCCACACCTGAATATAAGCCGCACCTTTTTTTTTTTTTAATTTTTAAAGTGAGGATCCACGTGTAACAAAGTAACAAATTAGTAACAGAATCACTGCCAGCTCGGTTTGGTGTCAGGTGCTCAAGTTGCAAACAGTTTTCATAGACCAGCGAAGCCTTTAAATGCAGCCCCAGGCACCCTTCCCGGCCGGCTCTCACTTCTGGGTTGGCATTTCACTGGGATTTGTCCATAGATAAGCCGCACCTGAATATAAGCCGCACTACTGGGGTAGGCTGGATTCTTCAATGAAAAAGGTGCAGCTTATAATCGTGAAATTACTGTACATTCTTACACAGAGTGTTAACAGATTTTGAACCTCTGCATTTGCCACAAAGGAGATTTTGTTTTTCCAGACAGCCATGCTGCCAACCAACATTCCTTCCTCTGCTCCATCCCTCATGGTGCTTCCTTCCCTTCCCCATTCCTGCTGGGTGTGCACACCTAGAGGATTCAGCCTGCTGCTAACTCTCCTGGCATCACAAAGCCAGTGGAAATAAGCATAAGTCACTAATAAATGTTACATCCCAAAGCTACAGCATGAAGAAAGATGGCCTTTTTCCCAGAAGCTGTGTGCTGAATATTTAAATTTGTTTGCAAACCAGCACTGAAGGCGGTGTTGTCAGCCTGGGCACGTAGCTAAGTGCAAGTGGTGCAGCCTGCAGTTAATTAGTAAGTTTGCTTTGCTAGGCTGTGACTGCAGCAACTTTCTTCTCAAAAATGCCTTTCATGTACATAGCTGGAAACAAAACGCTCCACACACAAGTTCTGTCCACGTGTTTAACTCTCCTCCAGGGTGTCACCAATTGACAATCTCCTGAATAAAAACAAATCAGTGTTAATGTGAACACACAAGGGGGTTTGAATGTTCTTATTGCATCTCACTATTTCTAAAGATTTTTCTCTCGAAAAATGTGTTTTCTCTGGTATTCTTAGTGCTTTGTTCTTGTCCAAAATCTTTTTCACATGCGCTTGTGCATACACTAAGAGTTTCATGTGGCTGCTATAATAATGTATAAATTATTTATTAAATGTCCCTTATATAGACAATTTGAGAATTAAAAAATAATAATTTTATGGAGTTAAAATAATAGGAAAAAGCTGATTTTTCACACAATTTGGCAAACAAGTCTAGTCTTTGAATATAAATTCCTAAATATATTTCTGTTATTTGAAATATTCAATTATTTTTGAGAATAAATTTCAGGTAAGGCAATGGAAGAAGAGGGGAAGGGCAGAAGATGAGGACAATGCCTGATATATTATGATGCTTCCCCTCATTCATGAGTATTTTTTTTTTGAAGTCAGACTTGCTTAGGATTTTGGAAGGGGTTTTTTTGCCTGCATTTTAAATCCCTCAGCCCTAATTTGCTTTTTGCATGTATGCTAGAATAAATGGTATTCATCTTCTTTGAAGTCAGTGAAACTGCATGGAGATAAAAACCGATAGAAGAAAATCAAAGATTTTAAAGGACACTTGCTGCAGTACCTTCGTAAAGGTGAAATTAGTTAGTTTAGCCTGTTAATCACTTGTCAAACTCTGACATTATACAAAGCATTAGCAGCTGCAGTCTATCGTTGGGACAAGGATAATCAGCAAATCCAAGTTTATAAATTGTTGACTGGAAACAATGGTGTAGAGATAACCCTGGAGAGGTTGTGAAAGACTTCACTGGAGTTTATTTGCATTGCCATTCTGCTGGAAGTCACAGACGCTTGGCTTCCTACCTACTTACTGCCATTTATTTTTGATATGCCCCAAAGCATCCATGACACTTATTAAAATAGAACGGTGTCTAGGCAGCCGGCAACGCTACTGAATCTTGTTTCAGCAGTCACTCTATTTTAAGAAGCTCCAAAGAGGTTCAGTGTACGTCTTCAAACCTACTACATCTGTTGATTCATGTAGCTCGTGGAACCTTTGACCTAGATCAAAAAATTCCAGCACTTAAGAAGGGAATGTGTGCAGCTTCCAGCATCCACTTAGTGCTGTGGGCTAGCAGGATGTTCCTCTTATTTATGTAGTTTTCTTTGTATTTTTTGTACTAGTTATAAATTATATATATAAAAAAGTCACCTCGCTAATCCATATTCTGCATCTTTATTTTTCTGTGTAGTGTTTTGATACACCTTTGCTCAAAATATGCCTTTAATTAATTTTTTTTAATAGTGTAATTAATACTATATATATAAGAATTTCCTTTTTTCTCATTTTTGTGGCAAATTCTTTCTGCAAGTTCTGGATGCAAGCCAGAAATGTTAGAGTGAAAATTGGAGCTATTCTCTCTGCAAGCCTGCCAATGTTCTCGCAACAGGGAATATTAGTTTATAAATTACCCCAGGGAGAAATGCCAGTCACAGAAAACTCAGGAGTTCCACGGGAGCCAAATCACACCTTTCTCATATTTCATTTCTGTGAGTGTTCACATTCAAATGTAAACAATGTTTACATTTGAAACAGATTTTGGCATTATAAAAGACCACTCTGCTTCATACATCTTGGTGAAATGGTTCTGTCTGAAATGTCTTCTTCTTGCAGACTACTTTCGATTCCTATTTTATTGGGAGGAAAAAAAGCTGATGCAAAATAAACCAAACTGTCTAATTATTCTTGACATATTGCCTATCAGAATATAAGCACCAGGAGAGGAGCAAAAGAGAGTTTCTCTTATTGAGTCTGTTCTCATTGCTAGCAATTCAGTTTGCTTCTCACAAAGAAGCAGAGTTTTGCTGAGCATTTTGGGTGTCTGTCTCAGGAACTGGTGGTGCAATAATGCCATGACATGGAGAATACGAGTCAGATAAAACAGGCTGTAATGAGGTACATAAAAGGACAGCAAAATATCTCCTCAAAAGTGAAGGCCATCATGCTGGAAGGATACATTTCCAGGCTATTTCAGTAAGCACCACTCCAGGAATCATTGCAGTTACACCAGCTCTGAGTGTTCCCTGCAAGAACAATTGTGTCACCCATTTCTGAGTCTTATTAATAACTCCTATTTCCCATCTGAAATGATGCTATTGGATGTTGCAGGATAATATTGTTTATGGTTCTGCCTTCTCAGTGAATATGCTGGAAAAGCATATTTTTGCTTGAAGGTTTCAGGCACAACATCTCTTGCAAGTGTCCTGAATGCTTTACGTTGAAAAGAAATTACACAAATTGTGACCCATGGCCTGTAGATGTAATTAGGTTTCTAATTAGAAGATAGGATGTAAACTCATACATTTGCATTAAATTTGTTTGACAGAAGTTTCCCCAAGTGTTTAGTCCCTTCTGGCCTAGACTACCTCAGAGTGAATGCAAAATTTAATTCAGTAAAACTTCGCTCATTCATGCCTACATAGTTTTTCATTCTGAATTTCTTTGGATACAGAATGCAACTGAGAAGAGGATCAGCTGAGGACACTTGGCTTGTTCAACCTGGAGAAGAGGAGACTGAGGAGACACCTCACTGCAGTCTTCAACATCATCACAGGAGAAAGCAGAGGGGCAGGCACTGATCTCTTCTCTGTGGTGACCAGTGACAGAACTCAATGAAATGGTCTGAAGTTGTACCGGGGAAGGTTTAGGCTGGATATCAGGAAAATGTTCTTCACCCAGAGGGTGGCTGGGCACTGGAACAGGCTCCCCAGGGCAGTGGTAACAGCACCAAGCCTGGCAGGATTCAAGAAATGTTTGGGCAATGCTCTCAAGCACATGGTGTGATTCTTGCGGTGTCCTGCGCCAAGAGTTGGACAGGAGTTGGATTAGATGGCCCATATGGATCTCTTCCAACTCAATATGATGTACGATTCTATGAGATGTAATTGTCCCTGGAGAGGAATTATACCAGCTAAAAAGCATGTGCCCCTTATTGTGTCTTGCAGGACACACAACAGGGAATAGCATCATTTAAAACCTCTGTAGGGAACAGAGTTAGAAACAATTGTGGATAGCAGGGAGTTGAACTTGGTGATTCTTATGGATCCTTTCTAGTTTGATATAACCTCTGAATTCTGAGACCAGTGGACCAAAGCAGGTGTGTTGTCCTCTGCAGAACAAAAAGTTCTGATAGGATTTAAAAGACACCATGAGAAAGAAGATTTGTCAAGTAGAAAGGCAAAGAATTAGGTTGTGAGTTGAAGATAAAGACAGGAAGAGTTAAAGTTGACTGGAGGAAAGGTTTAAGGGTGGGAGAGGGTGAAAGGGCATTATCAGACACCTTTGTAAGGGTGAGGTTCTTAGGCTAGACTTAAAAAATGCTTTGCCTTTTACCTTTGTGGAGATGAACAGTTAACTTCATCAGTTTAGACAGCTCTCTTCTGTCCTTGGGTACTCTGTCCACCAGCTCCAAACCCTAGTGTGACTATCCCTCTAGCTGCCCTTTGTTCTTCCCCTCATGTCCTGATCTTTGGGACAGGCTGGAGAGGATGGGCAGCACCCTGGGGTTCCCAAAGCTCGGGGGGAAGGATTTCCTGCCTCTCATTCTCTGCCTCAGCCCCAGATACTTCCTGCCATGTGCCCCAGGACGAGCAGCGACCCTTGGTACCTTGCACTCCCTCTCTTCAGCCCAAGATGTGCTTTCCTTCCATCTAGCACTGGCTGCAGGGTGGACCCTTGCAGGAGCTCCAGGGACTTGGGGAACATGGAGGGACTGCTTCTCTAGAGAAAACAACATTTGCCATGTTCCCTAGGGACAGCTCTTGTTTATTTATGTTCAGATACAAATCTCTTCAATTGTTTGGGAATGATAGGTTTCTCCCCTTGGAACTGAAAAACACAACCTTTTTGAGATAGAGGTAGAGCAAAGCAACTGGCATTCATGAGTTGCTGCTTGGCATGAACAAAGGATATCGAGATAAGACGGTGTAAAAGAAAGGTTTCTGTTCTCCCTGATTATGCACAGATGAGTACAGGCATGGGGGAGGCTGGGGAGAGGGAAGGGGCTGTGAAGTGGCAGAATCACAGATGCACTACACACTGTGAATGTATCCACAAGCTTTTTTAACACCTTAGCGAACCAAGCTGGAGTAGTATTTCCTATTTTTGGTTTTCTGGCTAACTGCACAGTCAGAAATATTTTATATTAAAGCAGGTCAAACACAAAGAGAGAGAGGAATAGAAAAGTGTACATATATTGGCCACAGTTGTTATGCTTTTTCGAGCTTTGCAGAATACTGGAAAACAAGATTTTATCAAAATCTTAAAGGGCCCAATTGTTTCAGCAGCTCCTTAGGCAGATTGGAAAATGAAAGCAAAGAAGGTTGTAGATGATTGTTTTCCTGCTTTTGTTTTCAATTTTTATATTGGATATATGTGGCATTTTAGTGAGATCAGGTCTGTTTATATTTCTTTCCATAAAATAATAACTTTGTGAGGAAAAAGAAAAAAGACTTAAAATAGGTATTACAAGCAGAAACCTTGGCCAGGCCCCTGAACTGGGTCTATTTCTTGTTTGATAGAAGTCAATGGAAAACTCATATCAATGTCAATGCTTTGGGGGTTTTGTGCTGCATTTATCATGCCCAGATAGACAGGTGATAGATAGAGTGCTACATATGCCCGGAATATTTTTTTCCATGAAAAATGTGACAGATACTAGCAAACACTACTGCAGTAACATAATGCTTCAGCACTGATTTCTATAATTCTATGATGGACTTCATTAATCATGAACACACAACCTGTAATAGTAATTTGTGGTATAAACATAATTAGAACAATAATTAGAGTTTTTAAGCATTTATATCTGAATTGAAATTACTAGAGCAGGTTGATCAAATCTAAAAAAGGATTCATATGATGAAAAAAAGGGTCAGTCCCACATTCTGTCTTAAAATAATATAAGTAAGATTACAAGTCATTTAAGACTATCCACTTGACACAAACAGTAAAGGAGACCTCCATAAGTGGACTAATTATCTTGCTGACTCATACAGGGACTTAAAACCATTTGGTGTGGGATCCATAAATGAGTCTATTTTTTAAACGTTGCTTTAAACTGTTTCTGTATTTCCCTGATGGAAATACCCTTTACATCTTATGAACCATGTCAATCAAGGCAGCAGCAGAGTCTCTTTCTGGCTGAATGTAGACACCCACAATCTGCCCCTGGCTCATAATGTGACAGTTCCCCCTGAAGACAGCAGGTCCCATCAGTGCCTGTTGCTGGTGTCCCCTTCACTGCTGCTGCACCAGCTCCTCCAGGACCTGTCTGGGTCTTTCTGAGCACCCACAGAAAATGTTGATCCCAGCAGCCATCAGAGTTAAGTGAAACAATCAGGGAAAATCAGGTAGCAGGAGGTCATGCACAGGTTTCCTGGAAGCTTTGGAAACTTGCCTGAATGTGGAGGCTTTGCAGTGTCACCCAGCCCGACCCTGAATGCCGTGCTCAAAACACAGCGACCGCAGTCCTCACAGCCAGCCAGCTGAGCAGAAGGCAGAGCTGTACTCAATGGCCAAAACACATAATGCACCAGATCCTCATCCTATGTAAACAGGGAAATGACTAGCACAGCCATGCCAATTGACTCTAATCAAGGCTGTGGGCCAAGAACTCAAAGGGCATATCTACAGGGCTCAAAACAGGGGTGTATTACACATCTCTGAGCTGGCTTCAAGTATTTTCTTAAATGGCACAGTGCAGCTCCTTGTTGTGATGTGAATGTGGGCCCCAGAAGTCACTCAGATTGCCAGATAACTTGGCTACCACACATGGTCACAGGTATATACACACTGGTAGATGTGGATGTCAAGATCTCTGTGCCCTGCCATGCACACGGTGCACCTAAAGTCACACAGATTTACCTGCTGACACCAATACTTATAATTTGTACACATCCAAAAAACCTAGGTTTGTTTTTTTTCCCCACCTTTTTTTCTTTTTAGGTATGCTTGAATAAACAAGACAACAGATTTGCCATTTTATTGTTTTGCTCATGGTGGGAGATGCAATCACTGTTTTTATCTTCATTACACTGCCTGCATGTAGTTCTTGAGTATGGGAGGTGCTGGAAGGTTTGAAATCGTTCTCAATGAGTGCAGTGACTAAAAATTACCATCTACCCACCTGAAATTATCCAGATCCTTTCCCTGTGAGTTGCTGATTCAGATGGATGTGCACAGTCCAGCTGCCAATGGCAATGGAAGGACCACAGATGGAATGAGCTGGCCAGTGACATCCCACTCCATCTTCTCATGCAGCAAAACCAGCTGTGGCAAATGCCAGGTCATTCTGGGGAAAATGATGTTACGAACATTTTATAAGTAGTAGCTTTAAATTTCCATGATTTTCAGAATGGGTTCTTTAACAAGTAACTTGAGATAAAGAGTGATTGTCCCCCCCATACTTACCAAATAGATGTACAGAGGGCTTCTATAAATCAGTGGTGGAGAAAGGCCTCTTTTAAAGTTTGTCTTTTGGTCTCTTGAGAGAGAGCAATCCAGTGGGTTTGTTTTATCATGCTCACTGCTGCTTAAAAGAAGACAAAATGTGGCAAGCAGCTCATTAAGAGAGAGAGAGATTGGATCTGTGTTAATATGCAAATGCTAATCCATTAGGACCCTGCTCATACACCAATCAATCAATTAACTCATCTGTCTCTGTATTGTTCATTATTTGAAAAATGTTTTTAATCATTTTGCTATGCATTAATTAATAGCATGCCTAGTTGAAAAGGAAAAAAGAATTTTAGCATTCCTTGGGGCTTACATGTACAAATATTTAGTATTCAGCTGTGATTCCATGATTAAGATGTTCCATATATTCAAAGATAACACAGGGATTTACAGCAGCAGAGAAACAGGGCAGTTTGATTTCATAGCAACTATTTTATATATCTATCTATATCTATATCTCTTTCATAAAGCTTGATAGAGTAAGACATCATATGCACTAGATTTTTACAAAATAAATACAGAATTTCAGAAAAAGAAATCAAAGGATATAAAATATATTTTTCCTTTTTCTGTCATTTAAGAATGCCAGATTTAACTCCATGGGGAAAATAGTAGCAAATGGACACAGTTCCACTGGCTTCAGAAGAAACACTACAGGAGATATGAATTTGGCTCCAAAATTCAATGAGGGAGCAATAAACAGAAAAGCCATTCTGAGTGGAAATGAACTTTCTAAACAATAGTGACTTTCTATTTTAAAAATGTATTGAGGAAGGAAATGGGTTGCAATATGGGAATGAAAATTCTAAACTGGGCAATAAGTGTGCAATGGGACAGGCAATTTGAAATTGATGCAGAGGTATGTGGAATTATTTGAGAGTAGGATGGGCTGAGCTTCCTGAATATCCTAGAAGTCCTTTTATTTTACAGATGCTGTGTGTTGGAGTTTGTGGATGTTGTAGAAAAAGAAAGAGCAGCAATCCAGGTGAGGAAAGAGTGATATACATGAGAATTTAAACAAAGATGACAATCACAGGGAGTGTCTGAAGCAGATTAATAGGTGAAGGAAAAATAGGAGCTGAGAAAAGTTCAGGATCAAGGATGAAATGAAGGTGACAAAGAGGTAAAGCAAAATGTGAAGCCTGGTTTTGAAAGAGTCAGGAATGATTGCATGGAGCAAAAGGATGTTCCTTTGCTGTGTGCAGAACTTTATTTCTCTCCTTCAGATGAATGTGGCTTTTACACAGGTGAGTAACGCCAATCATTTTTTTTTTCATACTAGATATTGACTTCAAAGAAAATGAATCAGAATAGGGTTCACAGAAGCAGTGATTTGCAGGCTCAGTGTTCAGTCTGACCTAACAGACACTTTCTAAGCTGCCTCAGGGCTCATCCCTGTCCCTGTTCAGGGAGGTTTCAAATCCCTGTTATCACCTTCCTGTGCAGTGGCTCCTCTCTCTCCCTGCTGCCTTCTCCATGCAGCCACCACCGGGGTGACCTCCGTGTCCTGGGACAAAGAGAAATGCATTGCTGTGCAAGTCCTTGCATTTTCTGCCTGCTCTGTCTTCCCTAATGTAGTCAGAGACAAGGAAAACCCATGCATTATGGAGGGCTAATTCTCGGCACACATCTGCCTTGTTAAGGATGACTCACAAAGCTCAAATTGCAGAGTGTTCATCCCTTTGAAATCCTGAAGCTTTTACTGCTACAGAAGGAAAATGACTGATCCCCTCACTTAGAGGGTTGTTTTCCAAAATGTTACTATACTAAGGATTTCTAGGAACATCACTACTGCCATAAAGCATCAAGTTAGATTTTGTTGGGGAGTATGTGCTGAGCACTGTGCATACAGAGTTGAAATGCTATCTATAGTTCTGAATTAACCCTTATTTTTATATTGCATGAGCTTATATTCTTTCTCTCTTTCTCACTTTTCTGAGTTGTGTTTATATATTCTATTTTGGGAGGATGTTTGCAAATCCCTTCAAAAGCAGCACAGAGTAGTAAAATAAGCAGAGGGTAGGACCTTGCAATTTATAACTCAGGTCATGCCACTTATTTACTATTTATTACTCATATTTTTTTGCTTCACTGTGGTAGTTTTCTTAAATTCAAAAATCAGATTGCCCCTTTATTGGATAATGCTTGCTGTGAAGCTCCTGAAAACAGAAAAAGAGGAAACGATGGTAAAATATGGACAAATGAAAGTGCTTGTTCAAGGTCACCCTCCAAGAAAGTAGCAAACCTGGGAATAAATAAATACTCACCTGGCAAGTGAGCATTGTGAAAATGCCAAGGGCCAAAGCATATGTTTCATTTTTAGGGGAACTACTAAGTGTGTAAAATGGAGCTACTTGAATAAATTAACCTATGATCTAACCTATTGTATACTCTATAATATTCCCAGTATACCAGGCTTTGGGGGTGTTATGGAAGAGAAGACAGCCTCTGAGCAGGAGCTTGTTAGAAAAAGAATGGTTAGAATACCTGTGAGTGTAAGACTTGGAATTAAAGCCTTTAGCTGATTTGGGTTTGGAAAGTTTTCAGTGCTTTCAGAGGGTAAAAGATTAGGTTTCCTCAACATTGTCACAAAAATAATTGAAATTGAGTTTTTGTAAGAAATAGGACTTGCAAGAACACAGAGCATCTTTATTAAAAAAAAAAAAAAAAAAAATCAACTGAAAATTTTTGACCAGCTCTAATTTTGAACATGAGACAAACACCATGCCTTTCCCTGTTGTAGGAGGTGGAGTTTGGTAGCAGCTGCTGTGGGGACAGTATGAGTAACTCCTCTGGAAAGCCACTGTGCTAATGTGATGGGGAGTGGCCTCGAGATGCATTTTATTTATTAAAAGCCATCACTCACACGCTGACAAGAAGGACAAATAAGTTACTGTGGCTCTGGCCCAAGATGTGAAACCCTGACACTCATTCCTTACTCTACCTCTGTGCAGTGAACTTCAGATTAAAACTTCTCAGAAGTATTGAGTGCTGAGATGTTTTTATTTTACTTTGCCATCCATAAAGCGGGAGTTTAACACTTCCCTGCTTCACATGGAGTATTGGGTGGAAAAGAGCACGTGATGTCTGTGGAGCTCTATGGCTACAAAAGCCAGCAAGACATCCAAGGTTCTGTTGCTAAGGAATATTAAACAGGAATTCTGGGGGCAAAGGAGATATTGTATCCCAAATTCTGGTGGACACAAAGGAAATGAATAAACTTGGACACATCCATCTCAGCACCATTTAAAAGATTTGGACAATGAGTTCTCACTGGGAAAGGACAAAAATCAGTAATGGAATTTTTTTTTTCCAAGGCATTAAACAGGAAATTCCAAACAATGGAAAGCTTAAAACATTAAATCTAGCACCAAGACTATGAATGTACTTCCTTTCGTAGGTATTTGTTTAGATATGAAAAGAGTGAAAAATATTTATTGCCTTTTCTTCAGAGGCAAAGACAACATTTTTTTAAAGTCACAGGCATGTGATCATGAGGTATGTTTATACACAGCTGAAGCCAGATAGGCTACAGATTTTATGGTTTGGGTATGGAGAGGCAGAAATTGCACAGCTCTCCGTGCTGATCTCCCCTGCATTCCTGGGAAGAGGAACTGCAGAACTAAGCACTTTTGAGGCTTGAAGGATTCACCAAGAGACACTTGCCTAACCCTGTGATTACTTCTATCTGTGCCTATAAACATACTGTAAATCATTATGGTATGGGAAGTTGTCTCCTTGCATTGATTGCAGATAACAGATGACATTTTAAACAAGAGAAAAATGAAGTCCTCCCGCTCCTGACATTTTCACCACGTCTTTTCTTTGCTAATTTTCAATGTCGGAGGCAGTTTGTGCCAAAGTGCTAAAGTGTTGCTTCCATAGATTTGCAAAGTGAATTAAGCTCTCCATCCATCTCCTCTGAAGAGTGTATTGATATGCTCCTCTATGTGTGTGAGGTAGAAGAGAAACAGATTTTCGGAGGCACAGATAATACTTAGGAATTACCAGTTAGGCCACAAGTTTTCAAAAGAATTGCATTCTGGCTTAGGGTTTATTCTTCTGTCTGTGAGAAATCAGTGGGTAACAGTTCAAAACAGAGCTATGTCCCTGTTAGTGCATTGCCTTGGCCCCAGCCCCCTCCCTGCCCCTGTGCTTTGTCTCTCAGAGATGCTTGGTAGGGTTGGCACCAGAGTTAGGCACAGAAATCTGGGCACAGGCTAATGAAAGCCCTGCACCTTTCAGCCAACCCTTGCAGCCACCAGAAACATCTTGTGCCCAGGAAATCTGCTCCCAGCATGCTTTTACCTATCAGATCCATAGTTCTCCATGAGTGTCCCATAAGAAATACGAAAACCAGAGCAAAGAACTCATCTCTGGATCTAAACAGTCCCTACTCCTAAGTTATCAAAAATGAAAAGCAAGATTTCCTAAAACAGGAAATCTTTTAAAAAGTAAACAAATAAGCAAAAGTGCAAATATGCTGGAGTCTTTTAATTTATCTGTATTTTCAAGGCACCTAAGCTCATATTGTCCTAGTTTTATTTCCTAAACTAGGGCTAAAATTTTATTTTTAAAAAATATGATATAAATCACATTCTTTTCCCATAGTTCCAGTTAGTGGAATTTTGAAAAAGCTTTCCCAACACCTCCAAATATTGCAATATCTTTGCAGATAAATTCCAGTCACAACCACTGACTTCAGTGCTCTGCTTAAAAAATGTAATATATGCTACTATGCTTGGGAGTGGCTTTGCATAAGGAGATGGTTTTAAGTAGACACAGGTGCTTCTAGAGTTATTAAAACTTGTTTGTCTCCAAAGTAATTTTGGGTGGGGAACAAAAAATATTTGAACATGAAGAGAGTGAAACAATGTCAATGATCTATCCTGAACTCCACCACTTCTGTGCCACATTTATATGTATAGACCTTAAAAAACCACCAGACACCAAACACAGATGAGCAGAGGGCATGGATTAGGAACGCCCAGAGCTGATCAGTGGCCTGGGACTGTGCAGGTTTGTGTCTGAGTCCTTGGCTGATCTCGGGAGAGATCTTGTCCCCTCTGTCCCTCTTGTGACTTATTTATCCTGTTTATAAGATGAGGTTAATGATTTTGACTTCTCTCGTAGAGAATGTTGAGACCTGCCAATGAAAACTGTCACAGGAAGAAGGCTGAGGACTGTTACAATGACTGCAATGGTCATTCCCAGGGCTTTTGAAATAATGAAGATAGTAACAACCCAGAAATAGATCCTTTCACTAGATGGGCACTCAGTGAAAAATATTGGTTGTATCAAATGCCAATTACATCTCTTAGGCAGCAAATATATTTCTCTCTTTATTTGGAGGTTAGCATCTTTCTCTGTGATTTCTATAGGTTCTCACTTGGCAGCTTTTCCTGGCCAAGGGAAATATCAGAGCAGTGGTGATATGCTTTGCTGAATCACACCTTTCAAGTATTTGATGGGTCTTAACATTTTGTCTAATTTCTTCATGGATCTTCTGCTGCATTTTCCCTTCCCTGCTGAGCTCAACTTGTAGACACATCTAAATCACATCCCTAATTTTTCTGGTGTGGTTTAGCCCTTCAGGTCTGAACCTTATGTCTTTCCCTTATCTCTAATAGCCACAGTAATGCCATTTCGGTTAAGCACTTAATTTGATTTTTTTTTTTTAAGTGAATTTCAACCCCTAGGAACTTTATATGTTGGGGCCACACCACTTTGAAGTGATGAAGTCTATGTCTTTGCTTTGCCCCAAGAGATGCCTTGAACAAATATGGCCCTGAACCCATTTCCCACTCACTTTATGTGGCAGGTTGCTGTGCCACCGGCACAGGTATTAATTTGTCTTCCTGCACAGTCATCCAGGATTTGTCCCCACTCTGAGATCAGAAGTGTTTTGCCAGGGATTTTGAAAACAGGCAAGCCAAGATTTTAGCACAGTACAAATATGAGATGAGTATTAGGAAAAGATCACGGCAACAATACATATTTTTTGGCAAAAAAATTTTTCTTCTTAAAAAAAAATGTTGGGGGCAATCACATTACTGAAATTAAAGCCCTAATAAAATTAGACCCCCTAGTAAAATTAGAGCATGGGCTGCAATGAATCAGGGAGAAGTCTGAGGGTTTTGTTAGGTTGTAGCCCCTAGCAATGGGCAGACTGATTAATACTGAAACTGCCTCCAGCAAAGGGATCCTGTGTCAGGAGATGAAACCTGTGCATTACTCACAGAGGTCTCCTGGAGAGGCCAGGAGCACTTTCAGCCTTCCAGTTTCAGTTTGAGACTGGGGCAGAACGTACAAGCTTGGAAATGAGCAGTTTCACCTGCCTTGGGAAATTCAAGATATTAATATGCATAACACAATGTAATTCACTTCCATCGATCCCATCCTGTTAGCTCACAGCAGGGTCTAAATGCTACCCATTTAGAAAATGTTGTCTTGCTGTGTTTTGTTTTTTAAAGAAATTTTCCCTCTACTCTCCTTCCCCCCTTCCCTCCTCTCCCCTTTCGTAAATCTTCTGTAATCAAAATACTTTTCTCATTGCAGTTTCTGTGTCTGACATTAAAAAATGTTTTAAAATTCATAACACATTGCTTGATGTTAAACTTTGCTCAATAACAGACCATTAGTTTACTTGATACATGACTCTGTGAATACTTTGTACCAGTAAATATAACAAACTCGTGATAATTACTGTGTGTAACATGTTTGCATTCAAACATGACCTTGAACTTACTTTTCAAACATTTCAGACATGTCAGCTATGATGATGATCGTTGTTCATTACTGAAAGGAGTTTCTGAGTCTGAATTGTGTAACACACATTCATATCTATTAAAAATGACACAGTAGAGCTATTTTTATTGTTTTAAACTTTTAAAACACTTTTAAATCTCAGTAGCCCTCTGAGTCATGCGATCCTGTGACCATCTCGGCACTTTTCCAATCCAAAAGTCTATTAAAAGCTTTGACAAAAGAAACCTTCATTCATTTCAGAAGCAGCGACAAGGCCAACCTGCATGCTTGTTAACACCCTGCTAAAAATGTCACAGGCATATAGCAGCACATTTTACTGAGAGGTATGTAGTCTTACTGTGAAAAGCAAGTGGTATTATTTGGTGTAAAAATGGATGTTATAGCAAGTTTATCAACAAAAACAACTGCAGCAAGTGAAGGTGGTGCAGTGACACAGCCCCTGCTTCTGTGATCACCTAAGCTGGGTGTTGATCCGTCAGTTCCAGCAGGATCAGCCTCTCTGCCGGGAAGGTGACAGCCTGGGATGTGTCACCCTGCCCTGCGATTGGGCTTTGGGCAGTGAGCTAAGGAGGCTGCAACTCACCAAACGGTTCATGCAACCTGCCATGGGAGACACAGCATTCCAGCAGGATACACAAGATGTGGAAAACACACAACTGCTGCTCCACTGCCCTCTGGTAAATGGCAATGAACTTTAACTTAGAGCTGAGAACTGACCCTCACCTACGCTGGATTCTGCAAATACTGGAGAGCTTTGCTTTCAGTGGAAAAAAATAAAATCTCATAAGGAAGAAATTGCCTATTGTCTAGGAATGGATGTGGAGAAACGTGACTGCTTCCAAACGAACTTGACACCATCTGGAGCTGCCCTTATCGAGAGAATGGGGAGATTCTTCCCTGCTTCCTAAGTCTAATTGCTCTCATGCTACATTCATGGAGAGTTAAAATTAGAGGGTCTCTGTCCTTGTGCTAAAAGCAGCAGCCAGTTCCACTTCTCTGAATCCTGTTTGCTTTCAAACTATTGAGGCTGCTTTAATTAGCAAAGTGAAAGTGTCAGTGGTGCCAGTCATTTATTCTCCCTTATGCACATTTACATGCAGCTTCTCACAAGCCTTTTCTAATTTAGGTACTGTCCACATTAGAATTCAAGCCATTCCAGCCACAGTTATGTTTAAATGTGGTTGCATACTAGTTCAAGTTCCAGCATACCATTTGTGACCACAGGGGAACCAGGATTTTTGAATTCTTGTGGCTGTTTTCCTTCCCTCCCAAAGCTGCGCTCTGCTGCTGATGGCAGCCCAGATCTCCACCCAATATATGTTGTGTGATTTTGGTAGAGCCTTACGTATTTTGACTTGTCTAGGCTCTGCTTCTCTTTCTCTGGCTAGACTACATGGACTGTGATTTGGCACCCACGGTTCTGCAGGCAGGGAACACAGGAAGAAAATCCTCTGGGACCAAATGCATGAGATCTCTGTTAAACAGGAATAACAGAAAACTCATTCCTTGTAGCATTTCTGTAGCAAGGCTGTTCCTTGCTCTTCAGAGGCTGAATGCTGCAGTTATGACTGAAACTGAGCCATTTGGAGCAAGAATTCTTTACGCAAAAAGATGGTTTGGATTCTGCTTTTTTTAATGGAGATTTTAGATATCACTGTGATTTGACTTACATCTCTCAATGAAACAATGCACTGGTGTAAAATTGATCCATGTAGGCTGATTAAGGCTCTGGGGAATCCAACCCTCTGGACTTCTCTTTGAATAGATATTAAATTCTGGGTTTAAATATTGGTGGGCAAGTAAATGCTTCACAGTTCACTAAGCAGCAATGCAACAACTTCATTTTCAAACCCTCTGATACAATCTGGTCCAAAACCTGATGTCTCAGAGCAGTCATTGGGGCTAAAATTCATAAATCAAATCTGATTTAGTCCACCAGTTTGCCTATTGCTGTTCATCAAATGATGGAATCCTCATGCAGAATTCAGATTTAAATCCTTGCCTATGCCTTAGCTCATATGGTTGAAAACTTGGCTGTAGTTCTCATTTAGACTCTTCTGTATACCTCTGTAGGGTAGAGAATGCATTTTCAACTCCTTAAGGTGAAAGAAAGATTGCATATTAAAAGAGAAAGTTGCAAACTTTTCCCCTAAATCGTTATGAAATGCAATCCAGGAATTGTTACAAAAGACATACTGACAGGGCAGACAACACAGATTTTCTAATGGGAAAAAACGTGTTTATATTCTTAATACTGTTTCTCAAAAAAAAACATTAGAAGCTTTTAAGGGAAAACATCTCAAGTTTCAACTATCTAGAAAGACCTGATACTCGGTTCCTTTACCCAGGCCTTGCGTGAGAAATACCACCTTTGATTCACCTATTAAGAATCTCTTCTACTTTTTTAAGATTGAAAATTAAAAGTAGCAAAATAATAGATTTTTAAGCAAAAAATGAAAAGTAAAAAATTAAAATGTATCACTTTGTAAGTCTCATGGGAGAAAAGCCTTTAATGGAAAAATATCTCAAGCTTCAATTAGGATACCATCTCAAAAATGTCTCAAGATCATAAATTGAAATAATCTAATTGGACTTACCTCATTTTTATATCAGCTAAGAATGTGACCCTCTATATTTATCTGCAGAAATCTTCAATCAGAAATTGTTCTTCTTTGTAAAGTGTTTCAAAGCCTTTGATGAGCTGTGGAATGGCAAATTTCAGTGCTTCAGGCCACCTTCTTTAACTTTGTGGAGTATTTGTGCAATTAAAGTTATAACATTTTCCTGGTGTGGTGTACAGTTGAGTATTGCTAGTTCTGTCTCTCTAAAGAAGAAAAAGCTTTGTTTAGTGGAAATGACCCAAAGCAGTAGGTGGATTAACTTGTGTTTGGGTACATGAAGGAACTTTTGGTTTTCAAACAGAAACATATTCTTTTGATTAATGGACTTTCAGTCTTCAACCTTTGCTATATCCCTTTTTGGATGAAAAGCATATATTCACCTTCTAATAAACTATTACACTACTGCTGGCACAACTTCTTCCCACAGGTTTGCCACAGGAACCATGATTCACACTATCGTGTGTTCTTGACTATTTCAAATTATAGTTATTAAGCAGTTCTGAAAAGGCAAAGCTCTCAAAAAAATCAGCACATCCTGCAAGGCCCCAGCTGTCCTGCAAACAGGTCAGGTATCTCATCCCTGCCACCCACCCCACTGTGAATACAGACATGCATTTGTTTAGGGTTAGGTCCAGAGCTATATTCTGTAACAATCTCTTTTCACCCATTCATCCTTTAAACATGCTCTAATTCTTAATTCCTTTTATTTTCTAATTTTCTACTTCATAGTCTGACCTTTTACTACTGCTTACCAGTTTGTGCTTTTATTTCACTGACAGCCTTTCAGAGTGTTGCTAGCTCTCTCTCCTCCTGGACTTCTCACCAACCCATATTTCATTTAACACTTCCCCATTCTCCACAACCACTGCACACACAAATAACAGACCTGGGTCCTACTACAACATTAAACCAACATGCAACAGATACAGATTTGCTTTTCCTTCATTGTTGGTCTTGCCAATATATTATGTACTGCAATTGTTTTTGGCCTCTTTTTGGGGAATAAAGTAAGAAACTCCTATTGCAGAGGGCAGTAGTTTTTGGCTTTTTTTAAAGGGTGTGTCTGTCCCTGGGGCCCACAGCTTAAAATAAATAAACCCTTGGGATGACTGTGCTGGCTAATTTGCAAGATAAGCCTTTTATGTTGGGGTTTTGTCTGGACAAAGTGGACAGGCTGGAGAGCTGAACACACAGGCAAACCACTCAGCGAGCCTCTTGCATCACACTCAGGCATAACTGATACGTTAATCACCAGTGCTCAAACACAGTCGCCAGATACGATGCCAGAAATAACTTCTGACCCTGTTATTGCTGTTGACCTACCATATTTCTTCACTTCGGCCTCGTGTTTCTAGCCCTCCCTCACTTTTGGGTAAGAAATCAGTTTCCTAAGTGCTTTCCTGGTCCAGCTGTGCCCAGCTGTGGAGCATCCCCCCAGCAGAGCCAGCACAATTCCCTACGGAGCCCCTGGGCTGGCACAGGTGCTGGGCACAGGCTGAGTCACTGCTCCAGGCAGCCTTTGGTCGATTACATCCCTGTCATTTGAGCTAATTCAGTCAAATGATACCGTGTCACAGGACTTACTGTAAGGCCAGGGGATTTCTCCTGCTGCCCGAGCTCAGCTGTCAGCAGTGACGGCACCGAGAGATCGCTGCCAGGGCTGGCCGGGACACCCCGGCTCTGCCAGCACCCCCTGCCCTGGGCACCCTCCCTCAGTGACCCAGCCACAGCCAGGGACAGCGCTGCGAGCCAAGGAGTGCAAATATGCAGTAATTTCACGAATATAAGCTGCACCTTTTTCATTGAAGAATCCAGCCT